>CP141142.1:30519257-31719257 GCA_035235625.1 Saururus chinensis
CCCAACCATTTTGGCTTTGGTTTTCTTTGTAACCATCGTCACGCACACAAGGCCTATGCATGTTGTGCTACACAACCAAGTCTGCGTGGGTAAAACCAACACACGTTTGCCTGCCTGAGGCTGGCCTAAGCTTTGAAAGTCTAGCGCTCGGCTTGCCGATGCACCCAAGAATAACACAGGGCTTTCCGGCAATCTCGTGCAGGTGATGCTGCCTTCTGCTAGTAGGTCCAATTTTCCCAAAGTTGAATCGTTTTATACGTTAAACTAATTTTATACAAAACACTCTACATATAAATAAAATTAATATTTTAATTATACAATTAATCTAAGGGCTAGGCAATCTACCTTGCCAAAACACCGGTCATCGTGTTCGCTCCTCCCTGCCTCTGTCATTGACCACACTCACTAGTAACTCTTGACAACCCTTCTCTCTCATCCCTAAAAAGCTTCCCTTCCAATCAGCCTTAGATTGGTATATATAATTAATAGGGATTAGGGTCCTAATCCCTTAAGAATTTGGGCGAAAACCCTAATTGGGTAGCCCAATTGGGCCTTGCAAACCCATTGTCTTCCACATTAATTTATTAGGTCCGTAAGGTGTAGTAAACAATCCAATTGCATGTCGAACTCAGGTAAACATATCTACGAACCATGTTCAACTTTGAATGATCACATCTTTATCATCTTAACTCCGATTTGTATATTTTTGGTAAGGTTTCAAATCACTTTTTGTTTAGTTATAAGGTTATTCTATTTAGAAAATTAAGGGGTTAAACACACTAATTTATGTTGGAAAATTTGTGCGTTTGCATCAGTTTGTTTGGGCTGATCTATATATACATTGTTGAGTTGTTCCTTAACTACTTAAGTTTTTAAGGTAGCTTGGTTTCTAACATAGTATCAAAGCTAAGAGGTCCTAGTTTCTATCCTTGCCCTTATTGCTGTATTATGTTTTTGTGCAAGTATTTGCATCCGTTAAATCATGCTTGCCTTTGCAAAGGGGTGTTTGGATAATCTATATATTTGCATCATTCTATTTGGGCTGATTCGGGTTTGATATACACTGTTGAGTTATTCATTAACAACTTAAGCTTTTAAGGCAACTTGGTTTCTAATAATTTTTATATATCCACAATTAGAAAATTAAGAAGTTTCGGGATATTACATAAAATTAGGTAATAAGAGTAGGCCAAGTCAATTATGTCCTGCATTGTAATTTCGAAAGTTTCAGAAACATGAGACCAGCAGCACTCAACCATACATCAATTTTCATGGTGCTGTAATCTAGACCTAGTAACCTGGTATATATACCTTACAAAGAATCAGGACGGCTTGCTTATCAAAAACACTTTCAATACACCGTCAAACTGGTAATTAATGAACTATGAAATAATATAAAAGCTAGATATCTAAATCTAAGAAATTGTGTTCTTCCGAAGACAAAATCAGAAATTGCAAGATATAGGTCAACTGGAAATTGAAATTAGGTAAACAACGAGAAAAACATGATTTTTAGTTGGTCTAAAACAATACCAGCCCCAGCTCTCAATAGGCTTTTAGTCTGGGACGTTTTCTGATGTATTTAGTTTCACTGATTCTTCCTTTTTGCTCTCGTGGTTCCACTGATTTTAGTGCTGAAATAAAGAATTCTTGGGAGATGCACGAGACTTGAGATGAGGAAATGCAAGGAGCTGGTGGATGCAGCCATGAGGGTGGTACATGATTCCACTCTCGCTGCTCCGAGACCTGCATGTACTGCATGCCTTTGTACACTCAAGGCAAAGCCAACGTGCACGGCACTGGCTGCTTCATGGATTCAAAGGTTGAAGACTTGCAAAGAGATTGCGCCTTCAGCCATGTTACCGAGTGTCACGGGGATAAATGTGCCCCCAAATCTCATGGAAACTGATGCGGGGCTAACACTAAGGCTTGGCATAATCCCATGGACACAACATATCTCCTTTCTTCACACTTCGAGCGAGAAAGAAGGGTATTGACATCAAGAGAAGGACCTGATTCTTATATGTTCATGTTTTTAACTACCTTTTTCCCTTCTACGATTAAGGGTGTTATGGAAAAATTCTAGCTTCCACAGTTTGATGCAATGAGGAAAATTGCCCCAAAAAATTTCTCCTTTCAACCTTCGAATTTTGGGAGAAAATCTATAAGTTAAGGGCTCATGCCTTCAAACTTGGTGTCATTGACCTTACCACTACCTCCTCCATTGCTACCACAGTTATTGCTACCATTATCACCACCAACAACATGACTACTACCATCAATATCACTACTACCACCACCCCCTCCACCTCCAATACCCATTGCAGCCACCACCAACGACCTCTGTGGCCACTACCATCACCAATGACCTCTGTGGCCACTACCATCTCCAACTTTGTCATCACTACCACCTCTACCGTTACCACTACCATCATCACATCCATTGCTGCCATCACCTCCACTACCTGCCACCCCCACTTCTATAACCACAACTACTGCCAACTTTACTATCATCGCCATCACCATATCTACCACCGACGCCGCCACTATCATCACCACCTCCACCCTCCGCCACCACCACTACTACCATTACGACCTCTATTGTTCCCATAGCAATAGATGGTAGTGGTGGATGCAACAAAAAAGGGTAATTTTATCAATAATAATATATATGGTACAATATTATTCTTGTAATTATAGTAGATTCCCGTTTCAATTTTATATGACACCATTGGTGCAATCAAACCCTAAAGGATAAATTTTTTTCACTTTTTAATCACATAAAAGAAAAGTTCTTAATTGAAACAAGTATTTTCTGTTGACAATTTTGCTACTTTAGTACCATAGTATCAGCATTTTAGTAAGATCAGATCCAGTCAATGCGAAAGCTATACAATCACCAATGAAAGCACAAATTCAACGCCACCTCTATCTACATGACTACTTTTTATACATCAATAATGTTTCCAATTATTTCCAAACAAGGACGTGAAAAGGGTTAACAAGGTACCAACCAGAACTTGTTCCAGGAAAAGGAGGGCTACTAATTAGCTTCTGCTGAAAGAATCTCCAGCTCAGCCCACCAAAGGGGAGATAACCTGGGGGTGGCTCCGTCGGGGCCTATAGCTGTAACTTCCTTCAACTGTGACACTACCTCTCTCATTGTCGGTCTCTGTTTAGGATCTGGATTGATACAAGATCTGATCACTTGACACAGAGCAATAGCCTCTTCTTCAGAAAATGAAGTCAAGGTAGGGTCCAACATAAGTTTAAGAGGTTGAGTGCCACTTAGAAAATTTGACGCCCAAAAGATGAGAGGCCCCTCATCGTTTGAATACTGCAGCTTGCCAGTAATCATTTCAAGAAGTATCAGGCCAAAGTTATAAACATTGTTCTCACGATCTGTGGGTGAAGTGTCCAGCAGACCAGAGTCACCAGAACCTGTTTTTACAGCTTCTTCCACATTCCAAAATCCCCAGTCTGAGATTTTGGCAGCAAAATCATCAGTTAAATAAACTACTGCAGAATGCAAACTTCTATGAATTAGGGGCGGATTGAGTTGGTGCATGTGCTCCAGGCAATATGCCATTCCCATTGCAATCCTCAATCTTGCAGGCCAATCCAAGTGTTCAGCTTCTTTTACTGTGATAGAGGGACCAAAAAATTTCAGCAATTAAACAGAAAAAAAGAATAGCAAATTAAAAGTATTCCTAGAAATGGAATTAGTCTGTCTTGACCAGCCTACTTCTTTCACTAGGATGATTTACCTTTGTCAAAGTTCAAAAAAATTTCTCTCTTTTCGCACTGCCTACAGTTAAATATAAGTATCTACTTCTACCAGAAATTAAAATGCCCTCCCTTATTTTCCAATGCTTACAAAAATCGTTAATACATTTAACTTATATTTAACCGGCAAAGAGCAGTTCATAGGGAAAAAAAACTGGCAAAAAGCAGCCGCTCCATCTTAAATTCAATTGCAAATTTATTCTCCCATCCTTTCAATTACCCTCTGAACAATTTTTTGATGACAGAATCAACCTTCACCTCAGCCTAATTGATTTACCTATTAGAGAATTGATTGATCCATCTCCCTCTAAACACAAAAAAGGCAAATCATGGATCGACCCTTCCCCTCTGATGCTACTTCTTAATGCCGGGCACCAAAGCCAACCAGATTGCAACTAAGGTCAAGATGGCCAGGATCCAAGATAAGCTATTGATTACTGGCTAAATAAGGTCTCCTAACAGGCAGCCAAGGCTATGAAACCAACTACCTTGTGTCTTGAGCATTTTCAGGGGGGTGTTTGACAATGGATTTGTTAGGGGATTTGATAGGATTTGGTAAAATTGTGTTTGGACCAAGTTTTAAATCCCCCCCCCCCCCCCAACACACACACAAACACAAATCCTAATCGCAGTGCCTCCCCAAAATATTTTGCTTTGGAAAAGAATGCCTGAATCAGCTCTGTCAAGGCAATCTCCTCAGGGAGGAGATTTTCCACAAAGCTTAAGGATTTAGTTTTTTCAAATTTCAAGGCACAAAAGCATTGACATTGCCATCATTGTGTTTCATTTTGATTGTCAACAATCTAAAGTGACAAATTCATTGACAAACGCCCCCTCAGTCTCCTAATAAGTACCCACGCAGTCAGAGGACTTATAAATGTTGGCAGAGAGAAGCAAATGCTACAGGTTCTCCACGATAAGGCGTAGGTTTTTTATGTTAAAAGTTCCAAGGGTAAAAAAGTCAGTTTTTCAGCCAGGAACACATTTATGACAACAGGTATAAGTACAATTTCCAAAAGGTGAGGGGGTGTTTGTGCTACAAAATCAAATGTCAGGCGAGCGCAGGGGGTGGGTGGGTGGCAACCAATTTATAGTATGTCTGGTAGTGTTTTAGTTTACTTTTTCGTTTCAAATTTTGAAATTGAAGACGGGGAAGGGTTGAACTCTTTCACCTTATCAATTTAATTTTCAATATAAAGCACGTCTACCCTTTTTCATAGATCTATAAACCATTTGTATTTATTTGTTTTAGCTTTTAACTTCCAAAACCTGCATGTCAAACTGGAACATAGATGTGACTTTCTGTTGTTAATAGAATGCTATGATAAGTAACATGCAACTGAATGGTCTCCATCAAGATAGTTTTCATTTCAATACTCGTACCCTTCCACATATATCACATTTTAATTATCAATTAGATACATTTTAGTTACAAGGAATGACAGATTGATGTTGCTCAGATAAAAAACAGACATAGACACCTGCCAACTCTCAGATGATTCAAATTCATCAATGTATGAAATTCTAAATTATACTGTATGTCTAGTAACCTTAAAGGACTCATGCCCCACTAATTCTCAAAATGCAGAATATAAACTTCAAAACCCCAAAATGTAAGAAAAGAAAATGGAGAAGTATGCTGGTCCTGCAGATGTAAGTAGATCATGCACATGGAAACAGGTAAAAGGGGTATTAGGATCAGGCAAGGTAGGGAGGTGATGGCCTAATGGATTTTTGCAGACACAGAAGAAACTGAATGAAAATAAAACAATTAGCACAGAAGATTGGAACTAAATAATCACTCAAGCACAGGTTATATCACAATCATGTTTGCTAGAAAAATCAAATTTCATGAAAACTTACCATGAATATGCTCGAAAAGAGTTCCATTTGGAGCATATTAAAAAACCATCATTCTAGTAAAGGGCTCCTCCTCCTCACAGTATCCAAGAAGGTTAATGAAATTCTTGTGGTTTATTTTTGATAATGTGTCGATCTGGGTTAAAAAAGGCAGTTAGCAGAAGAAAACCGAATTATCTGACATTCTCTACATGTTAATTCCTATATTTTTAGCAGATTCAGATTCCAAGAATAATCTTCTTGAAAGGTTTTTCTCAAAAAACAAAAAAGAAATAAGTAAAGAAAGAAAGAAGAGCTCTGTAGATCAATGGTGAAAATAACAAAAAATTGAAACAGATTACCTTTTTCCTGAATTCAGTTTCCAAATGCTTTGACCATTCTTTTGCAGATGTCACTGAACTAGATATCACAGCAATTTCAACCCCACTAGATAGGGTCCCTTTGTAAAGTGTGTTTTCTTGCAAAATCCCAATAATGTTGCTGAAGTCTTCACAAGCAATTTCAAGCTCAACTCTTTTCAGCTTGGGAACACCTATATTAAATATCTCAAAAAAGTTAGGAAAAAAGTGATACGAATTCCTCATCTGTCTTCTGTGACCTGTCCAAAGTCATAACTCCAACCTCTTCGGCCCTACAGGAATTATATTGACTTTATGTGTTGGAGGATTTGCAAGAAAAAGTTTAAACTAGATGGCCCATAGCTATAAGTGGAGGACTAGTTAGACATTCAAATTAGTATACCACTTTAAGGTGATTTTATGGAACTACAACTAAGTAAAGCTTATCTATAAGTTTTCTGATGAGTGAGGCCCACAACTTACAATTGACCAAAGTTGTCGTGCATGCCCCAGATTAAAGATCCTTTTTACCCCCTAATTTTTAGGATATGCATGATTCTATACTATAAGTGGATCACTGACAGAGTATTTATTGATTTCTAGTTCCTTAGAAGGAAATGGAAAGTACCTGTTACAAATGCTTTCTGCAACTGCCCGCTTAGACCAGTTACCCAAGGTTTGACAGTAACCACTTTATTCTTTCGGCAGAGGAAAAGGCATATGGCTGCAAACCCAATGGCCAAAGAGAGCCCCACTCCTATAGACAGGTAATAAACATATAATCGGTGAGTTTGAGGGATTGCTTCAGTGGATGATGGCAGGTTAACAACAGATGGTGTTGGCACAACAAAAAGGGAAGGAGGGGATGGAACAGCGCTCGGTAGATCCTTTAAAGATGAAGAAGGTGATCTCATGATTGCTGATGGTGAAGGTGCACGTGAAGATTTAGGTGGTGCAACCATATTATTAAGTGATGATGACATGGGTGTTGGAGCTGGAGACTGAGCTGATGACCCAGACAACCCTGCTCGTGGCTTGAATCTTTTCTTCTTTTTAATATTTTGGCCTTTGGGCGGGCTATGTGCAGCATTCATCTGCATCAATTTCCGCTGAACAGCACCAGCTTTGAATCTGTCCATGTTCCTAATAATAGAGAATAGAAGTCCTGTTAAAGCCAGTTGAACAGCTAATACACAGAAGAATCATCCTATACAAGCAATCATTATATGATCACTAGTCTCACATGCCAAAAATTATATCACAATATTTCTGTGTTAAAGACTAGGGGGCAAATATGACTAAAGTGTAAAAAATAATATGAGGCTGAAAAAAGGAACTCCACATATGCAAACCACATTGCAAGCTTTGGCAGAAGACAAGGTAGATAACATTGTTCATTTATTTTTTACCATAAAGCAAAGGTGCAAATGTACACAATGATTGGAGATGAGCCCAATAAATCACAACATAAACAGATGACATTCACACTTGACTGACCGGCCATTTCAACAGACCATCTGGGCTAGCTCACATATGTAAGTCCCAACATTATATACATTATGACGAAGTTACATTTAATTGCATCATGACTGGCGCAACTGTCAGTGAGGGTATATTATTATTAAAAAATGCTTAATAGAATGCAAGTGTAATGACTGCTTAACACAGTGAGCCCGAAGAGAAAAACTCTTCCGCTATAACCTTGTGCACCGAATTTTTTTCCCCATACTGTAAATAATAAGAGGAAAAGAAATGTTACCCAAAGCAAGAATGTTTGTTCAAGTATCCACAATGAGCAATATCAGCTACAATCTCCTGTGAATGAAACTCAGAAAATAATATGTCTTCAGGAAGAAAACTGCAAAACAAGGGGGGTGCATTTAGAACAACTAATAGAAGAAAAGAGGAAGTAAAAAGTTGTATTTGCTTGATGCCTACTGAAAAGCTTACAGTGTTCTTCCGGGTCGTTTACCAAGTTCAGGAGGAAGTGGTTTACTAAGATGGTTACCTCCCAGATCCAATATTTCAAGGTGCTTTAATTGTTGGATTTCTGTAGGGACAGGCCCATAGAAAGAGTTATTGCGCAAGATACTGCATTAAAACACAACAGACAGAAATACTGGTGAGAAATATGCACGTAAACTGTGATGCACTTATAATGACGTTTCTTAAAAAATAACACCATGTACAGTCCTGTCAAATTTCTTACCTGCATCTATCATGTGGGAAGGTATTGTAATCAATAAACACAAATTCTAACCAAAACGTTGAACTCATTACATGGGGAAAAGGAATAAAAGCAGGTCAAAATGCAAAGAAAAGATGATCATCTCTATGTTAATATGCACTTACAGTAATTTTAAGTGACTCAGCTGTGCAAGTTCAGGAGCCAGTAATCCTTTGAGATATAAATTTTCTAAGATCCTGCATTCAGATGAAATCACACTGTAGTAAAGATGCGGCCAAAAATTATGGTCTATGCATCTCTATCCACGGAGAAACATTTAGATACATGTTCAGTACATTAATTTACAGAAGAAATATTGGAATTGGCAGGTTACTAATAGAGTGACTTAAATCAAATCTGAAATATTGTCATAACGGATCTAACAAGAAGACCATGGGTTTTTCTTTTTCGTTTTGAGAAAAAAGGTCGATGTTACTCATGAGCTAAAATTCAGGATTCAAGTTACCAAAATAAATAAATAAATAAAAATAAATCTCCGGATTGGCCAGTTTCATTTCTAATGTCAGTGTTACTTTGACAACACACCTACTTATTAAACCTCCTTGGTACTGATAAGAAGTTCATATTTGTTGAGTCAAGCTTCTGTTTAGAGTTATTCACCAGTGTGTAAATATGGTGCCATATGTGTAGGTTGTAGAATGGCACCTTCCTAAGCTCAGAAGGGGTTGGAGGCTCAGGATGGGTTTTTGAGATCTGAAACGCAAGGTCTATATTTTTTTTGTTAACTTTTTGTATTATTTTTTTTTTCGTTAAAAAAAGGCAGCTCTATTTAAAATTACTTTCAACCTGTTTTCAACTGGAAGTTAGTTTCAGACCCCCAGTTCATTTTTAAACGCAAAGGAGAGTTTGGGGCATTCAAGAAAGTAGATTAATCCACAAAAACAAAAGCGCAACAATCCGTGAAAGTATTTTAAGAGAAGTAATTTCAGGGGAACACATTCAAGGAACAGCTCAATATGTTACACACATACTAAATTAACAAAGGGAGACATTTCTACACGAAATCAGTACAATTCTTATGGATCATTTTTTCATGAAATAAGGGAGCAAGGTAACTTTTTACTTACAAGCTTACGACTTTGCCATCGGAGCAACCGACACCATACCAAAAACAATGGTCCTCACCACCTCCCCAGCTCCACAAAGCCCTGTAAGGATCAACCTCCACTCTCCCCCGAAACGCCAATAGAGCCAACCCTGCCACAGTACACAAACCACTCAGAAAAACCTCTTAATTACGCAAAAGCAATCTTGCAACAACAGCAACCTCTCACCTTCATGTCTTATACACCAGCAAGAACTCATAATCTGCACAAGAAAAGAGATACCCAGATGCCATATGACTGTTTTCATTCCTCTGAAGCAACAATTTCCGACCTCTGAAGTCCTCAAAAGAAGATATCAATCAACAGCCCAGAAACAGGAGTCTAAAACAACACGGTCATGTGCTCGGAACTGGAGTTTGAGGCAGCAAATCCAAATATGGAAATGGGTTCATGGCAGTTCATGGAATTTCAGACTGATTCACATCCAGTTCCCCTCTCTCTCACACTACCAAGAGCAGCAGCGAAGAAAGCCAGTGAAGAGCGAATTTATCCGAAGCAATTGACTTCATTGTATTCATTTGACGCGTTCCTGTGGGCACACTTTTTTTTCCATTTGCGAGTGTCTTTGTTCCTCCTTTAAGAAGGCTGACGTTCGCACCTGTAACTTGGGCCCAACCTCACGTGAGGTATGATGCTTTTTTTACTTTATTTATTTATTTCTGAAAACATGCGTGCACTTAAGTGTTTCATTGTGGGGTTTGTTTAATTATGGTGTCGGCCTTGGTTGATTCATAGGGGAGTGTTATTATTATTTTTAAGTAAGAGTGCCATGATTAATGTTTTTTTATTAGTAAAAGAAAAATAGTAAACCCACGGGTAGTTAGTCACCAGGAATTTGCAAAAGTTGAATCATAGTAGTCTTAAAAAATACGGGCCTTATTCATCATAAGCATGAAAGGCCGTATCGACTGTATCAATCGATATGTATTTATATTGGTGGAGACCGATATGAGTACGGGGGGTGGTACGCCCCCCACAGCGAATCGAGATGCGTATCGGCCGTATCGTATTAATACTGTATTAAAAAAATATTTTTTTTATTTAAAAAAATACTTTTTAATTAAAAAAATAATTTTTTTTCAAAAAAAAATTTTTTTTTGATTTTTTTTCTTAAAAATGAAAACACAATTTGAACCCAAATTTTTTAAAATTTAAAGTTTTTTTTATATTAAAAATAATATTTTTAAAGTTATATGAGATCAATACAGTAGGTTCATGTAATTTTTTTTACATATAGTGCTCCACAAATATACATTTATTTAAACGACTCATATTAAGTATATTATTTATTTTTAAAATAAATTAATTTTAAAACACTTAATATGGGAAAGAATGACAAAAAATTTGTATAAGACGAAGAGCATGATAGTGTATGGTTCTGAATGAACTAATTTTAGAATACCCGTATCAATTGATACAACATTATACAGTTTTATTATGCTCTAAAAGAAATATTATAATAATATATTATTCGTTATAATATTTTTTTATGTTTATAATAGGGTTTATGTCCGTTTCGGCGCGTACCAAGCGTATCATCGGCACGTACCCGTATCCATAGTCATCGATACTCTCATGCGTATCGATACGGCCTTCCATGATCATAAGGGCAGTGAAGAAGCCCATGAACTTAACTTACCACATCTTAAGATTTTTTAATTTTAGTTTTTTAAAATATTATAAAAAAATAATACTCCCTCTCTCTTTAATTAATAACTCTATTTTGTAAAAAAAGTGTTCCATATTAATAACTTTATTTTGTTTAATTTAAATAATTAGGTACTTAATAAAGAGTGTCCTAAGCTTATTTTCCCTTCTCTTATATGCGGGTTTTACCATTCAATAAAAATTACTATATTTTCAAAAATAACTATCAATATAAAGCATAGGGAGCATTTTTTTATATAAACAATTGATAAGGTATTTGAGGATGCAATCCACTTGAATTTCAAACTTATGAATATTAAACCAGATATAATATTAAGGAAAAAGTTTATATGAGCCCGGGCTCATCTATGCCTATGTGAGCCCGGGCTCTATGGGCTGTCAATTTACATCCGATGGCCCATAATACTCATAAGTTTTATGAATATTATAAACCCATGAGTAATATGGGCCGCCAGATGTAAATTTGACAGCCCATAGGGCCCGGGCTCACATAGAGATATATGAGCCCGGGCTCATATAAACGGGGCTTATAATATTAATCATCATCAAACCACATCATAAAATATTACAGGGTCCTACACGTGTCTTAAAACCATAATCTAAACTAATATAAATCAATATAAATGTTGCACCCTAACTTTTAAAATTATTTTAAAGGTTAGAGTGTCGCCAATTTGTAATAATAAAAGATGGGCCAAGATCAACCGTGCATAGAATAATAACTATTCATTAAATTATATAACTATAAAAACTTTACAAAACAAGGCTTATTATGCCTTAACAAATTCAAAGCCGAGCATGTCCAAAATTAATACATAACAAAATAACTTTGTAAAGTAAATAAAAAATGTAGATCTTTCGAAGTTCTACAGACAATCTTCATTGACATCAACCTCTTCGTTCGGACCTGCAGTGTTTAGGGGTGGGTGAGTATAATTATACTTAGTAGGTATAGTTAAATTCTATTAGCATGTTAAAACATAAAGTATAAATAAATATGCATAAAATATTCTCATCATAATTTATATTAAAAAATTAACTCAAAATAATAGTATCAACAAACTGAATCCAACACACTTCTTATAAAAAAATCAGATAAAATAGTTGTTCACTGAATCCTGTAAACTTGGATAAATCATTCGTAACTGATAAATAATTTAAAATCAGATAAAACATCATTTACAGAATGTCACCGATACCGGAGTGACCTGTTCTCATGGGGTAATGGGATCAAAATGAAGAGGATCTTCCCATAATATTCTATTTCATGGGCGTGCCATATGCCATAATAGGCGGTACCTAGGAGTCATAACTTCAATAGCTTTTAGGCTTTATACTAAATAGCTACTCTTCAAAACCGATGATATGGGCTTTATACCAAATAACTACCCTTCAAAATCCAGTCATAATCATTCATAAATGTAATTCAAATAATAATAATATTTTAAGGAATGTATCACGATAAAATCCATCTTAGAGGTGTACAATATACTATTATCTTAGTGCTCGCCCGATCCCTAATGAACTTAATCCTTTTTGAAATAATATTTAATTTATGAGACGAATAAATTATGAAATAGAACACATGGTTGTAGCACGGAATTAGAGCTTAAAACCGCCTCCACTTCGTTCTTTAAATTGACTGGAGTAATGGCTGGCAGTCGGAGCCTCGTCTCGTTCTCAGGCTTAGAAGGGGCTAGCGGAACCTACCCTCATGATGGGACAGGATTTCCTTTCGGACTCAGAAACGACGGACATATTCTCTCCTTGCGCTGGGATGATTTCTCGTTCCGGTTCGAAAGCAGCGAACAAAGCCTCCCCTTGCACTAGAATAAATTCTTCCTCCTGGCCCGAAAGCGACAGACGGAGCCTCCCCTTCTTCCAGGTCATTTTCCTCTTTAGAGTAGCTAACTCAAAAAATGGACCCCTTTACAACGTAGAGCATCCTTGAATTAGCTAGGAACGGTTTTTGAATGGAAGGAATCGGATGAGAAACAGCTTAAAAACAGACATTTAAAGCTTAAAAACGAGCAGACATCATAAGAGAAGAGGAGGGAAAAATAATCAATGAGATACTTCCCCTTTCCCTCCCATTTTATAAACCCGATGAGCCGTTGGATGTGTGACAAGTGTCGCGCATCTAAGGGCTGCAGGAGCATGGGCTGCCATGCTGCCCATGCTCCTGCATCATGGGCTAGCCTGTGTCTTGCACAGGCCTGCCGCAATCAGGTTCACCTACCGGAATGTGAAAGTTCACCTGCTATGGCAGATTAGCTAATACCACATATGGCATCAACCCACTGACGAAACCAATTTAAAAAATATATTTTTTAAAAATTATTTTTAAATCTAAATGAAATTTAAAATTTAAAATGGTGGTAACTCGAAACCCCAAACTTGAAATCGTGTATTCTTGGTACCATTGAACTCATATCGACGAGCCCTACGAAACAAGACTACACAAGGGCATATTTTCTTGCTAATTTAAAGTGGCCCCTACCTATGACATGTTTTTCGATGCCATAGCCTACTATCTTGGCGTTCGTTTGATCTTGAGCCTGATACGTTTGTCTCTCCGAGCCCTATCAAACACCTTAAGTATCCTTTGAATGATTCATACTCAAAATAGTCTAATTTTAAGAAAAACCATTATTGGGCCCTTAAACTTGCTAATGGGCCCAAACGTTCAAATTTTAAAACATTGAAATTTCGGGGTGTTACAATAAATAATCTAGTATACATGTGCCTATAGTCTTCCACACACATTTAAAAGTAAAACATAATAAACAAAGGAAATCTTACAAACTATGTGGCCTCAAACCAACATTCTTGTTTAGTATAACAATTCTACGAGAAGCTTACTCCCCCTAAACACCAGCTAAATAAGAAATCACATATAAAACAATTATAGAATCACCATGCTAGTAAAGATTGTTTCAAATTCAACCCTTATCTCAAATAAAAGAAATTCACTAATGTCATGGCAACATCAATGAGTTTCCATTGACTTTTAAAAATATATACTCCTTTGATTCCACTTGTCACGACCCTAGCCTTGAGAGCCCAAAACCGCGATAAGGGGGGAGTGCGAGCAATGCAATGTCCACTTGGAAACAATAATCATTTACTACTAATTATGCTCAATTTATATAATCCAACTTAAAGTAAATATATCCACCACAAGATCCATCTCATGAAAAAGATATTACAATCCTTCAAAACAAAGAAAACAACTAATAAAGAGTTTCATTCTCTAGCAACTTCTAGGCTTCTACCCTTGTCACATAGGAAAATTATTATTCTATGAACTCTCGCAATCTCCTTGGTAAGCATATGTTAAGTCAAACACATCTATGTGTACAACTACATGCGGTGGATAAGTTCATGCAAAATAAAAACTAGCCATGAGTTTAAGCCCGGTAAGAAACTCACACATGCTAAACCAAATTCTCATGCTTTGAAAACCATACATATAAGTAGAGCATTTAAATCCAATGTGCCCCAAAATTACAAGGTAAAAATATACACTATTATGAATCTTGAGCAATTTTTGCAAGTCATTCTATGAATAAAAGACCCAAAAACGAAGTTAAAAAATTTTGAGTTAATGCCAATTGGCCAAAAGTCAAACTTATGAAAAGAAGACTCTTTCACCAAGATAAACTTCCGGAAAACTTTTGAAAATTTTGCCAAACGGAGAGTAATGAGTCAATAAGCTCTCACATAAATTTTAGAGACAAAGAGTCTGAGAAGGCCTCAAACAAAAACAACCTTTCCATGAACACCGTAAATTGCAAGAATAAACAACTCATGGAGAAACATACTATTCACAAGGCATCCAAAATATACACTCACTAGAGCATTTAAGACCATCATATTTTGTAGGAATAGACATGAATCGGTACTAAGAATCTTCCACAAAATCAAACGTCATGCTTTCAATAACCAAGACATAGAAGTAGCCATTTGAATCATGTAGTAACCATAAGTGAAACATGATTTAACAATATCCTAGGCTTAATAATGCAAAATCATACATAAAAATATTCATAAGTGTAATGTCCAAGATTTTTCTATGATTTTATGTGATTTTCATGCTATTTTTTGGATTATTTTTGGCGAGAAAATGTGATGTTTTGGTGTATTTGGCCTCGGTATTTGTACCTGTAGAGTCGAGTGTAGGGCTTAGTCGCAGGTTGTGGGCCTTGACAAGTACTTTCAGCGTGAATTTAGAAGGTGTAACGCTTAAATAGGAGGTTAACTCGTGATGGGGACATAAGTGAAAAAAAAGAGTGAAAAGTGGATCACGGCTCAAAAGAGCCTTGTCTAGTGAGTTTCGTTCTAGAAACTTATTGTTGTCTAGAACGGCCAGAAGGTTTGAGAGAAAACCCGAGTGAGTTTTTGGTCACTCCGTTGTCCCTCCTCTGTCATCGGATTCCACCAGTTCTTGTTGGGATCCACTTCACTTTGCCGACACAAGTCTGTAGGTACCATCTATGACCGCCATCATGTCCTCTTTGCTCTCTATGAGATATCAGTATTTTCTTCAATTTTTCTTGCCAGTTAAATTCTTTTTTGGGCCATAGGAGGGTGATTTTGCTACCGTTTGCGGCTGCCCTCAACTAGACTTATCTTCATTTGGCCACCAAAAACCCATAGACCCTAGCCAGGGTTGCCGCCATGCTTTCCTTGCTCATTAGTTAGCTACCGATACTTTGTTCAGTTTTTCTACTTATTCTCACTATCTGGTATATATTTTTGAGACACTGATGTGTTTCTGTTCATCGTCTGACCTATTGATCACCACCTTCCGATAATCCTTGGGTTGGCGAAGGTAGGACCACCACCCTAGCCTAGCCCAGCTACCTCTATACCCATACTGCTCGCTGCTACGCTCCATCTCCTTCGCCCAGTTAGACGCTTTGGGTGAGTCTCGGGTTGTTGCCATTGGCGAGCCGTGGGCCATTTGGCCATCGTGGGCTTTGCCCCGACTCAGTGGCAGTGAGGGCTAGCCCCACTTGGCCAAATTACACCTCCGCCTAAAATGGGCCGCTTACCTTTGCCCTAAATCATGCGAGATGCAGAGCTGGCCACACCAAATGTGTTGGTTGTGGGTGGCAATTGGCGATGTTGTCATTTTAGTCAGTCACCACCTCTTGGCCCTAGCTCAGTTGCCCTTTTGTGGGCATTGGGCCGCCACTGTCCGACCCATCTCCCCTTAGAGTGACCCTTTTTGGCCGCGTGTGCATGTGGCCATGCGTGCGCAGTCTGGGCATCAAATGGCTCAGCCACCAAGTGGATTTGACACTAGAGCCCTCTTCCACCTATCCTCCATCCTTGAGCATCGCTCCATGCACTTTGCCCTTATGTGGGCCCTCCTTGATGCAAAATTGTCACCGTTTGGTGCTGTTTGTGGCCGATTTTGACGTCTTGTGGCCGATAGAGTACTTCTTAGTTGCTGGCGGACCTTCAGTGAGTACACCATCGACTTCTTGTCATGCTTGCCACTCATTGGCACAAACTTTCTCCCGGCTGCCCCTAGTGTGCCACCGTTGATCATGGATTTTTTTGCCTTGATTTGTGTCACCTCATTTGGCCGTAAGTCTTCTTGCGCTTCCTAAAACCTCAAAACAACAACTCTCTTAACTTGGCAATGCTTTTGGCCGCCAACTCCACCACCGCCAATGCCACCATTGTGTGCTTGCCATCAAACTTCATGATTACGAGGTAGGAGAGCTTTGAACTCGTATTTTTATGATAACATGCTTTGAATGAGTAGCAGCATGCTAGGATTGTATGATTCAATGCTTTAGATGTTCTTATGATCCATTTGCATGATGTAAGAGGATAAATTATGCCATGTTGAAATGCATATGACATGCATGTTGGCTGTAAGTATGTGCGTGCTAGTGATGGCTAGTGTGTTTGTTGGTAAGCTACGCATGTGGATTGTGTGTATGCTAGTGATAGCTAGCGAGTATGTTGGTAAGCTACGTATGTGGATTGTGTATGTGCTAGTGATGGCTAGCGAGTATGTTGGTAAGCTACATGTATGGATGTCTATATATGTACTAGTGATGGCAAGCGAGTATGTTGGTAAGCTAATGTATGTGGATTATGTGTGTGCTAGTGATGGCTAGCAAGTATGTTGGTAAACTACTTATGTGGATTATGTGTATGCTAGTGATGGCTAGTGAGTACGTTAGTAAGCTATATATGGAAGTATGTGTATGTTATATGTAAGTGTGATGGACATATGTATATATGACGGCTATGTGCCTGTGCAATGGATGTGTATGTGTGTGTGGGCAGAAGTATGGGCGATGAACGGTAAGAGGTGACAGGGGGTTTAGTATGGAGTTGAATGTAGATGTGTAAGCATATGATGGAAGACAGAAGATATGAGTTTGACAGGTGAGGATTGGAGTGGATTGGTTTGGATTAGAGCATATGTTGGGGGATTGTCAGACAGTAAAATGTTGCATAATTGTACAAACATAATGTACAAATTATGAAGTGAAAAGTAAGCTAATAAGTGAGGTATAAGTAAGAGGGTATAACTAGGTTTGGCTCCGAGGAGCTCAGTTTGATGATTTCCGAGTAAGATGTGTTGGCCAAAAGTGGATGGCGGAGATTGTATGAATATGTAAAATTTTGGTGTACGGTGAGTTATGATTATAAGATGGATGGGTTAAGGAAGTCTGCTGCCCTGACGAACTAGGGTTTTTGGATCGAGCTCATCTTTAGTTTGATCAGTGGAGCACTGTATGTTTGAGAATTGTGTGGCATAATGGTACTACATAACTTAATTTAAACTTGAAGCATAAGCAAAGCTAAAGATAGCATTGTGAGTTTGAGACCTGAGGGTTTCGACAGATTAAGCTCTGTGTTTGAGCTAGCCAATAATGAGTTGGCTAAGCATTTCTCATGTCTTGCCATGGCGTTTATCCTGCGGGATGTTGTCTGTGTGCTATATTGAGCCCTAAACGTCTGATGCTTTGTTGAGAGCGATGTATATTTTTGATTTGGTCTGTGTGCTATATTAAGCCCAGACGTTTGATGCTCTATTGAGAGCACTGTATGATTCTACCCAAGAGTGGCATTGTATGTTTCTACCCAAGAGTGGCACTGTATGATTTCTACGCAAGAGTGGCATTGACACTATAAGACCCTAAAGTGTGGGCAATTGTATGACCCCTTATGTGTGGGTGTTTATGTATGTGTGCTCAGGTTAGTAGTATCATGGAACTGCTCTTACCTATTTGATCTTGTGCCCCATAAGCATTGGTGTGCCTTGCCTTAGAAAAGTCCATGACGTCTAGTTACTCCTTGGAGGTTAAGGTGATGCCCAAGTGGCATTCTTTTCCATTTCGTCATTGGAGCTTATTAATTGTAATGAGCTTCAGTGGTTGATAGTATATGCATGACTATATGAGTGAGTATATATGTTTCTGAGTAAGACTATAAGAGTATGATGCTGAGTAGGACTGTATGAGTAAGGTCGTATGAGGATGTGCGAGATTGTACGATTAAGGTCGTACAAGTATGTGTAAGTTGTATGAGTAAGCGTACGATTATATGAGAGTTTGTAAGACTCTGATTAAGAGTGTATGTGTAAGATTGGTTTGATGGTATGTATTTAGCATAATTTTATGCGTATATGCATGATTATTATATGCCTGCCTGCTTCATATTTGAGTTGCATGAATGCATCTATGTATGGACTTACTAAGTTCACTGTTTAGAACTCCCCTGCTGGTTATTTTCCTACAGAGTATGAAAATACTCGTTACACTATTTTGTAGCCCTATTGTTTGGGAGGCTTTTGCATGTTTGTGGTTGAGAGCTCATGGAGATTGTGCTCGTTTCTGCAATGGATTTATTCCTTTGACTCAGGTATTTCCTTGGCTCATTGTGAGTATTATTTAATTTGTGCCATGATCTGATGTCTTGGGTGAGATGAGAATTAAAGTGTTTATGCTTTTTGGACTTGTAATTTGGATTAGACTATGGATTGTTATGAGACTTGTGCTTAGGGATGCCTGGGAGAGATTTGTATTTAAAGCCTATGACCATAGCAATTTATTCGTACATTTTTTTTTAGCAGTGCTTGAGGATGTTTGATTTGGCCATATGATGTTTGATTGAACGAGTTAAAATTTGTATGAAAAAAACTGATGTGTGATGTTTTAAATTATAAAACTGCTTTCACAAGGGCCCCTTGAAGTTCAGCTCGAGAAAGAGAATGAAATCTCAGCGGACAACCCCAAACCAGTCCTTGAGAACATCAGTCCTCCCATACTCATGCAAATCATGGCCAAACTAGAGTCTCTATCCATGGCTGTGGCACAACTTTAAATAGCACCCTTAGCGCCCTTGTTACCCAGACCCCAGCTAGCCAAAGTGGAAAAAGGGGAGTCATCCCAGGCCCAAGAACTTTGCTATTTTGGCCCTCAAATGTTAGCAAATAGAGAAGTGCACCCACCCAAACCCTTTGTGCGCTTTGGCACATTCAAACAACCCAATGAAGGGGGATGCAAGGGTTGGGATATGCAAGGGCCGCCAGGTGTTCGAGGAAATGCCACTATAGTGTCGCTACCTAGAAATTTGTTCCAGGAGATGGAGGACGATTGTGAGGAGTACTTAGGTTTGTTGTGGGGGGCCATGGGGAGGAGCTGAGCCCATAGTTCCTGCGTTACAATGGTGACAAGGATCCGGTGGAGTGGCTATACAAGGTGTTGAAGTTCTTCACCTATCAAGGGATGCACTCCAAGGCTGAACACTTACGCATAGCCACATTCCACTTGGATGGTGATGCTTCCATTTGGTTTCAGAGCTTTGAGAAGGAAGTTCGTTACCCCACTTGGACTGTGTTTGCCGATGAATTGTGCATCTAGTTTTGCCCCAAAGAGTTCTAGGACTTCAACGAAATGCTATCCACCCTGCGCAAACCACCATCGTGAGGGCTTATTACACGGAATTCATGAAGATCGCGAACCGTCTTCCTGAGTGGCTGATGGCAGCCTTTGCAGGGACCTTCAAGAGAGGGCTCAAACTGGAAATATTGGATGAGATGCGCCACTTTGCATGTTCATCTATGCGGGAAGTCGTGCAACATGCACTAACTATCCAGGGTCACATCTTTGTCACCGACCTCTTCTTTCTGGCCACAAGTGGGGCGGACGTGGTGCTAGGGGTTCAGTGGCTTCAGGAACTTGGAGACGTGATATGGAACTTGGAGACGTGATATGGAACTTCCGTGAGATGGTTATGGACTTTGAAATTCAAGGACAATGGTGTGGATTCAAGGGTCTCAGCTGGGCACCCTTCACTCCGCCCAATCAGTGAGATCTTTCTTTCGGTTTGCACCTGAAGGGTTCCTCGTGCAGCAACGAGCTGTGGTAGTGGTGCGCCAAGATGAGCTGCCCACATACCTTCTTGCCCTCCCGACGGACCACAAGGATGTGTTTGACTAGCCTAGAGGCCTTCCACCAGTGCGGCGTCATGACCATCACATCCCTATCATTTCAGAGGCATCTCCTGCCAATGTCCGTCCTTACTGCTACCCCCACATCCAGAAGGCAGAGATAGAGCGCCTCGTTGCTAATATGCTACAGTCCAACATCATACACCCCAGCACGAGTTCCTTCTCCTCTCCTATACTGCTGGTTTGTAAGAAGGATGGCACTTGGAATTTTTAGGCCATTTCTTCGCCACTTCATTCTAGTTTTCTTTGATGACATACTTGTCTATAGCAAATCCTGGGCAGAACATTTGGAGCACCTCAGGTCTATCTTCTTCATTCTGAGAGCTAATTCCTTATTCCTTAAACGTTCAAAGTGTTCTTTTGGTAGCCCACATGTCAACTATCTTGGCCACGTTATCTCTCAGGACGGGGTCACCATCAACCTTCTAAGGTGTCTGCAATGTTCTCTTGGCCAACGCCCACTTGTGTTTGTGCACTTAGAGGTTTCTTCGGCCTCATTGGATACTACATGCATTTTATCAGCCCATATGGAGTGATCACCCACCCCCTCACAGAGCTGCTTAAGATGGTTAGTTTCACTTGGACGGAGGATGCCCAAGTGGCTTTTGACACATTTAAGCAGTCCATGGCCTTCGCCCCTTCCTCATTCTATCGGATTCAAGCTGCTCTTTTGTGATTGAAATAGAGGCTTCAGAGGCTAGCCTTGGTGCGGTGCTACTATAGGATGAGCGGCCTATTGCATTCTTCAGCAAGGCCTTGATAGGTCGTTCCTTATCATTGTCTGTATATGAGAAAGAGATTCTCACCATAGTCCTTGCCGTCGATAAATGGAGACCTTACTTGCTGGGCCACCGCTTCACTACCGCACTAATCATCAGCCTTTGAAGTACTTCCTCGAGCAGCGGGTTTCCACTCTAGCACAACAACGGTGGGTTAGTAAACTATTGGGCTACGACTACGAGGTGGTGTACAAGAAAGGGGCGAACAACACTGTTGCTGATGCCCACTCTTGCAGCTCTACCTCTGGCTCCTGCATGGCTTTATATACTCCTTCCTGCCCCTTCATTGCTGAGTTACGGAGAGCCTACAGGGATGATCCTTCCACACGGTCACTGATTACATGTCTCCAGGAAGACCTTGCTGGCTGCCCTTTCTTTGTTTAGCATGATAAACTTCTATTCTGGAAGGACCACCTCTGGGTGCCCAATGTCGAGGACCTTTTGCCAGCATATTCTCTCCCTCTTCCATGGCACAACGATGACTGGCCATGAAAGGGCATTCCGCACTTATAAGAGGATTAGCCAGAGCTTCCTATGGCATGAAATTCAACAGGTTGTTCAGGATTATGCCACCTTTGCTTTGCCCCTAAGGATATGGAAGGTGATAATTGGTTGAGGAACAACATATTTTAGTTGCACTATTGAGAGCAAGGTGTGTCATCTTGTGATTAATTCAGGAAGTTGTGACAATGTGGTGGTTCAAAAGCTTCAATTGAATACTACACCCTATCCTTATCTGTACACACTTTCTTGGCTGAGTCTCTAAGTGATGTTTAGTTCATTTCTCTATCGAATCTACATAGAAAGATAATATATGGTGTAATGTTGTTGCTATGGATGCTTGTCACTTTTTCTTGGGCATCTTTCTGATGCATGATGTCCATAAAAATACATATAGTTGGAATAATACAAAAAATATTTTTGTGTCCTATAAGGATGAAGTGATTAAAACCCAAAACAACAAAGAGGCGATTTTTTTTGTCTAAGGGAAAATATCTTGATAAATTGAAGGAAGTTGATGTTGTGTATGATTTGGCTTCTATGGAGCATAATGAATGTGAGGATATGCCCAAGGAGGTTAAACTTTTGGTGTATCAATATCATAATGTTTTCTGAGATCCCCTACTCGAGGGATTGCCACCCATTAGGGACATCTAACATCATATTGACCTTGTGCCTGGATCTACACTCCATAATCGTCCCCATTATAAGATGAGTCCGATGGAACATGAGGAGCTTCAACGACAAGTCCTTGAATTGTTGAGTAATGACATATTAGAGAGGGTATGAGACCATGTGCTCTTCTAGCTTTGCTTAAACCAAAGAAGGATGGTAGTTGGCGTATATGTATGGATAGTATACCCACTAATAAAAATATTGTCAAGTATTGTTTTCCTATTCCCCGCCTTGATAATTTACTTGATCAGTTGAGTGATGCTTCTATCTTTAGCAAGTTGGATTTGAAGAGTAGTTATCATCAAATTAGAATAATACAAGGTGACACAACTTTCAAGACAATGAAAAAAAGATTGATGTTGTGAAACATTGGCCATGACCTACTATATACATGAGGTATGAAGTTTTCACGGGTTGGCTTCTTTCCATCGAAGCTTTACTCCCCATTTTGGTACCATCATGGCTCTTATTACTGATTGTATGAAGTTATGAAATTTTGTTTAGTGTGATGAAGCTAAGAGTGCATTTTCTCTTAATAAAGAAATCTTATTTCAGCTCCTATGTTAGCCTTACCCAACTTTGCCAAGCCTTTTGAGTTACATTATGATTCTTTTAAGGTTGGTATTGGAGCCATTTTAAATTAAGAGGGCCATCCAATTGCTTATTTCACTAATAAGTTATCATGAGCAAGAGAAAGGTATAATGCCTATAATGTGGAATTTTATGTTGTTGTCCAAGTTCTTCGACATTGGAGGCATTATTTTATTCACACAGTTTATTTTATATTTTGATCATTCTACTCTTAAAAATATTATAGCCAAGAGAAATTGTCTGTAGACATGCACAATGGGCATCTTATTTACAAGAGTTTACTTTTGTACATTATCATAAGTCTAGAGTTCAGAACAGGGTCGCATGCCTTGAGTGGTCGAGCATGCTTACTCACTAGCATACATACTCAGGAGTTAGGGTTTAATTCATTCCAGGAGCTATTGTTCGCAGACCCTTTCTTTGCTAAGGTTTTATTTGAACTTGAGACAAGACAGAAGTTAAATTATTTGTTGCATGATGGGTTTCTTTTCAAAGGCGATCGATTATGTGATCCTACTTATAGTCTGCGTTTGAAGATCAAAGAGTTGCATAATGAGGGTCAAATGGGAAGAGATAGAACTTTTTAACTTATTTCTTCTTCTTATTTTTGGCCATCCATGCACAGGGAGGTGTATCAATTTGTTGAGAGGTGTCACATATGCTACATGGCCAAAGGGACATCTACTAATGCTTACATACCTCTACCTACCCCATCAGGGCCACAGTTCGACATTAGCATGAACTTTGTTTTTTGACTACCTCGCACTAAGAGAGGGATGGATGCCATCTATCTAGTTGTTGACAGATTCTCCAAGATGGTACATTTTATTGCTTACAAAAAGACCAATGATGCATCCCATGTTGCTTTACTATTCTTTTTAGAGGTATATCATTTACATGGTTTTTCATTGTCTATTGTTTCTTATAGACATTTATTTTTTGAATCATTTTAGGCATTTTCTATAGAAATTGACAAATACTTCTTTGAATTTTAATAGTTCATACCATCCTCAAATAGATGGACAGACGAAGGTAGTTAATCAATCCTTAGGAAATATATTAAGAAGTTTGGTTGGTGCTAATCTAAAATCCTGGTATCAATACTTATATAAGGATGAATTCTCTTATGAAGGAGCGTGAATTGAAGTACATGATTAGTCCATTTACTATTGTTTGTAGTTTTAATACTCGCTTTCCATTGGATCTAGTTCCTATCCCAAATGTGAAGAGGTTAAATGGCTGAGTTGAAGACTTTATATCACACTTACAGGATGAAACAACCTATTTTTCGATTGCGCCTAATCGAGAGGTTAGAAGTAATTATATAATTTTTAGTTAAGTATTGGCGGGCTTCAAGGGATGGAATCCCCATAAGTGTAGGATAACCTACCCATTTGGGTCTAGTTTCAAAGGGCTCGTCGATACGAGTCCATCGGTACCATGAATGCGTTATTTCGACTTTGGGGTAAGAAGATATTGCGTTTTGAAATTGGGATAGTATTTAATTAAAAAAATAAGAAAAAGACGAATTAGCTAGCATCATAAATAACACTAGCCACTGGAGCTGCACTGTGTCCAGAGTGGACCCATGCAAACTCGCGCAATGCATGGTATCACCTCGCGATCCATACGCAACATACAAATGCTCGTGCCTGCCACATCGGCATGTCACGAGAGTGCGACACATGGTGCATGTAGCTGCGCGTGTCTCTCCGTCGGCTCGTTTTCTCTATAAGTACAAAATTTTGTCTAATCTTTTGGGAGAGTAATCTGGCTCATTTTGAGTCCATTTTCGTCCATTCAAGAGGCGTTCTTAGCTAATACTTAGGTATTCTTCACAATGGATGTGCCCATTCCTCGAGTTAGCAACTATATAAGGGGGAACGTCTCGGGGCAAGCAGAGGCTCTACTGGTCTCCCTCGAGCCCCAAATAGAGAGAAATGACCCAGAGCAAGAGGAGGCTCCATCCTTCGTCGTTGGACCACAACGAGAGAAGTGGCCATGATTAGGGGAGACTCTGTCCTCCACTGAATGGCCATGTAGTGAGAGAAACATCCCTAGGTTAAGGGGAGGTTCTATGTACAGCTTACGGGCGTGGAAAGAGGAAAGAGTCTCTTGGTAAGGTGAAGGTTTGTCCGTTGCCTACAAGCACGTAAAGAGAGAAGTGTCTCTGGGTAGGGGAGGTACTGTTTGCCACCTACAGGTGCGGGAAGTGTAAAGTGTCCTGGGTTAATAGGAGATTATGTCCGCCACCTTTGGGCTGCAAAGAGAGAAATATCCCAGGTTAAAGAAAGGTGATGTCCACTGCCTTCGAACACAATGAGAAAAATATTCTGGAGCTAGAGGAGATTATGCCCGCCATCTTTGGACCTGAAAGGGAGGATGCCATGAGGAAACAAGCAACTCTGAACGCCACAACTTTTGGAATTACAGGGGAGTAAGCATTTTTGACTTTCTATTTTAATATGACTTATATGCATGCACATCTTAATTAGTAATATTAATATACTAATTAAGATATATAATTTTCTATGATTTGATGGAGTTTGATATGTTTTTATTTGATCTGCATTGATATACTCTATTTTGATCCGATCTGTTCCGAAATACTCTATTTTAATCTGACATGTCCGATTTGAACTAATATGATCTGTTATGGTCGGATGAAATCTAATATGATCCAATTTTCTCAGTTGTGTGTTTTGCTCCTCATTGTAATATAGTGGGATGTGTGATTCCGCTGATTTATTAGCTTTTGTTTAACTCCGATGATTCATGAGATTTTCGTCTTACTCCGAATGATTTATTCGAATATAAGGATTTATGTATTTTAATGTATATGATTTTGTAATGCTTGATGCATGTATTAGCCATTAGGCAAAACTATGTTTGGATCCAGTCGTATCGGATAACATCATAGATGTTATCCAATATGTATATAGGTAACCAACAGTAAGGCAACGTTGGCCCAATCTAAATTAGTTATAAAATTAAGTTTGTTATGGCCTACACAGAATAGAGTGCTAGAGCTCCGTAGTGTGTAGAGGAACGTTACAACTCTCAAACAGAGTTCGCCACTCATGGTTGTTCTCGTTTTGGTCTTTATGAAAAATAATTTATTTTGATTTTGTTTTCCGAACCCTAGGTCCGGGTGGTTTCCGGGTTGGGGTGTTAGATTGGATATTCATTTTGATACTCTTAAGAAATTGTAGGTGTCTACTGATAAGTATAAAACAATTGGAGATTTAAAACAAAGACATGCTGACTTTTATTTTGGTGATTGTGTATGGGCTGCTTTGACCAAAGATAAATTTCTTATTGGAGAATATAACAAATTAACAGCAAGGAAGATTGGGCCTTTAGAGATTATTAAAAAGCTTAATTCTAATGCCCATAGACTCAAGCTTCCAAGTCACATTTTCACTTTAGATGTTTTTAATGTTAAATGTCTCATTCCTTATTTTGGTGATGCTTCGAATGATGATAATGTGAATTCGAGGACGAATTGTTTTGAACCAAGGGAGGATGATGTAGATAAGTTGGCATTAAAATATATGAGAATTTGGATCACATAAAGAAAAAAACACAATTTTCTCTCTAGTGATCGATTGGTCTATAAAGGGTTATCGATAGAATGAATGATCGATCGAGACATGAAATCATTTAGTGTAAAATGAAGCCTAGAGTTGGCGATTGATCGTTCTGTCAACAATATGATTTTTTTTACTTCATTTTGGATTAGAATTTTATTTTTTTAGGTATTTTGCTTTCATAGGAGTCTTTATTCTCTATTCCTTTGTTTATTTAGGAATTTTCTCATTATTTTTCTTTAATTTTGATTGATTAGTCATAAGGTAGTTAAAATTTATACTCGTTATTAACAATTATGTCACTAGGAGTTGTATAAATACTTGTCTCTTTCATGAAGGTTATAAGTTGTGTGTTATTTTCTAAGATAAAGAAGAAGAAGATATTACTCCTTTCTCCTCTATTTGCCTTCCATTTTATGTGAATTTATCATAGAAATTTAAGAGAGAGGAAGGTTGTGTGTGCCTGTAGCTGGATTTGTTGAGCACGTTCATCCCATCAATACTGTTTTGCATCAAAATGGTAGTTGGGCATCTCTACAAATTTTACACAACGATGGGGTTAACATGTTGCATACAATTGCAAGAGCACTTTGTCTTGAACTCGTGTCAAGTCCACTTCTTTAAAGTTGAAGGGCAGTTTGTGTACATCAAGGACAATTTTTATAGTTTCATATTTCACTAAGGACTAGTGTTACCTTCTATAACAGAGAACTATGCAATATAGATGAAAACAATTCTAAGTTAACAACAAATTGGAACTAAGAATTAAAAAAAAGGCTAGATTAAACTAACTACAACATGTAAAACAACTAATCATGAGTTTTCCTACAAGAAACAGAACATCAATTCAATACAAACACAGTGCCATGCGAGCTACTCCCACCTAACCTTCTCATGTGGCACAAAGTCCTTGTAGTTGATCTTCTCTAGCCACTCGTTAATCCCCTCCTCCACCAGCCCCCCACCCATATATGGCTCAAACACCATTGTCAAAATGTTTTAATATTGTCGTTAAATGTTGATTTGACACATTTGTTAAAACTACTTAATACTGTTGTCAAAACGTTTTGACACTGTTGTTTCTTTGGTCATTTTGAGGGGAGCATCAAAATAAAAAAATTTATACAGAGAGGTTTTGTCTTATAGAATTAAATCTTGTGATCAAATCGTTTTAAGGAAAAACTTTTAGCAGATTGATCAAAGCATGCTCACCCTATTATTCAAACATTTTCATAACAACATCAAAATTAAAAAGGTTATATGGTGAGGTTCTATCTCAAATGTTGCGATCACTTATTTTTTTAAAAAAAATTTTGATTAGAAGAATCTAAATTTTTTTAACCTACTACTCAAATAATTTGTAAAAAGTTTTAAAAAATTAACATCGGTAAAAAATTTATACATTCAGACCGAAGCCAAACTATTCCCCAAAAATGCCTGCCTTTCAACAGCTCTCCTTCCCCTTCTTTGTCTTTTCCCTTTTCCCATATGCCTCAAATATGTAGGTGGATTGTCTTAATGGCTGTTTTTGTTGGGAATATAAGGTGAAAAAAATTGATTCCCTAATAGGGGGTTAGTTAATTAGAATTTTAAATACTAGATTTAAAATATGAGATTTTAGAATATAATCCAAATTCTTAGATTTGATCTGCCAAATTTTAAAATATTTGGATACCCAAATCTTGTATTACTAGAATCCCGGGATTTGAGCTATTGATTTCAAAATAATTAACTCCTAAAATTTTTTTATCTACAATTTTAAAATTTGACTAATCCATAATTTGAAAAAATGCGAGAGCTAGCCATGAGCGGAGTTGGTATGTGGAGGAAAAAAATCAAATCAGAGAACGGAAGACAACGGCGATTGGAGAGTGAGAGGAGACGTTACTTGGCTACGATGGTTTCTCCGGCAAGGATGGTGGCCTCCGCCAAGCTCCAGTCGTCGCATGAAAATTGCAGCCTCCTTCAAGCCATGGAAGGCAGTATCGATCATGGAAGGCCGTATCGGCCGATACGGGTGCGTATCGGCCGATACGTACCCGTATCGGTCGATACCAGTATGGTACGGGGGGCGATACGCCCCCACAGGAAATGTCTATATGTACAAGCCATATCGGCCATACCATATCAATACGGCCGATACATATCGATACTATATTTAAAAAAATATATTTTTTAATTTAAAAAAAATTTTGAAAACTTTTTTTTCAAATTTTTTTCTTAAAAATAAATACACAATTCAAACCCAACTTCTTTGAAAGTTTAAGTTTTAATTATATTAAAAAAATTATTTTTAAAGTTATATGAGATCAATACGGATAGGTCCATATAATTTACATAAATTTTTGTTTTACATATAGTGCTCCAAAAATATATTTATTTAAACATATAACTTAAACTCATATTAAGCATATTATTTATTTTTAAAATAAATTAATTTTAAAGCACTTAATATGGGAAAGAATGACCATTAATTTATATGGGATGGAGAGCATAATAGTATATGGTTATGAATGAACTAATTTTAGAATATCCGTATCGGTTGATACGGCATTATATGGTTTTATTATGCTCTAAAAGAAGTATTATAATAATATATTATTCGTTATAATATTTTTTTATATTTATAAAAGGGTTTATACCTGTTTCGGCGCGTACCAATCGTATAATCGGTGCGTACCTGTATCCATGATCATCGATACTCTCATGCATATCGATACGGCCTTCTAAGGTATCAATACGAATGATAGTATCACGATCATGGATACGGGTATGCACCGATGATACGCTTGGTATGCCCCAAAATGGTCGTAAACCCTTTGATATATATAAATTTTTTTTATAACTAATAATATATCATTATAATACTTCATTTTAGAAGGTCGTATAAACTGATACGAGTGCTCTAAAATTATTTCATTTTAGAACTATACGCTTTACTCCCTCTATCCTCTACAAACTATTGTTCCCTCTGCCCTATATTAAGTATTCTAAAATTATTTTAAAATCAAATAAGATATTTAATGAGTCATATGAATATTATTGAGAAACCCATACGGTAGATGTTTAAGTAAATGCATAATTGTGGAGCACTATATTTTAAAAAAAAGTATATAAATTATATAGACCCACTTATATTGATCTCATATAATTTTAAAAAAATAATTTTAATATAATAAAAACATAGTCATTAGAAGAGGTTGAATTAGAATTATATTTTTGTTTTTAAGAAGAAAAAATTTTAATTTTTTTAAATAAAAATATATTTAAATATTAGAGTATCGATACGTATCGGCTGTATCGATACCATATGCCCGATACAGTCGGTACGTATCGAAGATACGTGTGGGGGGCGTATCGCCCCCCGTACCGTATCGGTATCAACCTCTAGTGTGTGTCGGCCTCCATTTTCTAGTGCGTGCTGGCCTCCCTTTTTCGGTGCTTCTGTCATTTTACAATACTACCTTTAGAGGTGGTGTTGTAAAATCTCACTTTTATGTTATAAGTTTCCAGCAAAATCTTTTTAAGTCATAATCCTAAGATTTTTAACTAATGCTATATTTCAAATATAAGAATCAATTATTTAACCACTAACGCGATATTTAAAATATTGTATTTTAAATCTTAATATAATAACGCTAGATTATAAATATATCATAGACAATTCTAAATGACTAACTGAAAATTTTAAAATACTAAAATTTATTTTCAAATCCTAATTAACTAAACCCCTGTAAAGGTCAAAGCCCTTTGCAAAACTAATACTTCTTTTTAACTTAAGAATGCTACAAGGGAAAAGCCGCCACCCACAATTATTCAAGGAATTATGCAAAGCTTGCTAACACGGGTGCGTTTTTTTAAGAAGTTTTGTTTTGCGTTTGATCTAAAAGATAATGATATGACGTTTTAAAAATATCTTTTGGACTACAAATATTTTAATCTAATGATATGATATTGCACCTTTCTCAAGACGTTTTGGGTACGTTATGAAATTTAATACACATTGGATTTATTAACATCTTAATGGTCAATTTCAGTGGTCCCATAATAAGCATTATCTTCAAAAGATTCTGAAAAAGATAAACCACAAAAATTGAGGTCTTTTCTTTCTCTGTGCCACCCTTTTCGATCTTTTTCTCCTGTCCCCTATCTTATTATCTAAAACCAAACAATAGTGACCTACCTTGACTAATGTACCTTATCTTATGATCAGCATTGACAAATTTACCCTATATTATGATCTAAAAACAAGGAAGTGAGCAGGGCTATCTTTGAGTTGTTATCCACAGAACAACGCACTGACTATATAAAAAATTGATCGTGGCTATTGATTGATGGTTATGCATTGAAACCCTGTGGATCGTTCAACATAGGAATAGCATCTCATTATTAATGCTAAGGCTAGAACAACCCGCAGGTTGTACAACAATGCCAATTTACGCCATATAAAAAATGAGGATATATAGCCGGAGCTGCTCACTACAACTCTGGCTCTCAGATTATGATCTGATGGCCAAGGAGCCAGAGACGTAGTGAGGTATATATAGCTAATTTTTTTATTAAAATTATAGTCATAAAAAAAAAATATTTATGCTTTCTCTGCATTGTATTAATTTTTTAGATTTGAAAAACACTTATCTTATATTAATTGTTTAATTTGACTTAAAATATTGTATGCTTGCTTCTTATCATTTTTCTCATAGTAAGCACTATGCCAAAGAGGTTAAAATACTTTAAAATCTTATACTTGGCTTTGGAAAACCAGCCCTCACGTGTCTTTTTCTTCTAGTACATGTTGAGGTACTAGAAGATAAAAATTATTAATGCTTCATGTTGATTTTTTTAATACCCCTTATTAACCACTGTAGCACCAAATTACTTACACCTTGCCTATTATGAGAGGAGTAAAAAGAAGTTTCCATGTATCCTAATAATTAATGCCTAACGGAGGGAGTATTAAATATACGGGCCCAACACTTACCAAGAAATATGTCCTCTATAAATACGGGCCCCATACTTACCAAGAAGTATGGCCTCTATAAATACGGGCCCCACACTTACAAAGAAATATGGGCTCTATAAATAAACTGCTATAGATTTATTCCATGGATTGTATAGTGTTCAAAACAAAGTATTTTATCAAAAAAAGAAAAAAAGTTCAAAACTAAAGAAAAAAGGATGTTAATTTTTAGGTTTATCTCTTTAGTTAAACAAGCGGAAAATCAATTGTAACTTTTTTGGCAATAAGTGGACAATGAACTTGAAATCCTCTTGTTCGGAGGCATTCCCAAAAATGGCTGTCAACTACACTATTCTGAAATTGTTACAAACTTCTTAGTATTTTCAGAAATGACCTTGACTACAAGTAAACCCTAATTATCCCTCTAAATTCTTCTTCATTTTCACTCCACCAGCCCACGAGACAAAACTGCTTTCCCTTGAGTCGTTGGCCCCAACTCTGCCTCCTCCACCGACCTTTACCACCAGCTTTGGCAGCTTTTCTTCCCCCTCCAATATCTCCTCCTCCTTTGCCACTTCCTCCTTCTCCTTCACCTCCTCATCTTCTAAAGCATCCTTCTGATAATCTGAGAGGCCATAAACCAAATGATAGCATTTAGAAAATAATTTTTTCTCTACAAGCATCTATCTAAAAAAATGAACTCAAAAACTTGTTCTACTACTCAATACGATTTTAGTTTTTACTTGATTTTTAGTTTTATCAACGGTGAACTAACATCATAATTCAAGTAATTATGGCTCACAATAGTTGTACTAAAAGGGAACTAAGACAACATATTGAGTGATTATTTCCATCAATATAATCACTAAAACATCCCAAAAAACCATATAGATAAACAAAAAAATAGAGTAGGTTTAAAAATACAAATTGTCAATTACCAATTATTAGGACATAGCCATATGTGTTGTATTGACTTTATTTCGATGAACAAACTATGTCAAAACTTGTTTGCGTTTTTGAGTCTTGTAAAGTTTGAGTTAGTCGTTGATGACTTAAGGTAGTCTTTAGAATTGGAAAACTTGAAAAATTAGAGTAGACGTGCTTCGAGATTTCCAATTAGAAGACTTGAACAAGTGATCATTGAAGATTTCAATGTTTAAACAAGTATGAAATCACAACACACGTCACATAGTCTGGAATATCATGAAATGTATATATGAGATTATGAGAAAAAGAATGGTAAAAAATTACATAAGTTTCGGAAATCGTTCCTTAGTGATAAATTGATAAGTGGTTAATTTTCAGATTCTAGTATAGGGAATGATCGATTGGCCCGTTCATATGTAGGAATTGCCAAATTAAGGAATTCTGGGAAGAATTTGTATCACACAAAAACTCAAATATTAAAACCGACTTTGAGGCTTATTTAAAGGGAAAGATATGATTAATTTGAAAAGATAGGTATTATGACCCACCCTAGGGTTGCGTTCCACCTTCAGAGTCCACTAAAGTTGGGATTTGTTTTCATTATTAGTAAGGGTATTTTAGTCATTACGGATATAAGAGTTTATTCCTTTTTAATGTTATATTGGGCATTAGGTTAATTTTTAGGTAGCCCATTCTATATTATAAATTCTAGTAGGAATAGGGTTATGGGTCTATATATATGTAGGGGTATTGCCCTTTTTCATCATTAGAGATGAATGGAAAATTAGAATTACTTAGTTTAATTTAGTTTTCTTTATGATTAATCTATCTCTCATTCCCTCTCACTTTTATTACCATGGAAATCCCTTGTTGACAACCCATCTACAACATTGGATTAGAGCCAATTCTGGTTCCCTATGCCCCCTCCAACCCTCCCTTGCCATCGATGAATTATGTAGTTTCTTTAGAAAATTGATATAGCACATTGAACCCATATTTGTTGAGACAATATAAGCTCATATATCAATTTCTAAATAAAATTGATATAGCACATTGAATATTAAGAGTGACGGGAATTATTAAAACATAGCCTAAGTCGTCTACCTTAGCCCAACTTCTAGGTGGCCTTTTTATAAACATTGGGATTACTGTAAGGTCCCTGATTTTTCTACGATTTTTTGTAATTTTCCTGCTATTTTTCTGGTCATTTTCGGTAGGAAAATGTGACGCTTCAGCGTATTCATATTTATATATTTTCCCTTATATTTATACCCGTAGAGTTGGGTGTGGGGCTTAGTCGCAGGCCGCGGGCCTCGCTGCACGCTTACAGCGCGAATTTTAGAGGTACAACTCGTAACCAATAGGTGAACGCGTGTTGGGGACATAGATGTAAAAATTAAAAAGATGAATAGTGAAATGATGGCTTAAAACAGTAAGTTTTTCCGAACCGACATTCCAGAGAGAATTCACGTCCAGAGAGAAAGGAGAGAAACCCGAGCCCATTTCCGGTCGCTTCGTTCTCCCTCTTTCGTCATCGGATTCCGGTGGTTCTTGTCAGGATCTACTTTGCCTCACCGCCACGAGTCTGTAGGTACCGGCTATGACCGCCGCCACAGCCTCTTCGCTCCTCCACGAGGTACCAAACCTTTTTTTGGGTTTTTCTCTCCTTCAATCCCATTTTTGAACTGTGGGTGTACGATTTTGACATCGTTTGCGGCTGCTCTCAACTAGACTTACGTTTAGTTGGTCGCTAGGAACCCATAGGCGCTAGCTAGAGCCGCCACCATGCTTTCTTCGCTCCGTGGTGAGCTACCGGTACTTTAGTCGGGTTTTGTTCTACTATTCCATCTCACTGTCCGTGAGATTTTTTGACGCCAGTGTGTTTCCGATAGTCGTCCGGCCACCGGATGGACTCCGTCCAGCCTACCTCGACCTAGTATTGGTAGGGGGTGCGTCTCGGGTCTTTGGCATCGGCGAGCCGTGGGCCATTTGGCCATCGTGGGCTCTGCCCCGGCTCGGCGATAGTGAGGGCTAGCCCCGATTGGCCCGATTATACACTCTGCCCGGAATGGGCCACTTGTCATTGCCCTATACTATGCGAGATGCACAGCCGCCCGCACCATGGGTTCTGGTTGTGGGTGGCTATCGGCGATGTCGCTGCTTTGATTAGCCACAGCTAGGGCCTTGGCCCTGTTGGCTTTTGTGGGCCTTGGATCGCCCCCTTTCAGCCCTCTCCCTTTCCCCTTTGGGCCGCGTGTGCATGTGGCTACGCATGTACTTCTGGGTTAGGTGCCGCATTCACGCCGCCTGACCATCGGTTGGCTTTGCCACCGAGTGGAGTTGACACATAGCCCTTCTCCACCCTTCCTTTGTCCTCGAGCGTTGCTCTGCGCTCTCTGCCCTTATGTGGGCCTTTGTTGACTGAAATCGTCGCCGTTGGGTGCTGTCCACAGTTGATTTCGACGTCTTGTGGCCGGCTGTGCACGTTTTAGCCACCGGCCGATCTTCAGTGAGTACACCCTTGACATCTGGTCTCACCGCCACATATGTTGGCTTGACTTTTCTCCCGGCCGCCCTAGTGTGCCGCCGTGGATCGCGGGTTTTGCCGCATTAACTTCTGACACCCTGTTTGGCCGTGATTAGCTCCGACGCTTCTTAAAATCCTCGGGACAACAGCTCTCTCAGCTAGGCAACGGTTTTGACTGCCAACTCCGCCACCGACGCCGCCACCGTTGTGTGCTCACCATCAAACGTCATGATTATGAGGTAGGGGAGCTTTGAACTAGTAATTTTATGATAGCATGCTTTGAATGAGTAGCAACATGCTAGGATTGTATGATTCCATGCTTGGATGTTAAGTAACGATCTGATTGCATGATGTGCAAGTAAGCATGATTGTATGGTATGTTGAAATGCATATAATATGCATGTTGGCTGTAAGTATGTTGGATGTAAGTATGTGCTAGTGATGATTAGCGTGTTTGTTGGTAAGTTTCATATGTTGATTGAGTATGTGCTAGTGATGGCTAGCGTGTATGTTGACGTATGTATGCATGTGCTAGTGATGGCTAGCGTGCATGTTTGAAGTATGTTTGGATTATGCATGTGCTAGTGATGGCTAGAGTGCATGTTTGGAGTATGTATGGATTATGCATGTGATAGTGATGGCTAGCGTGTATGTTTGACGTATGTATGCATGTGCTAGTGATGGCTAGCGTGTATGTTTGACGTATGTATGTATGCACTAGTGATGGCTAGTGAGCATGTTTGTAAGTTACGTATGTATGACCGTATGTATATGTCATACATATGTGTGATAGACATACGTATGTGTGATGACTATTTGTCTATGATATGGATATGTGTAAGTGTATGTGGGCAGAGGTTTGGGCGATGGACAGTAAGAGGTGACAAAGGTTTTGTTTGGATTTGGATATGGATGTGTAAGCGTATGATAGATGACATAAGATAAGAGTATGACGGGCAAGGATTAGAATGGATTGGTTTGGGTTGGATTGTATGTTGGGCGTTTGTCAGACAGTAAGAGTGTGCATAATTGTACAAGCATAACGTACAAATTATGAAGTGAAAAGTAAGTATAATAAGTGAGATATAAGTATGAGGGCGACAACTGGGTTGGCTCTGTGGAGCGTTATTTGAGGATGTCAGTGTAAGCTAATTTGGCCATAAGATGGATGGCGAAGTATGTAAGACTGTAAGGGTTTGGTGTACGATGAGTTTTGTCCATGATGTGGATAGGTTAAGTGAAGTCTGCTGCCCTGATGAACTTGGGTTTTAAATCGGGCTCAGCTTCAGTTTGATCAGTCGAGGACTGTGAGTTTGTGTGGCATAATTGTACCGCATAATGTACTTAATTCAAACTTGAATTATAAGCACAGCTAATGATAGCGTTGTGAGTTTGAGGCCTGGGGGTTTGACGGATTAAGTTTCATGTTTGGGCTAGCCGATAATGAGTCGGCTGAGCATTTCTCATGTCTTGCCATGGTGTTTATCCTGTGTGATGTTGTATGTGTGCTGTATAGAGCACCGGACGTCTGATGCTCTGCTGAGAGCAACGTATGTTTCTGATTTGGTCTGTGTGCTATATAAGCCCAGACGTTTGATGCTCTTTTGAGAACGATGTACGTTTCCGACTTTGTCTGTGTGCTATATGAAGCCCAGACGTTTGATGCTCTGTTGAGAGCGAAGTATGTTTTCGATTTGGTCTGTGTGCTGTGTAAACCCAGACGTTTGATGCTCTGTTGAGAGCGTTGTATGATTCCGCCCAAGAGTGGCACTGTACGTTTCTGCCCAAGTGGCACTGTATGTTTTCTGCCCAAGAGTGGCATTGGCACTATAAGACCCATTATGGTGGGCGATTCTATGGCACTATAAGACCCATTATGGTGGGCAACTGTATGACCCCTTATGTGTGGGTGTTTATGTTTACGCACTCAGGTAAGTAGTATCATGGATCTACTCTTACCTGTTTGATCCAGTGCCCCATGAGCATTGGTGTGCCTTACCTTCGGAAAAGTCCATGGTGTCTAGTCACTCTCCGGAAGTTAAGGTGTTGCCCCAGTGGCATTCTTTTTCATTTCGACGCTGGAGTTTATTAGTTGTAATGAGCTTCAGTGGTCGATAGTATGTGTACGATTATGAGTACGACTGTATGAGTATGAGTATGACTGTAAGAGTATGAGTATGAGTACGACTGTAAGCGTATGCGTATGAGCATGACTGTAAGCGTATGAGTATGAGCACGACTGTAAGCGTATGAGTATGAGCACGACTGTAAGTGTATGTGTATGAGCACGACTGTAAGAGTATGTGGATGAGCACGACTGTAAGAGTATGATTTTGGACACGATGGTGCATTTGGTATGTTTGTATGCGTATGAGCATGATATTGATATGCCTATTTGCTTCATGTTTGAGTTGCATGAACGCATGTATTTATGAACTTATTGAGTTCAACATTTGGGATTTCCCCTACTGGGTATTTTCTTACTGAGTATGAAAATACTCAGTACCCTACTTTTTAGCCCCGTTGTATGGGGGGTTTTGTAGGTTGTGCGGAGAGCTCCTAGAGATGGATGCTCGCTTCCGAGGTGGATTGATTCCCTTGGACTCAGGTATATGCTTGACTCATTGCGAGTTTATTTATGCCACGATCTCATGTATTGGGTGAGATGAGATGTCAAGATGTGTATGTATTCTGGACTTTGAATTTAGATCAGATGGTGGATTGTTATGGGACTTGCACTCAGGGATGCCTGGGAGGGATTTGTATTTAAAGTCTATAATCATAGTAATTTATTCGTACATGTGTTTTCGAGTAGCACCTGATGATATTTGCTTTGGCCGTACGATGTTTGACCGTATGATGAAAATATTTAGATGGAAAATGGATGTTTAGTGTTTTGAATTATAAACTGTTTTATCAGGTTTTGATTTCGTCATTTTTCCTCTGATTTACAGACATTATATTGCAAAAATTTTCCTTGAATTTTAAGAAAAATGTGTAAAAAATCTCAGGCGTTACAATTAGGAACCCTAATCCCCTTAGAAGTTGGGCCAAGGTAGATTACTTGGGCTATATTTTAATAACTCCCATCATTCTAAATAACATGGTCGGTAAAACAACTTAAATAACCCAAATACATATCTAAATCGGGTAAACAGGCCTTGTACGACATGTTCAACTTCGAACAATCATAACTCCATTATCCGAGCTTCGATTTACACGTTCTTCATAACGTTTCAAAGCTCTTTCTATCTAATTTCTAATTACATACGTTGTAGATATTAAAATCTATCTATTTAGGAACTAATTTAACTAAGAATATTAGGGGGTCAATATACTATTTTCCACGTGTTCAATATTCGAAACCTAGGAAAATCTGGGATAATATATATATATATATATATATATATATATATATATATATATATATATATATATATATATATATATATATATATATATATATATATATATATATATATATATATATATGGAAAAAGTTTATATAAGCCCGGGTTCATATAAATTTATGTGAGCCCAGGCTCTATGAGCCATCGAATTTACATCCGGTAGCCTATAATACTCATAGGTTTAACCAATGAGTATAACCCATGAGTATTATGAGCCGCCGGATGTAAATCCGATGGCCCATAGAGCCCGGGCTCACGTAGGATTATATGAGCCCGGGCTCATATAAACGGGTCTCATATATATATATATATTGAATATAAGGAATTGTCATGATTTCTTATTAGAGATCAATGAAAAATTTTAGTTAGTCTAATTTAGCTTTCTCTAGCATTATTCTATCTCTCCTCCCCTTTCCATATATTGAAAACCCCTTGTAGACAACCCATCTACAACAAAAGGATAGCTCTTGAGAGAGTTGAAGGTATAGCATGTTTTATTTTGAGAGAAAAAAAATGAGTGATTCTCTAAGTAATTCTTTCATATACCTTTGAGAATTTTGAGAAATAATAAAGGGAAGGTGAGAATGCTTGATTTATAATTGTTTTGTGAATTGAATAGTGTCAAGTGTGAGTTGATTGACTATACAAGTCACAAGAGGAATCATCACACACTAAATTCAGCGAGAGGCTGAAATTTGAAGATGGAGATGATGCAAATGAAGATGGAATTTGATTAAAGTTTGAGCATGAGATTGTGCTAGAAAGGAAGAAGAGACCAAGAGACCAAGATGACATTTGAAAGTGTCAAGATGTACTTTGGTAGCCAAGGGAAGTTTAAAGAAGGAATTCTAGTAGTTGGTAATGGTTAGGTCTTTGTAATTTGTTAATCTTTTTTGTGCATTGATTAATTGACCAAATGTAAGGGCATGGTTTTTTTTGGGGAGGTTTCCACATTAAAAATTTGTTTTGTTTGTGTGATCGATTACGTAGTAGTTTTCAATCACTGTGCATGATTAGAAGATGCCACATCTTATAGTTCATATGTGAATTTTGGGCTAGAGGCGTTATGGCGATCCTAAAGGGAAAGATATTAAACTCACATGTTTTATCGACTATTGATTCATAGTTATTACATATCAATAAAAAGGGCAGCTGACATCAAAGAAGGAGACCATCAATGTTCAAAAAGGAGGTCGCCAATGTTAGACTTCATATTATCTGATGTCGGTGGCCTCCCTTTCTGAAATATTTTCTATAGGTAGAGGCATCTAGTGTTGCCATTGGGTCGGGTTACGATTAGGTTTTGGCAAACCCAACTCCAATACCATTTCAAAAAAGCAAATGAGATAAAAATCCATTACCGAACACAACTATTAGTAAAATGAAAACTGGTACCAAACCAGTTTTGAATAGCTTACAATCTAACCCAAATGACCCACAATATGATCAAATAACTCACAACCTAACACAAAAGACCCATAATCTGATCCAATAACTCACAACCTAACCCAAAAGACCCACAATCTGATCAAATAACTCACAACCGAACCCAAATAACCCACAATCTGATCCAGCCTGACCCGAATCGGGTGTAAAAAACATGTAATCTCATTTCTCACCCTAACAAAATTTCCGTAAAATCAAGTCATTTACCACAAAAAATCACCAACAAAAATTCAAATTATTAAACAAATAAAACATGTCCACTTATAATCTCATTTTTAAACATAAATACCAACTTTTTTTATAATTAAAAATGCCAACTCTTACTACAAATAATAATAGACCAACAGTTTTTTTTTTAAGTGTAGAAAGGGGAGGAAGATCCCTTCAATTAAAATCAGGAGTGAACAGAGTCAAAAAATAAAAATTACATTTGCCATCTAGAAGCAATGAAAGGAAACTCACTAATGAGTTTAGAAAGATTAGAAAATGCCTGAATATAAGCCCTAACTTGACTTTCACAATAATTGAAAAGGGAACGTTTATGCCTAACTTCATTAAAAAATTTACGATTGTTTCTCTCTCTTTAGATAAGATAGATGGCGCAATTCAAGAAGATCTTCAACAGCAAACCTAAAGTAGGAATCTGGTGGTCAAAATAACGTGCCCATTCTTATTGACGACAAGAGATGTTCACTCTAAAGAACGTAGATATAGAACTCAAGATCCATTTAGAGTAGCTACAAGAAAAGAAGATATGCTCTGATGATTCCATAACAGTCTTGCAAAGGATACACCTATTAACAATATGAACACCTTGAGATTGGATTTTATCCAAGGTAAGAAGACGTCCATGAAGCATAAGCCAATTAATACAAGAGTGCTGTGGAATATTATGTTTAAACCAAATCAATGTAGTCCAATGTAAAGAAGGAAGAGGCTTACGTAGAACCTTGTAAGCTGACTTTAAATTGAATTTTCTAGACACGTTAGGCTTCCAAAGAATGACGTCTTCTTGCTGATTGAGGGTAGGGACATGTGAACTAATAATTTGAAGAAGATTATCACATCTCAAGTTGATATGAAGATCCCATTTCCAACCATTATTAACCAATCAATCTGAAATTGAAGCCAACATGTGACTTCGCATATGATGAATATCTCTTTGCCCATAATTATGCAAAAGGGTAAAATTAGCTACCCAGGGATCAAGGAAAAAAAAGTGGTATTTCCATAATTGATCTTGTAGGGGATAAAATCAATCATAGTATTTCGCAAGGAAACAATACTTTTTCAGGATATGAAGCTTAGGGTGGAATATCACAATGCCACAAAGAATAGTTTTTAATATAATACTCATGTGACCATTTTACCCATAAAGAAGTTATCTGTGATAGTTCTCCAAAATGGTTTGGAAAGACCAATAAGACACCAATCCTTCACTGATCTAAGGCCAAGGCCACCCTCAGCTTTGGGTCCACAAACTTTCTTCCAGCTCAAAGGATGATATCTCTGACTATGATCTGAGTTACTCCATAGGAATTTAGACAAAACATTCTAGCTTATGTATGGCATGTGCAGGAAGCAAAAAGTGGAGAGACCAACATATGTGACTACTAGAAAGGATAGGCTTCAAAAGTTCTAACCTCCCAGCATAAGAAAGTATCTTCATTTTCCAACCAGCCAGGGCGGTTTGAACCGATCCAAGAGAGGGGCATACATAGATTCACGAAGGCAGCCTGAAAAAAGGGGGAGCCCTAAGTAGCAAACTAGGAGAACTCCTTCTCTAAAGTTAAAAATCTAAAGAATGGTAAGACTTATGATTACAATTGGCAGAGAAGAAAAATAGAACTTTTTGAATCATTAGCCAACAAACCACTAAGCTGGGAAAATAGATCAAGAGCTTCCTTTAGACCATAAGAAGAACCAATGGAGGCCCGAGAGAATAGAAGTACATCATCAGCAAAAAACTAAATGCGATACGTAGGGGACATGCAGATGTATAGGAATAGTAATTTTCCCATTAAGATAAAAGTCAGCCAAAATTTCATAGAGAGATTACATCACCAATACAAATAATAATGGAGAAAGAGGACATCCTTGTCTCAAGCCACAAGAACTCTTAAAATACCCATAATTACATCTATTGATAAGCACACTGAAAGAAGCGATAGAGATGCACTCTTTTACCCAATGGATCCAAGTAGGAGAACAACGAATATTAGAAAGAACAATAAAGATAAAGTCCCACCTAACTTTATCATAGGCTTTCTTAAGGTCCACTTTAACACATAATTCCTTGTCATGTTTTTTACAATGATAATTATGAAAAAGCTCATGGGCCAGCAAAATAGTATTAGTTATGAGCCTGCCTTTCAAGAAAGCTTCCTGATGGTTACTAATAATTGAAGGAAAACATTGCAAAATCTGTTAGCCATAATCTCTGTAATAATCTTGTAAATAAAATTACAAAGAGAGATAGGCCAAAACTTATCAAAAGAGGTAGCACCTTTTTCCGTTGGAATAAGGGTTAAGAAAGTACTATTAAGAGATCGCAACATAGTACCTTAATTGAAGAAGTGTAACACTGTTTGACAAAAATTTTCTCCCACAATATCTAAAAATTCCACAAAAAATTCCTTGGGGAAACCATCAGGACCGGGAGCTTTGTTGGCTGGGGATGAAAGCACAGTTTGATAGATTTCATCAGAAGATATGGGCTGAATAAGCATACAGATCTGATCATCACTCAAATGCCTTTTAATGTGAGAAGTATTATTGCAAGAAGAGGAAGGAGTAAACAAGGACTGCTAAAACTTAGTAGCCTCCTTCCCAATAGCATTAGGCATGTCCAATTTATTGCCCCAAGAGTCTTCCACACAATAGATAGAATTACAACGTGTGTTATGAGAAGCAACTGCATGGAAAAACTTTGTGCATCGATCCCCTTCCGCAAGCCATTTAACTCTAGATTTCTATCAAAAGTAAGATTCTTCTCTACATAACTCCTGATTATAAATGGCTAGAGCCTTGGCTTCCTCCATAATACAAGCATTATTAAATGAGTCATTTTTCAATAAGATCTGCCAACGCTGAAGCTCCGACTTAGCACTGGCAACTAAGGGTGCTAACGAGCCGAGTCGAACCGAAATTCAGATTTTTTGACTCGAGCTCGATTTCTGAAAGCTCGGTTTGAGCTCGACTCGAGCTCGATCAAACAACTCGATTCCTGGCTCGAGCTCGGTTCGGCTAAAAACTCTAAACTCGACTCGAGCTCGAGCTCGAAAACATATTATAGACTCGAACTTGTGTTTGAATTGAGCTCGAATCCCATTTACAACCAAAATTATTTTTTTCTATAAAAATCTATATTAATTTAGAGAATCATATAAACATTACAAAAATAAAAAAATTATAATAAACATAATTTTATTGTATTAAAGTTGTAAATATTATTTCAAAATCCATGGTTAAGATAAGAGTCAATAAATACCCAACAAAAAATTTTCATTTGTCACCAAAAATTTAACTAATGTTATTCAAATATCCCATGTAATAAATATAATTATATAAGAGTCCCATTAATATCAGTCCGAGCTCACTAGCGCTGGTGTGCACCTGGGCTGATTGGGCTGTTGAATTTACATCCAACGGCCTATCAAACTCATGGGTTTAAATAATATTAACTTTTTCCATTATATAAATAATATTAAAAATAATAATTACCAAAATAACATAAAGGGAAAAATATTTACTAATATGGTGTTTCTTTTCGCGAGCGCTTTCGCGACTTTTTTTTAATTTATTCTTAAAGAGGAAAAATTCAATATAATGTACTAATTTGTGATTTAAAAGACGAAATTAATATAATTTCATGCTTTTAAAAGATGAAATCAATGCAATGTACTGATTTCGTCATTTAGAAGGATAAAATCAATAATGAAATAATTTTGTCCTCTCTTCTCTCTACTATATCTTCATTTTCTCTCTCTCTCCTCTCTCTATTCACACACACTCTCTTCTCTCTCTATTCATTCTTTCTTTCTTTCGGCTCTCTCTCTCTCCTCTTTCTCTCTCTTCACACACTCTGTATTCACTCTCTCCTCTCTATATTTCTATTCAATCTCTCTCATCTCTCTTTTGGCTATCTCTCTTATTCTCTCTCTTCACTCTCTCTCTGCACTTTCTCTTTTCTCTGTTCTCTCTTCTTTCTCTTTCTCTCTCCCTATCTCTCTCTCATGTGTGTGACATGAGCCCTAGCTCTAAGAAGTGGGGAGAAAGTAGAAAATTTTAATTTAATTTTTTCTTATTTATATATTATATATTAAAATATTAAATTTAAAATAAAATATAATATATTTGTGAATGACGAAAATAATATTTTTGAAAATTTTTCATGATTTTGCCTTTTAGAAGAGAGGATAGAGAAAATAGAAAGAGGAGAGAAATAACCGAAAGAGATAGGAGAGAGAGGAGAGAGAGGAGAGAGAGGAGAGAGAGAGTGAATAGAGAGTGGAGTGAGAGAGGAAAGAGAAAAGAGAGAGAAAATCAATTCATTATTGATTTCGTCATTTGGAAGGACAAAGTTAGTACATTGTATTAATTTAAGTGTACTTATTTCATCTTTCTAAAGGATAATATTAAAAAAAATATTAAAAAAAACCACGCAGGTGTCAGCGCCTAGTTAGTGAAAAGGACATCATATTGATAAATATTTTTCTCTTTTTGTTATTTTGATAGTTATATAAAATTTCTCATATAATAAATCACAAAAGACTGCTAGTCACTAAAGTTATGACAACTCTTATTCACATATTTCATATCTAATTATTCTAGTAACTATAAAAAAATTATTTCGACTTCAGTAATAACATATTTCATGATGTGTGGATTGTCTGTAAAAAGAAAAATCAATATAATTGGAATTAAATAGTAAAATCTAAACTTGGTTCACTGGATATATTTATATGAAAAATCTAGATATAGTTCACTAAATCTCTAATTCTAAACTAATATAATTGGTTAAATTAAGAATGTTTATTTGCAAGTAGAATAACATATTTATATTTGTTAGGATTATAATGATTAAAGGTAGTATTTTAAATTTAAATAATATTATATAGATGAATTGGGGTAGAATAGAAATAAAATAATTAATCATACCTACATTCTCAATTTTATTAGTAGTAGGATTTATATTTGTTTAAAATATAATAGTATAATATAGGTATTATATATCATATTATATAATATATCATATACCATATATTAATGTATATATAGGATATATATTTTATAAGTTAATATAAAATATTATGGGTACATGAAAGGTAAAAATTAAAAAAATTATATAATATGGGTATAATAATTAAAAGTGATATATAACAAATCGAGTCGAGTTCGAGCTGAGCTTCAAGTCGATTTCGAGTCGAACTGATCAGGTTTCGAGTAGAGTCGATTCGAGCTGGCCCATGTTCGAGATCGGCTCATTTGATTTTGAGTTTGAACAGAGCTTGAGTTGAGCTCACTTCGAGCCGAGCAAGATTCGAGTCGAGCCAGATTCGAGTTGAACTTAGCCAAGCCAGTTCAGCTCGATGAGTTGGCTCGGCTCGTTAGCAGCCTTACTGGCAACCCTATTCTGAATCTACCAACAAGAGACCTTGAACCATTGTTTGATGTTATATTTCAGGAGTTTAAGTTTATGAACCAAAATGAAGAGAGGATTATCACTTATCTCAGAAGACCATGAGGAAGAAACAAGATCACAAAATCCCTGCATGCTCATCTAATAATTGAAGAATCTGAAAGGCTTCTTCCCCTGTATGGCAGGCAGCGCAATATCAAGCAAAAGAGGACAGTGATCGGAGACAATTGAGAGAAGGCAACAAACCATCCCTCCGGAAAATCTATTAATCCATGATGAATTACAAAAAACTCTATCAATCTTAGAAACAATCCTCCCGTAACTAGTGTTCTTATTTGTCCAAGTGAATAAAGAATTACACTTAATTTCTATCAATCCAGCATGATGAACACTACAATTAACCTTAGCTAAATACAAAGATGGCACAGAAATACCCCCAATTTTCTCTCTTGGATGGAAAATAGAATTGAAGTCTCCAATCAGAATCCAAGGGGACACAAAAATAGAGGGCCAACAATCAATCCAATTCAAAGAATCCTTTGATCATGCAAGAAATTACTAGCATAGACAAAAGTATATTCAAAAGAGCAATTATTAGAAAGTCTAATAATCAGACAAATGAATAAATTGAGCTCCTTCCTCTACTTTGGGAATACAAAACAAAGATGTATCATAACCAACCCAAATCCTTCCAGAAGGAGAGGACATATAATTATCCAAGAAAGACCAGCGGGAATTAATAGAAAATTGAATTTGTTTGGACTTCACTTCCTTAACTCTAGTCTCATTCAGACCCAAGATGCCCACAGACTGATCACGAATGAGTTGCGAACTGAAACAACTTTGTTTAAGTGATTCAGTCCATGGGTGTTCCAAGAAACAAGACTCGTCAAAGAAGTAAATAATTTTGGTCTTAGTGAGTTCTCTGTCAGAAAGTTGCAAATTATTAAATATCTTTTTGATGGCTTTTTTCTTGTTTTTTTAATTCTTAGTGCTTACCTCCACAAACTCTTCATCTTGCTGAGCAGTTAGAATAGGGGATGCAAGAGGAGCATCCCTTTTAACATTCAATAAGGAAATATTATCATGAGAGGAATCATGAGATTGAGGTCCAATAATATTTGAAGTATCATCACAAAGGACTGGTGAAAGATCTACATAGAGTTCACCACCAAGAATAGAATGGATATTCACCACCGAGAATAGAATGGATATCAGAAGACTGATTTAAGCCAAGATTAATATCATCATTCACCTATTTATCATGAGGCATTGAAGAGGAAGCAACATGAGGAAAGTAAAATCCCTCCGACTAAATGTTATGAATAACTCCATATGGATGCTTAAACTATAGGCCTTCATACATAACTATATCTCTAGAAAAAATTTGATTATTATCATTGCTGGGAAAAACCTGAGCAGGGGGCTGAGGTACCTATGCCTCTAGAATATGTGTGCTCCGGCCAGTAGAATTACCTTGACTTTGGGAACAGTTTGGATCTTTGTTAAATCCATGTGGACTTTTACCACAAAAAATCACTCACAAAAAATCAAATTGTTAAGCAAATAAATCCTGTAGATTGATAATCTCATGAGGTGGAGATATAGCTGAATGCTAGGAAAGGCAGTAGCAGCTAAGAGCAGTGGCTGGCGTACATGAGTTGGAGGATCATTTGGCATTCAACTGCTGCATACATGTGCTGGAGAATGATTTGACATTACCAATATTCATATAACAGTTGATCATCAATTCAAGTGGGTTATGCACCAAAAATGTCAAATGTTAATCAAGCTCATGAGCCACGTTCTAAGTTTGTCAACTCCAGACTCTAGCTCTTATTTAAGCAGTTTCTAAATCATGGTAATGACTTAACAAAATAGTAGTTTCTGAATCGTGGTAATGACTTAAAATAAAATATGATAAACGCAAAATGGCAATTATGACGCTTGATACATAATGTGGCAAATATCCTAAAGACATTTGCAACACTTTTCTAAAATTGTGGCACATGCTTTTGAAGGTGGGAGCAAGAAATTTATTTGCTTGAAAGTGTTACAAAATATTATCTAATAGAGTTGTTGTTTTTTTTATAAAAAAACAATAAATAATATTACTTTTAGCTGCACTTTTATTTTCTATGGCAAACACTGATTTTTACGGATGATTTTTGGCGCATCGCAAATGCACCTATCTGTAGTAGTGCGACCTTCTTTTGATGTCGATAACCTCCTTTGTTGTTGAGAACCTTTTTTAGTGACTCATGGCAAATAGTAGTCGACAGTTAACAATTGGCAATTAACAATAGATAGTCACATATTTTAAATCTACTTTATTTTTTTGTCTATCTATTTGATCACTTGTTGAAATGATTTAATGCATATATTGAGAGAAATATAATCACTTAGTATGTTGTCTTAGTGCCCCTTTTACCATATAATATTATGAGCCACTATTAAAAGAAGTATGAAGTCTGGTTGATGCTTAAAATATCTAAAGAATCAAGCAAAAATAAAACCCAGTATTGATTTTGAGTCGCGGAGCTTGTTTATAAATTATTTTTTAAGATTTGAGTATGTAGAGAAAAAACCCAATATTTTAATAGCTCTGTAGGGTGGTTTGTGGATGGTTCCATCAGATTTGAGTGAGGAGGAAGATGAGGCAAATGATTAGGATCTGACAGAGGATGAGATGAGGAGGATGTGGATGCTGGTGGTTGAGTGACAAAGTGGGAGTCGGAGCTGAAGCTAGTGGCATATGAAAGTTGCTTGGTATAGAGAAAAGAAAAATAGAGTAAACAGATAATTGAGATATTTCCCGTCAAAAGGGTTCATATGTGAGCAAAATACTAACTCTTTAGTGACATTTGTAGGAATAGGCAATAATTAGGGGCTGTTTTTTATAAATGCTCTCTTGTTTTATCATAAAATTTGTGCTCTCGGACTCTAAATTTATTACAAAAAAATCCATTTTAACTTGAGAAAATCTTTTTTAACTGTGCTTCCACTTGGTCCATTGGGCTGGCTTTGACAAGCCCAACTCCCATGGCCATCACCATTCATAATTGTTACCACTTAGGCTATGGACAATTGGAATTTTAAGAATTACCATGAACATGGGGGTGATAATCAGGTCATCTACCAGTCAAGTTCAGAGTTCATGGTGGAATGGTAACATAAGCCTCTTGGAAGTGACAGTAGAGACAAGAAAGGGAACTACTGCTTCCAAAAAAAAAGTAGCAATGATGAAGAAGTGGACAATTACAAAATCAAACAAAGAACTGCCTCAATCCAATAAGGAATCCAATCATCCTGAGCTTGGTTCTTGAGTTTGCTTAGAAAGCATGTTCTTTGTGCAGCTTGCCACTCTTTCGCTTACCATTGCTTACAACAGGAAGAAGGAAAGGAATTGATGAATGGTGAGGAGTGGAGCCTGACGCTCATATGCACAGGAAAAGAGAAGTTACACTTGCCTAATTGGATGCCGATGTATCAGATTAAAGCATAGCTTGGGATTCCAAAGCTACCCTCGTCCAACTCAATGCAGCACTAGTTCTTTTTTTTATAAACAATGCAACGGTCAGTTGATTAGGAATGACTTATCAAAATATTAAGGTTGAAGTGCAAATAAAAAATACAGTGCAATCAACAAGAAATAAAAATATCAAATCGTGTCCTGTTGATCCCATTCAGAAATATGTTAACCATAAACCTTGATGAAAAAAATCTCTATTTTTTTTTATGTTGGCATTGATGTTGACGTAGCATGACATGGTTAACTTGGATAAGGAATGATTTTTTTTTTATAATGAAAGCATTTCATAAACACAAAAGGAAAGGGAACTAGAAAAGATCAACATGGACATAGTATTCCCCAAAAAGAAACGAAAACCACTAGGCTAAAACCAAAACGAAAAACTCCATAAGAAATAGGGAAAAACTATTATCTATTCCAAAAATCCTCAAGAAAAGGACATTTATGCTGAATTTAGTTCTTTAAGCCGACGGCTTCTAGGACATGTCTAGCCTGAGAAAAGATAGTTGAGGCAACAGAAGGGGCTTCTTTGCTTTATCCTTCAATGATACGACACTTTCTTTCACTCCATATGAAGGTAACAAAAATTCCAAACGAAGTTTTAATAAAAATGACTTCTTAAGGTTTCCGTTGTATAAAATGAAGGATCTACTTTATTTCGCCCTCAAAATTGAGGACGACTCATTATCCAGTACTTGAACAAAATTAATTTCAAAACTCTCTTTGGGAACAAGCAAGTAAAAATGATGTGGTCTCTAATCTCCCCTTGGCAATGACATAAAACACATCTATTTGCTCGTTGGAAACCCCTTTTTACCAAATTATAAAAAATGAGCATACCAAAAAATGATGTGGTCTCTAATCTCCCCTTGGCAATGACATAAAACGCATCTATTTGCTAGTTATTTGCTAGTTGGGAACCCCTTTTTAACAAATTATAAAAAATGAGCATACCATTGTTAACCATCAACCAAACAAAAAGCAAGTATCTATTTACCCTATGTTTATGACAAATTAAATATTACTACTCCACTATATGAGAGCGAGATGAAAAATTCCCAAGCAGATGTATAAGAAAATTTCTCCTAGTTAACAACCAGCTATAACCATCATTTTTCATTTGAAAAGTTTTATAAGAACTATATGGCCTCTTGACTTCAAAGCGTTAAAATATCACTGGAGGGGGAGGCCAACTTGTCTTCCATCTACCCACCTAATTGATAGATAGTCTTTCTTTCCAATGTATGAAACAAAGGGGAAGAAGATTCCATGATGTAAAAATATCTGTCCCATCACCAAGGTTGATCATACAACCTTGAATCATACGGTTTCTCATGGAATATCTAGTATTTTTTGGAACGAAAATATTTTTAGGACATGTACTAATGAGCTTATTATCCTAGGTCAGAACAAGTTGATAGGATCCCCCTTTTGACGTCCCCATGCCCCTCCCGTGTGGCAACATTGGGGTGCAAAAAGGAAAGAGAGGGATAGGTTTTCTCTTGGCATAGCGGGCCCCCGTTGGAGGCCCGCAGGGCTATTAGCTCAGTGGTAGAGTGCACCCTTGATAATTGCGTCGGTGTGCCTGGGCTGTGAAGGCTCTCAACCACATAGATAGTTCAATGTGCTCATTAACGCCTCACCCGGAGATATAGATCATCCAAGGCATAGCAGCATGGCATACTCCTCTTGTTCAAACTGGAGTTTGAAACCAAACTTCTCCTCAGGAGGATAGATGGGGTGATTCGGGTGAGATCCAATGTAGATCCAACTTTCTATTCACTTGTGGGATCCGGGCGGTCTGGGGGGACCACCACGGCTCCTCTCTTCTCGAGAATCCATACATCCCTTATTAGTGTATGTACAGCTATCTCTCGAGCACAGATTTAGGTTCGGCCTCAATGGGAACATGGAGCACCTAACAATGCATCTTCACAACATAAATTTGTTTAGCTCTCCCCCCCTTTTTTACTGATAAAAAAAACATTGTTTAGTTATTTCTGACTATATATATCTCTTTTTCACTAAAAAAAATATTCTCACGTGTTTAATGTACAGAGAAAAAATGTAAAAAAAAATGGCCAGCTTCTCTTTAAAATCATGATTGGTTCTTAATTCACACATGCCAACTACTCTTTAATTTTGCATCCTTACTAAAGCTTGCAATTCAAACTTCTTCGACACTTTAATTTTGCACAATCTGGTCATTCTTTCTACAGCAAGGAAAATCAGTGTTCCCTAATTATTCAACACTTGCACAATCCGATCATTCATTCTGGTCAAATTACTGCTCATGTATACAAAAATGAAGAAATGTATAGTCCCTCGATTGGGTTGGTTTCTCATATTACCTTTGAATAGCTTAAAGTAAGTGTTGCAAGCAGACACTACGAATCTATCCACTCTTCTTTCCATGTATTATTAGTTAATCAACTTTACATTGATAAATAAATTAAAAGCAGAAATTCGATTCGTGGTGTCTGTATGATTGTGCCAACTGGTTGTTCATTATTTTGTTTTTTTGGGCAGTATGAGGGCATTATTACCAAATATTATTGCAAAAGAGAGGATAATACAAAGAGAGCCATACAGGGAAAAAAATAAACAAGGATTACTAGAGCCATTGATGCTTCTACAGAAAAGGAAAAGTAGACAAGTCAGAAATGAGGTTTGGTTGTGATGCAACATAAGTCCTGAGCTCATTAGAGATTACGGAAAGCCGAGAGATCTTGTGAGTTTGGATTCCTTGAAAAACTATCTTATTTCTCTCTCTCCATATTGAAGATATTTGCAATGCAATAGAAGGATTTGATAATAATGCCCGCCTTAGGATAAGCTCTAGAATATTCATGGACTGCATATAAAAGAGTTAATATCACCACGATGAATGAAGAGTTAAGTCTTCTCAAAATGGATAAAACAATCCATTTAGAGTAACTGAAATGGAAGAAGACAAGCTGTTTGTTCTCAGATCACTTTTGCATAAAATACTTCTATTAACAAGAGTAATCCCCTGCTTGTGAAGGTTATCTAGTTAATTAGGCATTTTTGAGCCAGGTGATGAAAGAATGCTTAGGAATATGAGATTTATACCAAACAAAGTTTATCCAGGAAGGAAATATAGGAGGAGGAGGCCCGCAAGGAATTATAAGCAGGAAGACGAAAGAATTTACCTGATTACGCATGTGACTAACAAAGGAAGTTTTCTTTTTCAGAGAGGATAGGTAGTAAAAGGTTAATGAAAGCCAATAATGTTTCACGTCTACTGCGAACAAGAGTGTCAAAAGTCCATTGATTCTGAGATATGCAATCTGAAACAGTAGCTAATAAAGAACTTTGAAGTTGTAACATTAACCTGTTCCCAAATTTCGTTAATCAGGATTTCTCCTTGTGTCCAAGGATCTATCCAGAATAAGGTGCAAATTGCCACTACCTATCTTATATTTTACGCAAGTAAACATATGATCCGTAACAGCAAGAGTAGATTTCCAAGAGTAGGAGCGTTTAGTGTTTGGAGAAGTAGCCCATATAGAAGTTTGTTGTAAATATAAAATATGAGTGAATCCAGCGAACCTAGACAGACTCCTTGTTTGTAATAATTCCCGGTTGTTGATTATTATCAAAGAGTCTAGTTAGTTGTTAATTAATTTAAGTGAATGCTGCTACTTCTCATTTCTCCTTTAAACTTTCATTTTTTTGGTCTTTAATTTATTGTTCTCCATTTATCTCCCTTTTTTCTTCCTCTTACTCCGGCCATGTATCTCCCCTTCTTTCTTCTTCTCTTCCTCTTCCGGCGCCTGTGCTGACGGTAATGCCGACGGCTACACCTTCAACAATGGTACTGGTACTGACATTGTCCTCGGCTATACTTTCATCCCCACATTTCTCTCTCACGTGTGCCACCCGAATCATTGTAGGCTGGCTCTAGTGCAAGATGAGTCCTGCTCAGCTGGTAAAGGCTCACCAACGACTAGCTTTCTTGGTCATCCATTACAAGGAAATAACGATGTATATATTAATGCAAGTAGTTCAGGCAAAAACATACCCCCTCCATCTTAAATTAATAGCTCTATTTGGAATAAGAATTTGTTCTATATTAATAACTTTATTTTGTTAAATTTATGTAGTTGGGTACTTAAAAAAGAGTATCATAAGTTTATTTTTCTCTCTTAGATGTAGTTTCACCATTTAATAAAAACTATCTTTTTTCTAAATGTAGTTATTAATATAGGAGGGAAGGAGTAATTCGTAGGTGAAGTACATACAATAATATGTTAGAAGTGGGTATATGGGCTAAGCCCATTTGAGTATTAAGAGCCCAAGTCTACTTTTAAGTAAATAAAAATCATACATGTGAATTAGTTGAAGGTTGTGAATAGTTCTACATCACATAGAAAAAGGTGATGATGTTGGTACATAAGATATAAGTTTGGCCTTTGAAGCTAGGTTTTTGCGGGGGAGATACATATTGGACCCATGCACCTAGGTGGGCTAATCCACATGTACGCGCTGCCTTTGTTTGTTTGGCAAGTTCTGTTCACACGTGCGGCCAACCGGGCCGGGTTAGGTTGGGTTAACAAGATAATTATTTTTGTGACAAATTCATTTGGCTTTCTCTTAACCCAAAATAGGAGGGTTGTCTTCAATGAGATTTCTTATAACACTAAAAATTGTATTTCAGAATCATCCTCTACTGGATTTCATCTCCGTTCTGTGAGAGCAATTCCATAACGTTGGTTCACTGCAAAGTGAAGATGCTTCTACAACATGTGGTGGATTGTCTTATCTTGGGTGATAGACACCTAAGTGATTCCTAAGCACTAGTAGGGAGGGCAAATTCAATATTAAAGACAGAGCATACACGCTTGATTTAATCATCTTCTTTCTATGAGTTTCTTTCATTGCAACACTTACTAAGGTACGAAGTTAACAATCGTAAGACTGAATTTTGAATTTTTTGTATCAAATATCTAGTTTGCATCACAATAAGCCTCTAGTACTGCTAGATACCTTATATAATGCAGTCTATAGTTTAAAGCATATCTTAGATTTCTAAGGACCCTATAGCCTTTGAGTGGACTGACATTAGGTTGCTATTATATCTACTTAGTTTTCTTACTGAGTATGCTATGTTTGATCTTGTATAATTTATTATGTAATTGAGACTACCAATAATTTAGAAATATTAAATTTGTGATATACTCTCACTAGTGTTTTTGCTTAAGTGCAATGTCACATTTACATGTGTTCTCGTTAGACAATTATCTTTCTTATTAAATTTCTCTAGGATCTTCTCAATGCAATTAGAGTGAGATAATGTATATTCATCATATGTTCTAGTAATTTTCATCCCTAGTATAGCATTTGCAACACTCATATCTTTCATGTTAAACTGTATGTTTAACATCCTTTTAGTAGCTTTAATGATATCATCATTACTACCAATGATGAGCATATCATCCACATATAGACATATAATGACATATATATTAGGTCTTTCTTTGACATAAATACATTTGTTACATTCAGTAATTTTGAATCCATTTGACATCATCATTTTGTCAAATTTTTCATGTCATTGCTTGGATGGTTGTTTAAGTCCATAAATAGATTTAACAAGTCTACATTGTTTTCTTGACTGGGTACAACAAACCCTTTAGGTTGTTGCATATATATTTCCTTATTAAGTCACCATTCAAAAATATAATTTTCACATTCATTTTATATATTTCAAGATTATACAAAGTAACAATAGTAATTAACATTTTAATGGAAGTTATCCTTGTGATTGGTAAATATATATCAAAGTAATTTTGACCTTCTTTTTGCTTGTATCCTTTAATAATTAGGCGTCGTTTGGATAACACTTTGTGTTATTTGAAAAGCTGCTTTTAGTTAAAATCGCTTTTTAAAAAACAAATCAAAAGCGCATCATGTTTGGATGTATATTATAAAAAATCAACTTTTCAAACAAAGTTTCAGAAATCTTGTTTGAATGGCCATTACATTACATACATCTGAGTTATGAGAAATACCCACTTTACCCCTCAATAATCATGATTTATAAGCTGATTAAAGTATAAAATAAAATAATAATTAATAATTAAATTAATAAAATAATAATTAATAAAGTAAACTTCATCTCTACTTATAAAATAACATAATAATTAATAATTAAATCTTGCATTCCAGCTAATTAAAATATATCAAAGTCAACAAATCAAATTGCCTCTAACTCAGATGACTTGGAGACTATCAAATCAACTAAGAATATAAAAAAATGTACGTGTAATGTCTTCTAGAATGGTTTGATCTCCACTAACAAGTTGGAAGATGTACTTGTTATAGATCATGGTTAATTTATTAATGAGTTCTTGCAAGTATATAACATGCATGTGTTCCGGACAAAACCCATATAGCATATGTAATCCTAAGTTAAGATAATTACTGGGTAGGTGGGCCCCTATTGTCTAATCATCATTTTTTTTGGGTAAATAAGTTTTTTAGAGGGTAAACAATTGTCGACCTTTGTTTGATCTGAAAACAAACACACTCTAATGTATGTATCAACAAGGCTACCTACATACTCATAAAAAACTACAAGTACTAAAAAAAAAGAAAACTCCTAATGCCCAACAAACAAATGTTCTTCAATGTCCATACAAGAAAATAAATAATATAAGCCCTATTTTAAATGTTAAGTTACTGGAGGCAAACGAAAGTGGTCGCCAATAGCATCTCGAATGCCATCTCGAATGAGATTCATAGTTGCATCGTCTCGTATAATACTCGGACCAACATTTTCTTCTTCTTGTGTAGGTGGAACCAAATCATCATTCTCCCAACGGGCAAACAAAGAAGCTTTAAGATCTGAGTCATTACCATAACCTTGTTGCTCTTTAATAAAATTATGAAGTGCCATGGTGACAATCACTATCTTGCATTGCTTTTTGAAGTCATACTTTGGGATATTTGACAAGATAAGCCATCATTCCTTCCATACCCCAAAAGTCCTCTCAATTATATTACGTAGTGAAGAATGTAGATGATTGAACTTCTCCTTCCTTCCTCTTGGTCCACGTTGGCGGAATTCTGGAACATGATATCTCATTCATTTATATGGCCCAAGATACCCTTTCATATTTGGGGTAGCCTGCATCTACAACATAATACTTACCTAATGGTGGGTGTGGGAACCTTGAGGTTGTATCAGAAGTGACATGATAAAAAACTCTTGAGTCATGGGCTGATCCTTCCCACCCTGCAACTGCAAAAGTGAATTTCATACTAAAGTCACATACTGCCATTATGTTTTGAGTCACCTTTCGTATTTTACCCCTAAATGCTTGTTCCTCCTCAGCTGGTACAACTGCTTCTATATGGGTTCCATCAATAGCTCCTATGCAGTTTTTAAACCAAGGAAAATACTTCTCCTTAGTCCTAATGTATGCAGGTGTGTGTGCTTGACTTACAAGCAGTGCAATCTTCTCTGCAGCCCACCTGTGCAATTTTTTAAGAACCTTGTTAAAATGCCGATTTATTGTCTCTGATGAGTGTGACATGTGGTGGCCTACAACACGTTGTCCTTCCCTATGACCAACTATTTGAAGAAAATACCTCATCTGCTCCTCCACTGGAACATTCCTTGTGTCTTTAAGATACTTCCTAGACCTCATTTCAAAACACAAATTAATAAAGGTCTTCTTGTTCATTCGGCACATATCGTGACATATGTCATTTGAGTAGCTCAACATTTCATAGACTAATTCTTTACCCCTTTCCCTATGCATGTGAACAATATTCTTCTGTGGGATCTCCTCAAGTAGATATTGTAAGACACCTTCTTCTTCATCATTATCAAACACAAGTTCATTCCATGTAAAAGCCATGACATCAATTTGAAGCCCTATGTAAACAAACAGAAATACAAATATAAATCAATTGACAATAATAATTAAATAAATTATTCAACTTAAGCAATCACACATTACATGCAATAAAAAACTATCACACATGGTACGATTGAAGACATCAACAAAAGCCATCATCTTAGGCATCACACATTCTATTCAACATAAAAGTCATAGCCATCACAAAGTTTGTCCAATCATGACGTTAGCACACATAAACATACAATAAAGATTAACTACAATGTATAGTGTTACATAACTATTTAAAGCAACAATGTTCAAAATCAAGTAACTAGTTTAATTAACTAAATACACATCATCCCATAAATGAAGCTAACACTAAACTAAACCATGCTCCACCCAATAGCGACGAAGCCATTCCTCCCTAACTATCGCATCATCTCCTAGGCCCAACCACAGGCGCCTTACTTTAGTCTTCAGGAAGAATGAAATTCCAGACGCATACATAGGGTCAAATATATCAAACCCTGGAAGGGCCTTCAATATATCAACAACTCTCTTGTACTGCTCAACTTCATAGTTGTCCTTATTAGTGTGGGAGGCCTCACGTGCAATCTCATTTCGTTCCGACATAGCTTTGGCAATAGACCCTCCAACAGATGATGACTTCCTCTTCCTAGTACTCTTTGTAGTTGTATTTGTGGTTGGCATGGATGTTGGTGTAGGGTGCTTAGTAGGGTTAGGGACTGCAGTAGGGGTAAAAGGAACTTGGCTAGTAGTCCCAAAATCTTCCCAAACATTACTTGATGTCCCTCCATCAAGCCCTACATCATGCACATCCTCAGGTTGGGTATCGTTGTAGTAGTGGTGTGAAGCCTCAAAACCCTTAGTTTCAACTTCAATATGTCCCTGACCTTGCTCCTCACCTGTCTCATTTTCAGAGTCTTCTTCCCCAGCAAAAAAATAACTTTTATAGACACCGGTTGCATGGTGCTTGCCATGAACAAGAAATAAGTTACCTTCTACCTCCTCATCATAACCCCACATCTTTAGATGACTGCATTGCTTGTATTTCTAAACCAAACAAGTAAAATACAAATATCAAAAAATGTAACAATATTAACCCATCAAAATGTAAACCACTTACATAATAAACACTCATCAATTACCTTCAAGAAGGTGTCCCATGCAGAGTCAGACAAAATGAACATGTGGGTGTGAGCGTTCCAACCAAGTCCAGTCATGTTTCTTAACTCCACCCAAGCTTGATAGAACCGACGTGAACAATCATAGTGATTCTTTAACATATCTCTTATAACTTCAACATTCTCTTCGGTTTTGAAGAGATTGATGACTAATGCCCATCCCTTGACATCTAGACCACTCCCTTTCCTATGTCCCTTGTTAATTGCATATGCCATGTGCTTGAGAAAGGCATAATGCATTGATCTACCCCATGATACCTATTTAGAATACTTATTGGGTGCTTCTACTTCAGAAGATGGGTTAAACCCACAAGACATTCCCTGATTATAAGCCATTTCTAGAAAATCCAAATACATCTTATTAAATAAGAGAAATGCACTAAGTATATCACAATTTATTGATCATATCAAATATGAAAGGAACAAACTGGACAAGTGAATACTCTAGAAAAATTGACTACAATTAAGTTTTCTCTTTATGTACACAATTTATGTCATATGCACAAGCAACAGCTCCTTGTTACCAAAAACATGTCAGGCATGATCTGCCAAGAGTCTTAGTCGCTAGTTTGCCAGTCAAATAATAAGATATAAAAAATAGATAATCATAAAATTATTAGCAATCCAATGATCATTTTTCCTTTGGTTCTCCTAGAAATGTGAACTACTGAATCAAATGTCACACAGACATAAAATTCATGCACAGAGATCCATTTTCACACCTGAGAATCCACCAGATAGATCTTAAATGAATTACAAATTTGAAGTCATTGCAATGATAGAAACAACAAGAGTAGCAAAACATGATATAACACACAATGGCGTGTGGATTAACAGACAATTCTGAATCACTATCTGAAAGCATAAATGTTCCTATCCACTCTTACCCCCCAAAAGATATTTAACGCATTAATTAAAAAAACTATCTGGATAACAAAATGAGCCTCCTTACGTGAATCATAAATTCGTATATGTAAACTAAACATAAAAAAGTTTTGGCATATTCATCATGATCCAACCTTAGAATTGAAATTTGAAAACTGCAGCAAAGTTATTGTACAATAATTATTGGGATATTTCATGTCCTACGATGCTAGTTAGTTTCCCTTTGCACCCTTCCAACATAAATGGACAGTTCAACGAAATTTTGGAAGGTTCTATCCGGACTAAGAATGTCCTAATGCTGAAAATCTGAAATTGATTAGAGTATGGAAATGTAGTAAAATAACATTTCCACATAGTAGGTTGCACAGACATGTATCTTCTTAAGAATTAGAGAACAAGGAAAGGCCTGTACAATAAGCCATATGAGAACAAAAAAAAAAACAATTAAAATGTGACAATGGAGAAATGGCAGTCAGCCAAGTATTGCGTCCCTAATGTTTTCTAAAAATTGAAGGAAAAAAAATACTCTTCAGATAATGAAATTTCAGTGATTAAAGCAATAGACTTTCCAATTTTACCCAAGACATTGATATAATCTTATTCAAAGTCAAACATAGATCTACATAAATGTGTGAGCTGATCATGTCCATACACATCATACAACAGTTCTCTCTATTATCGATACTAATCCAACCACTTTCAACAAAGAGGTCAGCTTCGAAGGCTTAGCAGATTATATGACCTAATCAAATTAAGAAGGGGTTTACCAAAAAAGTAAAAGGTTAAGAAGTGACCATAATTGAAATTGCAGGTGAAATGGAAAAAATGGGACCAGTGTGGAGTCCTATTAACTAATTACGTGTTTTAGGTTAGAAAAACTAACAGAGCATATAAAGTGAATCAGCAACTGCCTAAGGCAGAAGTCTGAGACCGCATGACATTATATATTGTCTTCCAGTGCTACACTAAGCCAATGAACAATCGAACAAATTTCCTCCCGGTGCTAGAAATGCCATTCTGACATCATCTGCTGAGACTCAACCAGTTTTGTGAGGGAATGGGGAGGAGGGGATAGAAGATGAAATGGGACTGGTTCAATTCAAATTTAATGGCGTGTGGAAGTGTTTCAAAGGAGATAATGCCCAAAAAATTTTGGATGAACGATTCTAGAAGGGGAAGCAGCTGAATAATTTGAATGGGAAGAAAAAACATGGCATGGACTGGACTTGTCTTTCTATCCGACGGCTCCCTCCCACCACCCCCTTTCTCTAATCATTTTAAATTTAATTGAAACTTTCAATTAGTGGGGCAAATTGACCTTAGCCTCCGACCCAACTCTGCTATATCTTCCGCCACCCAATTCTGTTCTACATTGCATGATCCTCCATCATAGCAACAAAAAGATACAAGATTTGCAAAGCTGAACAGACAATAGAAGAAATACTTTCTTCTTACCGTAAAACAACAATAAAAAACACATAAAAGCTGAACAACATCAGGTCATGGAATAAAACACTAATGAAAAGAAAAACAAGATAATGACAGTGGAGACATGATATCGATTCCAGGGAGAAATTTTATTTCTTTGTACATACTAGTTAGAAAAAGTAGTCGTTGACGGTCCTCCGCAAGGGGCTTAATCTCTCTCCAAACCAGTTAGAAAATGCAGTCGTTAACGGTCTTCCGCAAGGGGCTTAATCTCTCTCCAAACTAGTTAGAAAATGTAGTCGTTGACGGTCCTCTGCAAGCGGCTTAAACTCTCTACAACAAAAATAAACTTTTGTTGCTGGAAATGAAATAGGAACTAGCAAGGGGAAGATAGAGTCCGCCCAGCAAACGAGATCCACAGATGAAGAAAAACATCAGCGAGCAAAGGGGATATAAGCAAAGGAGAAAGGGGAATGGGGAAGAAATACGGCCAGAGAGGATATATACGACGGCGGGAGGAGGAAGGGGACGATGGCGGGAGGAAGATTGGGAAGATCGCTACAGAAAAGGAAATGGTGTGGGACTCGCGGGATTGAGTTATGCCACGATATGGGAGAAGGGCATAAATGTCTAAAAAAATTTTTTAACCTTTTGTTGACATGATTTTTGCCTAACCCTCCTCCGGAGGAGAGTTAAACAAAAAGCCGGTAGAAATCAAAATTAAGCTAAAAACGTGGTTAAAGGTGTTTTCTAAACAAAGTAAAACTTTTAATTTAAATTGTCCAACCAAACAAAATTTACTTGCAAAACTGCTAAAAGCAGGCATAAAGCTGGTAGAAAGCATCATCCAAACAATGCCTAAATATGGCTTTAGGACAGGACATGGCTTCGTCTAGGTCATCATCTTCTAAAAAATAAGTCAGAAAGTCTAGACCAAAGGATTTTAATGTTCTAGCACTTTTGCTATGTCTAGCTTCATCATTTTTTCCTTCTTAGTCTCCACTATGGTCCTGTGCAACGTTCAAATATGTTTTAATAGAACTTTTCTCTTATGTAGAATTCTACCAAAAAATATGTTCCAAAAATGAAGCATTTCTTGATTTAATCACGGTATTGACATTTACATTAGGAATCTCCGATTTATAAACAAGAAAGCGATATGCACTACTATTATTTGCATAATTAATAAATACACAATCAATGATATTTGGTCTAATCTTAATCCTCTTTGGATTGAGGACTGCCACTTTTGCCAAACAACCTCACACCTTTACAAATTTGTAGGAAGGCTTTCAACCTTTCCATGATTCATACGGTATATTCAAGGTTTTCTTATGAGGTATTTTATTGAGAATATAATTTGCTGAAAGCAAAACTTCCCTTCACATGTTTTGGAGTAATCTAGAATTTATTAACATTACATTTGTCATCTCTTTTAAAGTTTTATTTTTCTCTTCAGCAACTCCATTTTACTAAGGTGAATAAGGTGTTGTTGTTTGATGTATAATACTATATTGTAAACAGAATTCACCAAAAGGTGATTCATATTCCCCACCTCTATCACTCCTTAAAACATTTATTTCCTTGCCAAGCTAATTCTCAACCTCTATTTTGAATAGTACAACCATGTCTATAGTCTCATTCTTACTTCTCAGCAAGTAGACATAACAATATCGAGTGTAATCATTAATAAATAAAGTACTTTTTACATCCTCTTGTTTGAATAAGTTTTAAGTAACATACATCGCTGTGAATTAACTCAAGAGGTTTAGTACATCTCTCAATGCTTTGAAATGATTTCCATGTCAATTTTGATTCCATACAAGTTTCATATTTATGATAGAGTCAATATTAAATTTAGGAAAATATTGCATATTAATCAATATTCCCATATTGTCATAATTAACATGTCCTAATCTACCATGCAACACATCACATGACTCAACTATGTTAGAAGAAGAAGAAGCACTAGCATTCTTAATATTAGCAACAAGTATAATAATCAATACATTGAGCTTGAAAAGCCCCTCATTAAGATACCATTTCCCCACATATATTTCATTCTTAGTCAATACAAACTTATCGATCACTAGACAATATGAAGAGTGAAACGATTGATTGGCACCTGAATAAGCCTGTGTAAAACAAAGAGAGTTTATCGATCGATCGCTTTGTAGACTAATCGATTGCTCAAGGTATTGTGTGTTAAGAAGACAATGAACAATTAATTGTTTTCTTAAATGATTAAGCTCTAACAATTTTAGTTGCCTTAAATAAGCCATTTCGAATTGAAATCCTTTCCTTATTAAAGTCGAAGACCAAAATCGTATTGGAGACCTATATAAAGGATAAAAAGTGACAAATTTGAAGAAAGAAAAACCTAAAAAAAATTGGAGGAGGGAGAGCTTTTACTTATTGTTTTCCTTTAGAGTTTGAAGAGAAGATTAATAATTAATTCATAAAACTATTCCACAACTTAAAGAAGAGATTTCATTTAGATGTTTCAAAAAGGAGTTACAGAATTTCTTAAATGAGAGACCGGAGAAACTAAAAGGCCAAAGTCAATACAACAAGAAGAGCTTGTTGAAGGCTAGAAGAAGACAAAGATAAAGTAAAGAGAAATTAAAGTTTTAAATGTTTGAGGGAGAAGACTTGAAGGATAACAACGACAAGAATTTGTGAACATCAAAATAAAAGGAGTTTATGTTAAAGTCAAAATAAAGGTTACTAGTTTGCTTGTGTCATGTAATTATTTTGTTTACTAGTAGTACATTGATTTGGTTCATTGTTGGAACCACTATGGTTTTTTACCTGTGTTGGGGTTTTCCACATTAATTTATTGTGTGTTTATGTGTAATTTGAATGTTTTATGCTTGATAGACTGATTCATTGTGAGTGCACATAGAGAGTAAATTTAATTGTTTTCGCTATATAAGGAATTTTTTGCACAAAGGCTAAAACTCTTAATTCTTACTAGTCAAAGTACTAGTTTTAAAAACATTCTAGAAATTCACTGGGTAGCTTGGATGAATATTACGCTCACAGGGCTTACCCTGCCGCATGTGAGCCTAGTCCAGAACGTACTGCAACAAAAATATTAATTTTATTTTTAAATAATTATTATTATTGCAACTACATTTAAACTATTTTTTTAAATATATGGTATTTACAACACTTATGACTAAGCGTCACAACTAAGATAGTTAGTTGTGATTCTTAGAACTAAACATTGCAACTAATACACTAAGTTGCGACGCTTTTACATAAGCATCACAACTAATTTTTTTTAAAATTTTTTACTAATAGAAGGCATTGGCAATGCTTTTGTCTTAGAGTCACAAATACATCTCTTAAATGCGACTCTTAAACATAGGCATCGTAAATAGTAAAGAAATAAAATTTGGTTTATATTTTTTAAAATAAAATAATATAATTTACGACACTTATGTGAAAATATTGCAAATACTACCACTATTTGCAACGCTTAATAAAAAATGTCACAAACACTATTGTAATATTTGCAATGTTTAATCATAATTGTCGCAAATAGTACATAAAAAAATTAGGTTTATATTTTTTAAAAAATAAATAGTATTTGTGACGCTTTTATTTAAGTATCGCAGCTAGTGGTATTAGTTGTGATGCATTTACAAAAGTGTTTCAAATAGTATTTTTTTAGATGTTTTTAAGCATCATAAAAAATTATTTTTAGCAATGTTTTTTATTGCAACAATAATAAGAGGATCGTAAATAGTCATTTTTGTTGTAGTGCCCTAAGTGGTGGGAAGAGTCTAAATCGAATAATTTCTGCATTCTGTTATATGGGCAATTAATCACTCACACCTGGTGATCAATCGCTCTAACTCCTTGGCTAATCTAAAACCTAGGTGATTGATTGGTCTGGCCCATTGATTGATTGCCCAAAGGCCTCAGCCTAAATTTCAATGAAACCAGAATTTGTGGCAATGATTCGGTCTAACCCATCAATCGATTATCTAGGGCCTCGACCTAAATTTCAATGAAACTAGAATTTGTGGCAATCGATTGGTCTAACCTATCTATCGATCCCCAGCACCTTGGCCTAAAATTGCCGCAACGCAACCAAACCGATTAATCGCCCCTGCCTGGGATTGATCTTTACTGTCAATGCCTCATCACCAGCACCCGCAGCCAAGCGGGGATTGAATATTGTTGCTGCACTGGCGTTAGGCCATTTCTACTACCGGGGAACTCGTTAATTCCTTGGCAATGGAGACAGTCCACTAGAGTTAAATTAAAATAGAAAGGATATGTTAACCGGGTCTGCCTTTAAAACTGAACTGGACAATTTTTTAGTGCTATGAGTCGAACTATTCCGCCCATCATTTTCATCACCAAAACTAGAGGTGTAAATGACACACGCAGACAAGTCCGCAGTTTTGTGTTTATCCATATTTATATTTATATGCCATTGACGAACACGATCAAAACGAAGGTGAAAAATTGACGTACTCTACTTTCTTCTCAAACCAAGGGCGAAGAATGACAAATCTATAGTGAGGTGCGTGGTCAAATGATCACCTTGAATTTTTTAATTTTTCTAAAATCATCTTACTATTTTCTTTTGGGCTAAGAAAATTTTCATCAAAAGTTAATTGACAACGCCTAAAAACCGCTAGGGACTCTACCCTTATTCTTGAGTGAAACCAAACTTGTCATGGTTAAAATAAAATTTAAAATTTTACCCAATCTAAATAAGTTAGTTAAACCTAACTCGATTAAAGTAGTTAAAAGATGAAACATACCCTATGAGGACCAAACAAAAGTAAGATAAGAAAGTATTGAAACTAGGAGACTCACCATCTAGGGTATCTTACCCTTCACCTCTTTGTCCTCACACATATATATGTCTTTGTCCTCCCTCAAAACTCTTGGCAAAAACTTGGACCCCTATTTAGATAATCCTCTTCTAATGTGGATTGATGTGCTCTTCATCTCTTCGAAAGCAAAAACATTTTTACAATCAAACCTTGAGTCATAACTCGTCAAATTTGATATGCTTCTTTTATCGAAATAGAATAAATTTAGGTAGTGTGATATCATTTTATAATCACATAAAAAAAACTAAGCTCAATTAATTTTTTATCACCTTGTTTCGAAATCTTGGATCCGCCACTAAGGTGAGTAATAAATATTTAATTAAAAAATAAATTATAATAATAGTGGGATTACCTCTTCTATTAAATAAATAAAGAAATAATATCTTTTGCAATGAATTTGGGGCCATCGCCTTCTTACCCGGAAAACTAAATAAATAATAATATCATAGAAGATATGTGAGTGTATGACATGACATGATATTTTGACAATTTTTTTTACGAAGATTAGTTATTTAACATAAGCTAATAATTTAGTATTTATTAAAAATAATAAAAATAAAATACATAATTGACGGACACATGTTACTTTAATTACAAACAATCTTTATCAGTAGCCGCCGTCTGTATTAGGAACAAAAGGAAATATATATTGTAGTACAAATAGATGGGAATATGGACGGATATCGGAGAATGGACAAATAGACATCATTTAAACCTCTATACCCAAAACATGATTGCGTTTCTGCCCTGAAGCGTTGCCATAAGGAGTTGTGGACCGGCGGCTATTCTAGCCTTGATCAGTCCCATAAACTGTTGTGATCGACTCCAATGTCATTCTGGTGCTTAATGGTGGTCACCAAAAGTCCAAACATGCCTATGCCTCACATAAGTGGAGATCATAGCAATTCCATTCAACGTTTACCTAGGCAAAATTATAAAAAAGGGTGTTTTAAACGCAGTTTAAGAGGCACTTTAGAGGGGAAGTCAATTCCCCTCCTTCAGTATAATATGTCACATTATAGAGGGAAATCGATTTCTCCTCCAACTCTCTTGAGATGGGGGTGAGAAAACATTTTCCCTTCCCCACAGAGCCTCCCAAACAGGCCCTTAGAGGGCACCCTGTGAAACCGCCATGAACTCAAATCAATTTCCCACTTTCCGATCTACCATCTCCTGGAACTATTCTCAGCCAGCATATCGGGCGAAGTCTGAATCTCTACCGACCAGTGCTCACCCATGTGAAGCTTCTCTTGGATTAATGGGCAGTGATTTTCAGTCATATTTGTGGATTCCATTCATTTGTTGGTCACAAGAATATATACATAAGCAAAAGGTGAGTCACTAACACTCTTTAACACATTTTTCGCCCTCTTGCTAATTCTAAGGGTCTGGGTGGACATCTGCCTCTTAATGTACGATCTTTTTCCAAAAAGAAAAGGCACTGGAATCTTTATGCCCAGTGAACTCCACTCTATACTCTTTGACTGAAAGGCACATACCATAAAAAAGCCTTGCTGTTTTTAAAAAAAAATGAAAAGTCTTCCGCACTTGGTTTTACCCAGCTTCCCTAGTCTATACACGGTAAATATCCGCCATTCTAATATATATACACGTAGGGTATATATCCACTAACGGTAATAATGTGGTAAGCTGGCTAAAAGAGAAGAGAAGGTGATAGACTCCTCATCCTTTTCAAAATCTATTTTTGCACGATGATAGGTTAAAAATCTTACTAACTAAAATCTATGTGCCTGGCTCCTTCGAATGACGGCCAACTTTTATTGTCTACCATAGGGGCTATAGGACAGACATGGGCATTTTATAGCCCATCTTAGAGGATAGTCCGCTCAGACGGGCTGTGAACGTTCAGCAAAGAATCACCAGTTCTTCAAATGGAGTGAGACAATTTCGCATTTACTCCAAGATGGTCGAGCACAACTTTTCTAATAATAAAATGTTTAAGATTTAGCAACAAAATTAAAAGATAATTTAGAAAACCCAAAATGTAAAAACTGGAATATTAGTAAATAATAAATCATAATAAAATTACTATTTAACAAATCTAAAAAAACCTCATATAAAATATTTGCCTTAATTAGGCTAAGTATTGCATAGAGCCAGCCCTGCTTCTGGGTTTACAAGGATATCGTCAGGTAGATGAAGCTCTGCCTGGGAAATTTTATTGGGATTAGAACATTTCGATTGATAGTCTCCCTGTGGGATGTTATGTTATTGTCTCAACCCTCCTAGATGCTAGGCAGGAAAAACTTATAAATTTGGGCCATGGGTGAACTCAAATCAGCGGGTGAGTCGCTGGTGACTAGCAGTTGATCTTCATTAGGATTGCGATTTTTTGTCATCTCTGTGTGCTACCATGGATCTACTAAGCTTCACCATGGCGGATTTGAGTCCCCCATGGATCTATCTTAACTGATTTGGTCACTATCTGTTTGGGGAGGAGCTGGTGCGGGACAGTGGGACTTCCATTCAAGATGCATCAAAATGCAGCAAGCATGTTTTGTCAAGAGGCCAACAAGCCATCAAGCGCCTGTAGATTAATATACGTTTTTTCTTTCCAATTTTATTTTTCTGTGCCAACGTCATGCCCTTGTCTACTATATATAGAAATAAAAGTTATAATAAGCACGTTATACACAATGCACAACAGATAGGGAGAAACCCACAAAATACTCAAACATATTTAATATGTAGGAAAAAGCTAATATGCCGGTGTATATATTAAAAAATAAGCACCTGTACATGTGCGCCATCAAATGAAGATCCAACGGTGTGCATCAAAACATGAAGACAAATGGGCGGATTAAACCCGCTTGCCCTATGAAAAAGAGCCGCCATGCAATATGCATCGTGTGCATATGTTCATCCCGAACGCCGAACACATACTAGTGGGTCTCTAATCATACTAATATATAAAAAAAATTACGTGGCTATAGATTTTTGCCAAATTTTCTAGGGGCATTAACACATAGAGACAATAAAAATTTATTAATTACAAAAAACTTCATTAATAAATTTACCCAACATAAAACGTTATTAATGGTGGTGGTTGTGTAAATAGACGAAAATACCCACCCTTCTAAATCGTCTTTGCTGTACTCGTCCGTCAATTTCAAATTAGATATCCCAAAATTTTCTCCTACTGTGGGCGATTTTCTCCTCCCTCTTTTGGCGATTTCGTCCTCCTCTCTCCAGCGATCGTCTTCTCTGTCCTTTGGCGATTTAGTCCTCCATCTTCTGGTGATTTTGTCCTCCGTCTGCTGGCGATTTCTTCCATTCTCCGGCAATAATATTGTCCATTCTTCGGTGATTTGCTCATCCGTCCATCGGCGATCCTCCGGTGACTTTCTCTTCAATCCTAAGGCGTCTCTGTGTTCAGTCCTTTGGCGACTTTCTCATCAGTCCTCCGGCAAATTTCATCTTCAAGCTATTATTTCAAGTATGTTACACATTTTTTTCACTTTTCTTCCATTTTAGGTTAATGTCTACTTTAAATCAATTTTTAAAATTTTCTATTTTTTTCTATTCACAGCTTTTTGGTCTATCTTTATTGAGAATACTCTTAAAATTTTTCTATCATGTCTGCTTAGGGCTTTCTGGTTTTCGACAATCTCGACTCGTTTCACATTTTTTTCTCATGCTTCACTCTACTTATTTTCTTCCTATTGTGATTGACGTGTTTTATTTGCACTATTTTTTGGTAGATAGTGATTGTTGCTTAAGTTCTAATGTTTTTTAATCACTCGACCTTGTTTTGCACGCAACACAATGCTTATTGTGAGTGTTTACTCTTTTACAGTGATAAGAAAATGCATGATTTAAATATGCAGCTAGTTGACATTTTTAGCTGGTTTGTAAAAAAAATTTGTGAGGTCTAGTTTTTATCTAAAATTTGGGTTTCATGTTAGTTTTTTTTACCTAAAATTTCTGATACACTTCAAAGCGGCAGCATGATCATGCTGCTCTCCATTTTCCATTTGATTTTAAAAAATGGGCAGCATGTTCATGTTGCCCTGAAATTTCTAATACACTTCAAAGGGGCAGCATGATCATGCTGCTCTCAACTTCCCATTTGATTTAAAAAATGGGCAGCATGTTTATGCTACCCTGAAATTTCTAATACACTTCAAAGGGGCAATATGATCATGCTACTCTCAATTTTCCATTTCATTTCGAAAATAGGCAGCATGAAGGTAGCATGATCATGTTGCTCTCAATTTTCCATTTGATTTTAAAAAATGCTGAAATTTCTAATACACTTCAAAGGGGCAGCATGATCATGCTGCTCTCAATTTTCCATTTGATTTCGAAAATGGGCAGCATGTTCATGCTGCCCTGAAATTTCTAATACACTTCAAAGGGGTAGCATGATCATGCTACTCTCCATTTTCTTTTGTACTATTTATTTCTTTTCTACTGTTTCACTTATATTTTTATATTAAATTGTGTCTTTTATTACAAACATGGTGCAGTTTAAAAGTAACCTACAAGCACTGTGCACAGTTTTAGAAGAAACGACCGGTTGCTTTGATAATGACCATATAGAGATGTTAAGAAGAACTCCTTTCTGGGGAATCATTAGAGCTTTCTTACATGGAAAAATTACAAGTGGTGATTGTAAAAAGTCTGATTAGATATTGGAGAAAATAATAGACACATTTCAGCCTACATCAAGAAAATTTAAAATTGGAAGAAGATTGGTTGAATTCATAGAAGATGACGTATCTATTATATTTGGAATTCCAATGGGAAGGGGAAAGCTTTTCCATATAGATAGTAAAGGAAAACCACACACACCATTTGTATAGAGGATTTTCCCAGAAGACATATATGGAAATGATTCTCACACAGTAAAAATAGTAGGTGATGTTCTTCGAGAAAATTTATTTGGATTAAGTCAACAAGAAAAGGAGGATTCAGTTCGGCTTCTATGTTTGTACATATTAGTTACAATTTTTTGTCCTACAAGAGGAATTCAAGCTAATTGGTCATATATAAGAGCCATTGAAGATATAGAAGACATGGCTAATTACAAATGGCCAACAATTATTGCCAACAAATTGATTTCTTCCATTGCAACAAATTTTGAAGCCAAGAAAAACATTGGAGGATGTCAGATAGCTTTAATGGTAAGAAAAATTGATTATTTGAGACATTTATTTATGCATTATTATTTGTATGAGAAACTAACAATTTTAACATATTTTTGCAGTACTGGTTTTGTGAGCATACAATGCTCATTCAAGAAAAGGATAAACCAGTCCCAGACGATGAGGTACAACAAGATGATTATGTACCTCGAATAGTTAACTGGAGACTTTCTAGTATGAACAGAAAACTTGGAAGAATTGATCTTCAAAGCATAGAAGATCATGAGGTATAAAAAAAATTGACATGATATTGAATAAAAAATTTTTAGATGATAATATTTATGGATTAAAGATATAACATGATATTTTTAAATGTAGGTGTTGAATGGTCGGTTACAAAGAACCGACCTTCAAATTCAATTTTTTTTTCAATACAAGGAAGATGAAGAAGAAGAAGAAAAAGAAGATGAAGAAGAAGAAGAAGAAGATGAAGAACATGAAGAAGAAGAAAGTCAGCTAGAGTATTCATCTTCTGATTCTGTGGAAATTGAACAAGAGGAAGAAGAAGACAGACTGCCACCAGATTCATCTTCCCATTTTATAGGAATTGAAGAAGAGGAAGAAGAAGGAGAGTTAGATGATTCTTCAATTGTAGGAATAAAAGAAGATGATTCTTCTTTTGATTCTTTAAGAAGAGAAGAAGGCAGTGAAGAAGAAGATTCAGAAGAAGTAGATCAAGATGAAGAAATTTCTTTTGTAAATATAGAAGATAGTGAAGATGAAGCTTCAATAAAAGATGAAGTTTTCCAAATTGGATGGCTTCAAAATACAGGTAATGTTTCTTTTTTTATTTATTTAATTTCCTCATGTATTGAGTGCTTGTTTTTCAGTGTGAAATTATTAGGAAAGCTCCAATTTCTTGTTCAATATTGTTTATTTCTTTTGGCATTCGAGATGGTTGTCAGTTGGGAGCTTGTACTGAGCTACTAATTTTAGTTTTCATATGAGGGATTTTAGTTCTATGTTGATGTTTGGCTATATTAGAGCTGTTTTATGTTTGGATTATTTGAGCTTGCTGGTTTGACTTTGAGTCATTAGTGTCTTAAGTGATTCCTATTTTATGTTTGGGTGTGGTTAAATTCCCGCATAGACACGCATAACAATCATATTATTATAGTTTTTTTCTTTTTGTATTGTACTATTAGTGTTTATAGGAACTAGATTAAAGCTACTGTGTTAATTGTTCTTCGTGTTTTTTACGTTAGTCTGTAAAGGGATAATTGTTAGCAGGTTGAAATGATAATTAATTGTATTTAAAAAATGGGCAGCATGATCATGCTACAATGAATTTACCAGTGGATTTCAACGGGCAGCATGATCATGCTGCCATGATCATATAATTTTTACACTGTTTTAAATTATAGGCAGCATTATTGTGTTGTCTCTAATTTCAATCTTATAATTTTTACACACTGTTTTAAATGATGTATTTAGTTTGTTGATTTTCTATGTTATAAGCATATAAATGGACCATCTAGTTATATCTTATTTACATAAATACATTATATTATATGTCTTATATTTCTTCTAAAGTTTGTTTATTCTTTTTGCAGATACTGCTCCTATTGAATATGAAAATATGATTGAGATAAATGTATTGAATGAAGAGAAAAAGAAACTTCAGCAAGAATTGGAAAGTAGTAGAGCAGAAATATTAATTCTTGAGGAAGAAAAGGAACAACTAACTTCTGAGAAGAAGAAAAGTGAAGAAGCAAGAAAAGAAGCTGAAGTTGAAATTAAAAGATTAAAAGAAAGTTTGAAAAAAATGGAAGATGATTTGAAAAACAATGATCAATATCGCAACATAGCTGAAATTGCTTTTCTAGAGGAGGACAATGAAAAGTTGTTCAATGACAAAGGAAAATTGGCTTCTGAGATGGACAAACTGGCTGCTGAGAAACAATTGGTAGAAGAAGCAAAAGAAAAGCTTGAAATTGAAGTATATCATTTGAGAATGAAGATGAAGAAAATGGAAAAAAGAGAAACAAGGTATCAAAGACAAATTCAAGATGTATTCAATCAAATGGTGATGGAAAAAGAAGAAAAAGAATTGGTTCAGAGGCAATTGGCAATGAAGACAAAAGAAAACAAGAAGAATGAAGAAAGATAGATATACTACAAGCTTTTATAGATGCCATTGCCTTCACAAATATTTTTGAGCAGTAGCAGCCAGAAAGCAAGAGGCCAACCCCACAAAAAAGGCCAACTTCTAGACCTCAACCAGCTGAACCACATGCGACACCTAGCTCAATGATTGATAGGGTAAAGAATAGGACAGGGAGGTCAAACAAAGAATCAAAAGAAGACACAGTTCATGTTTACCCAAAGATAGCTAAAAGGAGAAAGATCAACCAACAGGGCAAAATAAGAAGGGATCTAAAGGAAAGGTCTGGAAGTATGTAGAAATGGAAGAAAAATTAAAAATTGATGAAATGAATAAAATTGGAGACACAACGTGAGTAAATCAATAGTGCACTTAAGTTTTAAGATCAATGATTATGAATTTAATTGTGTTACTAATCTTTTTCAATTAATTGTAGATCAATCATTTGGATGAAGATCAACCAGCAGGGCAAAATAAGAAGGGATCTAAAGGAAAGGTGTGGAAGTATGTAAAAATGGAAGAAAAATTAAAAATTGATGAAATGAATAAAATTGGAGACACAACGTGAGTAAATCAATAGTGCACTTAAGTTTTAAGATCAATAATTATGAATTTAATTGTGTTACTAATCTTTTTCAATTAATTGTAGATCAATCATTTGGAGTTGTGACAAAGGAGTAAATGCTATTTTAGGTGACATTGAGGAACTTGCAGATGATCAAGAAATTGGTAGGTAGTAACGTAAGTAGAAAATTGATTTATTTTATTTATATTTATAGTAAAAGTTATGACTAATTAAAATTTTGAAAAATAAATGACAAGTCACTGATTCTTTTACTGAAATATTAAGGAGAAAAAAGGAAAAAGAAGAATCGACTGACGAATATGTCTTCTATAGCTCATTATGTTTTGTGAGTATTGATTTTGAATGATCATGCTATTCAAAATTGTTTCTGTAAGTTAATAAATATTCATTATACTCTTAAGCAGCATGAACCTGCACTGCTACAAATTCATGTCAGAAGTTGATAATAATTTTATAATAATTTTTATTTTTTTTAAAAATCTTTAACTTACTAGCTACTATTTCATCCAATTGACACAGGATTTTATTGTAAATAAAAAAAAGAATTGCAAGAGATGTTTTTGTTCAAGCATTATAAAGTCAACCAACTTGCACGATATCATATGTTTCCTATACGTTCAAATATACAACAGAAGGATGGTTAATGCATGGGTCATTGGCATTTGCTTGTTTATGATACCCATGAAGGCAAATGGAAACATTACAACTTTATGAGGATAAAACATGGAATGCATGATCCCTTTGAAGCAGATGCGTCGATTTTTGTAAGTATTATTTATATTAAAGTTTGACAAACCTAGCTTTGTTTATCTACTTATATTACAAATGATTATGTTTGTATAGATGGAACACATCAAATCGTATGAGCTTGAAGGATTAAAAGGACAATTTTCATCCCAAGAGCTGCAATCATCTTTTACAGAAGTGGAAAATATCCCACAACAATACCCAAATTCGTAAGTTAAAAATAACTTCTCATTAAGTTCCACACATTTTCTTAAATGCATAAAATAACATGATCATACCGTTAAATTATTAATTGCAGGTTAGATTGCGGGATTTTTATTTGTCATTATATGGATGAAATTGTCAACAATCATGAAAGATTTATACATAAAATGTACAAGGAAGAAGTAAGGCAGTTCAGAGCTAGAATGATAGAGGAATTTGTGTCAGATCCTAAACTGTCTGAAACGCTTAAAACACGACAAGCATGTGAGGATATTACACGTGAAGATATAAAAAGGTCAGTCATTTCAACGAATTATAATAAATGAGCAAAGCTCAGTTTATTTCATTAAAATCACCATCCTAATTTTTGCTACAAATTTTCATTATTAGGTAAATATCATACAACAAAAATTGCAGGAATTGAAGGTTTAGTTATGGTTACTCAAGCTTTAAAGGTAAATATCCAAGTGATTATCATCTTGAGGGTTTTTGTGATTCAGAAATTCAGGGCAAGGAATTTCAAGAATATTTTTTAGTAAGATAATTTGTACGTCACCTATGGAGTACTGCAGATTTTTTTGCTACACATTTTATTTTTTGTTTCTAACAATCCAATTCCCTTCACTGGTTCATTGTGCCAATGCAAAATGGAGATCTTGACAGCGAAGGACTGCTATCTGGTATCATTTATACAAAGGGAACCATAAAATCTTTTAAGGTCAGTTTTGCTGCTTGCATAATATTTGGATGTTTTAGTATTGTTGTTTTGTTAACATTTTACAATAATATTTTTGACAACTAACTTTGAATTGGCAGGATGCGCTACAAATACTTGCTTGCAAAGAGATGCGAATCCAATCCAGCTGTGAGCTTGCTGCTACAGAGACCGCATATATAGATGAGGAAGGTGAGAACAGTGGGGGAGCTGTGGCAGCTGCCAAGGGGAGGCTGGTCACGCAGGCAACTAAAAAGAATTTAATCCAAAATATTGTTCCAATTTTCATTGAACTGAAACGATTGTTTGAAAGCAAAAACAGCCCATTAACTGGTTGTTTGATGAAATTTTGGGTTTTGTAGGCTGAGGATGGGGGTTTGGGTGTTGGCATTTGTTTGAGGGACTGGGGGGTGGATCACTTATAAGAATCTTATCTTCATTCAAGAGCTTGAAGGTATTAACTGCTTTGAGTTGTCCAGGTCTTGAAGAAGGAAGTGGCCATATGGGAGTAAATAAAAAAGGGAAGTTATTTCTTACATTATACAATGATATTTTCAAAGGAATAGCTTCATTATTTGGCAATAGAAACATAAAGGAACAAGGCATCTTTTCAGAATGGAGAAATCTTAGTAATGTTAGTAACAACATAAATGAGGTCATGAATTGGCTTGAGTGGGTCTTGTCTCACACACTGCTTAGAATTGCTGAAACTAATCCACCGGGACTGGACAGCTTTTGGTTGAGGCAGGGGGCAGCTCTACTGCTTAGTTTAATTCAGAGCTTGCATGAGGATGTTCAAGAAAGAGCAGCCAGAGGGCTTTTGACTTTTGTGGTGATTGACGACGAGAATGCCACTGTTGATTATGGTAGAGCAGAAGCTATTATGAAGGACGGTGGCATCAATTTACTTTTAAACCTTGCAAAAATCTTCTAGTGAAGGAGTGCAGGCTGAAGCAGCAAAGGTGAGCACTATCTATTTGGTATTTGGTTGCAGGAATGCTTTTAAAGTTTTGATTTACAAGATATTCAGTTTTGAGTGTTGAAATTTTACAAGCTATAACAAATCTAGTTGTCAATGCCAAAGTAGCGAAAGCTGTGGCTGAGGAGGGTGTGATCACTATTCTTGCTAATCTCGCCAGGTCCATGAATAGATTGGTAGCTGAAGAGGCAGCTGGAGGACTGTGGAATCTTTCTGTTGGAGAGGAACACAAGGTTTGGATGGTTTGGCGTCTTCACTATTCTTTTGCTTGTGATTTGAATATTTCAGAGACTTAGCTTATGTATTAGTTTCATAGTGCAATAGCAGAGGCAGGGGGAGTCAAAGCTCTGGTAGATCTCATCTTCAAATGGCTTACAAGTAGTGATGGCGTTCTCGTATGTGTTTCATATGATTTGTTACCTTGTGTTTTACAATAACTAAGTGTAGATTATATGAATGAAAATGATAATTCTTCATATGCTGGACATTGCCTCAAAATGACCTTTACATTGTCTGTTTTATATCCAAGGAGTGTGCTGCTGGAGCACTTGCAAATTTGGCAGCAGATGACAAATGCAGTATGGAGGTTGCATTGGCAGGTGGCGTTCATGCATTAGTGATGCTTCCTCATTTCTGTAAGTTCGATGGAGTTCAAGAGCAGGTATTTACAAAATTCTACAATTTTCTTACTCATGAAACTGCACTTGCCAATTGTCTTCCATTCTGGCCTGTTTAACTTTTTGTTGCTTTTTAGACTATCTATAAATCATGTTTCAGCTGGTTATAGAATTGGGGACATGCTGAAATGTATTATTTTCTCTTGTGCTTCTTTCAGGCTGCTCGTGCTTTAGCAAACTTGGCTGCTCATGGTGATAGCAATAGTAATAATTCTGCTGTCGGGCATGAGGAGGGTGCACTTGAGGCACTAGTGCAACTGACGTGTTCTCATCATGAAGGTGTAAGGTAAATTTGATATACTAATTTATATGATGCATTTTTTACAAAACAGTAAAGAAAATCCTCCACTTTGTTCAAGATTTTCATCAATCTATATATCTCATCAAGCAGACAAGAAGCTGCTGGTGCCTTGTGGAACCTATCATTTGACGACAGGAATAGGGAAGCCATCGCTGCAGCTGGTGGAGTTGAGGCACTGGTATGTATATTGTTTTATTTTCATGGGACATGCAAGTAAGCCTCTCTTGCAATGACATTTTCAGCTTATATATATTTTCATTTTGGGTTTTGCAGGCTGAGGATGGGGGTTTGGGTGTTGCCATTTGTTTGAGGGACTGGGGGGTGGATCACTTATTGTTTGTGCAAGTGGGTGTGCTCTTGTCTTAAACTAGAAGAGATTATTTGGGTGCGGCTATGGCTATTTAGGTGGCTGCTGACTTGGGGGTTAATCAGGCCATATTTGAGGGTGATTCTGCTGCAATGGTGTAAGACTTCATCAAAAGAGGAAAAAACTGGTCTAAGGTGGGGCACTTTGTGCACCACATTGATTCCTGCTTGAAAATTTTGTGGAAGTTAAGTTTATTATCAGGTTACAGTTTTGTTATATGGTATCGGGTTTAGGTTTGACAAAACCCGACCAAAACCCGCCCTGGCGACATTACTAGCTACTACTTGGCTATTTGGTTAATAAAAATGGTAGAACTTGTAAAGTTTGGATCAATGCTTGGTGAGTTCTCATGCATATGATTGATTAACTATTGGGACCGCTGGGTATTGCGGCAGACAAAAAAAATTAAAACAGGGTGTGTGATAAAATATGCAAAAACGAATCTAGTATGACAACGTTGAAAATTACACTGAGACCTTTATTACCATCAAAATTAGCCATATCTTTTCCATCTTATGTCCAATCCTTCTTAGTTTTCACAGTTATTGTACCATCAATTTCAATCTTGCAAAGCAACATCTCATATTTTTACGTTAATTTCATTAAAGATATATTTATTTCTCAATTTCCTATTCTTTAGTTGAATTTGATTTAATGAGTTTTGATTAGAGTCCACCCCTAGTGGGTCCCCATATAGTCCCTACGGTGTCAAATGGGGCTGCCCCTAGTTTGTAGGGAATATGAGATGGCGTCAAGTTAGTTGAGAGGGAGGAAAGTAAGCAATCGGTTGACTCGGGTTGAACAAATCGGTCTTGCGTGATGGGTTACACACTACTGTACTAGTCTCGTCCTTGTCCTAAATATAATATGCACCGTTCTTGGGAAGGCTAGACAAACAATAAGTGAGAGAGACGACCACAGTTAACCCATATTCTACAGATAAACTGTAGCTGTTTATCGAGTAGCAAAGACTTGCTAGAATGGACTCGAAGTCAACTAACTTGCTTGAAGGTGCAGTTGGAAGACTTGGCTAGAATTGACTTGGTACCCACTTAACGTGCTCTAAGGTGCAATTGGACGTCTGACAGTCACATCATAAACGACAATCCAAATTTGTTTGTTAAGGGGATTTGGTCATGATGGATTTTATTTACACGCGTTTAGTGGAAAAAAATTCCCCAATCTATTTTTTTTTAAGATTATTGTAAATTTTTATGGAATATTGATAAAATATTAAAAGTTATATTTAAAATATAAATAAAATTATCAAATTTTCATATTTGTTACTTTTATCAAGTTAGGTTAGCTTAGGTCGAGTTTGGATCACTAAAATTGAACCCGACCTAATTAGTTATTCACTTCAATTGATAGATGAGGTTATTGGGTTGGCTGGGAAAGAGTCCATGATGGGGCAAAATAATTGCGTCAAGACACCCCTAGAGTAGACATTGAGCGGAGAGTGAAGGTGAGGATAGAAAAGAGGAGATTGGGGACAAATTGTTAGCGGAAGAGGGGAGGGTGAGATTGAGCATGGGTTGGGGGTGGCCAATGGAGGGAGATGGGGAGGGTGAGGGGGGTTGCTAATGGACGCAAATTCAGTCTATGGCAAGAGAGGTAGACAAGAATACGCCGGCCCCTTGGGAATTCTTTAAGCTCTAGCGGAGGAAACTATAAGTTTGATTTTTCTTCATCCACTTATATGGTTAAAATAATGGATTGTTTTGACATGCGTAAGCTCAGTCTCACATAAACAAGACTTAAAAAATTAATTTATATTTTTTTGTAATTCTTTTTTATATTTTTATATATTGAATAATATAATATATAATTTAAATAATATATATTAATATAATATATTATTAATTACAACGTTTGTTAGTAACCGTCACAACTAATTAATATATGATATCTGTTATGTTTACTAATAAACATCGCAAATAGTCTTCTATTAATCATTGAATTACGATGTTATAAAATAAATGTCGCAAATAATAATATTTATTTTTATTTAATATATTTTATTTAATTTAAATAATATATTATTTAATATATAAATACATAATATATAATTACGTAAAAATATAAATTAATTTGTTTAGTAATGTTTGTGTGAGCCCGGGCTTTGAGAACCATCCGATCGAGATCTAACGGTGCAAGGGGGCATGCAACATGCCTGCCCCCTAACTTATGTCTGTCGTCGGATCAACATCAGATTGCTCACATAGCCTAGGATTACACTAACGAGCGAAAGCCTATTCTCATGCAAACAGGACTATAGAAATTAATTTAATTTTTTTGAAATATGACAGCCCACGGAGCCGGGGCTAGGGGTGTTCACAGACATAAATGGACATGGACAAAGGGTTGTTTGTATCTGTTCGCCATATGCATACTCCTTATCTATATCCGTTATTGTCCACCCTAGTCCATATTATACTTTGTCTAAGTCCGTCCACTATGGACACGAACTGACATGGACAAATACTTCAACATTTAAATTTTATTTCAATTCAAATTGTCTAATAGCTATGTTGCATGTTAAAACTGCCGTAACATGCTACATAGATACTAGATTTGTGTTTTTAAATTGTTCAGTACCTATGTAGCATGTTAGGACTGTCCTAACATGACACATAGGTTCTTATCTATGTTTTTAAGTTGTAAAGTACCTATGTATCATGCTAGTATTATCATAACACACTACATAAATATTGGATTCATGTTTTTAAGTTGTTAAGTACCTATGTAGCATGTTAGAACTGTCCTAACATGCTACATAAGTACTAAATTATATTTTTTTAATATAGTATTTAGTAATACACTAATAATTATGGCAGTGTTGGGTAAGGGTGGTGAACAGGGACGTCTACAAACACAGATAAGGGTATGTTTGTGTCCATAGCTCCCCATTAGGGCAGACAAAAAATTTTGTCCTCGTCCAAGTTTGTCTCCACCCCGAACACAAAAAATTATCTGCTCTATATATAAAAATAGACACGGACACGAACAAACATCTGGACTACGAACATCCATGAGCACCCCTAGCCCGAGCATGAGCCTAGTCTCACACAAACGGGACTAACAAATATATATATATATATATATATATATATATATATATATATATATATATATATATATATATATATATATATATATATATATATATATATATATATATATATATATATAAGATCTAACTGCATAAGGGGAATGAAACCTACTTGCCCCCCGAGTTATCTGCGTTAGCTCAAAATTAAACATCCCACAAAGTCAGGGCTCACATTGACGTACGCACGTTTAGTCTCACATAATGGGAGTGAAAAAATTATTTTATTTTTTTTAAATCCGATAGCCCACAAAGTCAAGGCGTGACTTGAGTCTCACACAAACAAGACTAAAGAAATTAATTTAATTTTTTTGAGATCCGACAGTGGAAGGATGCATGCAACCTATCTGCCCCCTCAGTTATGCGTGTTGTTGGATCGAAATTTGATAACTTATAGATGTCAAGCTGATGAACAGGAACTTAGTCTCACACAAATGGGACTAAAAAAGTTAATTTAATTTTTTTTGTAATTATATATCATATGTTTATATATTGAATAATATAGGATGTAATTTAAATAATATATATCAAATATAAATTAATATTTAACACATCATAAAAAATTAATATAAAATTCTATTATTTATTTCTTTAAAATTACACTATTAGCGACATATAATTGCAAATGTCGACATTTGGTAGCAAATGTCCTAAATAATGGATTAGCAAATATGTACACTATTTAATTCTATTATTTATTTATTTGTTTAATAATAAAGGTCGATTTCAGGAATTTAGAAATTTCTCAGACGTCACATACACTAATTATGAAGATAACCTAAGGCATTTGCCACATCAATGGCCACATCTAATCTTTTACTAAAGCCCAAATATTTAGGTGAATCATTTGTAGTCATTTGTTGGTGCAACCACACCTCTATACTTCCATTAGACATAAGCGCAAATACTAAAGTTTTAAAATCTCTACCTTTGAAATATGAACGTGAGCATGAAGTTAAAATGTTAACAAGATTCCTCTGACCAATATTTTGTAAAGCTCCACATTCATCCATAAAAGTTCTCATGACATGGTCTTGATCAAGATTAAGTACCTCAATGGCAACCTGGCTTGATAGTACTAAAAAAATAATGTATACCAATCCCAGGTCGGCCAGAACATACACATATAGATTATCCAACACCCCCTACATCGGCAAACATGATTTAATGGATGCAAATGCTTACACATGCACAAAATAAAGAGGCAAGGGCGAGGATAGAAACGGACACCTCCTAGCTTTGATACTATATTAGAAACCAAGTTCCCTTAAATGCTTAAGCTGTCAAGAAACAACCCAACAATGTATATCAAGCCCATATTTGCCCAAATAGACACATATAGACACAAATTACCCAATAGTATCAAACCCATTTTTAAAACTTTAAATTAATACAACTCTCTCTCCCAAACTCAAATATGCATATTATTGGTATTATTGAGCTCCTAAATTCGAGCCCTATCAAACAAGATGCCACATGGAAAGGTAATTTTGAACTTTTAAAGTGAGCCCCACCTTTTATGACACACTTCTTGAGTCTCTAATCAATATAAGAGTTAACAATTAAAAAATAACAGAAATTTTAATTTAGAAACAAGTGGCTGAGAGCCAAAATCAATAGAATCACCTCATGAGGTGATTTTGGTAATTCAGGATGGAAATGGCTTAAAATCAACTTTCGAACCAAATTTTTAATTCAGCCCACCTTCAGTACCCAACCTAAATTCTAGTAAGTCTGGCAAGAATTGGGGGGAATCGATGAAATCTTACCAAAATTTTGCACCTAAATAGCCCCTAAAAATGAAAGGAAACCAAATACAATACATCAAATGCAAATCCTATGATCACCTTGTGTACCAAAATGGTATACTTTTTTTATTAGTCAATAAAATGACATACTTTAAAATTATAGAGACTGACAATGATAGACCACTTCAAATGAAAGCTTTCGTAATCCAAAGAGGAAATTAAAGTAAAAAGCTCTTCAAAAAAAAAAGATAAAAGTAGAATTTGAAGTCTCCTCGGACACTATCTATCAAAAGTACACTAAGACGTTTGAATAGCAAGTCCAAGGCTTTGGTAACTGTATGACCAGTGTAAAGATCCAATCATTATAAGATCTTGGCAACAACTATTAATAAAGTTTTTTACAAGCTAAGAAATGACTGGTCACTATAGTAAAGCTCAAAGTGATAAATTAAGATAAAAATAATACCTTTGATTCAAGGTACTCCAAAGCCTGTTCTTGAGTATATATTCCTTCTTATGCACACTCCTTATATAAAAGATGATACATAAAGTTAAGCAGGAAGATATAGTCTACTAGCTAATATTACAACAATTAAAAAGTATGAAAAATTTTAAGCACATGAAAAATATATCACATTGGATGTCCACATAACATAATTAAAACAAGAAAAATAGTGGAGATTGTTCAAGTTTGGGGAAACTAGAATATATCACATTTGTGTGTGCCGTTCTTGAGAAGGCAAGACAATTGGATGCTGAGTGTGAGAGACGATGACAGCCAGCCTGTCATCTACGGATAAAATGTTGAGTGAGTTGCAAAGACTCAAATTAGGTCCTCGCCTTCCCACTAGCACTCCGTAGAAGGAAAGTTGTTTTTGCCCCAACCCACACGACCTGGCGATCCGTCACTGTTGGCAACACAAGTGTAACAAAAATAGTTGTGTATTTTAGCTGGGAAAGCTATAACTTGGCTATTTTGGTTAATAGAAATGGTAGAACTTGTTTAGTTTGGATCAATGCAGAACTTGGTGAGTTCCCATGAATATGATTGATTAACTATTGGGACCGCTGGGTATTGCCGCAAACAAAAAAAAAATTAAAATATATCATACGATAAAATATGCAAAAAATGAATCTAGTATGACAACATTGAAAATTGCACTGAGACCTTTATTACTATCAATATTAGCCATATCTTTTCCATCTTATGTCCAATCCTTCTTAGTTTTCACAGTTATTGTACCATTAATTTCAATATTGCAAAGCAACATCTCATATTTTTATGTTGATTTCATTAAAGATATATTTATTTCCCAATTTCCTACTCTTCAGTTGAATTTGATTTAATGAGTTTTAATTGGAGTCCACCCCTAGTGGGTCCCCATATAGTCCCTACGGTGTCAAATGGGGCTGCCCTTAGTTCGTAGGGAATATGAGAAGGCATCAAGTTAGTTGAGAGGGTTGAAAGTAAGGAATTGGTTGACTCGGATTGAAGGAATATGAGATGGCATCAAGTTGTTTCCCAATTTCCTACTCTTTAGTTGAATTTTATTTACTGTAGCTGTTTATCGAGTAGCGAAGACTTGCTAGAATGGACTCGAAGTCCTCGGGTACCCAACTAACTTGCTTGAAGGTGCAGTTGGAAGACTTGGCTAGAATAGAAGGTGTAGTTGGAAGACTTGGCTAGAATTGACTTGGTACCCAGTTAACGTGCTCTAAGGTGCAATTGGAAGACTTGGCTAGAATTGACTTGGTACCCAGTTAATGTGCTCTAAGGTGCAGTTGGAAGACTTGGCTAGTATTGACTTGGTACTAAGGCTGGTAATCGGGCCGGGCTCAGGCCCACCCAAGCCCGTTTATTTAGAGCCCAAGCCCGTTAAGCCTGATTATTCAGAGCCCATTTAAAGGCAAACGGTCATAAACCAGTCACGGGCTTTTAACGGGCTCTAACTATATTCAACTTAAAAAAAGTTATTTTTGGCCTCATAATAAGATGTAACTTAAATATATCGTAAAATTTAATTATTATGGTTAAATATTCATTAAAAATTATTATTTTATTATTTTTTAAATAAAAAATAAATACAAAATTTTAAAACGCACTTAAAAACAATAAAGACTGTATCAGCTGATACGTATCAATAAAATTTTGATTGTTACCAAAAGCTAATACGTATCGCCCATACTGTATCAATATGACTGATATGTATCGATATAGTATATAAAAAAATTTATTTAAAAAAAATTTCTTAAAAAAAACACAATTCAAGCCCAACTTCTTTGAAAGTTTAAGTTTTTATTATATTAAAAAATAATATTTTTAAAGTTACATGAAATCAATACAGGTAGGTCCATATAATTTACATAATTATTTTTTTTTACATATAGTGCTCCACAACTATGCATTTATTTAAACACATAATTATGACCCACGGTCTTATTATACTTTAAAAGAAATATTATGCCATTATATTTCTTCGTACTCACTACCATCAATACATTCTTTTATCTTTTTTTTTCGGTTAAGTATTTCGTCATAGCTAATAATTCCATCAATAGTTGCGTCTTGCTCATTTCAATAACCTATTTGACATTGGAGGAGTTGATTATTAAAATTTTTTACTATTTGACATTGATTATTTGGCGTTGATCTGTATGTAAATTCTATGTGGATGTCTTCCATAAATAGCTAGCATCTCTAGACCATTTTGGGTTGTAGAAACTATATATCTCAACCTTTTTTTTTCTCACAAAAGAATCATTTGCTGCAATTATATATTGAGCTTTACATGAAATATTCAGTTGAGAGATGGGTCTGTATAGCCCGCCTACGTTATAACGTTATAGAATTATAGAAAGTGAAAGCCACATGAGATAGCCACTAATCATTAGTTCCAAACTAGTACTCAAGTGTTAACTATATATTAAGTACAAGCTTCAACTAGACAGGAATCACATACAACTGTTATGAAATAGCTCAGTCCGTCACTTTCTTCCCATCTCCCAACATAAACAACGTCTTTCCACATAGCAAGTTAGGACAAAAAATAACTATTCATGTTGTATGTACTTTAAATTCAAAAGGTAAGCCCTTAAACAAGTATATGTGCGTCAAAAGATTTATGACAAAGATAACGACTGAATTCGAACTGCACCAATACATTGGGAAATTTATTAGAAGAGACTAGTGCTTCAGAAGCCATATTGGGCAACGACTAAATCCTCTCTTCCATTAGCAAGGCTTGCAGGCAGTAGGGAGGCTATTCTAAGACTTCATATACACCCATAATGCCATTCAGATAAGCTTTTTGCAGAGAGTGACAAAAAGTAATACCAAATAAGCTTTCTGACCAGATTGTAAAGGAGGTCAAGGGGTAGATATGCAAGCAAAAAGATCTGAATCAGAGGAATTTAGCATGAGAAGGCACTAATCCAATCACCACATCCAAAACTTCTAGGATTCAAATCCCAGATCATTACTTGTCTAGAAATTCTTGAAGAAAAGTGGAAGAAGAAGATATAAATGAGACATCCCAAATGGCTTTCCTGTTCTTCTCCGATTATAAAAGAGAACAGAAGCTTTTGTCATTGTTCAGTAGTACAAATTCACGTTTCAAAAGAAGAGCATAATTGCCAACGCAGGCTAAAACCCATAAAAAATGAATCATGTGAGAAAAAAACACCAGATTTAGAACAAATTTTTTTGTCCAGACTCACATTATAGAAGAAAATCCATTGTTCTTTAAGCGCAAACAAGTGCACAAAGCGCAGAAAACAAAACAACTTCCATCTTCATCATCTTCCATGTTTTGAGCCTCAAAAACTCAATAAGAACAGAACAACCGTCCATCGATATCGTATTCACATCTCAAAAGCACTAAACATTGAGTTAAATCTAACAATGGGTCCTTAGTCATTAAATCTAGACTAAAAAATGACAAGTGAGAAAATCAAACTACAAGTGAGAAAAAATTTACCATCAAGGTTTGTCATGTTAAATATCAGCTCTAGGTGTTAGATCAGGAGCAAATACCGATGAAAGAACCTCCATCTCCTCCAATGCTAAGGCTTCAAACATTTAAGAAATGACATTAGTTTAATAAAACACATATATCAATAATATTATTAAAACTTTTAACAACTTGATATATTAACCTTCATATTCACTTTTCAACCAATCTTGGGCATATATCAAAGCTTCCACAGTCTTTGGTGTCAAGGAACTTCGATATTGATCAATTACTCTACCTCCTGTGCTAAATGCAGATTCAGAAGCTACCGTTGAAATTAGAATTGTTAATATATCTCTAGCCAGTTGCCCAAAAATTGGATACTTATGAAAATTTACTTTCCACCAAGCCAAAACATCAAAATCACCAAACACTTGATTACACGGGAGGATAGGCTCTTCTAAGTATAATTTCAAATCATTCTTCATGGGTAGATTTGATGAGGTTTCTTGAAGGAATTTTTTGAGTCTTTCTACCCTACTATTCCATAAAAAATTTAATGAATCTATATCATCACCTCCAGGGGTTTCGTGCCTAGCACTACTACTGCTGCCTTCTCCAAAACAAGAATTTAGTGAACCAAAGCTAGCACTAGATCTAGAGACATAATCATTAGAAAGTAACACCAAAGAACTTTTAACTTCTTCAATCTTTGATTTACCCAAAACTTCACCATAAATTTTTGAAAAATAACAATGAAGTGGTTTCATCTTCATGCAGGGATCAAAAACTACAGCCATTGCCAATATCATGCATGAGTTTTTCCAATATTTATCAAATTTCTTCAACATTTTCACAGCCATAAATGATACGAAAGTGTTCTCAATTCTACACCAATGATCTAATTTTAACTTCCAACTCACATATCACACTAAAACAAACATTTGATGTAGTATACTTTGTGCTTGAGAAAAGCTTTGTCATGTCATAAAACATCTTCAAACCCTCATTTACAACTCTAACATTTTCCCATTCTTCATTTTCCCCTTCCTTATGCAATTTTGAAAAATGACTCCAAACCTTAGATGTCAATTTTCGTTTTCCCTTGCGGTTGTTAGTATTAACTTGAATGCCAACACTCTTATCGTCATCATATTCTTCAACATCCATTGAGTAACTATCAATATTTTGTGACATATTTATATATTCTGCAATATATAAAAAAATAACTAGATGTCAACAAGTCAATAAATGCACAATCAACTGTCATAAATATAAAAACATGTTCCAGTCACAATTATCATAATGGTTTTTTGCATGACGCATAAGATTATTTTTTCCTACCACCAATCAAGATCAACATATACAATTACTGGGGTACAGCTGATTATACCAACTAACTCTCAAGGAAGGTTTTATTAGAAAAAAAAATTTAGAGCAATGAAAGGTTATGTCTTTCCGTACATGTCAAATGCAAGAGAATTGAGCTTATGATACTTACATATGAGAAGGCGCAGAACTTTGCAAGTTCAAGAGTTGGTAGAGGTAAAGGCATCAATTTGCCCAGCATTTCTGCATCATTAAGCATAATGGAATTATAACAATGTGAATAAAAAAAATCAAAGGATACAGATCATGTACAACAGTTCTAATATACCACCACCTTTAAGATAATAAGAAATTTCACCCTACATTCAATCCAATTTAAACATGTTATCTTCTTCCTATCTTATCTTATATTCATATCAATTCGTTTCAGAGTAATATATTCTTCATAATTTTTAGTAGTAACAAAAACATGTAAACAGCTTGACTAAAAAAAACACACAAAGTACCAGCTTTGATAAGAACATATAATCATCCACTACTGCAAATATATAACATAACATCTACAAAGCCATCTCAAGAACAAAGAGCACATATCACCCCAGATAGCACCAAAGGCCAAGGTTAAAGGAAGTACAAAATAAATCTCTTTATAGAAGAACGACAATATACTTCTCTCCATGAAATGATGCAGAAGATGCAACTTTTTATCATCTAGAAAAAGAAAAAGTGGCAGCACACTTCTTTTGCAGTAATATTCACTGCCAATGGAAACCAAACAAAAAAATAAATCTTTTCAAATAGAATTCTTATACCAAAATATGCACTCTCTCCTCCAAAGATAATATTGTATCCAAAAAGTGAGACTAGTTTTCGAGGAAGTTAAATTTAAAGGAAGGACTAGTTCTTAGTTAAAACCAACAATTTCTTGAGGATACCATAAAACATTATACTAACCATAGCCTGCATGCTTGTTCAATACCATGTCTAAGTAGCATTTGGATAATCCCATATTCAATCAAGAGCCACAAAATCAAGTTTACATAAAATGTTTAATATTAGCAAATCCTTCATCAAGTGGCTTAACTCTCATTATATAATATTATCTGTTGCTATTTTATATTTTTCACAAGCTAATTATACATGCAGAGTCAATTTAAACAATAACCAATAAGGATGCAATTCAAAATTTCATGCCATAATTGTGTTGAATTAAGGCATGAAATTTATCTTTTATATTTTATATTGAGTATTTTGCAAGTTTCAAAAAATTATTGTGTTGAATTAATTGGCCTACTAAAACTTGCAAAACCAGAGGTAGCATCCAAATCCAATACGTGTGCAACGGCCAAAAGAACAGACAAAACAACCGCACCCAATTAGCTTTTAATGCGCTTGCAATTGGGGTGTAGGCAAAATTGCTAAAGAACTAAGGAACTGTTACTCAGTGTACTCGGACAGACATAACATTTCACAGAAGGAGGTAAGATTATGTAAACAACCACCTCAAAAATTATCAAGCATGGACAGTTATTGAACAGTGAAGCATGGATGGTTATTGATCAGTGAAGTAATTGTAGCAAAAGATATGATTGGTAGAGGAATGATGGATACCTGAAGATGCTAGGCTGGCTCCAAACTTCGCCCATCCACAAATCCCAAGGTGTTGGGTCTCTCTTCAACTTTGAGGCCTTCAAATGGCCCAAAATTTGTTTCCAAGATTGCCCTAAGGCCCTTAGGCTCTTAAGCATTGAAGGGGAAAAGTTTGCAAATCAAAATCAATGAGATAAAATACGAGTTTCATTTAAAACCTACCTACTATTTGTTGATCCACCATACAACACAGCTAAAACTAAAGGGTAATATCAAAATTTGTGAACAAATACAATGTCAAACGACATTGATAACAAAATAAACAAATTAAGAAGGGGCAAATATTGACGAAGTCACATGAGAAACTGTCAACGAAAAAAGGCCAAACGAGCAAAAAATGTGACCGAAACAGGGCTTGCATAGCACAAAGCAGACAAAATACTAAACAAACAGAAAGATCTAACCTTTAGAAAAAATACAGCTCCATAACAAGCATCAAAACCGGGCTGAAGAACAGAAAATAGGAAAGAGCAGATCAAATCTCACCAAAAGACCCAAAAAGAAAAGCACAGATCCAATCTCACCAAAAAACCCAAAAAGAAAGCACGGATCAAATGAAACATAGACCCAGGCCAACCGGTTACAATGGAACAGAATAAAAAGCATAAGAAAAACCAAAAGTACAGAGAAGAGATACGTAAAGGAAGTACACAGAGAGAGAGAGATCACCCTTAAGCAATCAACTCCGGACCAAGCTGCAGTGATATGATCCAGTCACCGCAGAGTTGAAGCCAGTTATCGAAGAGCTCCTGAATGCACTCGGGCGACGGCGAAGCACTTGGGCGACGGTGAAGAACTCGGGCGATTGGGCGAAAGAGTGCCCAGATTCAAAAACCTAACGGGACTTATCGGGCTCCCGTGACAGAGCCCGAGCCCGATTGACTTTACTACAACCCGATAACAACCCGTCTATTAATACTCAAACGGGCTCGGGCGGGGCTCGTCCAACGGGCTCAAGGCTCGATTACCACCCCTACTTAGTACCCAGTTAATGTGCTCTAAGGTGCACTTGGACATCTGACAGTCACTACATAAACGACAATCCAAATTTGTTTGTTAAGGGGATTTAGTTGTGATAGATTTTATTTACACGCGTTTAGTGGAAAAAAATTCCCCAATCTATGTATTGTTTTAAGATTATTGTAAATTTACATGAAATATTGATAAAATATTAAAAGATATTTTTAAAATATAAATAAAATTATAAAAATTTTATATTTGTAACTTTTATTAGGTTAGGTTAGGTTAGGTCGAGTTTGGATCACTGAAACCGAACCTGACCTGACTAGTTATTCACTTCAATTGATAGATGAGGCTATTGGGTTGGCTGGGAAAGAGTCGATGATGGGGGTAAAATAATTGTGTCAGACACCCCTAGAATAGACATTGAGCGGAGAGTGAAGGAGTGGATAGAAAAAGGGAGATTGAGGGACAAATTGTTGGCAAAAGAGGGGAGGGTGAGATTGAGCTTGGGTTGGGTTGGCGGTGGCCAACAGAGGGAGATTGGGAGGGTGAGGGGGGTTGCTAATGGATGCAGATTGAGTCTATGGCGAGAGAGGTAGACAATGGGAACCCTTAGAGATTTGATGCTGGCGATTGAGAGGGGTAGCTTCATTGGAGCAACCTACTTGGCTATAGAATTGGGAGTTCCTATCGTAATGCGTAACTACTTAACAAGGGGATTCATTATAAATACTAGCTTGCCTAGTCGAGAATATGCCAGCCCCTTGTGAATTCTTCAAGCTCTAGCGAAGGAAATTATTAGTTCGATTTTTCTTCATCCATTTATATGGTTAAAATAATAGATCGTTTTGACATGTGTGAGCTCAATCTCACATAAACAAGATTGAAAAAATTAATTTATATTTTTTCATAACTCTTTTTTATATTTTTATATATTGAATAATATCATATGTGATTTAAATAATATATATTAAATATAATATATTATTAATTACAACGTTTGTTAGTAACTATCGCAACTAATTAATATATGATATTTGTTATGTTTACTAATAAACATCGCAAATAGTCTTCTATTAATCGTTGAATTACTATGTTATAAAATAAATGTCACAAATGATAATATTTATTTTTATTTAATATATTTTATTTAATTTAAATAATATATTATTTAATATATAAATACATAATATATTTAAATAATATATTATTTAATATATAAATAAATAATATATAATTACGTAAAAATATAAATTAATTTGTTTAGTAATGTTTGTGTGAGCCCGGGCTTTGAGAACCATCCGATTGAGATCTGATGGTGCAAGGGGGCATGCAACATGCTTGCCCCCTAACTTATGTGTGTCGTCAGATCAAAATCGAATTGCTCACATAGCCTAGGCTTACGCTAACACGCAAAAGCCTATTCTCATGCAAACAGGACCATAGAAATTAATTTTTTTGAAATATGATAGCCCACGGAGCTGAGGCTAGGGGTGTTCACAGACATAAATGGACACGAACAAAGGGTTGTCTGTATCTGTTTGCCATTTGCATACCCCTTATCCTTGTCCGTTAGTATCCGCCCTAGTCCATATTATACTTTATCTAAGTCCATCCACTATGGATATGGATTAACACAGACAAATATTTCAATATTTAAATGTTAATTCAATTCAAATTGTCTAATAGTTATGTTGCATGTTAAAACTGCCGTAACATGCTACATAGGTACTTAGATTTGTGTTTTTAAGTTGTTCAGTACCTATGTAGCATGTTAGGACTGTCCTAACATGACACATAGGTTCTTATCTATGTTTTAAGCTGTATAGTACCTATTTATCATGTTGGTATTGTTATAACATGCTACATAAATACTTGATTCATGTTTTTAAGTTGTCAAGTACCTATGTAGCATGTTAGAATTATCCTAACATGCTACACAAGTACTAAATTATATTTTTTCAGTATAGTATTTAGTAATATACTAATATTTATGGAAGTGTTGAGTAAGGGTGGTGAACGCGGACTTCTACAAACACAGATAAGGGTATGTTCGTTTCCATAGCTCCCCATTACGGCAGACAAAAAATTTGGCCCTCGTCCAAGTTCGTCTCTGCCCCGAACACAAAAAATAGATACGGACACGAACAAACATCTAGACTACGGACACCCATGAGCACCCCTGGCCCGGGCATGAGCCTAGTCTCACACAAACGGAACTAACAAAAATAAATTTTTTTTTAAGATATGATTGCATAAGGGGAATGCAACCTACTTGCCCCCGAGTTATCTGCGTCAGCTTAAAATTAAACATCCCACAGAGTCGGGACTCACACTGGCGTGTGTATGTTCAATCTCACAAAATGGGAGTGAAAAAATAATTTCATTTTCTTTAAATCCGATAGCCCACAAAGTCAGGGTGTGACTTGAGTCTCACACAAACGGGACTAAAGAAATTAATTTAATTTTTTTGAGATTCGACACGGAAAGGAGCATGCAACCTACCTACCCCCCTCAGTTATGCATGTTGTCGAATCAAAATTTGATAGCTTACAGAGTATGTCAAGCTGATGAACATTAACTTCGTCTCACATAAATGGGACTAAAAAAATGAATTTAATTTTTTTGTAATTATATATCATATGTTTATATATTGAATAATATATGATGTAATTTAAATAATATATATTAAATATAAATTAATATTTAACACATCATAAAAAATTAATATAAAATTTTATTATTTATTTATTTATTTAAAATTACACTATTAGCGACATATAATTGCAAATGTCAACATTTGGTAGCAAATGTCCTAAATAATGTATTAGTAAATATGTACACTATTTAATTCTATTACTTATTTATTTGTTTAATAATAAAGGTCGACTTCGGAAATTTAAAAATTTCTCGAACATCACATACACTGATTAGGAAGATAATCTAAGGCATTTGCCACATTAATGGCCACATCTAATCTTTTACTAAAGCCCAAATATTTAGGTAAATCATTTGTAGTCATTTGTTGGTGCAACCACTACTCTATACTTCCATTAGACATAAGTGCAAATACTAAAGCTTTAAAATCTCTACCTTTGAAATATGAACTTGAGCATGAAGTTAAAATCTTAACAAGATTCATGTGACCAATATTTTGTAAAGCTCCACATTCATCCATAAAAGTTCTCACGACATGATCTTGATCAAGATTAAGTACCTCAATGGCAGCCATGGCTTGATAGTCCTACAAAAATAATGTATATCAATCCCAAGTCGGCCGGAACAAACACATAGATTATCCAACACCCTTGCTCAACAAGCATGATTTAACGATGCAAATGCTTACACATGCACAAAATAAAGAGGCAAGGGTGAGGATAGAAACGGGCACCTCCTAGCTTTGATACTATGTTAGAAACCAAGTTCCCTTAAATACTTAAGCTGTCAAGGAATAACCCAACAATGTATATCAAGCCCAGAATTGCCCAAACAGACAGATACAGACACAAATTATCCAATAGCGTCAAACCCATTTTTAAAACTTTAAATTAATATTACTCTCTCTCCCAATCACAAATATGCATATTATTGGTATTGTTGTGCCCCTAAATTCAAGCTCTATCAAACAAGATGCCACATGGGGAGGTAATTTTGAACTTTTAAAGTAAGCCCCACCTTTTATGACACTTCTTGAGTCTTTAGTCAATATAAGAGTCAACAATTAAAAAATAATAAAATTTTTAATTCTAAAACAAGTGGCTGAGAGCCAAAATCGATAAAATCACCTTTTGAGGAGATTTTGGTAATTCCGGATGGAAATGGCTTGGAATAAACTTTCGAGCCGAATTTTTAATTCGGCCCACCTTCAGCGCCCAACCAAAATTCTAGTAATTCTAATAAGAATTGGGGGGAATTGATGAAATCTTACCAAAATTTCACACCCAAATAGCCCCTAAAAATGAAAGGAAACCAAAAACAATACATCAAATGCAAATCCTATGATCACCTTGTGTACCAAAATGGTATACTTTTTTTTATTAGTCAATAAAATGGCATACTTTAAAATTATAAAGACCGACAATGGTAGACCACTTCAAATGCAAGCTTTCATAATCCATAGAGGAAATTAAAGTAAAAAGCTCTTAAAAAAAAGATAAAAGTAGAATTTGAAGTCTCCTCGGACACTATCTATCAAAAGTATACTAAGAGGTTTGAATAGCAAGTCCAAGGCTTTGGTAACTGTATGACCAGTGTAAAGATCCAATCATTATAAGATCTTGGCAACAACTATTAATAAAGTATTTTACAAGCTAAGAAATGACTTGTTACTACAGTAAAGCTCAAAGTGATAAATTAAGATAAAAAGAACACCTTTGATTCAAGGTACTCCAAAGCCTGCTCTTGAGTATATATTCCTTCTGATGCACACTCTTATATAAAAGTTGATACATAAAGTTAAGCAGGAAGATACAGTCTACTAGCTAATATTACAACAATTAAAAAGTATGAAAAATTTTAAGCACATAAAAAATATATCACATTGGATGTCCACATAACATAATTAAGACAAGAAAAATAATGGAGATTGTTCAAGTTTGCGGAAACTAGAATCCTTCAATAGAACGACATGCAATATAATGGAGATTCTTCAAGTTTGCGGGAACTATGATCCTTCCATATTACAAGTTTCTCAATTAAACTTAAAGGCATAGCAACAATTATACAAATTTTGCAGGTATCTCCAACAAGCAGCTCATGAAAGCATATGCTGGAGCTGGTGATCGACATTAAATGCCTTCTAAGAGAAGGGACATTCAAGAAGGTCAGTAAACTTTGTAATCCACAAAAATAAATTCCTATATCAGATTTCTCACAGCTTGTATATGAACGAGCTTATCCATGATTGTCGGATTTCAATTTTTAAAACAAAATTTGGTTATAATAAATGACAATAATTATGACAAACACAACAATAACACATTATGCAATGATCAGTTTCTAACAATGATAATTATAATCATGATGACAAGAATGGTAACAATATTAGTAGCAAAAAAATCCCAATTAACTGGGGTGTCTTAGATGTGGACATCCAACTCGTAAATTTCAAAACCATTTTTCGTTATCAACCAATTACATATACATAAAAGCAATTACGCAATGATACATACACAAAAAAGAATCACTTTTCAGTTGGTCTTTTAAGAAGAATGACACTCTCTTATAACAGTTTACTCTATATATAAATCTTCAAATAATACGAAGTGTCCACAATTCTACAACTTTCTTTAGTAATTGATCTTCCGCTATTGATATTGCCTAAATCTTGAAATCTCCTCCAATTCGAAACAGTCCAAGCCCATAACCCCTATTCAAAGATATTCGTGTTTTGTCAAATATTTCACCTTTCTATTTCCAAAAGTTATACATAAGTTGACATTTAAAGGTGAAACTTATTCCTGTTATCACCGCATGTCTACTTCCACAATTTGTCTATATATTCTCATGCAACAAATTAGTTCAAACTTTCTACATTAATTGCTCCGACCCAATTGTATTAAAATGTTGTGTGTTATCATATTGGTAAGACGACTAGTTTGTATACATGGTTAGTCCTCTCCCTCTCAACTTAGCTTTTATATCAATTGGCTAACTTCAGGGTATCAGAAGGTTCTCTTCAAGTCTTACAGGAGCAGTAAAAAATTGAAACAAGTTACATCAACAAATAAGATCTCTGATATTCTTTAAATTGCATTTACAGGGGGTTAGTCAATTTAGATTTTAGAATGATGGATTTAAAATATAGAATTCTAGAATTTAAGCCAAATTCCTAGATTTAGTCAGCCAGATTTTAAATTATTTAGATGCCTACATCCTATATTGCTAGAATCCCTGGAATTGAGCTCCTGGATTTCAAAATAATTAACTCATATAAATATTTTATTTATAATTTTTGAATTTGACTAATCCATAGTTTATAGTTTAGTAACCTCAAATGCATTATTAGCACATAAAATAAAATATTTACATGACAAGGACAACTTTTTAAATAAAAAGACTACAACGCAATGATGCATAAGGCTCCCAAGTCATAACAATACTCAATCTGTAAGTCTATCACTATAAACATTGCAAAGTTCTACATTTCTAGAATGGTTTAATCCCTCCATACATTAGCCACTATACTTTGTTCCACTTGAGTTGTCATATTGTCATCTAAATCAAAATCTACATTATGATTCAATAGGACATTTGTGGTGTTCTTTAAGAACCTAAGACATGGTAGCTCTCCTAGAACACTTGACACAAGGGCTTTTGTTAAGAATACACATGCTCTTTTCCAATAAATCCATATCTTCCTCCTAGCTGAGTATTGAAGCCATCTCTGAATTGGCTAGTAGCATTTGTTGGATAGATACCCAGCTACAGTCAAAGTCAGATACAAATGAGCTTGATACCTACAAGTATCCCTATTTGCGTGTCATAATATTCTTGCCACTTTGAAAGCCTCTTCTCTACTACTTCCAGGGCTTTTCTTGCCAATTCATTTCTTCCCACTTTAATACATGCCAAATTGCACTGTCATATTGGGAAAGATCATATAGAAAATAGGTGCAAACTTGTGATATTAAACTACAATCATTGTATACAATTCCAAATGTACCTGCCATATAAGAGCAAGCCAAGGTTATGTCAGCAACAATCTCAATTTAACTATAACTAGGTTAAACAATAGTGACACAGTAGCAAGTCATAATCATGTTTCTTTGAGAAAACAACATTTATCCATATAAGCATGTCAACAAAAGAAATTTTAATGTGTACTTGCCATGAGAACAAACAGTCAAGTTATTTGGAGAATGGAAGAGGAATGTCATGCACATCTAAAACTTCTAAAGCATCTTGATTGGTATTTAATAATTTATTATTCTGCATCTTAATTGATACAAAAGAAATGTGCTTGCAACAAATGATTTCTTTAGTCTATTAATCATTTTTCTTCAGTACATAAACCATTCAATATGTCGTGATTGTTAGTAGATGATGCATTTAATACTTCTCAAGGTGTGACATGACGACTCTACAAAATCATGGCGCTATTCTAAAATATCTAAAGGAGAGGTGCAAATCAGTGGACTCAAAACATTGACAGAATTATGGTGTGCGAAATCATGGCGCTATTCAAAACATAGTTGCCACATACTTTTTTCAGGGAGTGACCAGTACTAACTAGAAGCCCAGACACATATAGGGCTACAACAACACAAGCATGTTCTTCTATCATTCTTCAAAAAAAACAAGAAAAAACAAAAATAGAAAAGAAGAAATTGCTGGTTCAAAAGCGTCACCCAACGATATTTCAATTTGACTGGGTGCTCAAAACAAGGTTTTACTTAATTTAAAAGCTTTCGGATTGAGTCTTTAACAAATAGTAAATATTGTCCTTCCTTTAAACATACAGTAATTACCTTCAAGAAAGATACTAACCAATACCATAACAAAGGAGAAATCAAGGCTTTATTAGATGAGTATATATATAAATAAGCAAAGCCCTCTTCATTCATTTCTTTATGGAATGGTGAAATGGTAAAAGAAAGATATGGGTAAATCATATTTACACATTGGCACAAAACTAAAATGACTGATAGTGTTGGAAGACTTCAACGCTTTCTAATTCTTATTGCGAAACCCAAATGGCCTCCTCCTCCTAGTGCTTCTGAGTCTTGCAGGATTGTATACATGGCATTATTCATACAATCACTCAACGAGCATTATTGTGAACATTAGTTTGATTATTAAGAAAATAACTGTAAAAGATGTTAACATTCATAAAAAAATTAAATAACAAATTAGAATATTCAAAATACCATAATGAAAGGAAAAACAACAATTTCTTTTGAAAAAGAGGAATTTTGACTTCAATCACATTACTTTCCAAATTACTTTCCCTTGCATCGATAATATCTTGTTTACAAAAAATAGAACCCACTTGTGTACGTGTTTCTTCTTCCACTTCCATGAGGACAACACTGAAATAGGAAGGAGGGAAGGGGAGAAAAAGAGAGGACATAGAGGGAGCGAAGCAAAATATTCAATCAACATCCCAATACAAGAAAGTCTTTATATCTAAGTCTCTTTGGCTTTTGGCCCATCCCTCACATTGCCGCGCATTGGTGACTCGGTTTTATTGTAGCAAAGAAATCCCCCAAACTAGTTGATAAAAAAAGCTTCAAAGTCAAAATAGTACTGCTCTGTAATGGCATTGTCTATTTGAATGGGGTACCTGATAGAGTAAAATAAATCAAAAACTCCCAATTACTACAATTTGTAAAGCCTTTCGTTGCTCATGCAATTTTTAGTGAGTGGACATTGTCTTTCCTTCTGGGAACACAAAATCTATGCAAAATCCAATTTCAAGGGCCGACAAATTTGCCTAGATAGAAACTCAACGAGTGACTGAGAGAAAAAGGAAGAGTAGACAAAGAGAGAATGAGGGGGGTGGGAAAGTAAAAATGAAAGACAAAAATTTAGAAGAGAAGAGAGTTCAAAGGGAGAGAGAAGAGAGGACGGGGAGGGATAGGAGGTTACCTGGAAGAGGAGGTGTCATTCTTGAGAAAACTCAAACTCACTTCTCCGGGAAAGATGGCACCTGCAAGGGCTCGAGTGGCCGAATGCTCACTACTCACTGAAGCTTTGCCCTAGGTCATCATGAGTGAGCTCAATGTTATTTTAAAATATGATCCTGTTCATGGCCGGAGGCGAGGGTTGTTGTGGCCGTGCCAAGGCCGGCAGTCCAGCAGAGGCAATGGGGTTGTTGTGGTGGTCAGCAATGGGGCAAGAATCCCAGGGAGGCAGACGGGCGATGGGAGAAGGGACAAAGAGGAGAGCAATGTTTGCCTGATCAATTTAGAAGACCACCTCTCGAGGTGGAATTATAAAATTCTTGTTTTACATTATAATTACAGTACCCAAATCCTGGGTACTTAAAATTCTAAAATTTTTGACTTAGAATTATAAATTTGTCGTTCTGAAGCCTAATCCACTAACATTGTGTTCAGAATATCATATTGAAAATCTTTATTTACTAACAATGGATTGTAAATATATCACTAGAAATTCAAAACGACTAATGCTAAATTATGAAATTTAATGATTTTATTCTGAAATCCACAATGACTAACCCCCTGTTAACAATAACTAGGGGTGTTTTCTTGCAACTGCCGAAGGTCATCTCTTCTCAAACAACAGATGTCACAATATATCCTTCTTGTTAGATAACTACAGATGACACAATATATCTCTTGGTTAGCATCAATAACTAAGATTTTAAACTGATAAGGAATAGACTAACACTGTATATCAACACTAGGGGTTCTAATGATCACACTAGGGGTTTTAATGATCCACGCCGACTTATTCAGGCCCACATCTAGTCTAGAATGAGGTCGTTCAATAAAGGTAAAGATTATATCTCCTAGACCTCAAGTCATGCTGGTTATTAGCGACGCTCTACTAAAAGCGTCGTGACTAATACAATTAATAGCGACGCTCAATTACAAGCGTCGCTAATAATTACGCTTATAGCGACGCTCTACTAAAAGTGTCGCGACTAATATAATTAATAGCGACGCTCCCCTAAAAGCGTCACTAATAATCTAGCATTTAGTGACGTTTACTGGAAAGGGTCGTTAATAAACGATCTTGTAGCAACGCATACTGTGAAGCGTCCCTACTAATCGAACTTGTAGCGACGTTTCCCAATAAGCGTCGCTACTAATCTAGATTGTAGCGACGCTTATAAGAAAGCATCGCTACTATGGATCTTGTAGCGACGCATATTGGGAAACGTCGCTATTAATCTAACTTGTAGCGACGTTACCCAGGAAGCGTCGCTATAAGGGCATTATTGGCGACATTTTCAATAAAGCGTCGCAAAAAGTATTTTTTTATTTGTGACCGTCTTAAAGGCGTCGCAAATAACGTTATTAGTGACACTTTTTCAAGCGTCGTTAATAAAAGCGTCGCTACAACCTAATTTTGTTGTAGTGCCTCTTCTGTTTGTTGTTTTGTTTTGAGGCTATGTCATGCAGGTGCTCCGAGTAGTCTTTATGTTGAACTTGAGGATAGGCATGCGCCATGAGAGGGGGCTAGATGTTTGGGCTGTTTTAGACTTGTCATGTGATATGATGATCTTATACTTAACTTTATTCTATACTTTGAATAGCCTATGATAGCTTTAGATATGTTGCAGCCTTAGAGCTTGAGACTATGTTCATTATAAATTTTGTGGGTGTCATGTTGGACTAAGATGGTTAATTAATCTCTTTTACCTTCTGTTATTTATTTTTGCACAAAGGATACATGTTGTGTACTTCAATGAGAACCCAAGATGGGTTAGTCTTTTGCTTCGTCATGTCGTGTTCCACCTTCTTAGACCGGGTTGGGGTCAAGAGGGTGTGGTGGGGCGTGACACCTGCACAAACCCTCCCCTATAAATAGGGGCTGGTTTTCGACATTGGACATGCTTCCAACTCTTTATTACTATGTTACCCATCTTCAAAGCTTCTTTTACCTATTTGGAAGTCATTTTAAAACAGTTTGATCCCATTCAAAAAGTAAACCTAGCTAAATTGAGGGTGCTCTATACCGCGGGGGAGGATTAGTTTTGTGAGATAAACACACCTTTAGCTTCTCTCTCATCCATTACCAATATCCCAAACCTATTTTCCTCATTGTGATGTCATTTTAAGTTCGTTGGAGCCCTTTAAAAAAGCAATCCTAGTTAATTTAAGGGTGCTCTATGTTGTGAGAGGGTCAAATTTATAAGATAACCATCCTAGATAGGTGAACATCCTGGGGTAAGGAGATTCTGTCCACTGCTTCCAAACCCTCAAAGGGGTAAAGTCATAGAGAAATGGGAGATTTTGTTTGTCACCTCCAAAAATATCAGGATAGTAAGCATTTATGACTTTATGGCTTTTATGCATGTGTATTTTCATTAATGCTTATTTAAAATACATATTTTACTAAAGTAGTTGGCTTGTATGATTTCAAAATTATTCATGAATGTATGTTTTAAAAAGATTCAGATTGGCTTGGTATCAATTGACAAATTTTTCATCTAATTTGGGTCCACTACAACAAAATGGAGTATTAGCGACGCTTAGCTAAGCGTCGCTAAAAATAACTATTTGCGATGTATAAATAAAAGTCACAAAATATTGAACTATTAGCGATGCATTTTCATATGTGTCGCTAATAGTTATATATTAGCGACGCTTAGCTTAAAGCATTGCTAATACTAATCTTATTAGCGACGCTTTATTACAAGTGTCGCTAATAGTTCCTCTATTTGCGACGCTTCATATAACCGTCGTTAAAAGATACATATTTTAAATAAAAAAAAAGAAAAAAATATAACTATTAGCGACGCTTTTCAAAAGCGTTAAAAGCGTCGCTAATAGCTTTCTCAATAGCGATGCATATACACAAGCATCACTAATAGTGCTACTATTAGTAACTCTTACAAAAGCGTCACTAATAGTATTGAATTAAAAATAAAAAAATTACAAATTTTAAATTAGTAGCAACATTTGTTGACAAGCGTTGCTAATAGCTTTATTAATTGATTTTCTTTAATAAATAAATATTAAAAAATTTATAATAAACTTTCTAAATATAATATATTTTATTCAATATTTACTATTTGTATATACTGGCTCACTGTTTGGTAAAAATCAAGGAGCTACAACTACTAGTAATCTCCATGTGATAATATATAGCTTCAGCCTTATAATTTTGTTGTTAACTTTCTCGGTGATCTCTGGTATTGTGTACCTGATTTTTACTTTTGATCTTTGTGGCATTCTGCTTCTTCAGGGGCAATTATAGGTGCAACACCTCAATAGGTTGTTTAGCTAAAAAGCAGGTAGAAAGATGCCCAATTGATGCTTATCCCGGCCCTACTCTACCTCTCAGCGGGAAAGACCAAATCATGTCACTCCCCAAAGTCCAACCGAACATGCAAGAGCTCCCAATTTCACCTACCCCACCAATGCACGTCCCCAAGGAAGAAATTGCCTTTGCTCCCAATACCCCACTGCTGATGTATAAGAAATGATACTCCTAAATACAAGTGATCACCTTTTAATGGCAACATCAAAGAAGACTCAAGATTTCTTTCCCAGATCTTAGGAATTACTCTTGGCCCAAATCAGAAGAAAACGATTTCTTTGACGAACTAGAAGAGCTGCTCATCTCATCATCTTTTACTGGCTTGATGAGAAACATCCTGTTTGAAGAGAGGGTTTCACACTCTACTTTACATGTCCCACCCATGTGACCATAGTGCTCTTACCTGTATACATCCTTTTCTTACCTGTATACATCCTTTTAAAGGACTTCTAATTATACATGATATAGAAACTATGAAGTTGCTATTTAGATGTAAGATGCCCCAATTGCAAAATCTTATAAATATATTAAGTTGTCCAATGACAAAGGGTTATAGAAAAACCCATAAAAGATGGTAAGCGAGGGATGCAAAGTTGGAAGGCTTTTGGGTGCTGGTTGTCTCTATTGAGATAACTGGCACCCATATGCCAAGTTCCGTGAAGTGGGAGAACTGTCTTGGTGTGTGGACTTTTGTCCATATCCCAAATATGGAGTTTACTTGGATTAATACAACTAATTTTGGCTGATACTTCTATTGTGTATGATAAATTGGACATACGTGAACTGATTCAGAATAATTAACAGGACCTAAAATGCATCAAAATGGAGCTGAATGGACATTACAAAATTTTTTATAGAAAATTTTACATAGCGTTTGACTGCATAGGCAATTCATATGTCGCTCAGACCTATTGAACATAAAAAATATTATCCATACTGCTGGCCATGGACATAGGGAGGAAAAAATACTACGAACTATTTGATCTATTCCAAAATTTCTCTTTCACCACTCTTATGCCTTACATTAGAAAAGTGAGGCATAAAAGGTTAAATGTAGGTATGGAAGGTATAAAAATAGCAAGACATTAACCACATTAAAATTTATAATATTTAAAATATTTAATAACGTATTTTCATGGGACAGCATGATAGGGATGTGGCACAAAAAGGTAGAAAAAATTATACAAGCAAGAAATTTGAAAACTATAATTGAATTATATTGTCTAAATTATTATAAAAGTGTAAGGCATAAACCACATTAAATTTTATAGAATTTTAAATATTTAATAATGTATTTTCTTATAACAACATGATAGTGCTGTTGCAGAAAAAAGGCAAAATAAATTCATTAAAGAGCAAAATTTGAAAACTCTGATTCAATTATATTGTCTAAATTATGATAAAGGTGTAAGGCATGAACCACATTAAATGTTATAGAATTTTTAATTTTTAATAGCGTATTTTCATTGGACAACATGATAGTGTTGTGGCTGAAAAATGAACTTTAAACAACACTTCTAAAATTTCATATTTCTACACCTAATATAGTAAATTATAAAAAAAAATTTAAATAATTCATTATTAATCAAAAGAAATAATATAAAAGCTATGTATGTATTGATAATCAGTAATCAATTTAAACAAAAAGTAAATGTCAACATAAAATTCAATTAAAAGTTGAATCAATGTATTTAAATTGGTTTTTTACAACTTTTTTTGTTATGACGCCCAACTTTTTCACATCTTCCACAAGTCATCTTCCTTTGTATATGCTCTCCACGAGAATGTATTCACTTTTTCTTTGGCCTCCCAAGTGGTCTCTTAGATAGTGGTGGTAATAGAGAAACGTCATTAGTAGTTTGTACCTCACTTTCAATGGCAAGAATAGGGTTGATTGTAATCATGTAAGACTTTTCAAACCACTCTTTTGTGAAATATTTTTCAAAATAAGGATGAATATCCTTACCGCTCTTCATCAATACTGCTAAAGCATGTACACAAGGAAAACCATTTATCTGCCACTGATGACAAGAGTAAGAACGACTGTTAATAAAAACTATAGAAGGATAAGGAGACATTACTTCATAAACATCCTCACTACAACATGATACTCTCTAAACTGAGCCATACTTTATATCTTTATTCAACCTTTTCTCAATTTCTCGACAGAGAAAACCAGTCCATCTCCTTGCTTCCATCCTACGATCATGCATCATGTTCATTATTTCCCCCCTTATTTAATAGATCATTTGAGTAATAGGAAGGTGCCTTTCTTTTTCAATCCATCCATTAAAACTCTCTACAACATTAGAAAATATCTCACCATAGCGTTTACCTTTAAAATAAGCATTTGTCCAATTATCATTAGGCAAATCATCTAAGAAATCTTTGACTTTTTGTCCACCCTCTTTTTTCAAATAATCCAACAACCTATTGAAGCGTGATGGTTTTGCAGCATAAGCACAATCCTTGAATAATTTTACCATCTTCTCATGGAATTTCTTTGGTCGTCCTTTCAACTTGTCTTTCAAATTGTTCTTCAGATGATGCAAACAGAATGAATGATGAAAATAAGGGAAAACCTTAGGTAAGGCATAAATAAGGCCATTGTTACGATTTGATATAATTGTAAACTCACATGCAGGATCCAAAATTAGCTTCAATTGAAACAAAAATCATTCCCAATTATCCTCATTCTTAGCATCAACAACAACAAAAGCAAGAGGAAATATACCTGAAATAAAAAGAAACTAAGACTATTAAAAAAATAATAATGCAACAAAAGCAAGAACAAGTCCTTTCAATTGCACATCAAATATACTATCATAAAACATCACTTAGCAGGTTTAATTTTACATAAACAAGGTATGCTACAATTCTAACAAACTACAAAACTAATAAAAATATAATTAAAAATCAAACTAAGATATAGTATAACTGAAAAAATTGCATTTATTTTACCTTGGTTCCCATTTTTTCCAGTGTTGCCAATATTGTTCCTTTATAATGGCTTTTCAAATGAGTTCCATCTAAATACAAAATAGGACGACAATATTGAAACCCACATATACATGCGTAGAATGAAATGAAAACCCTCTTAAAATGATTACTTTCATTGTCAACCTCCAATGACATGTGACTACAAGGATTACTCTTCATTGCTAACTCAACATATAGAGAAAGTTGTTCATAAGACTTAGAACTATCTCCAAATAACTCACTTCGAGCTTTCTAAACACTCCTAAATGCAAGTTGATAAGAAATATCAATTCCATAATTTGTGTCAAAATGCTTCACCACATCAATCGGACGAATAAGAGGGTTACTTTTAACTTGATCTAATAATTCTTTAGACACAACATCAGCAGACATTCTCGAATTCTTCTTCTTATGCATAATCATACCACAAGTGTGAACATTGTTTAAAATATGTATGTAGAAAAAGTTATTGACAGAATCTTTTGTAGCATGAACATACCACTGACAACCATTGATGTCCTTATATTTGCATTCAGCTATAACCCTATTAGGCCCATTATACACATACTTAAGTTCAAAACCAACTTCAACAGCATAATGACATAGAGAATGCCTAAATTTTTGAACACCTCTTTCAAACTTTTGTCCAACATATTTAATTTTTTCACACCACTTCTCAGTCAAAACTGATTTACCTTTACTTGAGGAAGTAATAGAAATCATATCAGGTTCTTCATCAATAATCGACTCAAAAAACATTGTATGATTACTATTTTGCATACTAGTGGATAACAAATTAATACCCTGCAAACTGCTCTCACCATGTTGAAAAAGAATCTTTGAAGTATCAATAATAGACACATAAACTTCTTTTTTGCCCAATTCAGAAGCAAGGAAGAAGCAATTTTGCAAATCATCATAATTCTCAAGCATATAATTTGAATGATCAGGAAAGGAGAAAGATAAAGTAAGATATTCAGCATTTAATTGTTTCCATCTATTGCAAATCAATTGAATGAAGTCCATATAGGTGGAAGAATGTGGAAGTCGTATGGCAATATTACGCTTGTCGTAATTGCAACAGAAAAGAAGAAATCATCCATTGACCTACAAAAAAAAGAATACAATTTAAAAACTCACAATTACAACAAAATTTACTTTCTAGATAAAAAATCTCTAAGTCCAAACTCCTAATTTAGTACCAAAAATATTAAGATCAAGGATATTAATATGTTTCAGCATTTCTAAAAAACAACAGACTCTAGGATAACAACTCATCTAACATTTATTACAATAGTTACAAGTAAAAAAAAAGAAACTAGTATAAATTAGGAGACTCAAAAATTACAACATTTCACAAATGACTCAGAAATCATCTCTGCCATCTTTCTAATGCTATATCTTACACTCTCAGAGTGGAGTTTATTCCGTGAAATTTAAATTTGAATGTGACACACATCATACATACATTCTTGCAATAACCACATATTAGAAAATTCATAACACTTATTAACATTGTAATGTTCAATATTTCATTCAACTATTTTTCAGTACCTGACGAAGTTGAGAAGGGAATATTATTTTTAAACAGTAGAATGCCATAAATGCACAATATTTTCAAAGTTCAATTGAAGAGCAGTTTCATATATTTGAGGTTCTGTATCAACTTCATTGCTAACTGTAGGTAATCTGGCTTCATATAGGGTTTATTAATACTTCATGATCTATGAAAAAGAATCTATTGACTTGACTAAATGTTGCAAAGCTTCATAAAGTGGTTTTTACTAGACTCATTCCAGAAGTTCATTTCAAAATTAAATATTGGAAATAAAACTTTAAGAATCAAAGACCTATAATCTTCTTACACTTCTAAACTGAAGAAAAAGGATAAAAATCACCAATTTTTTCAATAGTGTAATACAAAAAAATCAATCTAATTTTCCATCTAATGTTAGTAACAACATAAATGAGGTCATGAATTGGCTTGAGTGGGTCTTGTCTCACACTCTGCTGAGAATTGCTGAAACTAATCCACCAGGACTGGACAACTTCTGGCTGAGGCAGGGGGCAACTCTACTGCTTAGTTTAATTCAGAGCTTGCATGATGATGTTCAAGAAAGAGCAGCCACAGGGCTTGCAACTTTTGTGGTGATTGACGACGAGAATGCCACTGTTGATTATGGTAGAGCAGAAGCTGTTATGAAGGACGGTGGCATCAATTTATTTTTAAACCTTGCGAAATCTTCCAGTGAAGGAGTGCAGGCTAAAGCAGCAAAGGTGAGCACTATCTATTTGGTATTTGGTTGCAGGAATGCTTTTAAAGTTTTAATTTACAAGATATTTAGTTTTGAGTGTTGAATTTTACAGGCCATAGCAAATCTATCAGTCAATGCCAAAGTAGCGAAAGCTGTGGCTGAGGAGGGTGGGATCACTATTCTTGCTGATCTCGCCAGGTCCATGAATAGATTGAAATTAAAACCCAAATTTCAACACTAAAAAAACTGAATATCTTGTAAATCAAAACCCAAATTTCAGTATCCAAAGAAATGGCATGGAGAAACTATTTATAACATTTTCACATAAAATCTAAAAAATATTACACAGATGTCCGCACAAAGAAATAAAAAATTTACCATAAGATTTCGACTCTGAGAGAACAAAAAGATGCAAAAAGAAATCAAAGATGTGAAGTATTTACTCACCATAAGGTTTGAGTGGGACTTCACAAAAGATGCAAAAATTCGACTATGAGAGAACAAAAAGGGTAAGATTTTAGAAACAATGCCTTGCGAGAGAGCACGAGAAATGAATGCCGGAGTAGATCTCACCCGTCGTCCTCCAAAATCTAATTCCTCAGAACTTTTCCATCTCTCCCTCAAAGCTGCCGGGGAGGAGCTTCGCTGGATCTCCTCCGTGCCCTCTGCCCTCTTCTCCTGCGCCAATGACGACAAACCAGTCCGAGAAGCGCTGCAAAGCTACGGGGAGCTATTCGACCAGGCGGCCGAGCTAATGAACCAGTCGATTGAGGCGATGAAATATCCGGGCCATGACGGGAAGATCTTGTCGCCAGAGAAGGTGAACGACCTCAAGACTTGGCTCAGCGGCGCTTCCCTATTTCGACAGGAGGAGCACCGTTTCCCCTTCCCGACGGGAAACGTATAACACACAAAGGGAAACATATTACACACAGAGAAGGAGAAGGGTAATTTAGGTATTAAAAAAAACTTACGTAGTTGTCTTTATCTGAAAATAGAAAATTTGTTATAAATGTTATTTAATTAAAAACTTACCACTTTGAGTTATATAAAATTAAAAGGACAGATACGACGCTATGTAAAATTTTCTCAATTTTCTATGTCTTAAATACAAGTTTCAATTAGAATGTAAAATAAGGATAGTTTGGTAAAATTATTTACTTCAATTTTTTTTATATGACTACCACATATTAACTTATTAGTGGTTGATAATGCGACATGAGTTTTTATTATGTTGATTTTAACTTTATAAGATTATATCTCATATTCTCTAACTCGGATTTGTATATTCTTAATATCGTTAGAAAATACTCAATGAGTTCTAATAAATGAGATTATGTTTTCTTGAATTTGTTTATGGGTCCCACACATACAACATACTTCACAATCATAATTTTTTGTATTTTTACTTATATTACACATGTTCATTAGATTCATGTATTTTTAATGTCATTAGAAAACTCTCCACGAGCTCTATCAAAAGAAACCTACCACCAAACTGGTGTTGAATATGAATAATGCCTTCACAAAGTGAAGTCTTTTGACATCATTGTCTTTGCTAATCTATGACTTAATATTAAGCATATAAGACTTGGATTTGCAGTTACTTACTACAAGTGTATATGGGTTAGTGTAGGGCTTATATATGTACGTATAATTTATGACCATTATGAGCCTAAAAGTATGTATTATATTTAACTATAAAATGCAAGGGAAATATTTTTTTGATACATACTTTATTTATAATTTATTTTATTTTTCTTATATAGTATGTTTTTACACGGATAATATACATTCATTCTTGCTAGTATATATATAATGCATGTAAATGGAGGAGAGCAGAAACTTTGTTCAAAGTAGGCTAAACATTAATGTCAAATGTACTTCCTCTTCCAGTTCACAGGTAATCTCCAAGGTGAAGAGTGGTTGGCCTAGCAGAAGCGTGGTGGTCACGAGCTCAGGGGGTGGCGCAACAATAAAAATCCAACTCTTTACAACAATCTACACTCAAACATGCATATGTATACACATATATAAGCAATAAATCATTAATCAAAGAGCACACATTATATAAAATTGAATTAAGGAGCAAGGACGTACTAACCTTGGGCTGTCTAGCCCCTTGCATGCCCTTGAATCAACACATCCTCCAAAAGCACAAGAAACAAAAGTAGAGAAGGGGATTACTTTTCGTATGTGTTGATCCCTCAACTGCCTCAAGTTTGGATTCAAATCTCAGCTAACTACGGGTATCACCATCGACACATAATTCGTGCGTCTGAGCCTCACAACATATTAATACACATCCTAATCATATACTTAGTACTGTGTGTGTGAGACATAGACAGGTCCCAACTAAATTAGTGTAACGATGATTCATATAGAGTCGGCATGACCACCCCGATTACCCTTAGACCTCGTGGCCCATACAAGCTCACCTGGACCAAAATGGGCCCGACCCTGTACCACGATCCAACACAAGGGACAATTGAACGGGTATTGCAAATTCCAACACTCTTTCCCAAACTGTAAAGAGGACAACCAGATCGATATACAACGCACAGGCAGAGCCGGAAACTTCTATAATATACCACTTGTTACGATGAGAACCAATGCCTGGCCTCTTGAAGTTCTACCCATCGCCATCGGCTCGAGGAAAAGATGAGCCATGCCCAAGAGGTATACCATCCAATGGCTTCAACAAGGACCTCTACCCAGTACTCAAGAGATGGAACACTGGGACATAGCCGCATAAGTGTGCCGAAGCCGGAACCGAGTAACGGATCTACCACTGTCTGTGTATCAAAGCCGGTCCCCGGTAAAAGGGAAGAAGACTCAAAATTGTGCACACAAGGATAAAACAACACACCGGCACAACCAACAAAAAGGAAATTGAATATACAAAGAAGAGGTGATAAGGATAATGGAAGCAAGAGAGGGGAAGGGAGGGTGGCATGGGAAGAGGATCGTAAGACCAGGAAAGACAAAGGAAAAGGAGGGTTGGTCGGGAAAACGGTAGACAAAGGAGAGGCCGGCCTAGCCTGGCATCCACACCGAGGTACGGGGAGGCCATCGGCCAGCCAACGCTCCTATGGAATCCGAAGCCGATGCAAACCCGTTGCAATATTCATGACAAAACCACCTGTGAAGCCGCATGAAAGTAAAGGCCCGGAGTTGCCTTAAGGGGCTTTGTATCCGCATGCAAGCATTCATAGCTCACTGAGCTTTTGTGAAGGTTCTCACATCTGAGTGAGTGCTCCACAGCGGATCTGAAGGCACCTCAAGGAACAACGATATTTCCCCCTCGCCAAACCTGCTTTCGAAATTTACAACACTTATTTATATGTTGGGATATGTCCTAATTGGCTATACATATAAGAGGGTTCAGGTAAGAAATAAGGTAGCCACACCTGATTTGGTGTGAGTGGCCGTGAAATTTGGACCAAGTTTCTAGCAGATTTACCAGCCGGCGGGGGCTGATCGGCCACTCACACCGAATCGGGTATGATCATGCCTCACAACTGAATTGAACCCACTTAACGCAATTGTTTGCACCTGAATGGTCTCTTGTTTTACTATTTGATGTAGGGCTGATATTGATGGGACTTACTGTTCAACTAATTCAGTTATAGGTATGCATTAACTTTCCTCTCTAGTTATTTATATTAATAAATTTATAAAGTTTAAAAAAAATAACGGAGAAAGAAGTTCTCTTCTTCTTGAACAATATTTTATAAAATAATATAGAATAATGGCTTTCATGAAAGCCAAACTTTTATGCATGCCCTAATGACGTAATATATAAATAAATGAGCCTAAACTATGACTAAATAAAGACTAACCAATCAACATTAGAGAAAATAAACTAAAAAAGCCTAAATAAATAATAGAATACAGAATTAAGACTCCTACTAATAAAAATAACTCAAAAGAAAACAATCCGAAAAAAGAGTTTAAATCCAAATTGAAATCCAAGCTTATCCCATAATTGTGCAATGGATCACTCCTAAGGGCCCGTCAATTGTTCTTGTTATTATTCAAACGAATCAAAGGTCCATCGATGCTCACACACCAATCAATTGATATAAGTAATATAATCTAACAGAAAGGCAAGCGATCGATCCACCAAGCTTCTAATGGATCTATCAAGATACTATTCAACATTTGATCGATTGCTTCTGAAAGCCCGATTGATCAATTGAGGTACTAGAAACTATGACACGAAGTGGCAACAAGTGATCAATGTCTCATGGGGCGTGATCAATCGTTGGACAAACTACTACATATTCCATTCTAACCATCTGGTTTATATCACTGTTTGAATTTGGAAATATTTTTGTGGCCGCATTTCAACACCAAAAATAGAGATTATGCTATGTAGAGCCCTAGCAATATATAGTAACGATTTGGTCATGGAATCTCGGTCAGGCAATAAGCATCCTTGGAACTTTTTTAAAATGTAATCCTTTGAATATTGAAAAAAGAATAAGACGTTTCTCTCAGTCTCTCATTTTCTCTCTTTATTTCCTAAACTTATTATTTTATTGTGAACAATAGAGAGTGTGTGAGGAAGGTCCCAATGTCTATAGCCTTGTGCGAATTCCATCAATTTCACCCTGCATTAGGAGGTCTAGCCATCGAGCCCCCTCAACCAGTTATGATTTTTCCCTAGGTCATCATTAAAAAATATTGATGACATGAAGAATGGTTAGATCAACATTATGAGATATATAATGCGCAATGGGGCTTTTGTATTAAGAATTGCACTCAAAGGGAAAACGTAGTTTGAGGAATAATACCTGCCCCGCAGAGTGCACAGACTAGGGGCCATCCTCCAAACATTATTCGCACTTGACCAAATTGTTACATTATTTTTATCCATCAACTTGAGAGTTTTCAGTCTCCACCATGAAGAGAAGTTATATCAAACATGAAATATAAGAATCCATTAGGCTAGCCAAGGAGATTGCCTGCAAACCACATGGGTCATTTGCCTTGAAATGAGCCCTTGTTAAAGACGCAGGCAAATCATCCTTGGCTATCTAAGACGACCCTTGTATTCATGTAAGATATCTCCTCGTAACAACAACCCTCATTGCTCTGATGAGTAGATGTAAGAATTCACTCCAGTTTTTATAGACATGGAGAGAAGGAAAGGGAGGGAGCAGAGGATAGAGTAAAGAGAGAAGTTTGACATGCAGCAGAAATATTCTCTTCTCTCCACTTTGACTTATCCATAATCTTGCAATATAATCTTCCGATGCTCAAGTGGAAGAATATATTCTTCTGATTCGTTAGGAAGTAAGACTTGTTGATATTCCCATCTCATTCTCTTTGCATGTGCGAGACTTCATTACCGTTCCAGCTGGTCGGAAGGTATTGTTTCGTCCTCTCCGAGTTCAACTCTTGGATAATACTTGCTTTGGATCAGACTTGCAACTTTCAATGCAACTACTGCATAATACTTTATAGTATTGCATGTTGGTTTCTTATATGGGCGTGGTCTAACCTTTTCTTGCCTCCACTGGTCGATATTCTTGTACCTTATATTCTTGAAGGTGTTGTAGACAAAATGCCCCTACCACATCGCGCACTTTATAAATGATTGTGTTTGGCGTTGCCGCCACCGCAATTGCCACCATCACCATCACCGTCACCGCCGTTGGCCACAACTAGATTTTTTTTTGTTTTGAAAATTTTTTCAAGAAGGGTCAATGTTGATAATAAATTTATACATTACCTAAATCTATTTTGGATATTACATATCATATATATTTGGACCAAAATACCCAAACATATTCCCACGCGTTATCCACAAAATTCCCAACCTAATCGAACCCCTCTCTTTTCTTCTGCCATATACACAATTGATTCTTCTTTCTCCGGCCATAATCTCCTTCACCCATTTTCATTCTTCGGCCATACCCCTTCTTTGGACTTATCTTCTCTCTTGCCTTAACATTTCGCTAACCATTTCTCCATTCAAAAAGGTTTAGAAAACTGCTAACAGAAAGAAGCAAGTTTTGAGACTTTTTTAACCATCACTTAATAACTTCTCCACCATGGCCTTATAATATCTTATATGCAAAGACATGCCCTTAAACTATTATGTAGCTGGCTAACGCAGTAAATTTTATGTTCCAATATCTTGCAATCCCATTACGCAACCCTCAAACTAGGTGTTCATCTTCCCAAGACCAATATGAAAAACAACTTGTAATAATATCTTTAACATGTTTAGTAACAATATTATGCATCAATTTTCAACAATATGTAAATATTGTATTATTTGTTCAACAATATTGTTAAATTAATTCAATAATATTATTATATCGTTCTAATGGTATGTACATTCTATAAAATCAAAGTATCATTGTTTAGCCCTTTATGTTGAAGCCCCATTGGACTATAAACTAAATGCCACCCTAAGAGGGGCCTTGAACATACTATCCTGCTATGTCAATCAATTTAAAGAACAAGAAAAGACTTGGATAATCTTCACAACACACAAGGGAATTCATATGGGCTTGCACCTAAGAATGAACAACAATTTAATTTTGTTAGGTCAATTTAAAGATATCATCTTATCATTAAATCATTTTCACAATATGAGGAGCTCAGTTGGATGACATGATCATAAAGTCAAATCAATTTTATAATGGTTTCAAATCGTTGATTTGATTTGGCGATGTTGTCACATCGATTCAACAATGTGATGATATCACTAACCTATTGTTCAACTACATATCCTTGAATCGATATGGTTCTTTACAAACATGTGCCAACAAAAGAAAATAGAAAAAAAGGGGAACAGAAAAATGCATAAAAGAACAAAATAAGAAGTCATTGGAGAGGAACATATATATTGTTGAATCAATATGCATGTCAATGTTACTTCATTCCAACCACAAGGGATGGCTTTGCAGTACCAAATCCTTGGTGGAGCGGGGGCAATGCTTGTTAGTGGCATCAGTAATGAAAGAGGAAGAGGAGGGTAAGGGGTTATGATAGAGCCAACAGTAGAGTAGGGGCAGAGCTTGTTGGTTGCATTGGCAATGGTGGAAGAGGGGAAGGAAAGGTGCGGCTGGTAGTGAAGCTTGTCAGTGGCACCGAAATTTCTCAATTAAGCCCAAACCCTATTTGTAAACATATATGTTGAATTCACTACCATAATGCTAAAGGGCATTTTGGATGTAAAATTACCAAAATTCAAAAATTTGTAATATTTGAAGATAATTAATGTAATGTGTAAATTCTTCAATATTAACCTAGTAATATGAAAGTTTTTTTTCCAAAGCAAAGGCACACACACCCTTGGATCTCTCTCAATACCGGCAAAGATCCAACGAGCCCCACTAAACAAGATTGGGCATTTGATATTTAACAGGTTTAACTATAATATGCCACTATAGTTCATACTATCATTACAATACACAAACATATTAAATGTTAGGCGAGTTGGGCACAACCAATTTGATTAAAGGAACACCCTATTCCCTTACTCAACAACCATAACAATGGTAGTTTAGCCCCGCTTTTAGTCCTCATGTTGAGGGTGAGCATGCACTTTCTCCCCAGCTTCATCCCTTCTTCCAATATGCATTTTATAACTTCTCCATTCAAATTATAGATATATTTACTGCTATTGCCACTAATTAATTATAAGGGATTTCCCCATTTTCCCTATGAAATCAGTTATATAAGTTATGAAAATGTTTCCTCGACCTGCTCCATGACTTTTTCCCATGCCCATGCTGCATAGGACTCCTAACATGGTACATAAAGGTAAACACATTCTCTATATAAAGTGTTAGAAGCGAACTAGTCTAACATGGTACATTGAGACTGTGTTTGCCTGTATATACCATCTTAGGTTGACGCCCACAAAGTTAGAGGTATATTTACGTAATAAGAATATTAGAATCTAGAACGAATTTAAAATTTCTACTGGGTAAGTAATCAACACCACCTTTATTGCGTCAGTGAGTAAACAACTATACTATCAACAAGTAATGACATGTCGGTAAAAACATCAGTGAATTTCTTCGTTTCATCGGTAGAGCCAATGACGCATTGGTTATGAGATGATTTATTGATGAAGATAAAAATATTCCAAAATAGAATGTTGCAGACCAAAATCAATTATTTGTCCTTCATATAAATACCTTTTTGCACCCTAGTGTTATGATTTACACCATATAATAGGATAGTTTGTTTTATTTTAAGTATGTTGCTTGATTTATTTTTAGTAGGTGGCCCATAAGACCTTACTTAAAGTTTTCATTTTGATGTATAAGGAAACTAAAAGCCCAAGCCATAGGGCTTGGCGTATTATGTAAGGGGCAGTATTGGCCTCCTAATAAAAAGGAATAAAAAATAGTCTTCTTCATTATCTTTCCTTCTTCCTCCTACTGACTATCTTCTTCCCCCTTTTTCTCGCTTCCAATTTCTCCTAAAAATATTAAGCTTTATAAGAGAATAACTAGCTAGTGCTACAGTGAGTGAAACTCTGGCTAGCCCTTCTTGGTTTATAATTTATTGGATGTGTAAGGCATAAATTTTTTTTGCATATCAAGACACGACAGCGAATGTGCAATGGTTGTGAATTGTAGCCCTTCATCTTGAGGGTGATGCCCTAGTTTGATTTTAATATTTGAGTGGGGGTGCTAAATATCACATGGCATGAATTTGGACCCAATAGTTTTTTCGATTTTAACGAATTATTGTCCTCATAGTCACAAACCTCTATGGTGCAAGCTTATTAGTTTGAGTTTATGCAGGTTGCCACTTGCCTCCCACACTAGACATGGGAAGCCTATTGTGACAATTTGTTGGGGCCTTATACCAAATACAACACTTTGGTAGCTCAACTATGCTATCATTCATCATGCAGACATCCAAGAGGAGAAATTTCTCAGGCAATATTGTACCTTCTGTCTTGTAGTGCCATCGTGTGCAAGACTATGGGTAGTGACTGTGGTCCCACAAAGTTCATGGCCAACAAACTTCAAGCACCATACCTTGCACATCGGTTCCTTTCTGGCATTTGTCTCAATCATAGAAGGAAGTCGTTCAAAGGGGTTATGCTTTAATTTGACAAGCACTTTACTCCGGGTGATCATTACAAAACCCCTCCTACGACACTGATTTTAGAGGAGCCTTGGGTCAACTCAGCTAACTGAGGAGACATTGAGATATCATCATGCGATGCAGAGGTCCTTCTTGAGATTTCTTTACATGCCTTCTCTGACACTTACACACTGCAGACCATGAGGGGGTAGGGTCTCCTCAAACAATAGCAAGTGGCAGTTCTCAATTATAGCGGTAGCACTTATAACTAAAGTAATGATCATGGTGCTCAGCAGCTTGGTTGTTATATCTTGAACTCCACCCCTTTTGATGTTCTTGTTGGAGATGGCAAGCACCTTTGAAGAAAAAGTTTTTGTCCATGGGCACAGATTAACATTCATGGACCTGCATTTTTAATGGACCTCTATTTATTGCCCACCAAGGGTGTCAACATTTTTTGGAAGTTCAATGAGTACAAGAGGTGGGTGACATCACTTTGAACTTTTAGGAATCATCATGGAATATCATATTGCCAAGAACATAAGTGTCCATATGTCTTGTATTAGCTTATTATCATGATCAACTCAATGTCATTAATATGCATTTTGAGTCAGTTTATAGTTTAAAGAATTACTTCTGAAGGTTGAATGAAAGGAAGACTCAAATTTGTGTTTCAAGAAGGTAAAAATATGTAGAGACATCACATTCACACACTTTAGGGCCAAAGTGGCATTAGGTGGAAAAATGGTGAGGATTGGAGATTTGAATATAAAAAATCTTCAATCACTAGGTTGGAATTGATGAATTGTAACATAATCTCCAAAAAACTATGAGTGATTGATTTCTTCTATGAAACGATCAATTAGCACCTAAAAACACTACATGTAAAACAAATCTAAGAGTTAGCGATTGATTGGCTAGGAAGAACGATAGATTGGGTTGAAGAGTAGTGAGGAAAAACTACATGGAGCAAGCAATTGCCCTGTTAAAAAAATTGATAGCTAGGTCGCAGGCTGCTTAATTTAATATTTTTTGGTTTGGTATGTATTTTAAATTAGAGTCTTATTCCTTTTAGGGCCTGGGAGTTTATAAAAAGGGGTTAGAACATGATAGAGGAATAGAGAAGACCTAGAAAACCTAGATTGCTTCTTGCTATGACTTTTTATTTAAAATTCAAAGTATATTAGATGGATGTAAAAACTATTTATTTGGATGGAAACTTGAAAGAGAAAGTCTACATCGAACAACCTAAGGGTTGCATTGATCCTCATCATCCTAACTATGTATATAAATTAAAAAAAGCTTTGTATAGATTGAAACAAGCTCCAAGAACATGGTATGATAGACTAACACAATGTTTGACAAAGCAGGGTTACATAAGAGGAGGTGTTGACCAAACAATTTTTTGTTAAGTATGTGAAGCATGTTGTGATGTCATAGATGCTAATTGGGTAGGGAGTATAGATGATAGAAAAAAGTACCTAAGGAGGATATTTTTATGCAGGAAATTGATTAATTTCTTAGCATAGTCAAAAGCAAAAGCGTGTACACTATCAACTGCAAAAGCTAGATATATAGCTTCTAGTAGTGGTTGTACTTAATTAATATGGATGAAAAAGATATTATTTGATTATGGAATACGCCAGAATAAAATGACTTTATATTATAACAATCTAAGTTCGATTAGAATTTCTCACAATCCTATTTAACATTCTCGTACACAACATATTGATATTACACATCATTTTACTCGAGATTTGGTTATGGATCAAATTGTCAACTTAGACCATATTTCGATAGAGTTTCAATTTGCTGATATTTTTAAAAAACCTTTGGACTTCAATAGGTTCGTTAACCTTATAAATGTCATTGGGCTTGTTTGCCTAGAGTATTTTCATAAGAGAGGTTTATCCTTACTTCGATTGAAAATCTTTTGAGACATTAGAATCAACAAAAAATGTTTTAAATTTTTAAGTTTTTGTTAGTTTGCTTTGATTTAGTTTGTTTAGAGTTTAGTTACTTGGTTTTCAGAAAAAGTTAATCAACACGAACCAAATAAAAAATGAGTTTGTATGTTTTAAACATATAGTTGTAATATTATATGGAACACACTTGAATTGTGAAAATAGTGCACAATAGTGAGTTATATATGAAATGCATAATGAATTTAAATCTTAAGTTTAGAGGACTGGTTGCATATCAATTGAGCAAGGTTCTGAGATTCATAATAATACTTGATGCATTATTGATTTACTTAAGGGCTTTGATGATATGAGGTAGTATATAGTTGAACAGTTTGGATTCATTTGCATGCCAGATGAGATTTGATATGCTTATATTTTATTTTAAATAATTTATATAAATATTTATATAAATAGTTCTCAAAAAGATGATGGAGTGGACTACCTACATGACATATCTTATGTTAGTGTGAAAATTATCATTCCCTTGACATTGAAAAAGGCTTATATTGAAAAAATACATAGTGCAAGGTCAAGAGAATTAAGAAAAAACCATTGAAAACTCAATTATGAAAAGAATGAAAAAGCCAAAATTTGAAAAAGACAAAGGGCATAAAGAATTATAACATCATAAATTGAATTTTGTATTATTGCTTGTATTTATTACTTATTTAATGTAAATTAATGATAACATGGAATACGAACATGAGTCAAGTTTATCGACGGACTCATTAGCCGAAGTCATGGAGGAGGAAGGTTATTTTTTACTATATTATCCATTGATATCTTGATGATTGTTTTGAGTGATTATGGTATAGTCATTGACTTTAAGTAAAACATTTCTGCATCTCTTAATATGAGACTTGAAACTTGAAATTCTATTTCTTTAGCTGAGTGGCTAATAAGATTATGTCATGCTAATGTGGGATACACATGATGTATTATTCTATAGCTTAGATAGTATGTTCTCACTTAATATTGCTATATAGTTAACAACACACTTTGTTTTCAAGAAATTGTTTACTTGATTCTCCTAAATATTGATTCTAAATCTAGTTTCAAATTGATTTACAAGTTTTCTTCTCTATTTTATTTATTCTTTACCTCGGTTTTATTTTGTTTATTTGTGACAAAAAGAGAGATTTGGATTTGATAAAACCTTAAATCTTGAAGGTAGAAAACTCACAGAGAGCTTGATAAAGAAGATCTAGGATGAATTGATAAAAAGAGATTGTTTTGGTTATCTTAATTAATCTTTTACTTACTTGAATATTTAAATTATCTATTTACTTATTTCTTAGAATAGTATTATGAAGATATATTCTAGTTTGTAATGTGCAGATTGATTATAAGTTGAAGATTACACTACAATAAAATAAGAGAGTTATAGATTAAGGGGGAGAAACATTGTTGGATAATTTGTCTAAAGTTGATTATGCACTATAGAGTTATAATTTAAAATTTTTTAGATGATGTGTGGTAGTGTTTTGTTACAAAATAGCCAAATGAGGACATTGTAATAACATAAATGTCCTTATGTCATATATTGTCTTATTGTCGTGATTAAACAATGTCATTAATATATATTTTGAGTCAGTTTACAGTCTCAAGAATGACTTTTGAAGGTGGAATAAAAGGAAGACTCGAATCCATTTTTCCAACAGGTAAAAAATCACAACTTTAGGGTAAAAAACACCTTAGATGAAAGATTGGTGAGGATTGAAGATTTGAATATCAAAAATCTTATTTGAATGATCGATCACTAGGTTGGAATGATTGATCACTAATGAATTGTAATGGAATCTCCAAAAAAATGTATGAGCAATTGATCACTTCTGTGAAACGATTGATCGACATATGAAAACACTATAGGTAAAATGACACCACTAGGAAGAACGATCGGTCTAGATGAAGAGTCATGAGGAAAAAAATAGGGAGCAATCGATTGCATTGTGAAAACGATTGATCGCTAGAGCGGTAGGTTGCGTAATTTAAGATTTTTCAGGTTGGTTTGTATTCCTTTTAGGGCTTAGGAGTTTATAAAAAGGGATTGGACAATGTTAGAGCAAGGGAGAAGGCTTAGAAAACCTAGAGAACTTGTGTAGAGTTGCTCTAATGGCATTTTGAAAGAGTTGCTTCTAGATTGAAAAAATCTCAATTATAAATAAAAAAAAAGTGATTAGAAGTGAGATTGGTGCACAAAAATACATGTGAGATATAGTGTTTACTTAAGATTCTTGCTGAGAAGATCAAGATATTAAAGGATTTATTTCATGGAGAAGATAAAAGATCTAATATGATCAAAAGAGTAATAAGGAGAAGAAGATCAAGCTATGGCTAGTAAACAACTAAGGAGTCGTGGATTTATAATTTAGTAGTGGTGTGTAGGACTAGCCATTGAAGAAAAAAAGTCTATTGTCTTTGTAATCGGTAATTCTATAATCTTAGGTTTACATAGTACATAGTTGATCTCAACAGAATGTCACATAATTTTTCTCTGCTTGGGTTTTAATGTAAAAAAATTTGTGTGTTTTTGTTTGCTAATTTGATTGCAAAATTCTTGTTAGAGCCCATTGGAAATAGGCGCATTAATTTGAACAAAATTGATACTTATTTTTGTTTAAAATAGGAAGATAAATCTTATAACTTAATTGCGAGTTAGAGGAATTTATTTTTCTCGGTTTGTCTATGACACATGGATAGTTCACAATCCTACAAGAGCACCTTTAGGGTTCTCCACCAGGAACCTTGCATTCAGCACATGACAAAGGATCCTTGTTTTGTTGCACTCATCAAGTCATTCTCCTCCACATTTAGCAGCCCTCCTCCTTAGTTGGAAGTATTGAATGACTTGGTTGCCTCACTGACACTTTATTTTTCTAAGCTTAATTTATTTTGAGGATATCATTTGATCTGCACACATTCATAAGAGTGCGTTTTGTCATGATGACCATTTTAAAATTTCAATTATGCCATTCAGATGACTAACACTCGATCCACTTTCGAGAGCCTTATGAATGAAGTCTTCAAGCTATATTTGCGTTGGTCTATGCTTGTGTTCTTTGATGACATTGGTGTACAATCCCTCTTGGAAGACTCATCAGGCACACCTCAGGTCAGTTTTCACAATCTAAGAGCATCATTTTTTTTTCTCAAATAGATGAATTGTGTGATTGGCAACCTTCAAGTTGAGTATTTTTTTCCACATTATGATGGGCAGGACTGTGTCTATTGGCCTAAGGTGGTTGCAAATTTTGAGTGGCCAATACCAACTTTGCCTAATGCCTTACGTGGATCTTTGGGGTTGATTAGCTACAACCAATATTTTATTTCTCATTATAGGAATATTACAACCCCACTAATTGCACTGCTTAAAAGAGGGTCATTTCAAAGGTCAACTGAAGCTTAGATGACCTTGGATGTTCTTGAGTTAGCCATGTCTACCGCCTTAGTCTTATATTTGCTAGATTTTAGCCAACCTTTTATTGTGGAAACCAATGCATCTTAGACTAGGTTGGGAGCTGTCTTGTTTTAGTTCGACCACCATATTAGTTTCTTTAGCATTACTCTATTGGGTTGTTCTTTGACACTTTCTACTTATGAATGGGAAATGCTTGCAATCATACATGTTGTCACGAAGTGGCGCCTCTACTTGTTGGGACCCTTTGTCATCCGTATCGATCACCAAGCCCTTAAATACCTATTGAAACAACACATTCCTATTTCGGCCCAACAAGAGTGCATATCTAAATTTTAGGGATATGACTACGAACTGCTACATGAAGGGTTTCCATAATACAGTGGCGATGCACTCTCCTGCCAGTTTGACATGGGCCAAGCTCTTTGGATGAGCGCTTCTGTCTTTTCCTTTCTGTCATACATTCAGCAAGCATATTCCTGAGATTAAGGGGCCCAAGATATGATTGGCCATTTCTATGCTGATTAATTTAAGCTTACCAACATTTGTTTTGCAAGGGACTTGATGTATTGGAAGGACTGCCTCTGGGTTCCTAATAATCCTCATTTGCACTCTCATTTCCATGACTCACCATTTGCAAGCCATGAGAGCTCTTTTCGGACCTTGAAAAGAGCATTTTAGAGTTTTCTATGGTGTGCATACATCAAGATGTGCATGATTATGTGGCCTCTTGCCAAGTCTGTCAATGGGCCAAGGCTTATACTATAGCTCATGTAGGTCTTCTTCAACACTTGCCCTTTCTTGACCACATATGGGTGGATACCTCTATGGATTTGATTGAAGCCTTACCTTTGGTCCAAGACAAGTCAATGATTATGGTGGTTGTAGATCTCTTGCCCAAGTATACACACTTCAAGCCGCTGGGCCATCTCTTTACAGCTAAGGAGGTCGTTGGATTCTATGTTTGAGATGTGGCCAAGCTGCATGGCATGCCCAGGGCTATCATTTTGGATCATGATAGAATTTTTATTTCCTATTTTTGGCAATAATTCTTTTCTCTCCAAGGACCACCTTCCATATGAATACTGCTTATCACCCTTAGACTGACTAGTAAATGAATGTGGTTAATCAATGTCTAGAACGTTGTTGCTTTGTTGGGTACAATCCCCATAAATGGCTTCATTTCCTGTCACGGGATGAGGATTCTTATGACATTGCCTTTCATACCCCTTTGTGTGGTTCATGGACATGCACCACCCACTATTCTTGCATATGTTCCTCATGGGCTACCGCTGGTGAGGTGGACATCTTCTTCAAGAATAGTGTGTACATAGTAGAATGAAGTAGTACGATGCATGGCATATTCACAAGTTTCAAGTTGGGGAACTAGTTTATGTCTGTTTTTTCCCATATTAGCAAACCTATTATATTAGCCCATGAGCATCAAGTGGACACACAAATTTCATGGCCCTTATCCTATCTTACAGTGGGTTGGTTTCGTGGCTTACCGACTCTAACTTCTTGATGGTTCCGAAGTGTATATGGTGTTTCATGTCTCTCACCTTCATCATTTTGTGGGTGATCCCTCTCATATTTCTCATAGTCCTCCATCACCATTTTTATTACTAGCTACTCTATTTTTAGTGTCTTTGAATATCATTGATACTCACCGTGTTCATCACTTCAATCATCTTATTTCCTAGATCTTGGTTGCATGACATGGTCATGCTTTGGACAATGCAATGTTGATATAAGAGGATGAGTTCTATGGTTGATTTCCTAATTTTGCACCATGAGGTCAAGGTGATAGTGGAGTGTGGTGGATTGTTATGATTTCATCATAGAATAGGATATTTTGATTTATTTTAAGTAGGCTAATTTATTTTCATTAGGTATTAATTAGGTTTTTAATGGTGATGTATTAGGAAACTAAAAGCCCAAACCTTAGGGCTTTGTGCATTACATAAGAAACATTAGCCTCCTAATTAGAAGGAATCAAAACCAGTCTTCTTCATTCTCTTCCTCTCTCCTCCCTTCTAACTATCTCCTTCCCCTTTCTCTCCCTTCATTCAGGTCACAGTCAAACTAGATAGAAGTCCCTTTTCCTATCTATTCCAATTTCGCCTAAAAAATTTAGGCTTTATAACACCTAAGACCCTTAACTCTAAAGAAAATGTTTTTTAGTCAAGAAAGAGAGACCTAGAATGTGTTGAAAAATAGAAAACAAGAGAGAAAAAGGCCAAATTCTGAGAATTCAGTGTGTAACATGCAGAGGACAAATGATGAATTGCTAATCTTGAACCAATTGTATTCTTTATTATTGAAAAGGAACACATTTTAGAAAATTATTAGTTACCTTTTTTATTTGAATCATGATCTTGTATAGGAATATGTTATATGGAATGATGTTGTGTTCATGGTAGTAAAATGATGGATTAAATCATGGTTAATTTATTTTATGTCATCATGGATTATGTAAGTTTTAATTACATTGAAATTGAAGTTTTATGTTCATAGAAGTTTTATTTGAATGTTAATTTCAAAAGGAAATGGCTAAAACACTAGAACATGAAGTTTTATTCTTCTGTTTTGATAATTGATACATTCATTGGCAGGTTGATGATTGTGTCAATCGTTAAGAAAAGGTGAACAATTATCAACATTAACACATGTGTGTGTTTTGGTATTATGCTGGGTATCACCATTAGGACCGATGTGTTGGTGATGACGTCAGCAAACTTGATTCATTATAGTCTACTCAATGTTGGCAAGGAGTTATATGTCAATGGATGTGTTGATGGTCATCGACGCCAATGTGTTGATGGGTCCACCAATGATACTTTGGTTCTTGTTTTCAAAATAAAGTTTTTTCAAATATTTTTACTACTAATGAGAACTATATTGGTATAATTTACTTGCATAATGAACATATGTAAATATCAAAACACATGATGTAAATGTGTGTGTGTGTGTATGATTAAAGGGGTAAGTAAAACCTATACTTAGGCACACTAAAAAGGTAGAAACATTAATCCATTGTGTATGACATTTACGAACATATAGGCCTAGTGCTGTCTAGGAGCCAAAAATGGTCCTTTTAGCCATGTATAGGAGATTAATTGTATAAAAATGTATCATGGGTTTCCAATTCCCAAAGCTTGGAAATTTATTATTTGTAGTTCCTCTCCCCAAAGATTTGGAGTTGGTTTGAATGAGTTATAACTTTAAAAGAAACATGACTCCAACACAAAGCACCAAAAGAGTTCCTAGTAATCATGGAAAGTCGAGAATTTATAACACTTGGGTCCATGATTTGTTGTCATCCGAAGGTTCGTGGCGTAGATGGGACGGGCTATATAGGCTTCATCAAGAGTTTGAAGCTATTTCGTAGAGTGGTATACTTTTTGAGCAATCATGGAGATCTCCTTGAGGTTGTGACAACTTTAATAAACATTTTTTACTTCATATTTAAGGTTGATCTTAATATGTGATTATTAATTGTTTAATTATGTAGTAAATTATTGTGGTTCTTTATAGCCATCCCATTTTGTATACAATTGTAACGCCCCGACTACGACCGGGGCCCATAAAATCTCTTAATAAAAATTTTTCTTTCCTTAAACTAGGAATCATCATCTGTGTGCGAGAGGTACAACATTCATCTATGCACTATGGAGCTTTAAGGCTTCCTTATACGTAGACTCATGTTGTAACGATCACATATATACAACGAACTATGACACAACAAAGCTTCATAGTTCATTGCATGTAAACTAGAATAAAACTTATAATTATAATTAATTTGGATCGGGCCAATGTTGCCTTGTCGTTGGTTGCCTACATACGTATTGGATATTATTCCAATACGATCCGATCTGAACGTAGTTCTGCCTAACGGCTAATACATATATTTAGTAGCACAAAATTATATATGTTAAAATATGTATATACTAATATCCAATCAAAATCATACTGAAATTTGTAATCTATCGGAGTTAAGCGGAACTTAATAAATCAATAAAATTGTACCTCTCGCTTTACCACAGAGCGGGATCAATCACATTCACGCGTCTCGCTCTATCACTGAGCCAAGACTAAGCACAACACTTGTCTCACTCTATCCCTAACCCAAGACCGGACACACACACACCACACATCTCGCTCTACCCTAGAGCGAGACGGAACATAATAAGTTACATCACGCATAGCATATCAAAACACAAAGGATCAAAGCATAGCACACATCCTGATTTAGCAAATGCATCTCTATAATTTAAATAGGAGGTTAGCAACTCTTACTCCCCTGATGTCTTGCAAGGTAGCGGCATTCGGGGTTACTCGTTCCTTTTGGGTGTCCTCCCCTTTAGATCTGAAGGCAATACACAGAGCCCCCTCTAGCATCCATACGTTCATCGCCTTGCACCAAAATATGATGCACAAATGCTCCTCTTCCCAGAGACTATTCTCTTTTTTGTGCCCATGGGCAGCTGACAGAACCTCTCCTACTCGGGGATGCCTCTCCTACTAGGTGGTTGAGGACAGAGCCTCCCTGACTCTGGATTGATTCTCTTGTTGTGACCCGGCAACTACAGATAGAACCTTGTCTTATTCGTGGCCCATTTTTCTTTCTCCTGTGCTCAAGGATGACGGGTAGGGCCTCTCCTTATATCAGGGCATTTCCTCCTCATATAGTCTTTAACTTGAAGAAATGACCCCTCTATTGAATAGAGCATGCTCCATTTAGTCAAGAACGGTTATTGAACAGACTAAATTGGAGCTAGGATGCTCAGAAACAGAGAAAAAGAAGTTTGTTGGTGCTCGAGGACAATAGACAAAACCTCTCTTGGGGCGTTTCCTCCTTATATGATTTCCAACTCATAAAATGGATCCCTTCATTGCATAGAACACACTCGATTTAGTCAAGAATGCCTCTTGAATCACTAAATTGGAGTTAGAATGGTCAGAAACGGAGAAAAAGAAGTTTGTCAGTGCTTGAGGATAATGGGCAGGACCTCTCCTTGTCTCAGGGTGTTTTCTCCTCATACGGTCTCCAACTCAAAGAAAGGACCACTCCATTGTGTAGAACATGCTTGATTGACTTAAAAACACCTCTTGAATGATCTTAATTGGACTCAAAATGCTCAGAAACGGAGGAAACGAAGTTCAGACTACAAAATTGACGAAATGGGGTTTTTATAAACCCGAGCCGTGCTGAAACCGTGGTGCCGATTTCGGCGGCACCCACTGTAATGCATTGCTCATTCTCGCATATTACGTGGGTTACGACCATGCCACGTAACGCGAGCAGTAGCTGTGCGTTATGCGCGCTGCACGTGTGTTCGTCGCGCACGGTTTTTTCCTTTCCTTTTTCTATTTTTTTCTTTTTCTTCTTTCTTCAAACACGTGTACCTTCCTACCCGGATTTGTATTTGCGCGTTCTTGGTACCGTTAGACTCGTATCGACAAGCCCTTTGATACTAACCTACTTAAAGCAATATATCATGCTCTTTCCAAGTGGGTCTCACCTATTTTCCATACTTCTTAGGGTCGTAAATTTCTGTCCCGACCTCCGTTTCGCCCGTTCTTTGATTCGTTATACTTATTTCTTCGAGCTCTTCTTATATACAGAGATTTCAACCTTTAAAACCCTCTAAGACTCATTGAAAGGTTATCTAATTATCTCTAACCTTGATGGCTTAACATAATTAGAAAAGCAAGGTGTTACAACAATATACTCAGCATCCTAGTGATGTAAGTATTGATCAAGGGGAGTAAGCTTCTAGAAGGATTTGGTTTATATGGCAAGGACGTCTATATCAAGTATGTCTCTGGTTAAAGAGGAGGAGGCTGATCCGGGTTAAAGATGCAAGCTCATCTGACCTTAAACCCGAAGAGGAGGAAATGCGATCCGGATAGCATTTTGTGTTGAAGGGGAGCCCGGCCACTTACCTGCCCCTCCCCAATATGCGACGTGGATGCCTATTGCTGGAAACTCTCACCCATTTTGGTGAGAGTGGAACACGACAAATCTGAACTGAGTTTTAATTATTTTCTAACTTTAATTAAATTTTTCCTTTCTCTTTTACTTCAATTTTTTTCCTTTACTGATTTAGTTTACTTTAGTAATTTTTGTTTACTTTTATTTATTATTTGCTTTAATTCCTCTTAATTAAATCAATTATTCTCTTTATATTTGTTAACTAGATTATAGATTAAATTTAGTTTTCCAATTTTAAGTCTATGTAGGATTGACACTCGATTTAGTTGTTTGTCCGCTATAGCGTGTGCACTTGTGAGTAAACAATTAAAACTTAACAACAATAGGTGTGCCCTACGTCTCAACGGTTGGCAACCTTATATATGTTATTTCATACACCAAACCTGACATTGCTTATGCAATGAGAATAGTAGCATGGTACATGAGTGATCCGGGCAATGAACACTAGGAGGCAATGAAGTGGATTATGTAGTATCTTAAGGGTACTTTAGGGATAACTCTTTATTTTTGTGGAAGAGAGGTAAAATTGTAGGGGTGGACTCAGATTTTGTTAGCAATTTTGATAGCAGGAAAAGGACTAAAGGGTATGTATTCACATTGGAAGGTGGTGTTGTTCACTAGTAATCATATTTACAAAAGACATTGACATTGTCTTCCATGTAGTCAAAATATGTTGCAGCCATAAAAGCAGGCAACGTAATGATCTTGTTGAAGACATTCTTGAAAGAAATAGGTAAGGAGCATAGTGAATATTGGTTGTACTATGACAATCAAAGTATCATTTATCATGCAAAGAATGTAGTGTTTCATTCGATGACAAAGCATATTGACATCAAGTACAATTTTATTAGATTACTTTTGGAAGAGGAACAACTTCAACTTGAGAAGATACACACCAAGGAGAACCCTGTTAACATAAAGTGGTTACAAATTAGAAGTTGATTAGTACTTGCTCATCTTTGATTTGTCTTCAATGATTAAATGTAATGACCACAAATTTTTGGTATGATTTCTTGCCTCTAATAAAATTATTTTATAAGTTTTAAATTATCTTAAATTATTTATAAGAAGATATTTAGAGAGTTTTTATATGGGTATTATAGAGCTCGGTGAGACGAGCATAATAAACCTAAGAACACAAGAAATGGAGGTCAGGAGCGAAAGTTATGACCTCAGGAAGTCATATGGGTGAGACCCACTTTAAAAGTACAAAATAACCTACCCATGTGAGGTCTAGTTTTAAAGGGCTTGTTGATATGAGTCCATTGGTACCAAGAACATGCAATTCTTCCTTCGGGATAAGAAGTTATCGTGTTTTGAAGTTGGAATTGTATTTTATTGAAATAATAATAAAATATTTAGAAAAAGACGGAATAACTGACATCATCGGCTCCAAACAGAGTCGAAGAGAAAGCCGAGCCGCAAGAGCTACGGTGCAGAACCACAGCCGCGCGACCCACGGTGGAATGCGTGTTGCACGCGCTTGACTCCACATGACTCATGGCAGTGCCACGTGCGTCACGCACATGTGAGGCGACACGGACCTGATTTTCGTCCAATCACAATGCGCCATGTGGCACGAGCTTCTGCATGCATACCTAGATTCCGTCGTATGCTCTTATGTCCTCCTATAAATTCTGAATTCCATTTATTTTTTCGGGTAAGTTTCTAGAGTCATTCTGAGTCTATATTCTTCCGTTCAAAAAGCGTTCTTAGCTAATTTGAGGGTGTTGTATACAATGGAAGCATCCATTCCTCGAGTTTGTAACCCTATATGGGAGAAATACCCTAGTGAAAGGGGAGGTTTTATCCACCACCTACGAGCACGTGAAGGGTAAAGTGTCTTTGGGTAAGGGGAGAATCAGTCTATCGCCTATGGGCATGTTATGAGAAAAGTGTCTCAGGCCAAGGGGAGGTTATGTCTGTAGCCTAAGTGCACGGAAAAAGAAAAGTGTTCTGGGTCAAGGGGAGGTTATGTCTGTGGCTTACAGGCACGGAAAGAGAAAAGTGTTCCAAGTCAAGGGGAGGTTCTGTCCGTAGCCTATGGGCATAGATAAAGAGTTTCTGGAGTCGATCTGAGTTCATTTTCTTCCGTTTAAGAGGCATTTTTAACTAAATCGAGCATGCCGGATGTTGTGGCGAGGTTATTTTTCTGGTTGGAGACCTCCACGTGGAGAGCGAGGTAGGGATTTTATCCTCTCTTAAGGCAAGATTATAAATTTGGTTGTGTTTTGAACTTATTATTTACATGACTCTCGCATGTTATGCATTAGAGATTACTTTTAAGTTATGATTTACAATTTCTGTACATATATTTGATCTGTCAAATGGTTAATCGTTGAGATAGAATATGATTTATATAACGTATGCTATTATGTAAATTTGATTAGTCGAATGATTTGCCACTGGAAATGGATATGTTTTATATCTTGCAAACTTTACGATTGCCTCATATATGATAGATTAATCGAATGTTTATCCGTGGATTTTAATATAAATTATACATGTTGGATTGTGTGAGATAGAGACAAATTAGCTTCACCACTATTTTCATTGCAAAAGAATATAGTATATTTGAAAGACAATTTTAAAGGACTCGTCCTTGTTGAAAGGAAGATTCTTAAGATTATTTTTAAAAAAATGTATAAGCATGGTGATTGAGTCATTGAAGTGAGACAAAGAAGGGGTAGCTGTCTCATTGGAATGAGTGATCAACCTTGCCCTTGTAGTCGTTGAAAGTGACTCTCTCATGACTTGTAGAGGCGGAGCTAGGGTTTTCAAAAAAGGATAAATATTGGGATAGAATGTTTTAAAAGAAAATAGCCATTTTTGGGAGTCTAGGAACTCTAGGATATTTTGATTGAGTCTGGGAGTGAAGATTATGAGTCTAGGACTCAAGAGTGTTTTGGTTGTCTTGAGCTATTGTTGGGTGCCATGATAGAACTCTGTTGACTAGTTAAGGGCACAATTAATCTGGTTCAGAATCGGATACACGGTACCTATATTAGCTCGGTGAGCCCCTAACGAAGGGCACCTATCAAGGTTGCACGAGCTAGGGTAGAGAGTATCGTGGGAAAGGTCTCTACTCTCTAGATCCCGACGTTCCATGAGCATGGGTGACTCTTCTATCCAGAAGCACAAAATATTTTGAAATGATATGTGGAGAAGTAAGAGGTTGATGCTTTGTACCCGCATCAAATTCCTATTAATAATATATGTCTGGGATATTAGTAGTAAGCCGTGAGAGCTTACGAACCCTATAAGCATCTTAGATACATAGGAAGAAGCACTACGGGTGGTTTTGGGTGAGAGGCACACCCTGTTTTCATGAAAAATATTATATATGATATGTGCTGTGAAACTGCCATGTGTTTATTCATGCATGATTGTATAAACTCCCCTATTGAATATTTTAAAATACTCACCACTCCCCAAACTTTGCAGGACTCAACAAAGACTAGCATGTAGGTAGACGGGCCTACTCCGAGTTTTATCGATATGATTTCAAGGATTTCAACCGCACAGAAACGAGTAAGAACTCTCCTTATTATTTTTCTCTTGCGTGTTTGTACATAGACTGTGGTTAATGGGGAAATGATTATTATATTATCGCATAAGGGGAGTAGCTCTAGTCACAGGCCCGGGTTAACTCCGATATTTTTATAGAAAGAAATTTTATATGCTTCAAAAATCCCGGGGCACGACATTAAATACTGATGTTTGTCTTTTAAAATTGCTCTATTTTTTAGGTGAATGTCTTGAAGACTGTTGACATCCAAGTGAAAGAAGGAGAAGCTCGTCTTCCATGTGGGAGATTGTGAAAGAGTATAGAAGACTACTTGAACTGATCAATCATCAACACTAGGTGATCGATTGGTATAGTTACTCTAATATGCCAAGACATGAAATTTATTGCTAGTACAAGGCAATCAATCAATGAAGTTACTAAAAGTTGTCTTTGGAGGGAGTAATTGATTGTTGGGCCAAACCGATCGACCACTCAATGTACTGGAATCACATAGCATTGCACAAAATGTGAGACAATCAATCACCAAGCGGGGTGAATGATCAACCGTTAAACAAAAATGTGGTTTACTTTAATTTGGACTCTTTTTTATTGGCCACTTTAGGATTCCGATCCCTCAATAATTGGGTATGTGGTCCCTTATGGTATTTAAGGCTTCTTAGAAACCTAAGGGGCAATGTTGAAGCATCGTAAAAGTTCAAGCTTTTTAGAGTTGAGAGGGTTTGAGTGTCCTATGAAAGTTTCAACATTATTAGACCACCTTAAACTCGTGTGTTCCCTTGTTAGGCTTGAATCTTGTCGTGGTTCTACATTAATTTGTCACCTAATAGATCTCTTCTCTTGTTTGGTTGTCCCTTGGTCACGCTTAAGGGGGTGATCACTCTCTCTTTCAAGGTGCCGCTTGTAAGGACTTGGCTTACTCTTTACAAGGAGAATGACTCTTTTAGCACTTCCTTTTCCCTTAGATTCATTTAATCAAATTGTAACTAATTGTACAAATCAAAATCATAACAACTTGAACCCACTTGGCTCGGTGGGGGGGATCAAACTTTCATATGGTTGGCTCGCCTTGGAGTTGACATTCTGCAGCTCGTCCGTACCCTTCAATTTCTTAGACATCCTCCTAAGAAACCTCCGTCATAGGTAAAGCCCAAATATTTCTCACTTATACTGATTAGTTCAAGTTCACAAACCCACAGGCAGGGTACTTGAATATAGCCCAAGTCAAGCTTAGCAGGAGATTGCCAGATTAACAAATTTCTGTACTTCTTAATTAAATTAAGCAAGGAAAGAAGACTCGTACATCTTTCCTCTTAAGTTATTGATAATCTACTATTCATTGATTATTTAAAAAATAAATACCACAACAGTACTAGCTCAGGCAATCAATAAATAAACTTTTATTAAAATGGATGAAGTTATTAAGGAGAAAAGTGCATGGAACTTCAATGAAATGTCACTAAAAGCAAATAAATAAATTAATGATTTTTGCATGGACGGCTCTGTTCTTAATGACGCTGTCCGCAATGTTTCCCAAGTGACTTCCAACCTCCAAGAAGTTTCATAGAATGTTAAAAGAAATTAGAATAAAGTCATCCCTAGCAACAATGAGCATTTCCACTATCACATCTTATTCTTTGACACTAAACTTGCTTCTTACTCCAGCTCTTTATAAAGAAACCTGGCTACTTTGTTTTTTAGTACTAGTGAAACGTACAAAATGCCCGTGGGCGATACCCCAAAATTTCTAACAGCTTTTCCAGCTTTACTGTATTAAATGTTTTTAGAAGTTTTTTTTGTTGTTGCAATTTTATAGTTTTACCTTGAATACTTGATAAATTTACACTCCTAGACAATGTCATAAAACATAACTGAGGATATTTTGCTAATGCACTTCAAAATTGTGGATCCTGTATGTCCCCTTTCTCACTTTTTTTTTTTTAGTACTTCTAATGATCTACTCTTAACTATGAGAAAGCTTCTTATCCTATATTTGGTTTTAGCAAAAGAGAAAATAAACCTTCTCTCTAATTAGAATAGTGGATACATATTTGTATTTTAGTGGATAGGGAAACTGAGAGGATCTAACAGTCAACATATCTGTATTTTAAAATTACTGTTTCTTTATTAAGACAAAAAAAAATGGTAAATGCCATTTTAGAAAAAAAAATATAAAAATTTATATAAAAGAGGAAAAAGTAGTAAACAACTAAGTAAATAGGACATTTATTTAATACAAATTAAGTTTTCAATTAGGACACTTATTTTAAGATAAAGGGAGTACTATGAACAATGACAGATGATTCGGGTTTTGGCTCTGACAGATTAAGACCATGCTTGAAAAAATGTTTACTAGAGGACAATGGTAACGGGAACGTGGCAGGTGAACTTGTAAATTGTAGAGTGGCTAGACCAATGGAAGCGCAATGAGAGGGGGGTGGCGCACCAATCAAAAATTAATTCTTTAATTAATCAACAAAGAAAGCATGCATAGATCTATCATCAATAAGCAATAATCATATTCTAATCAATGAATAAAGTAAATAAGAATTTAATATAGAACAAATTACTAACTAACCTAGGCATTCTAGCCCTTGCATGCTCTCCAAGAATCAGTCTTTGCACGCTAAATACAAGAACAAGTAGAAATTAGAATTTACCTTTCTAATGTACAAATCTCTCACAACCTTTGCTTAGATTGAAGGAAAAACTGAATAATGATGCAACCCTTAAATCAGCCTCCAAGATCCAGTCAAGGAGGAGAGGATTCTCCCTTAATCAGCGCGCCAAGGATGTCTAGGAGAGGGGAGAAGGAGGGTGGCCAGCAACAAGAAACCCCCTTGCTTGAGCAGGCCAAAACCAAGAGAGAGAGGAGGCGACTTGATTGGAAAGAGAAGGGACTAGAGAGAGGGCCGGCCCTTGCTTTTCCAATTAGGGTTGTCTCTTCTCTTTCTCTCCCTTAAATACCCTCCCACATTCCTATTTAAGCGGGCCTTAAGTGGGCTATTACTTACTAGGCTTCATTACTTTTTTCTTCCGATTTCACTAGAGGGTCAAACACAACAGGAGCGGGCTCTGTTTCTCAGAGCCCGTAGAGGCCTACCTATACACGGTCAAGCCTGCAACAGGGTTGACCCTTCGCTAACCATAGGTCCCAGCCTCAATACATAATTTGCATGTCTAGGCCCCATAATATGTTAATACACAACCTAGTCTAATGCCTAGTGTACGTGTGTGACATCGGCAAGTCCCAATTGAATTAGTATAACGAAGGCATATGTGCAATCGGCATAACTACCCCCACCACCGATCTGTACCAGTTCACTGAGACTACTACATTATTGGACCAAACCGGGCCCGAACTTATACCATAAACCAATATAAATAAACTAGTGTGAATGCAGCCTTAACTATTTTAGTCATTGTCCGCCTTAACTATCATTGCTCATCACTTATTTTGGAATTCCATTTGGTTTGTGATAACGCGCTTACATTTGTTTGTAAGGAGACTGAACTTTTTATTTTTCATCATGAGACCGATCTTTAGTGAATGTTCTTAAATGGAAAATAATTTCTCTACACCAAATTTGTACAACAAAATTTTACACTTTGAGTTTTGATCAAACAGAGAAAAATAATTGTTTTTATTATCATTTAAGATGATTGGTTGGATAGATTCGATATACGGTTACCAGCACACCGGTTAAATGAGCATTTTCAAAGGAAGCAACCCATTAAATGCCCACACTGATTAGGACTTACAAGCAAATAAGAAACTGTTAGGTGTGCTGATGTGCAAAGAAATGTTGTACAGCACAGGTGTAAACATATGGCACAGGTACCGCCTAGTGGACTCAAGTCTAAACACCAGCATGCATGTCATGCAAGGACCAAGTAATCTGCTACATAATCCTTGATGGTGACGCTCATATGAAAGCTAGGCTCAATGCTAGCCTATGTCTAGCCCTGGCTTTTGGCAGGCTTCCCTTAAGTTGGGACTTTGCACCACAATCCCTGATGTTCACATGAGGAGAAATGTTGGATATTTACCTAGGCTAGTGCATTAAGTAAGCCAAATTTAGAAGGACAAGTGATAAAATTTTACTAACTGTTTACTCTACTTAGATACACACGCTAATATAAGTTAGAAGTTAATAATGTATGCAGCATTACATAGGCTAGTATACGCGTGTATGTGCGTATGTCATCAATTATTTTGGTTCAATGGCAATCAAATTTGACCAACAGGTCATTGAAACTTCGCGGCTTTCTGAGAACTTTATCAATGAATTGACTTTCGCTTTTAGAGGTAAAATTAATACTCCCTTTATTCCAAATTAATAGCGGCAATTAATTTTTCGATATAAACTGACTGGAGGAGTATATCTAATTGTGTCAAATATGGAGAGGCAGCCACGCTTAATCAAACGGGGCTATAAGGCCCAAAAATAAGCCACTTATACTGATTACATTAGAATCAGGAACCCACAGGCAGAATGCTTGAAAATAGACTATAACAGGCTTAGTAGGAGATTACCAGAACAACAAACTGCTGCACGTCTTAAATTAAGCAAGGAAAGAAGACCCGTACATCTTTCTTCTTAAGTTATTGATAATCTACTAGTAATCCACACTTAAAAATACAAACACCATATCAGTACTAGCTTACGCAATCAATAATCAAACCTTCATTAAAATGGATGAAGTTGTTAAGGGCTTTATGGAACTTCACTGAAATGTCACTAAAGCAAATAAATGAATAAATAATTTTTAAACGGATTGGCCAAGTAACATATAATCTCCACGAAGTTTATAGAATGTTAACATAAATTATAATAAAGTTATCCCTAGCGAGTATGAACATTTCCTCCTAACTCACTTTTTTAATTTTGAACACTAAATTTCTTCGTACTCCAATTTTTCATAAAAAAAAGTGTTTATAATTTATACAAAAATCTGTCCAACAAAACCTTACATCAGGGTTTGATTGGACATAAAAAAATTATGGACAATAGGAGAATCTACTTTTCACGATCCAATTAAAACCGAATATAGGATCTTATTGTATAAGGAAATTATTCTCCTAAAAAAACTTGGCTACTTCCTTTTTTAGTACAAGTACAAAATGATGTGAGCTACAGACGCCCAAACTTTTCTACAAATTTTTTACAACTTGCCTGGAATAAATGCTTTAAAAAAAATTTTCTCTCCAATTTTATAATTTCACTTTGAATACTTCATAAATTAACACCCTTAGACAAGGTCTTAAAACATAATTGAAGGTCTTTTGTGAGCTCATAATTTTAAAAGTCCCGTTCTCACTTTTTATAGTACTTCTAATGATCAACTCTTAAGTCAATGAAAGCTTCTTATCCTGTGATGGGTTTTAGCAAAAGTAAAAAAGAACTTTTCTCTCTAATTAGACTTTAGGATTTTCGTTAGTGATTTCTTAAGATGATAAATCTCATAATCAGTACGCCCTTTAACAGCTACATTTGTTTTTTAAAAATGAACTAATATTAGTTAATTTTGGAAAACTAAATGTAACTATTAATTTAAGTCATAAAGTATATTTGTAATTTTGTAGATATGGAAAGAAATTTTTGCTTACATGATACTGGAGTTATGGATAAATATACGTAAGATTGGATTAAGTTATAGCATACCATCACTACAACCATTATATTGCAATCAACGTTGTATTACTCCCATCATCATTGCAAACCCTAATAGAATTGGACTTCCACTGGGTATATGTCAACCATATGTTTGGCGTCAGCTAAATTGAGTACGATCCTTCGGCCCTCTCTTATCAGGCATTCTATTGTTGTGATGCCACAACAACCGGCTTGTCTTGTGTGTTGTCAGAAAGCTGCCGCAAGCAACTTAACTATCAAGATATCAACCTTCCAAATACTGAAAAATATATTTGTCCCACTTAATGTTCTTATTACGGCATAAGATAACTAGAATACGAGAATGATAGAGAATAAATAATGTTAAATAATATGTAGATATTGTTAAAAAATATAATAAATAAATATTTTTTCTTCAAAGGTTCGAGCTTACCTTAATTGTGTTTCATGTGCTGCGCTTAATGAGTGTTATCTTTCTCTCTCTTTTATACATATATGATTTCCGTTTTCTCAAGGTTCAAAGTTTTTTTAGGAAACTTAGTTAGCTTACGGACATCATATGTTTTTTCAGTCACACATTTGGTCAGACAGTGATACACACGAGGCAGTTATGTGAGGAAGGACATAAATCTCGTGTAATAGTCTTCAAATGGGTAGTGATAATAGGTGTTGAAGTTTAAAATCATGACATATGTTGGCAACGGTTTGATGTTCTCCTAAATGGTATTGAATGAATTGAAACAAATGGCAAAGATGGCTAAACAATATCATTTATAATTGAATTGACCAATTTATTTTTAGTAGATATTCACACTACCTCTTCAAAATTAATCATATACGTTGCACAACATATTCTACAAAAGCAATTGATCAATTAAGTTGTACTGTTTACAGTATAAATCAATAAATTTGGTAAGAATAACATTTACAGAAAATTCATCATGAAAAATTCACAAAATTCAATTTCATCTCCAACATGAAAACTTAACTAAAGTTGCCCCTCTCCATTCCATTATCAACTCATTATCACCCTGTCTTCTCACTTCATACAACACATGGCCCTTCACCATCTCCATTGCTAAGTCCACAGTCTCCTGGTTCAATCTGTGTCCTTTCATCATTGCGGGAAATACATCAAAAGCTTCTCGGGACTCCTTCCAGTTGGCAAGGCTTGCATAGGAGGAGAAAGGAGACGCCAAGAACAGGCACTCAATTGCACTTCTTGCTCCCACCAGGTGAGGAGGGATATGCCACTCTATTGACTCAAACAACGCATATGCACGCAACAAACATTCGTCAAAATATGATGCAAACCCAGCATCTCTCTGAACTCCAATCTCCTGGATACATCCATTTGCAAATGTTATGATTCCCCTATTTGCAGTTCCAATTATCTCCTTGGATACCTTTAAGAAGTCATTTGCTTGTCTGAAGCTCCTCTGTGTGCCCATACATGGAAGGCCAACTGTGCAATTGAAAACCAACAACTCCTTCCCTCCGCGTTTCTTCATCCTCTTCTTCTCAAGACAAATTTCTTCCATATCCATCTCATCCAGAACCAATCTCAGTCCTCTTGACTCAGCATATTTAAGAAGATGGTTCTTCGTCTCCTCGAATTTATAGTGTGACTCAATCCACCTTAAAGCTGTAATCCTTACCAGTTTAAGTGAGCCAACAGCCTCAATAAGTGATGGCCATTGGCTACCTTCTCGAATGTCGAAATCAACTATGTGTAGAGTCTCGGTGCCCCCAGCCATGGAGATGAGGATTGTAAGATTGGCAGTGAAATGAGCAAAGCGATTTGACAGGCAGAGGTTGTAGAATGCATGGAATGCCTCCATGTTGATCTTGCTTGACTCTTGCCTTATGTAGTCATTCTGATTTTCTGATCCTTGGAACATATAGTAGCCTATTCTCTCCATGATAGACCCCATTGGAGCAACAATTTCACGTATGCGCTTGGAAATCGCCTCCGCCAAGGCCAAAGAGCCGTCTTCAGTGGCCTCCCCAAATGCTTTCAGCAGATGTGGAAGGCCTGATCTGTCATCAACATCCAATAGATCTCCACGGAGAGGTCTTGGTGATTGCTTGGGCATTTGATTGGCTGAAGTGATGGACGAATTGGTGGATGGGCTCATCTGTGCCTCTTTGACCAGCTGCTGTTGAAATGGTGTATGATCCACCCAGGAACAATTTGATTGCACGGAAGGACTTGAACTTCCCTCCACCTGGAAGTCCTGGTCTGCAAAAGGAATGTCCTGGAAAATCTCATTTATCCAGTCACAAACATCCACCACCTTGTCATTGACAGATAGGGTGTCTGAATATTGGCACAATTCCTCTGAATATGAGTGAAGGTCATCAGAAGTGAACATGTTGTACGCAGAAGCAAATACATCACTGGAAACAAAGGTTGTAGATGAACTGCCATAAGGGTCTTCTATGGAACTGAAATCAGAAAGGCTTTCTGTTTCAGCCATACACATTTGCATGTTCAAGCCTTCAGGGAAAGCTTCATAGAACTCAAATTCCATTGAATCAGGGCAGGAATACCCAGAAGCCTGTGTGCTCATCCTCATATCTATGAAGAGAAGTGAGGAGGTATTTTGGTGGCTACTTGTTTGTGAATGTATATATAGATGCCATTGATGCTGGAAAACAGAGGAAGTGTGGAAGAATGGAATATTTTCCAAAGGGAGAGGAGACACCTATTTGCAATTTCACATGAATAGCTAAGGTTTTTCCCTGAAATGCACCTATCTTGGCTGTATCCATGGGAAGGTCATAAAGGTCGTCATTCTCATTCTTAATGAAAACATCTGATGAATAAAGAACATTACGCTTAGCTGTATTCTTCTCATGCAATTCTTAGATTTAAAGAATACCTTAAGTCGTTATCAGCCTAACTACCTTTGATCATGACTTAATTTAATCCATTTAGATGTTGTTCAGGCTCTCATTTGTTTGAAGTATTTGTAAGGGAAATGATCTCCTGTGGACGCTTGCACATCGGACTATATGCAAGCACTCCTGTGTGGGCCTTTGATGGGCTTGTGGGGTCTCTCCCGGTTGTGGGTGAGGTCCTATGGCTAAATCTCATTAGGGTATAAAGTGTGGGGGTATGCTTCTTACTTATAAAAAACTATGGTCTAAATAAAAAGACTTCTCCTTTGGAGCATATGAATTATTAATTAAGAGTAAATAATTATGATAATTAAGATAATCATAACTAAATTGAATGATCCATTCTTCCTCTTAGATCCCTTGGACTCTATTTAAGGGTGAATGAGGCTGAATTAGCTTAAGCTGCTTTTAAAACAACTTTTCAAGCTGATTGTCAAGTAGAAAGCGTGTCTGAATAACAAACATGCTCAAACATTAAGTCGAATTCAGATTTAACAAACACAACCTTAATCAACCTTTAATGGATCCTAGTGATACCCACAAACAGAGTGCATGCATATAGCCGTAGGCGAGCTCAGCAGGAGATCAGACTAACAAACTACAGTACTACTTAAATTAAGCAAGGAAGGAACACCCGTACGTCTTTCCTCTTTAGTTAATGATAACTTTCTAATCCATTATATTTAAAAAACGAATACCATTGCAGTACTAGCTTACGCAATCAATAAATAACCCTTTACTGAAATGAGTGAAGTTGTTAAGGAGAAAACTACATGGAACTTCACTGAATTTTCACTAACCCAAATAAAGGAATTAATGAACTCTACCTGGACGGTTGCGTTCTTAATAAAGCTGTCCACAACGCTGGGCCAAGTGACATCTAAACCCCATGAAGTTTCCAATAGAATGGTGATTGGAAATTTTTACAAAGCAATTTATAACAACAATAAACATGTCCACCAAGTTTATCTTTTAGATTTGAACACTAAACTTGCACGTAGAAAAATAAAGAATGAGTCTATATATGCCCCAATACTCCCCTAGTACCCTAATAACCCCCACAAACCCCCTCATGAAATTATGTGTAAAACTGGGTACGGAGGGGATTAGTGGGGTGTATTCAAAAATAAATCCTGTTAGATTTCAACACTAAAATTAGAACATAGTAATCCTTTTAGATTTTATTTTTTAATATTAGTGGAATTGTGTGTTCAAAATGTATGTGCGACCAACCGCATGATTTTAAAAAAATTACAATTTTATTGCAATTAATAGAAAATACTTATATAAAATATTTACAGTTTTATATATGATTTTACTCTTCAATATCATATAGATTAACACCTCTCAAAAACGTCATAAAATAAACATTGAAAGTATTTTCAAGGGCAAACTTAAAATGGTCCAGTCCCATGCATGAGTCCTCTTTCTCACTTTTTTTGTTAGTCCTGGTAGAACTACTCTTGACATGGTCAAAGCTTCACCCGTATTTAGTTTCAGCAAAAGAAGAAATAAATCTTCTTTCTAATCGAGTTGTGGTTGCTCCCTAGGAATTTTGCAAGATCAAAGTAAGATGTTTTCATGGTCAATATATATGTAATTTATTGGATATGGAAAGAAAACCTGACTGCTTAATTTAGTAGTTATGGATAAAGGCATGAAATACTCGAATTTTTTTATTATCTTGATTCAAGATTGGATTAGCTCATACCGTCAACCATTGTTATTGCAACGAACCATGTATTACTACAATTGTCATTGCAATTCCTCACAGAATTGGACTTCCACTAGTTATTTCTCAACCATGTATTTGGCATCAAGTGTTTAATAACGATCCTTCGGCCGTCTCTTAGGATGCATTCTACTATTGTGACCCTATAATTAACCGGCTTGTTTTATGTGTTGTCACAAAGCTTCTGCAAGAAACTTAAGTATTAAGAGATAACCATTGAAATACAGGAACATATGTTTGTTCTACTTAACGCTCTTATTTCGTCATAAGAAGACGTAGAATAAGAGATTGAATGCTGATTGAAAAGAGAATAATCAATGTTAAATAAGATGTCGACATCTTATTCTCATATGTTTGATCAGAAGAGATTCAAATCACATGTAATCCTAATTATCATATGCAATAGCTTTGAAAAGAAGGAAGAGTCATTTTATACAAAGGACAGGCGAGCAAAAAGAAAAGGGAGCAAGGGGTAGGGCCCCCTTTTTAAGGCCAATCAGGTCTTGCTCACCTCCTTAATTACCCATGGCAATGTTCTTACATTGATATCCTCCCCGACCTCCACTTTATAAGAGTCATGTTATACATATGTATGCTAATGTGTGTTAGCGTGTACGCCTTATTATAAATTTAAAAATATTCTGGAGGATGTAATTTAGTCAGGACTACAATTCTTCGGTAGAACGCTATTATGTAGCTTTAATTTAATTTGATTTTTCTTTTTTTATAGGTAATACTCCCATTACACGCTTTACACCGAAGAGAATATCCCACGCGGAAGAAACCCAACCAGCCCAACTAATGCTGGACAGCCAAATTCTTGAACTATATTCAGCCGATTGTGTGCCTCATTTGATTGGACTAGAACAAGTGCCAAAATGAGACTTTTAAGGGAATCAAAATGCTCTATGCAGTCCACATTAGTGCCTGTAAATATAGCATTCATTGATTGAATGCAATTTTTTAAACGTCAATGACTTAGCTTGACTCACTCGGAGTCACAACAAGAGTACAATGGAGTCAGGCGTCGCAAAAAAGAAGTCAGAAAGGATAATTGGATTGGTTACCAATCTTACAGCTGGAGAAGTGGAGTGGATTCATTTAGATGTCTTCGGCTTACAAGTTTTCCTTTTTTTTAAAGCTAAACAATATTTGGCTTACTTGTAGCATGGATGAGGTGTCTAGTATTTTAAGATCGAGTATTATGGTAGTTTATGCATCAACCTAAAGACTTGAACGATGGTTTGTTTGCTTTGTCTTATTCTTTAACTTTGAGGCTAAGCAACAGAGCCCGAAAATGGTTATTTTGTGCACTTATGATAAAGATATCTGGAATCAGCATAAGCGTTATTTAAATTTAGATTCTCATAGATGGATGATACTTGAAACGAAATAAAATTGAATAAGAACTCATATTTTTGTAAAAGGTTAAAGAAATATGTTATCAGAAGTCATACCTTAACTAACTGTGAGCTATGGAAAACAAATTATGAAGGGGCGATAGATCTGTGCACCAGAACAATCTATTGGCCCCTCATTTGAAGAAGTTGCAGGCCCTGAGGCGATCAATTACTGCCAGAGCAATCGATCGACACCAAAACAACTACGTTCAAAATGAGGCCAAACACTGAAAAATAGACCGAGAGTTTGGAGATTGATTGCAACCTGGATTAGAACCGTCCAAGTTGAAAAGCAATTAATTGTTAGTCCACAACGATTAATCAATTGGTGTAATGGATTCCGAAATGTCCCTTTTTGGACTCTTTCTAATTGGCTAATTCGGGATTTCAATCTCTAAATAGATAGATACAAACTTATATGTCCCAAAGGTTTATAGAAGGCTCTTCTTCTTCCTAGGGACAAGAATGTTGGCCATTAGAGAAGCTTAAGCTTGTAATCATCTTGTATTGTTCTCCTTACTAAATAGTAAAAATTGTATAATGTCGTGGACATAGACATCATTGCCAAACTACGTAAAACCTAGCATGTTATCTCTATCTCTTTTGATTGTCTCTCTTGCTTGTTTCTGTTCCTCACAAGGATACACAGTTGCGTAGATTATAGGCTAGATAAATTCTAGTGGGCGTTATAATCCACAACAATTAGTATCAAAGCTTTAGATCTAGGTGAATGAAATGATGGTAGATGATGAAAAGTTAAAGATCACATATGCCAGAACTCCAAGTTTTGGCGTATGCAGATAGAGAACTATCTTTATTAGAAGGAGTTGCATCTTCCAATTTTTGGAGCATAGCCAAAGGACTTGGAAAACGTTGCTTGGGCATTGCTTGATCAGAAGGCCTTAGGAGTAGTTCGATTATCTATTTCTTCATTTGTTGCTTCTAATATCTTGAAGGAGAAGGCAATGAAGGATTGATCTCCTTGCATCGATGTTTGCAAATCCCTCCTTGACAAACAAGGTAATCTTGTGACCCATTTCTTTGATCTAAAGATGGCTGATGATGATGATGTTTTAACACATTTAAACTCCTTTTATGACTTGTTTAATTAGTTAGAGGTTATTAAAGTTAAATTTCATGAGGATATTTAGTTAATTGCATTATTAAAATCTCTATCTACTAATTGGGAATCCTTTTTGGTTGTTGTGCATAGTTCTTATTCTACCAGTAACTTTAAATTGAATAATGTGAGTGGCTTGCTATTGGCTGTGGAAACCCAATGCAAAGGCGCCAATTCTTCATCTGGGTTGGCTCTGACTTTTAATTCTAGAGGTCTCCAAGGGCAAAAACAATTTGACAGTAAAAGAAAATTCCTATGAGGACATTCCAAGTCTAAAGGAAGGAAGAATATTAGAAAGTGTTGGAACTATGGCCAAGTTGGTCATGTTAAACGTGATTGCAAAAGTGTCTCACATGAAGGAGGTAATAACAATAATAAGATTACTAATATTGTTAATGTTGCCGATAGTGATGAATGCATGATATTGTCTTGTGAAAGTAAATGTGAATCCTTGATAATAGATGGTGATACATCTTTTTATGCTACATCTAGAAATGATTTGTTTGATAACTACATATTTAGTGATTTGGGTAAAGTTTATTTAGGCAATGACATGGGCATTGAAATCATTGGTAAGGGTGACATTAGCTTAAAGAAGGAAAATAACACAACATTTTTATTAAAGGATGTTAGACATGTGCCCCATCTGACCAAGAACATTATTTCTATTGGCCATGTGTGACATCACCACTCAATTCCTAAATGGCTGTTGGAAAATGGCTGAGGGTGTCATGGTGATTGCTAAGGTGAAGAAAATTGGCACTCTTTATATGCTTTATAGTTGTGTTAAAATTTCCATATCAGTTGCATTTGGACATGTTGATGCACGTGTGGAATAGACGTTTAGGTCAAACATCAGAGAAAGAGTTGAAGGTTCTACTGAGTAAGGGGAAGTTACCATGGTTGAAGAATATTGATCTGATTTTTTGTAAGGATTTTTTAATGGTAAAATAGAAAAATGTTATTTTCTCTAAATCAACCCTTAACAAGAAGACTTGGAGCCTTGTTCTTGTTTACACAGATGTTTAAGGGCCAGCTAAGGTCCCCTCCCTTGGAGGTGCATGTTATTTTCATTTTCATTGATGATGTTTCTTACAAGTTATGGGTTTATCTCTGTAAACAAAAATTTGATGTATTTTCAGTATTTGTCAAATAAAAATTGCTTGTTGAGAATGAGACAAAATTAAAGTTGAAATACATCAAATCAAACAATAGTATCGATTTCTGTGGTAGAGAATGTCATTTTTGTGACCAGCATGAAATTAGCAAGTTGCTAACTACACCCAAATAGACCAAGTATAATGGTGTTGCTAAGAGGATGAACCAGACTCATCTCGAGAGGGCACACAATATAAGACTTCACTGTGGCATGCCACTCATTTTTTGGATCTATGCTACTAATGATACAACATATCTTATAAATAAGTCTGCATCGTATGCTTGGGTGGCGAGCTTCCTCGGGAAGCATGGATGAAGAAGGTGGTTTTATTTGTCCACTAATAGGATCTTGGTTTTGCAGGTTATGTTCATATTGAGGCAAATGATATAAGCAAGTTAGATTCTAAATCCAGTAAGTGTTACTTTTGTGGCAATGGTGGTGATAGCTTTGGGTACATACTATGAGATCCAGTCCAAAAGAAGGTGGTTTGAAGCATAAATGTGGTGTTTATGAGACTGAACTCTACAAGCACTACCAAGTTCAACAAAAGGGTAAGGAAATTAATGAAGAATTTATTGATCTTGATGTTAACTACACACCTAGTGCCCCCCTTCCATACCGAGGGCACAGGTTTCAAGGGTCCAGTACGCTACGCCAGCCAGCTGGGATGACCAAGTCAGTGAGCAAGTTAATCAAATAGAGTTTACCCCAACGACCCCACTACAAATGTTGTTAGGGTGGTCCTCTTCCAAATAGAGAAAGGTGAAGAAGATCTTTGATCCAACTCAAAGTATGCAGAAACATAATTTTGATCCCAACTTGAACTTTATGTTGCTTACAGACACTGGAGTGCTAAAGAGCTTTGAAGAAGCATACATGATAGATACTTCAGTTGAGTGGGAGCCTGACATAAACGATGAGATGAACTCATTAATGTCCAATTAGACATTTGAACTAGTTGTGTTACCTAAGGGTAAGAAGGCCTTGCATAATAAAGGGTTCTACAAGTTGAAATAGAAATCCAATGAAAGCAAGAGGTTTAAGGCTAGACTAGTCGTCAAGGGCTTTGAATAGAGGTATGGAGTTGATTACACAGAGATATTTGCTCTAGTTGTTAGGATTACTAACATCAAAATGATGTTATCTATTATAGTAGTGGAAGATCTTCATTTAGAGCAGCTAGATGTGAAGATACCTTTTCTACATGCTAACTTAGAGGAAGAAAAATACATGCACTAACCCCAATGCTATGTTGTGAAGGGAAAAAAGGGCTTGATATATATGTAGGTTGTCCAAGTGCTTGTATGACCTAAAGGAAGCTCTAAGGAAATAGTACCATAACTCTGATAATTTCATGCAATATATTTGATTTTATAGATGACACTCTGATCACTATTGTTATTATAGAAAGTCGGCATCATCATACATTATATTGCTACTTTATGCTAATGATATGTTGATTGCATGAGCTTATTTGAATGAAATTGGTAATCTCAAGAAAGAGCTATCTCATGAATTGATCATTAATGATCTAGGACCGCCAAAGTAGATTCTTGGCATGAAGATTTCTAGAGATAGGAAGAAGAAAGTACTCAGGCTATCTCAAACAGACTATGTTGACAAGGTTCTGATGAAATTCAACATTCATGATACTAAGTCAGTAGGTATGTCATGCCTCGGCAACTGCCTGACCTGAGCCAAACCCGGTCCAAGGGAATGTTTAAGCGCACGGGGGCGACACCGGATTGATTTATAAATTATGGAAGACTTTAACCCCTTTATCAGGTGAATTTCACATACAGAATGTGCACCTTTAAACCTCTGTGCAAGAGAAATAAGGAGAATAAAAGATGACTTTAACTCTGAACTAATCTACAAGTCATACCCCACATACTTAGAATCCTGAACCGACACACATGACTTTAATGAGAAAGTCTTAAATAGATCTAAAAACATAAGATATACATGAGTTTGAAATAAGAACCACCATACATGATGTTCTATTATTATAACAACATGAATAAAAAAAATATAACAAAGTCTAGAGGCATCTACGCCTAATCCCATGCTATCCCCGATCGTTCCGTATACAGAGGATCCTAGTTAACTGCATGTCACGCCATGCAACCTCAAAATAAAACACAAAAAAAGGGGTAAGTAAAACTCAATAAGGTTTTATATGTCGAGAGAGTAAATCCAAAATCATCACATATGTTTTACCTAGAATTCATCATATACATAACATGCATTCATCCTGATATAGTAGCATAACTTGTGCCTGTCTACTTAGCACATACATATACTCATAAAATCATCAGCATATCTCCTGCATACCATTTCACATGGCTTATCATAATATCATCTCATTCATGACTCATTTTCAATGTATTCATTCATCCTCCATACTAATTTATATAGTATATCATAATATCATCTCATTCATAATTCATTCTCAATGCATCCATTCATCTTGCATACTATTTCACATAGTATATCACAATATCATCTCATTCATAATCCATTATTAGCGCATACATTCACCTTGCATAAGAATGTCTCAACACACTAAACCATAATCATTTATATTAATCATATTCACATGTGTCACATAATCTCAATTATCCTACACAACCTGTGCAACCTAGGCATAATATTATCTCTTACACATGCATCATCACAAAGGTAAATGTCTCCATCATGGAGAGAAATACAATCATACCATGCACTCTAGATGTAGTCTGATCTCCACAAAGGAAACCTACGGTGTTTAGGGTAGTTAGCCCCTCTAATCGCCCTGGACAATCCTGACCAAGAATGTCTGAATCCCACATAGGGAACCTAGAGTAGTGTGTTCGCCTTGAACATCTCTGTGGTGGAAGAGTCCGAATTCCCATACATGGAACCTAGAACACGTGGTAGCCGGTGCATAAAAGGCATACCACTATGGATTCTCAAGCAGATGACTATCTCAAGAAATCTCTACTGCATTTGAGTCCACTCGACTTGTCTCCATTCAACTCAATTCAACTTGGGGAGGATCCATGTTCCATAAAGGAACTCAAATTGAAATCATATCCTTTTGGACCAACCAATTTTCGATAAGCTAATGACTAATTAATTTAGCACAAAATCTCATACCATCGCATCCAATCGATCAACCACGGCTAATCTCGATAAAGTCTCATCTGGAAATCTGTTTCATGATGAATATGGTACATACATGGGCAATACATACATGAATCATAATTCATGAAACATGCTCCCATCAACCCCTCATGCATCATTTATAATCATAACATCAACCATTACCATAATTATCCCCTACATGTGTGTGTACATAGTAAAAATATTCAATTTTAAGCATATGAACATGCATTGTAAATACCCATCAACATACCACACACATGCTCATTAATATTTAATCATGATTCCTTATTGAAAATCATGGGTGAAAATCATCGGAAAACATAATTCAAATCAAGTGCAACCTCAAGTTAAACTTAGATGGGCATATTCACACCACACTTAAAGCTAGACATAGCACCATCATTCATTCATAATTTAATCATGATACGTGAAAGCATATAATCTCATTCTCATGCTATAACCTTTCTGGAATCATACTCAAAATATGAGGAATCATTCAGCCATGGATTCAAGACAAGAACATATAACATGTTCAACCGAATAAAATAAAATATAATTAATACTTAAGCATTCATCATAGCCTCCAACATCTAATTCATACCCTTCCAGTAGCTTATCATTGCATATATTACTCATCAAAGTCATAACAAATGATACTAAAGAGTAAAAACACAAAAATGAGTAAAATACAAAAAATAGTTGAACTGCAGTGTTGACGTTCGAATGCCCTATAAAGCCTATTTAAACGCTTGGCCGTTCGAATGCCTAGCCATTTGATCGGCTGCTTGGCTGTTCGATTGCCATAATATACTTTTCTACTTCATCTTTTTCCTCTCAAACCCAAAACCGAAACTTCACGTAAACATCTTAAACCTTCAAATCCCACTCCCAATCATCATAATAATGAAATCCATGCTTATGAAACAATAAATCTATCCATTTATAATAAAAAATACAAAGAAATTATAAGAAAGATTAAGCTTTCCTAAATCCGTCATTAAAGCTCAAATCCATGGAAACCCACTTCAAACTCCATCAAAATTCAAATCTAAAATCACAGACGCATTTAGGACAAAATCACTTACTTTAAATGAGCTTCTTGACTTGAAATCAATCCTCCAAGACCTTCCAATCCTACCCACCATAGGGTTTTTGTTAATACCTTCATAAATCTAATTTAAAATACCTAAATCTCTTGAAAACTAATAGATTTAGGGTTTATTGAGTTCAAAAATGAAATTCCTTTCATAAGGGTTTGAAATAAAGGTTCAAATCAATAGCTTTTTGGGTAGAAATCAATATGAAACCTTGTTAAAAGAAGAGATTTGGAAAGTTTAGGAGAAACCCTAAGAAATTAGTACCTTAATCGCATTTCCTTCTTTGGAAATGGGGATTAGGGCTCCTAAGTTCCAGATTTCTAGCCCTTCCCAATTGGGAAAGTGACTGGGCTTTTCTATTTATAGTAGGCTTTGGGGTAAACCTAATAGATATGTGGGGTATAAATAGAGTTTTACACTAAAAATAAAAAACTTGCTTATTTTAAGCCAAAATTGATGTCTAAAAATTTTGAAACATTTAACTACTATCTTAAGAAGTTGTTAGGGTTATTTGGGACCCATAATCTCAATTTCACATGTGGGGCCCATAGTGGGTCCCACCCCCTAACTTTTTGGGTTAAATAGTAAAAAATTCTAAAAAATCCAAAAAGATTCCTATTATCTTATATTAACATAAAAACCATCTTAGTGAATAAAATTTGATCCAAAACCATTGTTAACCACTTAAAGTTTAAAAATAAGTCAAAATCGATTAAAGTTAACATTAAACTACAATAATCATTAAATACAATTAAAATAAATCGGTTAGAGTTTAGAGATCTTACAACCACTCCTATGGATAAAAGTACACCATGTGAGGTAGCATTATTTGAAAAGTGGGGGTAGTCTAACCACTTAAGTATGATTTTTGTAAAGTCTCATATAAATAAAAGAATTAGGGGATTCATCCCACAATGTACTACAGTTCAAGAACTTTTGAAAGCTATTGAAGCTCAATTCAAGAGTTTTGATCAAGCCTTGGCCAGTACCTTAATGTCCAAATTGCCATCTATGAGGCTTACAGATGACAAAGAGGTGAGAGAGCATATCATGCTGATGTGTGATATTGCTAATCAGTTGAACAACATGAAAATAAAGATTGATGACACCTCTTTGGTCCACTTTATTCTGAACTCCTCGCATACACAATATGGGTCATTCAAGATTTCTTATAACACATATAACACTCAATGCTCAGTCAATGGCCTTTTGAGTATGTGTATCCAGGAAGAATGGAGACTTAAGCAAGAGAAGATAGAAAGTGCCCATCTAGTTTCTCATAAAGGACAAAAGAAGGGAATTTATGGTGCTCCAAAAAAGAAAGCTGATAAAAGTGTGTCAATGAAGTCTACTAGTATAACAAAGGAAACTAAATGCTTTTTCTGTAAGAAAAAAGGACACATGAAAAAATATTGCCTTAAATATCAAAAGTGGCTTGCCAAGAAATGAGGTAAATTCATGTCTTTTGTGTATAATGAATCTAATTATGTTGATTCTCATCATAATAAAACATGGTGGATTGATTATGATTCTATAATCTATGTTTCTACTATCATGCAGGGGTTTCTCAAACTAAGGAAACCAAATGATGGGGAGCACAACATTTATTCAGTTAATAAGATGTGTTTAAAGGTTGAAGGTGCGAGACATATCACCTTGTTCTTCAAAGAATTCAGTTTATATATCAAGACTAGTATCTCATGGCTTTAATTTTAATAAAGATTTAGTTACCATTGATTATAATTCCTTGATAGATGGATTATATTGTTGCACTTTGCATGTTTCCTTTGAACAATTTATGATGTCTGTGGAAGGAAGTTTTATTAAAAAGAATTCCTCAATGTTATGGCATAGGCGGTTGGGGCGTATCTCTATTGACCACTTAAAGCGATTAGTAAGAGGAGTTTTAAAAACTCTAAAATTTGCTGATCTTGAGACATATATAAATTGCATAAAGGGAAAACACACTAATAAGTCTTCTAAGGGTGTTAAGAGGAATGATGAGAAATTAGGCATCATACACATTTATATATGTGGACCATATAGCACACCCTGTCTGAATGGTTAAAGGTATTTCATTACCTTTATAGATGAATATACCTGATACATGTATCTTTATGTCTTAAATGAAAAATCTGAAGTATTTGATGTTTTGAAGACTTATAAGGCAGAGGTAGAGAAGCAATATGGCATAAGTATCAAAATTTGTAGATTAGACAGGAGAGGGGAATATTGTGGTAGGCACACAAATTGTTGAAAAAAACCTGGACCATTTGTGCATTTCTTGAAGGAATAGGGCATTGTTGCATAATACACAATACCGGACACACCACAACAAAATGGTGTGGCTGAAAGAAGGAACCACACTTTGATGGATATGATGAGGAACATGATCAGTAACTCCTCTATTCCTCTCAATATGTGGAGTGAAGCCTTAAAGATAACCATGTACATTTTAAATTGAGTTTCATTTAAAGTTGTTCCTAAAACACCCTTTGAGCTATGAATGGATGGAAACCTAATTTAGATCATGTCCACATATGGGGTTGTCTTGTTGAGGTTAGGGTGTATAATCCACTTGAGAAGAAGCTTAGCCCCAAAATTGTTAGTGGTTTTTTCATTGGCTATGTAGAACGGTTTAAGGGTTATAGGTTTTTATTGTCCCTCACACACCCCTACAATAGTCAAGCACGGAATGAATGTTTTCTTGAGCAAAGCAACTTGAGTGGGAGTATTTCCCTAAAACACATTGTGTTTGACAAAATACGGGTTCCGATTTTTATACCCACATCTGGTGGGGGATCACATGTTGTATTACCTATGGTGATTCAAGAGCAGCTTATCATTTTTCCACCATCCTCTCGTGAACAAGTTGCTAAAGTTTTTATTATATAGGTACCTCCACCTGTGCATCAAATAGGACTTTGATGGTCCTCAAGAGTAAGGAAACCTGTAGCTCCTTTTGACTATGTTGTATACCTCTAAGAGTTTGTCGAGAATGTTGGACTCATTTAAGATCCTATTACATATTCACTAGCCATAACTGGAGATAACTCTAGTAAATAGTATGATGTCATACAGGATGACATAAAATCTATGGCTAATAATCAAGTTCCAAGATCTCGTAGAGTTACTAAGGGCACCATGACTCTTAACTGTAAATGGGTCTATAAGACTAAATTAGATATATTTGGTAACATTACCATATATAAACCCGACTTATAGCCAAAGGTTTTCTCAGAAAGATGGTATTGACTATAATGAAACATTCTCTTTAGTTTCTACGAAGGATTCATTAAGAGTTATTTGGCCCTTGTAGCTCATTTTAACTTAGAGTTACATCGAATGGATGTGAAGATGACGTTCTTGAATGAGAATCTTGAGGAGGGGGTGTATATGACTCAGCCTGAAGTATTCACTTCAGATAAAGAAAGTCATCTGGTTTGTAGACTCAAAAAGTCAATATATGAATTAAAATTGGCCTCTCGACAGGGGTATTTAAAATTCAACAATGTTATTACTTCATTCGATTTTAAGGAGAACATTGTTAACCAATGCATATACCTTAAGGTTAGTGTGAGCCATTACACATTTTTGGTCTTGTATGTTAATGACATTCTACTAATTGCAAGCAATGACTTAGTGATGTTGCACGAAACTAAGTAGTGTTTCTTTCTCAGAACTTTGACATTAAAGATTTAGGAGATGCATCATGTGTCATAGGGGTTGACATCTATCGTGATAGATCCAAAAAGATCCTTGGGTTGTCTCAGCAAGCCTACATCAATAAAGTTCTAAAATGGTTTAACTTGAAAAACTACTCACCTAGTGCAACTCCTATTATGAAGGGTGACAAATTTGGTTTGTTCTAGTGTTCGAAGAATTCTTTGGAGTTGGAAAGCATGAAAGAAATTTACTATGCATTTGGCTGTTGGTAGTATGATGTACTTGGAGGTCTGCATAAGACTAGATATTGCTTTTGCATATGGGAATGTTAGGTAGATACTAGAAAAATCTAGGGTTGGATTATTGGAGAGCTGCAAAGAAGTTTATGAGGTATCTACAAGGAGCGAAGGAGTACATGCTTATATATAGACATTCTGATTATTTGGAGCTAGTTGGATACACAGATGCAGACATTGCTGGTTGTGTTGACTAGAAAAAGTCAATATCGGGTTATATTTTCCTTTTGGCAGGCAGTACTATCTCTTGAAAAAGTATCAAGCAAACTATGGAGGTAAAGTTTGTTGCTTGTTATGAGGGCACGTCACATGCTACTTGGTTGAACTTTTCACAGGGCTTTCTATTATGGATTCTATATCTATGCCATTAAAGATGTTCTGTGATCACAGTGCTGTTGTGTTCTTCACGAAGAACAACAAAAGTAGAAGTTGGAGTAAGCACATTGACATCAAGTATCTTGTTGTTTGGGATCATGTTAAAGAAGGGACAATTATAATTTGGCATATAGTTACTGAGCTTCTGTTTGCTGATCCAATGACTAAGGGCTTACCTCCTTCTCTATTTAAGAGTCATGTGGATCGTATGGGTCTTATTAGCTCATCGTGCATTTGATTTTGCCTATGTACTTTTAGATTTTTTCATTTATCACAGCAGTTATATTTTCTTTTCTCGTGTTGTCTCATTGTATGTGCACTTAAGTATGAGATAATATTTGGAAAAAAGAGTTGGTGCATGCCTTCGCCCCCATATATATTTTGTCACATATAGCACTCAAACGGAATGAATTAGTTGCATTGTGATAAATGGAAGGGAATGTTCTCCTACGAGGACATAACCGCCCTCATTCGTACAATTATGACATTTTGTAAGAGTATATAAAGTTACTACATACAGTTCGAAGGGTATTGTTTTTTCAACAAAAATTGTATGCATGTACGAAAGTCTTTTTAAATTTTCCCATTATCCACTTGGTTATAATTTTTTTAACTAAAATATTTTTTCTTTAATTTAGTTTAATTGAGCCAAGTGAGAGTTTTCTTTTTATGGCTCAATTGAGAAGTTGTGCCAAGTGGGAGAATGTTGGACTTGTTTTAGAATTAAAACATAAGGTGGACAACTATCTCAATTGACATTGGTTTTGGGCTTTCAAAACTGTTCGGGTAATAGGTTTGAGTCAATATACCCATTAAGCTGTGGTTTTAGTGGCAAATCTGGGCTGTTGGTTGACCTCTAGATGGAGGGTCAGGATTGTAGGGTTTTTAACAATGATGTCCTAATTTAGTTAAAATACACTAGTAGCCATCCTTATACAGTGCCTTAAGTGAGAATTACTCTCAGTCAAGTTCTAAACCAGATACGCATTGTGAGAATTTGTAGAAAAACTTCATCAGAGGATTAAGCTTTGCTCATGTTGTAATGGCTACAAGTATGCCTAATCTTATTTTGTTTTATTCTTTCATATATATATTAGGGTAAACAATGAGTAACAAAGTAAAAGAAATTAAAACTTATTTAGAGACAAATTTGTATAGTTTATGATCATGTTGAAACCCTAAAATGAAAAATATTTATTGGATATTAAAAAAATGAAAATTTACAATACTCAATCTAATTGCAATTGCCCAATTCTAAATGGGCAGTTAGATAACGAATGGGTAGTAATAAATGAAGAATGGGTTCCTTAAAAAAAACAAAAAAAACTAGAGGATGTCGATCCTCTCCTCTGGCTCAAAATGACAAACATCAAGCATCAACAAGCATATGACAAAAGATTTGGACATCGATTGGGAAGAAATTTTTGCACCAGATCAGAAGATTTGTGCTCCTTCCTTGAGTTCGAAAAAGATCTAGTGATGAGAAACTCATAAATGGCATAGCAAAGAGGCTGGGTGACCCTCGTCAATGGCTCTTTGCCATACAGGAGCAAAGAGGTGGCTAAATATGGCTGCCTTGCTAGTGGATTAAATTGAGGGGAAGAAGAGAACTCCAACGGTGAAGAAGTGTAGGGAAGAAAGGGAGAAAGAGAGAGGAAGAAGAGGCGGCAGGTTGGGGGAGGACTTCGACGGGGAAGAAGTTTAGGGGAGAAAGGAGTCGAGAGTCCTCTGTATGGAAGCATGGGGGAGAAAGGAGTTGAGAGTCCACGACCCGAGCATTTTAAAAAAAACCTAGGGGTTGTATTTATTATAAGAAAGTTTTGTGAAGTGACTGGAGCCGCTTTTAAATTTGCGATGGGTAGCTCCAAACAAGTTCTTTAGCCGTCTCCGTTTTTTATTTTAAAATTAGAATATAAAAATTGAAACAAAATTTTATGAAATACCCTATAAATTATTATAAGTGATTTAAATATATAAGTGGATAAAAATTTAATCTTATTTATTTTCAACATTTATAGTATTTAATATTGATCTATAAGAATATATATGTCCTTATATTTTAAGTGTTAATTCCAAATCTAACTCAATCTTAACTAAATATAGTCAAATTCTTAAAACTAATTATATATAAGAAGTTTCAATATAGTTTTGTTCAACGAAATTAGTTAATTAAAATACATATACCCACATATATTTTTTTTATCAATCTCTACCTCATTCCCCACATGCATGAATCCTACATGATATGCCATTTACACTACATAACATGCACATGATTGTTTTGCCCCTACCTCTTATGCTGCACATGAGTCAGTAAAGTAATTATTTAGGTATAAATTCTTACTTACTATTGAGTCTTCTCAGGCTATGAAAAGAGCATTTAAAGCAATTGAAAATAGTATTTTTAAGACATTAGTTGAATTGAGCATTTGGCATTGTAAAGTCCCCGCCTAAGTCTTTTATAGGGTAAAACCCTAATTCTCTCACTTTATATTTTCAAGAAAAATACTAAAACAAAGTCAGGCTAATATGAAATTTGGACCAAAAAAGTACTATGGGTCTAGGGTCCAAAATTAAATTAAGGGTTTGGACTGATCATTGAAGCTATTTTTCTCATACATATAAAACTTATTGCATAGTACAGAAATTTCAGAACAATATAGGTTCCTAAAGCTATATCTAGGTCAATTCGAAGCGAAATTGACTCAAGGTATGTGCACCAAAACTGGGATTCAATAGTCGTGTCTTCAAAAAAACAATTGAGGATGGTATGACATAATTTGGTTCTCGAGAATCACAAAGAACTGGAAACGCAGAATCTGGAAGTTTAGACCTTCTTTTAATTTTGAAAAATCTAATGATCAAGTAAATTATGAGAAAATTCTCCAAAGTTTATAGATGAAAAAGACTCTTCCAAGAGTCTTTGATAATTTTTCGAAGGCTATTTTATGGGGTTTTGGTCCCAAAACTTAAGTCATCATTGAAATATGATAGAAAACTAATTTCAGAAATAAACAAATGTTTCATCAATGAAAACTCACAAAATCGCTTGAAAATTTTCATTAGAGAGAGTTGAAGACATCACTGAACTCTAGTAAAAATTTTAGATCGATTTGAGTACAAGAAGGTCCAAAACAATTCGGCCTTTTTGGGGGCAAAGAAATTCAAAGATGAAAATCTGGTTTCAAATCAACAACACTTAACTCCATTATCTAACTCTATTAAAGACTTTGAAAATCCGTCACATACATAAGTATCACCCATAGACTCCACATATCACATTATTCTAGGCTTTTATCATATGCTTAAGATCATACATACATGCTAATGCATCAAAATATATGTATAGACATAGAAGCATTTACTACATCACATGAATCAAGCAAAACATTCAACCACATCTTACTTCATCATGATCTAATGTAGGGAAAGTAGTACCTACCTCTTTCACAAGAGCAAAACTCTTCCAACTTGAAGTTACTTAGCCTAGCTTTAGATGGGGGATCCTCCTTCTCTAAGCTTCAAAGGTGCTTTAATAGCCTTCTATCTCCAATGCTCCAAGAGGAGGCAAAGAAGTGGGGTGGCTAGGGCAAGGGAAAGTGGGAAAGCGAAGAGAGGGAAGATGGTGTTCAGCCAAGGGAGGAAGAGGTAAAGAGAGGGGAGGGTGATGAGAGAGACCAAGTCTTCCATGGGGTGTTCCTACATTGGCTAGGATTTCCCTCCTAAGAGATTCTCCCAATTTCTATTTGAAGTCTAGTTTCTTAATTTGAATTGATCCTCTCTTTCAAGAAAAAATTAAGCCTTTTTTGGGTAACTTGGTGCCAAAGTAAGGGGCTGGGCAGGCTGACATCCACAAGGGCACATGCCCAAGCCCATTTAAGACCCAACAACTCGCAAAGTAACTAATGTTTCTCTTTCCTATTTTAAGTGGGGTCTCATCGTAGTTTTCTTTAACGACACATCTCTAGCCGTACCCTTTTAATTAGGGTTAGGTAGGCGAGTCTAAGCGCATCTCGTCTAGACATGGGTATTCCCTCGTACTCAGGTCACTCGGGTCAAGTCTCATAGGCACGTCTACTAGCTTACCATGTATAGACCCTTAGGTCAAAATGCCTAGTTCACCCTCCCTCGACGTCCAATTAGGGTTTTAAGATTTTCGAGTAGCCGAGTTAACTAGGTTTACATGCAACCCAGACTATCAAACTAAATTAGGAAAGTTCTTGCCCCTTGCCCCTAAAGGGCAAGGGGTCAAATCTAGGTTTTTATCATAGTCCAATTTAACAATAGGAGGTTAATTTCTCTCCTAAAATTACTTAACCAAAGAAATCTCTTCTAAGTTTTTGGGGTAATATAAAAGTAGCTAATCACATTGTCATTGTCGGCCTTGTCCTTCTCTCCTAAAGATTGTACAATTATACTTGAGCTTGAAGCTAAGTTTGAATAGCTTGAGTTTGGGCTTCCATGGTTTGAGTTGTATTGTGAAACATGACCATCATCTAGGAAGGGGTTAGGGTGTTCTCAGTGACTTCCAATTTGGCTGTACACCTGTAGCCAAATTAGGGGTTGCACCAACAATAACTACATTAGTAGTTGAGGGGTCTCTAGCCCCATTTTGCCTGTCTAGCCTGCCTCACCGAATTGGATGTGTTTGTTGCTTTCAGGTTTTGTAAGTCATACACTAGGTAAGTTGGTAATTCTAACCTCCCAATCTATCACATTTGTCAAAACTTCTGATAAACATATCTCATGGTGCTAATCACTCATATGCAAAATCACATCATAATCCATAAGTATTTTGCATAAGAATTTTGCTTGTGGGGGGCCGCGCGAGGGAAAATGGGATTTCCCGCTGTCAAAACATTTCTCTCTTTGATCGACACACCGAAAAAAGAAGAGCAAGAAAGCGAAAGAAGCCGTCATCCCGACCTCCACTTCCGCCACAGAGAAGGCTAACAATGGCCGATGAAGCCAATACCCACCAGCCACCTTCCGCCACCGTTTCTTTATTTGTTAAATTCGGGGGCAGAAACATCCCCATCTCGATTTCCTCAGGTTCCACCGTGAGGGACCTCAAGACCCTTCTCCAGCCCCTTACCAACGTTCTTCCTCGCGGCCAGAAACTCATCTTCAAAGGTCGAAAACATATGCTCTTACGTTATCGGTCTAATCTTCTTTTTCTTAGACATTTACGATTTTACCTACCGTTAGTGATTCATATGGACAATGAAGTACTTCTTGTCATCATTTAGATCCTTTTTTTTTAATTTTTGATTGGTTCGTTCTATCCAAATGAAAAACTATGGGAACTTGCTTTGTTATCATTCCATGCTTTGTGTTGAAGGCGGATTGCAATTTGCAAGTCAATTTTCATCCCGATGTTGTGAATATGCCAACCTTATAAAGATGGGATAAGGCTGATGGTGATGATGCTATTTGTTGTGAATGCCACGGTCGTTTCTTTGTGGGTCAGCTTTTTTATATGAGAAATCAATCTTCAATTGACTTGTTTTATCCATGTCCCCTCATTCGCTTCCCATTTTCCTCTTGTTGGCAGCCTGGTCAAGCTGTTAGTGGCATCTCTTATATGCTGCCATTCATTATTTCTTTGCGCTGCGCCCAAAATGTATTATTACCTTCACTTCATTTCTTCCTGGGAGGTCTCTTGTCTTCTTTTCAGTGGAATCAGTTTTAATTTGATCCGTCCAAGTTTTACTGGGATCCTTTTCATCCCTTGAGCTATCCTTCAGATCATGTTGTTTTTATATCTGGTTCATATAAATTTCACATTTATGCAAATTGCTGGATGAAATAATGTTAAAAATACTTCTTTTTTTTGCTTGTTTGAAGGTTGTGTCAAGAGGGGCATCTTGTAAGACCTTGCAATTTTATTATTTAAGAATAGTCTGTATTTTAGACTCTGAGGATAAGTAAATCGTATTCCAAAATGGAGTATGTGCCAATGTTCACAACTGGGACGAGGCTATTTTTTTCCTCCTTTAATGAACACTATTGATTAACTCTTACACCCACTGTTTATGATTGCGAACTGTAAATTTTCCAATAATTTTCCACATCATCTCTTAGTAGTAGTTTTATATTTGGAATTGTTTGTTTGGTATTGATTACCAGAGAGGGAGGCCATTCTAATATATGTTTTGACAGGAAAGGTTCTAAATGATACGACGACCATTGGGTCAGCACAAGTATATGATGGCTCAAAATTAATGCTGATGGCATCTCATGGTCTGCACCAAGGGGTACTTGTTTTCATTCATATTTTTTGCCTTCTCTTGGACACTTAGAGTTGTAATTATGGATTCTAGTAATTTGTACTTATCTTCTTTCCTCTGCCATCATTCAATATGGAAAATCTTGCAGAGTCATGTGATAACTACATTGTACCAATTAGTACTTGTAAGATTTCAAATTCAGACATAGGTGACCCTTAGCTACAACCAGTTGTTGATAGATTAGATTATTACAACCTGATGCCTGAGTGTGAATTAGGTGCTCTGCGCTTACTCCTCATGGGATCTGATGTTATACCATCCTTCCATGCTCTGCTCTGCCCTGCCTTCTGCCACTCAGCACCTACTGTTTGCCGTGCTTTGCCGCCGCATTTGCTTGGCATGGCCTTGAGCGCAAAAAATAGTGTGCACCTATACAAACTTTGTTTTCCCAACAATTAAATGGATTATTACTGGGCTAAGAGCTTCATGGGCCTTATAAAAGGATGGCTATTTGAAAAGAACATTTATCTCTTTTTTTCCCTTTTTGACCCATGTCAACTTGGAGGTGCATGGAGAGATAAGGAAGTGATTTCCAAATCCAGTGGTAAATTGTTATTTAAAACTATTCTAGTTGTATTAGGAAATTGTTTTCAGTAGAATCTCAAACAATGTAGTCAATGACTTTTTGGACTATATTTAGTGTTAGGATTTACATGACATAGGATATTGCCCTTAATATTAGAAGAGATTATGTGCGGACTCCCGCTTGCCCCGTTGAAGTTGCAAGGGGGAAAATTCTAACTGTCCTGTTTTAGGAGCTGCTTGCTGGGCGTGAAAAAATGCATCCCACACACAGGCACATAAAAATATTTTCCATTTAAGAAGGGCTGAGGTAGACAGAAATATTTAAATTAATTCCTCTCCTTATTTATCTCATCCTTTTCTTCTTGCAAAACTTAACATGGTATAGTTGAGGGGTTAGTTTTTTGAACCAAAAGATAAGGAGAATTACTTTTGTGTAAATTTGGTTGTCTATTATTTAAGCAATTTTTGTCTTCCCATTTTGTCTTTGACAATCATTTTTTATAAAACTTGCAATAATGCACACACTATGTAAATATGGATTGGATAAGAAAAAATAAAACAAATTGGAAATAAAGTATATATTGACAAAGGTCTCCCTTGCATGCTATAATTATAATACATGATTTTAGAATCATAATGATCATAAACTACACATAATTATAAGCATTATACTAAACCAGATACACCCATAGAAAGCAAGTGCAAGTCAAAATCTTATAGGCTTAATATTAGGTCATAGGTTGGCGAAGACAGTGATAACGAAAGACTTTGCATTGTGGAGTGTGTCATTCATATTCATGAATACTTTGGTGGCAGGTCTCATTTGATAGAGATCGTTAGGAGTATTTCAATGGTGTAAAAAATATGTGAATCCAAATATGTGAATATAGGTAAAAATACAAAAAATTATTATCATGAAGCATGCTATATGCGTGGGACCCACAAAAAAAAGTTTGAGAAAATGTACGCATACTGGATGTCATTTTGATAAAGCTCATTGAGAGCTTTCCAATAGTACCAATAATGCGTGAATCTGAGTTTAGGAGTGCAAGTTATAATCTTACAAAGTTAAAATCGACATAACGTAAAAGGTAGGGCCCATGTAAAATAAACAACTAGTACTAGGTTGACATGAGGCAACAATCTAAAGAATCTAAGTAAATAATTTTGCTAAAATACCTTCATATCAAATACCAATTTAAGCTTGTATTAAAGGGCATTATAGGAAAAATATGAGGTCAATATAGGAAGTTTGGCAAAAATCTATCATCACTCAATTTTCTTTATACAGTGGTATGATAACGGTGAAGTCATGTTTGATAAATAAGTTCTCTAGCATATTTTTTGATAAGTTCAATAAAATTCTTTCCAGTAATATCTAGTATGGATTTCCATTTAATCCTTTAATTCAACACAGCCAGTATACTCTCTCTGCATGTATTATCTTTATATAAACTTGCTTTCAGCCAGCGAAGTTTCATAATGGGCTTTATTCTTCCATATTGTGCATCTCTATCTATCCTTGTTCAGATTAGAAAAAGAGGCATACCTTTGACATGACTAAATGATATGTGGAGGGAAGCTGGTTAAATGGCTGATACTACTAGAATGCTGTCTGCACATGTACTACCTTGTGTTGGAGTTTTCGTTAGTGCAAAGCCACTAGTTTATATTTGAAAGAGCATTAAAAATTCAATAATGATATTGTTAGCATATACATTAATCTTGTTATTATGATGCCATTTATGAGTTTCATTTTTTTTGTCAGTAAAGCGTTGTCTAGAAGATATAACTACAGTCATCAACATCGGTAGGTTTGACTTGGATTAGGTACACCTATTACAAGGAAAATTTAAAACCAAAATTTCTTCTGTTTTTTTTCTAAATAATTTGACTGTAAGCCAACAAGCAGAATTTGTTGAACAGAAGTTAACAGTCAGCTGGTGCTTATGCAATCCTCAATTTTCAAATGTCCTCTATATGAGAACCAAATCAGAATCTTTTGTAGCTTCCAGTATATTATCTCTTTTTTCAGTTGAGAGGTCTTTGATAAGTTTATCAAGAGACAATTCTCAGCTTTCAACTTTTCTCCTTGCTTCCTTTTTCTCTCGAGGCACCTTGTTGCTTAAGTTTGGCCACTGGTGACCTATATGGATAACTAACTCAGAACATCCTTGAACAGGATGGACCCATCACTAAAGATATTCCTGCATCTTTTAGCTCCAAAGGCATTGGTGCACGTCACACTTCTTCTATTAAGCCTGAAGCAGATATTCAGAAGACACGTTTGGAACGGTGGAAGGTGACTGGTGTTGTGGCCTTGTCTGATTCCCACTTGAAGGTAATTGGATTTAGTGGAAAAGACCTTTATACATTTTGCTTGTTGTAATATGTACTGATGGGGTTTTCTTTTAGATGTGTTAGTCTATTCTTCCTAATAAAACAGGTGGCCATTGTTGAATTACTGTTCTGACTAAGTCATGCCTCCAGCCTATGTACTTGATAATTCCGTGATCACCTAAAAGAAACTGCAATAATTAGTTGGTAGATAACATCATCTTGCGCTTTTCCTTGTGATTCACATAATAGTTTTGCAGAATTGGTAGATTGGTTAACATCTTTCCATAGTAGTAAAAGTGGCGGCAGAGATTCTGTTGTGCAGTTTTCTTATTGTAGACTCTTTCCTGTCACTTATGAAAGATATCTGTGAAAAAGATAGTTCTTTCCATGTTTTTCAGAAAGTGTAGTAATTTATTTTTTGAAGCTTAATGTGTGTTTCATTTACCTGTTATTTTTGTCTATTAAGACGTCTATTCAATTTAAATAAACAAATATTCTATGTGATATTATAGGATGGGGACCAACCAGTAGTTGGCTGACCTTTACTAATTTTCAAAGCGAAACTTACTTCATATAAGTAAGTGACTACCATGCTTTATCTATAGTTATTGTGTGAAAGAGAACATTTTTGAATTGCTTGTGATGTATGTGATATTAGAAGACTGCGCCAAGTGATAGGAAAATAAATTCTACTAGCATCCTTCTTTCCAGAATCTGGGAAATGCCTTGTTCTATGAAATAGCATTATGCATTTGGATGAATCGTACATGACAGAACTTTAAAGTGTATTTTTGAAATGCAATTACGCATATATAGAGATAAAGGGCTTGCGTTTTGATAAGCTTGAATGCAATTTTATCTTTCTGAGGTCTGTTAAACTGTATAGTTTTTCTTCCTGCAATATATGATGCTGGGCATGAAGCTTTTGTATGTTATTTTCTCTCACATGAAAGGCTGTGCCTGAGGAAGTCTGGGCTTGTGGAGCTTCAGTCAGGGTGCTAGATCTCAGCAATAATTCTATCCAAGAAGTTCCACCTATGATTGGCTCATTGAATTCTGTACAGGTAATTCTTTTGTAAGGTAATTTTCTGGTTTACCCTTTAGTTCTATTTCTGCGATTATAGCATAATCAATGTTACCTTGTGTTAGAAATACTCCATTCCACATTAATTGTCTGGATTGAAAATCCAAAATGTACTAAAATTAGTTCATTTTGATTTTCCAATCTAGACAATTAGTATGGGACAGAGGGAGTTTTCATAAGAAATGGAAGTAAATATTTTTTTTTTATTTCAAGAAACTTACCTCACTTCATTATGTGGCAGAGATTGCTTCTTAACACAAACAACTTATTGGATGGGGGCATTAACTGGGAAAGTGTTACATCGCTCAAGCTCCTTATGGTTCTGTCTCTTAATGAAAATTAGTAAGTGAATTTATATTGTATATGTTGCTTCTATTTATTAATATAGTGAAATTTGGGCTTTTTCTATATTTACTTCCTAAAATTACTTGTTAGATTTCTATAACTTCACTAAAGCATTTCTAAATGCAACTAAATTTTCTGTGTCAAGTTCTAACAAACTGGCACATTCAGATTATATTAGTAGTTTTAAAATCAAAACATATATTGCATGTCTTAGTGTCGAAAAGGTGTGAAGTGAGACTTGAGGTTCTCAACTGCCTTAAAGGCAAGGCAAAAGTCTGAAGGCTTGAGGTGTGAGCCTCATGTTTTTTATTTTTTTAACATATAAACATTAAATAAGTAAAATAATAGATGAAAAATCTGAATTACAAGGTGAAAGCGATAAATAAGAAAAGTTTCCATGGATAAGATAAGAATATTTATTTAACAAAACGAAGGATTATATAAAAGCATTAATAAATATAAAAGTGTGTGCAAAAATCTAATTGAGAATCAGAAATTTCTATGGGCCCTTGTGTAAGCTAGGTGGACCAGATAAAGTCTTGCTTTCCCACTAGATAAAACGGGTTCAACCTGCTAGATCACCAATTTCGGTTGGCCTTCCATTGGTAATGTATCTGGACACTATATGACCACCAAAGTAGGTGACCCACACCCTCAATTATGGTGGTGGATTACCCTCATTGATTAATTACAACAGAAGGCTAATAACAAAGTGTGTTTTTACGGGGAAACTCTCTATCTAGGGGTATTGTAGCATTAATTGTCGAAAGTGCCATTTTGCGATGTTTCTAACAATTAGGTGTATTTTGGAATTATTTAGGAACTGTGGGCATTAGTTAGCCTGTGCACAATGCGCAGGCTAACTTCCTGCTCTGTATTAAGAAATTGTTCCTGCTAGAGTTCCAATGGACCCACTTTGTTGGACCATAATGAAGGGGATGTGGGCATGAAACTCCATCTCGATGAGTGCATGACCTTCATTGATTAACTACAACATAGGGCAAGTAACAAGGTGTGTTTTTATGGAAAAACTCTCTATCTAGGGGCACCATAGTGCTAAAGGATGAAAGTGCCATTTTGCAGGGTTTCTAACAACTAGGTGTAGTTTAAAATTTAGGAACTGTGGGTATTAGTGCACACACTAACTTCCTGCTAGAGTTCCAATGGACCCACTTTGTCAGACCTTGATGAAGGGGATGTGTGCATGGGACTTCATCTTACTGAGATCTCTTATCTCAGTTGAGAACCGAGATATAAATGGGTCTCAAATTGAAACCTTTACCAGAAATTTTTGTTCTTGGCATATTTTATCAAATCTTGCATGAACAAAGAAATGTTCTTTTCCCTTCAATGATGTCTGGCAGAGACATTGATGTTCCTTTTCTTGCTTCCTGTTTACGATAGTGTAAAAGGACGGAGACAAGCCATGCCCGCAGGCATCCGTTTACATACCGAACTTGTGTCTATTTGTTTCTTCTTATTTTACTTATTTTTTGGGTCAAGGCCGGGCATTGAGTGTTCTGGGACTCCGTTCATTTCTTCTTGTTTTACTTGTTGGACTTAAATTGCTACATAATCTTATATATAAACTCTACTGATCATCAATAAGACTTCGATCTTTGCTCGTTGTTTTCTATTTACCCAGCTTATTTAGTAGTATCAATTTATCCATGAGCACTACTTGCTATTATTGCAATAGGGTTGAATGCTAAATGGTGGTGTAGTTTTTTTGCTTTTTTTTTAATGTTCTATGGTTTTGCATAAATTGGAAGTTGCTGGTTGAGCATGAATTTATAAAGAATTATTGGAGTTTTTCTTGTGGGCTATTTCAATGAGAAGATTTTCACTATAATGTGTACTGTAACAATATGGAAGTTGGGAAGTGGCTGAGTGTTTGGGGAGGCAAGGCTAAATGTCCATCTGCTATCTGTTGTGGATGTGGCATGTGTCTGTCTGCATCTATCTGTCACGGACACAGATGAAGTTGTCCTTTCTAGCCAGATCTACCCCAGTCGAGGTCAGAGAAGACAGTCATTTTTCTGGCCTGACCCGGTAGCACTGAAAGGGGTTGAGGCCAACAATAAAGGAAGAGAAGAGGACGGCAACGACGAATGGTATACCTGGCGGCAATGGCCGATGCAGGTGACGGCGATGACCAGTGCAAATGGTAGAAACGGAGGTGTCATGGGTGCTAGCTGCTAACTTTAGCACTGTGGGTGGTCGGAAGAAGTGGAGAAGGGAAGAGGGAGGAGGAAGGACAGATAAACAACTGTTTTTAAATGAGGGGTGGCATAGTAGTTATTTGATTAGAAAAGTAGTTGTAATGAAGAGTGGGATGACCTCATCTGACATGACAGAAAAATTTTACTTTTTATTTTTTTATGAAGACCGATCCATACCTAGCTTGACAGAACTTTTTACTTTTTTATGAAGACCAACCGTACCTAGCTGGCTAACATTAAATTAAAAAAAGGGGAGAAAACTCAGGATTTTCGGATGCGGACAGCCATGGACACATACACATTTTGTCAAACAATTTGATATGCTTCAGTTCGGAAAGTAGCTCACAGTACAGACAAAGACATGGATCACCACGTTTTAGAATTCTTCTCAAAGTCCATTTGTCCATCTATCTTTAGGGGCTGTTAGTGTATGGAATTTTTGTAAGATTTTGTTGATTTCGCTCCAATTCTGGCTCGAATTATCAGAATCATTTGTGTAGGTGGGCGGAATTAAAAATTCCACCTGGAAGTTGATTACAAGCCATTTTGAGCCGGAATCGGTCGAAATCACCAAATCACCTCATGAGGTGATTCCGTCAATTCCTGCTCCCAACCCCGTTTTGAAAATTACAGATTTCATTATGTTTCAAGGGTTACTTCTCATATCAATTTGAGCCTTGAGAAGTGTGTTATATAAGTAAAGTCTACTTTAAAAGTTTAAAATTACCTACCCTTGTCAGATCTTGTTTGATAGAGCTCGAATTTAGGAGCGTGATAGTACCAAGAATGTGCATATCCGAGTTTAAAAAAGAGAGTTATATTAGTTTAAAGTTTTAAAATTGAGTTTGACGCGACATATGAATTTATTCTAAAAAATTTCATTACCAATAGTAATTCATATTCAACGGTGAACTTTTAGAGTTAATTCCAAAAAATTCTACTTCCATTTGTAAAAAATCCAACACCCAAATGGCCCCTTAGTTATAGGTTGCTCGGTACATCTACTGGTAACCACATAACCTTTTGTAACTGCTTTAGAGATAAATCATGCTTCCAACCTATACAAGAGTTTTTGTTGGACCTGCATAAAATGAAAAATCTTTCCAAGACCAAGTGGTAGATCTGTGTAAATCATTCTAAAACACTTTTGTTATTATCAAGACAATCATAGTCGTAACATATGTGGGTTGTTTTGAAGAGAAATAATGGGTTGGAATGCAGAGACATTGTTGGACAGATTTTGCAGAACAAACAAATATATGTTCTCATAATAAGATGGTGTCATGCAAGGTTTGTGTGAGGTGCATCACATCAAGCATGAACCTTCGCATGTACAGGTTCTAGACTTTTCGAAGAACACACGGAGAATGTTGAGGCGAATGTACGCAAAACACTGAAATTTGAAATACTGTTCTAAAACCAACTTTGACACTTTCTGGCCTATGTTACAGTGTGAATTCAATATAAAGAATTAAAATAATCTTTTTCTATTATTTTTACTCGATCACATGCATTTTCTATGGCATTGACATGTAGCTTTAAACTTGTTGAATCTTCTTGAATCTTCAAGTCCTCATGGTTCATCTTCAAATCACAAGATGGATATTTTACAACTTGAACATAATGTTTTTTGTCTTAGAACTTGCCAATTAGCATATTTTGACTTTACATCATCCTCCTGTCAATTTTTTGAAGCTAAATATTGATGCTGCATGTCAAGAAAATCTTGGATTTTCAGGATGAAGTGGTCTTATCAGATCATGTTTTGGTGTTCCTTGCTGTAGTTTATATCACTATTATGGATCTTCATCTAATTTGTGTGCAGAGGCTAATGCTTTAGTACAAGGAATTTGCTATGCTATTGCCTTTAACTTTCTTCCTCATAGTGTTGAAGCTAATTTTTTGTCCTTGATTGATATGATGCAAGTAAAGTTCGATTTACCTTGGCATATTCGAAATGAATTAGAGGAAGTTTTTGAAAATAGAGGGTGACATTACATTATTTTCCAGAATATTTTCTGAGAAAATAATGCTACTGCTGATTAGTTACCTAATTTTGCTTATCTTAATCAGAGTTCATGATGTTAATACAATTACAAATAATGGAAATTTCCACCAGCTTGTTGGTATGTGCAAATATGATAGATGTGCTCTATGGAGTCTCAGAATTTGATTCTTTTGTTAAGGTTGTTTTAGCCTCTAGAATATTTCCTTTTGTAGGACTCGGGTTAAGATGCATCATGTTCCCTCCTTGTATTTTTTTCTTGTTCTTCAATAATATTCTTTCCGGCTCTCTAGCTGGTTAATTAACAAAAAAAGGGATAAATAATGAGTTGCAGAAAAGGGATGGTGATGGATATGTAGGAAGAATTGCAAGAAGGATGACTAGAGGCGAAGAAAGTGAGGGGGGACTAGAGACAAGGGGGATCCTGGAAAAAAGGAGGAAACAGTGTGAGATAAGAGGAAAGTAGACAAAAAGGATTTGGTCACATGAGAATAGCAAAGGGGAAGAAGAAGATGGGATGAAGAAATGGAACGAAAATCAAACGAAAAACATCACTTTTTCAATCATCACCAAAACTCCTAGTTGCCAATCGGGCTAAAATATTAATAGACCAAAACCACTGTTTTCCAAGACTCCTAAGCAAAGTACTTTTCTAAATAAAATGCTCTCCATATTAGGGGAATACACTATTGTAAACTAAATTTATATTTGTAACCTTATTATAAAAATCTTATATATTAACTTCCTAAGTTTGCATCAGTATTGAGCAATTATCTGATATTGATTCAATTGTTAATGAAGCTAATCTCCTAAGATGGCTTTCTAAATAAGTACCTTTCCCTACAACTAAGTGAAATCTAATTTTTCTAAGCGAGGTTGCTAAAATACCATCACATCACCCATAGAAAATGAAAAAAATGCTTGTAATATTCAATTGAGGCTGCATGACCAGCTATCTTAATATTAATTTAGAGACGCGTATATATGTACCTTTGTGTTTGCATGTAATAATATTTTCTGACATGTAGTGCGTTATTTATTAATTGGGAAACCATTTAAAAGGTGAAACATTCGTGTTAAAACAGTTGACCTAACATGACCTGCAGCTACCACTAGGGCAAAGGTTGCTGGCCTTTTTTACTATACGGAATCTGTAATTTTTGAGGTTTGCTGCAATTTAATGCATTTTTTAAATATATTGTTATTAATTTTTTAGGAACCAATGTGCTATTACAATTTTATGGGAACCTGTGTGCTTGTAGAAATTTCCATCTTTCGAATAAGAGCAACCATATGGATCATATTGTGTTCAATAAAATTCAGAACCAACTCTGGTTTGTAAAGCAGAATCAAGTTGCATACTCATTTCCCCCTAGGGCTTAGCTTAGATTGAATTCTGAATCTTTTATCATTTTTTTTAGTTTTGCTCAATGATAGATTTGATTGATTTGTTTGCTCTATATGTTTAAAACACGAATTGAAAGAACATACGAAGTATATGTATTGCAATTGACTAATTTCAATTATCAAAACTATGTAGAAACTTCATGGTTTTAGTTTTAGGAATTTGCCCCGGTGTAGTTGTAAAAACAGGAGTAGACGTGGTCTTATCTATCAAGGTTGAAGACTAAGCAGTGTGTTGAAGGTAAAAAGTTAATTTACATACATTCACATACACAATTCACTTAAATTACCTTAGAATGAGTGAATTAAGTAAATTTAGGAGTTTCAAGCTAAATTAGGCTAAATCCATAATTTTATTGTTCAATCGATCTGCAATTTATACATGACCAATAGATTGATTAGCACTTGAATCAGGCTTTTGTAAAAATAAGCCGAAAATTTATTGATCGTTTACAACATTGAACGATTGATCACTAAGTAGTGTCATAAATCAGTCGCTATTTGTGTTGGTTGCAAGTTTAAGCCTTTTCGGATAAGATTTCATTTCTAATTGAATTCAAACACTTAAACCGATTTAGTAAACTATTTAAAGGTTAGGTAATCTCAAAATTAAAGAGAGGAAAACTTAGAAATTCATAGAGAAGAAAGAAGAGATAATCTTTAAGCTTTATGCTTATGCTAATGGTAATTCTTTGAAAACATACAAGAAAGAGAAGAGTCCTACACCTACCAATTCAAAGAGGAGTTGGAGCAAAATCTTCAAAGGAGTTGAAGAGGATCAAGGCTAAAGTAAATGAACAAGATGAGCTTGTTGTTGTGGCTAGAAGGAGGCAAAGACAGTAAGTAGAAGAAAAGTTTTAAGTGCTTAAGGAGAGAAGACTTAAAAGGCTAGTAACAAAAACGAGTCTTTGGTTTAGAGTCAACAACAAAGATTAGTGGTTTGTTTATGTCTAAGTAGTGTCATATTATATAGTGCATTGATTTTAAGCCGAGAGTGACTGCCATGGTTATTTACCCTAGTTGGGGTTTTTTATGTTAAATCCTTGTGTGTTTATGTGTGATTTGTATATTTTGTAGTATGATTATTTGATGGAATGATCATGAATGCATAGATACGTAGTTTTTATTGCTTAATAAAAATTATTGCACATTGAGGCCAAAATTTTGCTTGTTCTATTTATCAGTCTAACTACTTTGCCCTCGGCCCTGGGTTTTCTGACTTCTCTGAGAGAACTGCATATTGCTAAGAACAACCTCACAAGTTTGCCAGAGGAAATTGGACTTCTGAACCATCTCCAAGTCTTGAAGGCCAGCAGCAATAGGTATCATTTGGGCTGGCTATTTTTATTGCAAAATTTCTTGAAATGAATTGAAGTTTAAACCACTGTCTTTTTCTGCATAGTGTACTTATTCACTGTTGAGGATAGAAAAAATTGATAATTAAATGATAAATAATCATCTATACTTAAGCTGTTTTGTTCAATTCTTTCAATAATATGATAGACTGCATGCATAGGCTAATCGTCTAAGCCAATAAATGACATCATTAGGGAAAGGAAATGTTAATCATTTATAAACTTATCTTGATTTGTGTGGAATACTTTTCATAATTGGCAGGATAAGTTCATTGCCATCATGCATTGGAGATTGCATATCACTTGCTGAGGTGATACTTTCCTCATTTTATAAACTCTTGCTATTATCCTGTCATAGTATACAAGGTCAATATTGCAACTGTAGAAAATTCGGCATCATAACTGTTTATTATGGTCATGTTTGATCTAGGTGGATTTGTCATCAAATTTTCTTGTGGAACTGCCTGATACTTTCGGGAAATTAAGTTACTTGAAGGTTTGTAGTTCTTATAGACATACAGGACTATTGTTATCTGGGGTAAATGGATATGCTGACATGTATATTCCATTGTGGAATGGTAGCCTTTTGCTGAAATATCCTTCTTATCCCGGTTTCTATGTAGTTGTGCTTTCTTTACTTCATCTTATTATGTGATAATAATTGAGTTACTTTTAAAACTATAATTTGTTGGAAGTTTCCATCAAATTACGTTAAGTTGGTAGTGGTATTGTTACACCTTATATTTCTTGTTGAAGTTGATTTTCACCTCATCTCTTGAGTGATTATACTGAGTTTTTTTTTCTTATTTGTTTCTCCAAGTACGTCTCGTACTTAATCTTAAATGGATACCTTTTGAAAACTTCGTGGTTTCTTGATGAATCTAAAAATGCTCCTTGCCAAAAAGTTATAGCTTTAGCAAATCAGTTTTGGCAGCATTTTCCTCATATCTCATGTGCTTATGGACACTATTATTCGTAAACATGGTTGTTTTTGTTGCATATTTTAATTAGAAAACATGTATCATTCAGACTTTGCTTTTAGGCAACAATGGCCTGAAATCTCTGCCATCAACAATATTCAAGTTGTGTTCACAGCTCTCAAATCTTGATCTACATCGTACAGAGATAACAGTGGACCTCTTGCGTCAGGTATTTATCCACTCTTTGCTGTTTTATTTTTCTTCTGACTATGTCAGTAGGTGTTGGATACATGTGCTTGAATAGATAAAGCATGATATGGTCTTTTCCCTTTCAGTTCTCCTGTAGGACTGTCAGGTGAGCTGCACTGAGTGCAGCCCACTAGAAGCTGGGGTTCAGCTCGTTAAAGTAAAGGCTTGGCTCAGTGCAACTCAGTTCTAACCACTCATTTTGCACTGAGCCAAGCCTCACCAGGCCCTTCCCAAACTGAACCACAGCTGAGCTCGTGCTAACTTACCTTGTTGACAATCTTAGTCAGTGGCTAGGTTCTTGCATAAGAATTCATCTACTTTACCCGGTCAGATTGGTTGGTCCTGCCATAGCTGTTGATCTGGTTCACTGGACTGGACGGGCTGCACATCAGTAAGAGCATTAGCAAAATATTTTTGTTTTATATATGGTAAAAATAATATATCTTCCGAAATGTGTTTCCTTAGAGAAATAAAAGTCCTTTCCACTGATATTCATTTCTTCAAAGAAAATTAAAATGGGGTTATGTTTAGGTTTGTTTTTGTTATGATTTTGAAAAAAAATGTGCTTTTAAGATGACTTTTACTTTTGTGTAAAATGACAAAAAGCCCCAAAATAAAAAAGCCCATTGAACATGCTTAAAAGCCACTTTCCCGTGTGGGAAAGTGGTATATAAACAAGATTTAAATAAAGGAGTGCTCATTTTCTTTTTCTTTCAAAAGTCATTGCCTTCGTTGGCTTTGTTTGACCAAAATGGATTGATCACTTAAAACAATTCACTCATGTGTTAATGGTTGATCTTCGAACTTGAGAAGTCACTTTCTCAAGTATAGTCATAAAAAAAAACTTTGCCAAGTGGAACTTTATTTGAATTCTAAATTGAGGAATTTATATGTTGCTATCGTAAAAATGGAAATACACTTTGGCTAATTGAGAAATTTAATTTTTGTTTTGCGACAGTTTGAAGGATGGGAAGATTTTGATGAACGGCGTAGGTCAAAGTATCAAAAACAGCTGGATTTTAGGGTTGGCTCCAGTTCTGGATTTGACGAAGGTGCTGACGAAGACAATAGATCTAGGTATTAACTTATAGTGGATAGCTTGGAATTCAGGATCTCTTGGAATGACTCTATAATATCGTGCTTGGAATTTAGAATCTCTTGCATAGCTTGGAATTTAGAATTTCTCAAAATACGTGCTTGGCTAAGCATTTGATGTAACTTATGCTGCAATGATGATTTGCACTGTGGACATGTACTTGGAATTTTGGATTATCAATTAGTTTTGTATGCATCTTTTAGAGCATTCAAATGCATGTTTATTACAATAAGAAACCAAACAACTCAATGTACTTGTGACAGCTGGTATAATTTTCCTTTAATCCTTCCTTAGTTATTTCGATTTTGTTTTAATAATCTCATATTTCATCTCTTCTATTGGGATTATAATTTTATTTCCATCAAATTTATCTCTTTAATCTTGATTTGGAAGCCTAAACCATGTAATTTTTGTTTTTAACCCAATGTAGTCATGGATCTATCAACTACTTGTTGATTTGAGTGTATTTTGGTAGAAAGATTTTGCATAGGATTAATAAAAACCCTAATTTATGGGTCGGGATTCTTGAACTGGTAGATCATTCAAGAGGGCTACAATCTGATTAGAGGTAAACGATTTTTATTTGAAGAGGTTTTCTTTCATTTAGCACCATGAATGTGGGTAATTTTAAGTTCTTGATGCATTTTGAATGGTTTTGGTGATTCTTTTAAAATGTATGATTTAATGTTTTGCATGTTTGAGCATGAGAAATGTTAGACTTTTCATCTTTTAGGCTTAGATAATGAATATGTGAAGTTTCATGAAGATTATAAATTTTAATGGATTTTTAAAATAATTTCAGTTTTGTTTCGACATGAGGAAGATGATCGTTCGATCGCCTTGTCGGGCCAATTGTATGATCAATAGATTGAACGACGAAGCAAGCCATTAGATACCCTTTGTTTCCTATTGAACGGCCTAGGGGGCCAATCAATCAGCTGTACTGTTTTGGATCCAAATTTATTTTTGGTTGAATTTTGACTATTTATTCTTGCTTATTTCATAATTTTAGTAGAATATGACCATAGGGGAATATGAATGCTTACACATTATATTAATTTCAGATAAACCATGTTTTATGTATTTTAGCATAATTATAGAAAGGACTATCTATGTTTAAGCTTAGTATGATGCCTTATTTATCTTGAAGTCATATTTTCGATTATCATGCTTACTTCATGACTTAAATACTTTATGACCATAAGAGAGTATGAATGTTTACACATGTCACATTAATTACATGTAAACCATGTTCCATATGTTTAAGCTCAACTAGGAATATGACTATGTATATATATTTTTACTTAATAGCTACATAACTTTATTTGTCAAGGATGGACCATGTTTGATGCATAATAAGACTGATTACTCTATGTTTACTTATGCTTACATCTATTAAACATTGCTCACATATAGATCATGTTATATACATCATGAGAATGACTTGTTAAACAAAGATTATATTTATTTAATTGTGATTAATTGATTGGATGCTACACTTTTTTAGATTAGCCTCATCAGAGGTTTATAAACTCAATTTTAAGTCCGAAAGGGCAATGTCTTATGCTCATTGGATAGGGTTTTACGTTCCTTGAGGGCGGGTTTCTTCCCTGGATAAGAAGAGCAAATTTGCTATAATGAGATAACTAATGTGACTTTCTGGACTTGAGAATCTATGCTAGTATGTCTGTATGCACTGGCTTACTAAGGGGCACTTTTGGTCTACAAGATTTACCTAAACTACTCCAATCTTCATTTTTAAGAATTCAGACTTCATTTTTAAGGATTTCCCCAAATGAGTAGGTTTGCTTAGGCTTTAGGCAAGGTGAGCAGGATTATTTTCTCTATTGTGAGATATTTATTGTGGTATTTATACATGTTATGTATAGATTATAATGCTTATTGATACAGGTTGTGTAGGGACAATGATGTTTATAGTAACACAGAATGCGTATAGAATAATGATACTTGAATATATATGTTAAATGTTCAATTATTATACTTGATTATGTAGGATGTGAATGAAATGATAATACTTGTTAATGTAGGATGTGAATAGGTTATGAGATTTGAATGGAGGCACAAGTTGTGCTTGTATTATTATGGAATATGATTGGGTCCATGATGTATAGGTTTTAATATTTATTTAATCGACTACGTGGATCACTAGATTGCTCTTAAAGTTAGTACTTCGATGAGTAAGAATTAAAGGTTCCAGCCTTTTTACGCAGAATTTTTTATTATGCAAAAATGATTAAAACCTAATGATCATTCAAATTTCATACTTGAAATATCAAAATCAACTATTAATCAATCCACACATGAATACAACAATTTATGTAAAAAACCTTAATTAAGGTAAAAAACTACGATAGTTCTAAAGGAACCAAATCAATGTATTAAAAACTAATATTTTACAAATACACAAGCAAACTACTAACCTTGTTTAGACTTTAATGCATCCTCCTTTTATTTAGATAGTTGTTGTTAGCGTTTAAGTCATCTCCTAGCACTTGAAACTTTCTCTTCCTTACCTTGTCTCTTGCCTTGTCTCCGTCACTTTCTAGTCTTTATCAAACACTTTTTATTGTCTTGACTTTAACTTTGTTAAAATATTTAATCTTCTATTGAAGACATGTTGCAATTCTTCTTTAAATACTATGTGTATAATCTCTTTTAGTTGTGGATTATCTTCTTTAATTAACTATAGATCTTCAATACAAATCTTAAGTAAATTCTCCTTTGAAAAATTATAAATGAATGTGTAAACTTTCTTTCCTTTTTTTCCTTTAAGTTTTTTTCTCCGAAATTTCATGATTTTATAACCCTTACATAGCTCAATAGGTCAGTTTAGCACTTACTTAAATAAGGAAAACAATTAAAATCGAAAGGTCTTAATTCAGGTAATAATTTCAATTTCAAGGACTAGTCCTTAAAATTGACAATAGCCCTTAAATAAAGAATGAAATTAAAATCGACAGGTCTCCCCCTTTTTGACGTAAGTAGACAAAAAATTAAAGTAACATTTAATAAAAATATTCATTAAAACTTCATCATGTTATAATCATCATCCAAGGACATGAAATTAAATGAAACAATTAAACCAACACATTGATAATTTAATATTCATCTAATCAACTTAGTAGATAATTAGAATGCGCTTAAAACTAGCACTTTCAACAAGTAAGAATTAAGAGTTTAGTCTCTTTTTGCACAATTTTTATCAAGCAGAAATGATTTAAACCTAATGTTTACTCAAACTCACTCTTGAAATATCAATCAATCATCCATCAACCAATCTACACACGAACAAAACAATTTACACGAAAAATCCCAGCTAGGGTATAAAACTACAATAGTTTCGAAAGAACCAAATCATTGCATTAGAAACAAAGACTTTACATATATACAAACAAACTACCAACCTTATTTTAGATTTTAACATAAACTCCTTTTGTTTAGATATTTGCTGCTAGCCTTAAAGTTTTCTTTGAACACTGGAAACTTTTTCTGCTTTGCCTTTTCTCTGTCTCCTAGTATTCAACAAGCACCTTTTGTTGTCTTGACTTTGACATCGTAAAAATCTTCAATCTTCTATTGAAAACATGCTACAATGCCTCTTTGAATACTTTGTGCTCCTTTAGCTGTGGATTGTTACCTTCAATTCACCATAGATCTTCAATACAAAGTTTATGTGAATTCTCATTTGGAAAATAATAAGAAAATGTGTAAACCCCATTTCTCTTTTCTTCTCTAACTTTTCTTCTCTCTAATTTCGTGATTTTATAACCTTTATATAGTTCATTAAGTTGGTTTAAGACTTATACTTAAATAATGAATAAAGTAAAAATCTACTCGGAGAGCCATTCTACGAGTTCTCCCATGTCTAACATAGAGGCATTTTACCCTAGTGGTGGGCACCCCTCGGATGTAACTTCATACATTGTTGGGGCGAGGGGGGGGGGGTCCAGAAGTTCTCCTATGCAATACATAGAGGCCTTACTCCCTCATGGTGGACACCAACCATATTGAATTTCATATGTTGTCGGGGGTGCCCAACATGAGAGTCATTCCAAAAGTTCTCCTGTACAATGCGTAGAGGCCTTACTCCCTCACGATGAATATCCACCATATAACATTTCCTAAGTTGTCGGGGCGCACCCACCATGAGAGCCATTCCAGAAGTTCTCCTCTACAATGCGTAGAGGCCTTACTCTATCACCGAGGTGGCCACCTTATAGAACTTCATACTTTGTCAAGGCCCACCATGAGAGCCATTCCAAAAGATACAATATGCACAATATCTAAACTTATCCACATAATATAAAAACTTAATTCAATCTAATAAAAACAAATACATATATTTAATAAATCATGCATATCCAATATGGCAAGCAAATTAACTTGAGTTGGAGTTTATTCTTGTCAATTGATAAAATTAACTCTACTAGGTACATCTTCACCGTGACCTATCTTCACCAATAGAAATGCATGTACATGTTCATCAAAAATTAAGAATGTATCCCATCACAAAAATTAAAATTTGAATAAAATGGCCATCAGCTAGTCTGTAATGTCTACAATAGAAACTCTTGATGACGGGAATGTACCACATGGACACATATCAATCACTCTACCCTTGTATAACTTCTCCTATGAATCGGGAGCCAATAAGTGATATCTCCTCCATGAAGTTGATATTGGAGGCACGGGTGCATCTTTCTTTACATAGACTACTACAAAACAACATTCATCATCGTGTGCTTGCATATCATCGTGTGGTTCATAGTAGCAGTTGTCCTCAAAGGGAATATAGTCATGCTAACAACTCAAGAACTTTGTTCATATAACAAGAAGAAAACCCAAGAACAAATTTAGCAAAAAGCAAACATATTTCTGAACTAGAGCTACAAAAAATTCTTTTCTTCCTATTCATTTGTTTTTACTACTCATAAGAAATTCCATAAATATGTAATAAGCCTAAATTATATTTCCCATTTCAATTTGAACATGACTAGTGTGTGTGTGTGTGCAAATGCTGATCTGCTGGACAAAGGTGATGGAACAACTCTTCAATATTTAGAAAGAACAAATGTTAGCTTTTCCCACCAAGCATTTAAGAAAATGACAAACTTCCCTCGCTATTATTACATAATATTTGTTCATCAATTGCAGTCAAATATAGATTACTACCTAAAAAATATTTGATCCTTAATAGAACATATCAGACATGGATAGTGAATCCTTTATTTATTGTTTACTAGTGCATGAATGCCCAATCTTATCATGACCATTTCTATGTTCAACCTTTTTAAATGTCTTTCAATATTAAGCTTTCCACTATTAAGCTTTTTGCCTCTTCATAAAGACTTCCTGGCCTGAAATATGGTTACTAATATCACAAATCAACGGGTCATTAATATGGCAGTAAAGAGCACTGCTAATATTTTTGCTCCCTCTGCAGCAATTATTCAGTTCAGTTAAGACCAAACTTCACTTGCAATCAACACTTTATGAAAGGTATTCTTAACAAACAAGTGCTACCACTTCATTCAATACCTCACAACATGTTCCAAGTTCATACATGGTCTAATCATACATGCAATTTAAATATATAGCTTCACCACACATTCACAGCTATACATCTTTGACTATAGCATATGCTACTTTTCACAAGCTCTTGCTCAAATCCAAAATAATAGGATAACACACAATGAAATGGAAGTAGAAACAAAAATAGAAAAATCCTTTCATTCTTATCAAATCCAAACCTATCACCAAAATAGAAAAATCACCTTTCATTCTTATCAAATCCAAACCTCTCACCAAAAGTTTAGAAGTTATTCTTATAATCAGAATAATAATACTACTATAATTCATTAAATGTTAATATATAGTGTATAATTCTATTTAAATTCATTCCTCTTGTTTGTTGCATATTGAATTTATTTAAGTGTTTTATCTTCTATTTTGTTGACATATCTTTTCCATAGTATTTATTAGGATATTGTCTACCTTAGGTAGGAATCTATTATAGCAAAGTTAGTGGTTGCTTGTTGTTGGAGAAAAGAAAGATGATAACAAATACTACTCCATTAAATCAGGATAGACTGAAATGGAAATTGCTTGCTGGACATTTGAAAACTGAAATCCAGGAATGTTGTGAAAATGCAGGTCTAGACTTTGTTTAATTTCCTAGTTCATAAATTTAATTTTCAAGGAGTTCTGTTCAATATATATCCCATATATGCTAAAACATTTGGTTTCTTCTTCAATTGTTAAGTAAATTTGCATACTACTTACATGTTTTTTTAATTGAACTACCTATATGTTCTTGCTTTCATATGCTTGACTATATCCTGTGTATGTAAGGTTCAGGCCCTACACAGGTTATACAATATCCAAAACCAGCAATGGAAGAAATATATATAGTAATCTACCACCAAAATGGAATTCCAACAGGTGAAGTTTGTGTATCAGTGTAGGAAAGAAAACCACCAATAGAATATAACTTCAATGCCTTGAGTTTTATAGAGGGCCATTGTTCACTTGTTGATAAATAACTTGCAGTGACTAGAGCAATGAAATCTCTATCTGGGGGCTAACAAAGGACATGAATATTTGCTAGAAACTCAGATGAGAAGGGTTAGAATAATTGATCTTGAAAAATTTTCAGAAGAATACATGGGTGAATTGGAATGTCAAATTGAACAAAAGTATGGTGAAGGAGGGGCCAAACAATAGGCTTTTCAACAAGATACACTACAAAAACTTTTGTACATTACTCCCTCCATCCTATATTAATAACTACATTTGGAAACATCATCTGTGTGTGAGAGGTATAATGTTCATCTACGCACTACGGAGCTTTAAATCTTCCCCATATATAGAATAGAGTTGTAATGTTTATATACACACAACGAAGCTTCAAAGCTCATTGTGTGTAGGTCAGAATAAAATATATATTTATATTTAATTTGGATTGGGCCAATGTTGCCTTACCTTTGGTTGTCGACATACGTATTGAATAACATTTACAATATTATTTCAATACGATCGGATCTAAGACATCACAAAATCATATGTTAAAATACATATATCCTTATATTCAAATACATCTTTAAGAGTTAGACTAAAATCTCATAAATCATCACAATTATATAGAAATTTTCATAAATCATCGAAATCATCTAAGTTAAACGGAAATCTCATAAATCATCAAATTCAAACAGAAATCTCATAGATCATCAGAGTTAGACAGAAAATCTCATAAATCATCGAAACTATCTAAGTTAAATGAAAATCTCATAAATCATCAAAGTCAGGCAGAAATCTCATAAATTATCAGAGTTAAACGGAAGCTAACAATTCAATAGAATTACACTTCTTGCTCTATTACAGAGCAAAGTAGAACACAATAGCGTGGGTTGGATTATATTAGATTCTATCCAACCATATTAAATTATATCAGATCATATTAGAGAGTATATTATATTAAAGCATATCAGAACACCTCAGATCATATCGAATAAAAATAGAGCATAACAAAGCAATTCAAATCAGAATACATTAGATCATAGAAAATTATATATCTTTATTAGTATATTAATAATACTAATTAAGATATGCATGTATATAAGTCATTAAACATCCAAAGTTAACTACTTGGGATGTGTATGTATTCTTATATTCATATTAAAATAGAAGGTTAGAAATGCTTACTCCTAGGAGATATCGAAAGTGGCGGCGTTCAGAGTTGTTCGTTTCTTCATAGCATCCTCTTTCAGGTCTGGAGATGTTGGGCATAATCCTCTAGCTCTAGAACATCTTTCTCACCGCATTCAAAGGTGGCAGACAAAATCTCTATTTAACTCAACACACTTTAGGCTTCCCACGGGCGTAGGTGGCGAACGTAGCATCCCCTCACCTGTAGACGCTTCTTCCTTTCTGTGCCCTGAGGCAAAAGGCAGAACATCCCCTAATCCAGAGATATTTTTCTCTTTCTGCGCTTATAAGCTACGACAGAACCTCCCCTTAACTTGGGGATGCTTCTTTCACCGTGTGGCCCTTTGGTGATGGATAGAGTTTCTTCTTGCTTTGGGATCTTTCTCCCTTATATGGTCACCAACTGAGAGAATGGTCTCCTCTATTGCATAGAACACACTTGATTTAGTTAAGAACATCTTTTGAAAGGACTAAATCGGACTCAGAATGATCAGAAACAGAGAAAATGAAGTTCTAGGTTTGACAAAATACAAAATGGCAGAGTTGCACCGAAACAGTTGCACCGCGCCACAAAAAATGGTGGCAGTGCCCATCATAAAACAAAGCACGACTTGTACTTGCGCATTATAGGATCACCCCCACGCGTAACACATGCAGTGTTTTTTTTAATACTAATCTTTAAACGAGTGCATCTTTCTACCCCAGACTCCGTTATTGTACTGTTGAGTTCATATTGATGAGCCCTATGAAATTAGACTACTTATAGCAGTTTATCCCACTCTTTTTATGTAAGTCCTGCCAATATTGCATGCTTCCGTAGTCATAACTTTCGCTCCTGACCTCCGTTTTGTACATTCTTTAATTTGTTACGCTTATTTCTTCAAGCTCTACTAATATACAGAGGTTTAAACCTCTGGAACCATCTAAGACATATCCAAAAATTATCTAATTATCCTTAAGTCCTTAGGTTAGACATAATCGAAAAAGCGGGGTGTTATATTTTTATTTAATGGTAAAACCCATATATAAGAGAAGAAAAAATAAGCTTATGATGCTATTTTTTAAATACCCAACTTCTTAAATTTAACAAAATAGAGCTATTAATATAGAAAAAACTTTTTTGCTAAATGGAACTATTAATTTAGGATGGAAGGGGTACTATGGTTTTGTACAATACTATGCTTACAATTTGATGGGAAAGAATTACATTATTCTATATGTCTATAGAGGCAAAAGTGTAGCAAATTTTCTTTAAAGTGAACATTGTACTCCATTCTGCATCTAGATTGTCAATTAATTTACAACATCAAACCACCAATGATAATCATTTTAGGCTATAATTAGATAATAGAATAGACAACTAAAGAAATCAGAAACCAAATGTCATGACTAAACAGTTCTTCAATGTAGTCCCCTTGCAAAATACAGTTGAAGAAAGAACCAGAATCAAACATGGGGCCAAAATAGAAACAAACGCCAATTTAATTAGCCATAATTAAGAAAAAGTAGCTGATCACTAAAAATAAAGAGAACAAATAAGAAGCAATGTACTTATTGAAAAATTATTCAATGTAACGAACCGAATAGAAATAACTTCAAACTTATCAATGCGCTACATAAGTGAAAAACTGAAAATATGACATAATCATAAACACTGACCTAACTGAGGCCATGGACTAAAGGGCCATGCTTTCCAAACCAGAAATAAGTTCCAAGCCCTATTTCAAAACCCTAATGCTGAAGTTGCAATGAAACCTCTCAACAAAAATGTCCCTAGTTACTTGAGGAGTTCAATCACATGCTTTGCATTACTCATTCTCTAACAAAAAAATTACTTGGGGTCATGAGATGGGATATTCCATTGGGGTAGATGGGGTATAGGAGAAACAAAAAAATTCATAGGGCAATCTTGATTTTATTTTAGACGTGTGATTGTCAAATCATGTCATTGTAAATTATAGGATGTGTAAGATTTGTATTTGAAAATTAAGTGTTTGAGAACTCTCTGATTTTAAGAGTGAGATTTTGAATTCTCTGTTAGGGAACATGGAATATGGGTAAGATTTGATTTCATTTTACAATTCATATAAAATTTTAAAATTCTCAAAGTTCACATAAAGCTCCAACCTTTTTAGTAAACATGGCAATTATTCAATACATGGGAGAAGCGGGAGAAGAGAAGAGAAGGGGAGCGGAGAAGAGAAGAGAAGCAGTAGAGGAGAAGGAGATGCAGAACAAAAAAACGGCTCTGGATATGAATCCCAATTAGGTGAGATTTATAAAAGATGGGGACAACCCTATTTTTTAAGCTAATCCACTTATTAGTTATATGGCAAATATAGGATTTGGGTTACATCACACCCATTTATTAATCACACACCTGAGATTCTCGTTCCCAAATTTACCTTTAATCTCTTCTCAAACAGGGTACCGAGGGGTTTCTTCAGTAAAGGCTTACTTTAGGCCAAGATCTTCAGACTAAAACAATCATCGAGAACAAAATTTTTATCATTGTTACTTACATGAAGAATGACAACTATGTTTTCAACATTTCTAACGCTCAAACTCGTCTTTACATCCAAAACAAACACCTAGTACAGTCATAATCATAGAAGATGGTGGAAGTGGTCTATGCCCTGAACTGTACTTTAAAGAAGAAAAGGCAGAGCCAGAGACTACAACGAATACAGAGTATAAACACAAGGAGACCAGATTGCATGTGCTTCTTGCCCTGATTGTTTGATTGTGTGGGATTTTTATTCATCTTGTTGATGGCCAATTGTGGTGTGTTTTAGCCGGATTTATGTAAGCTTAAAAAAAGTTATTAAAGATAAGTACTTGTCTTTCCAATACTTGTACAAAACACTAGAGATTTTGCCTGACTAACAATGCTTGATGAGGGACAAATTTAATTACTTAGAGACATATAACCATGTAGAGGTTGAAGAAAAGATAAGGATTATACGATCACACAATTTTATTATCAATGAAGATAAAGAGGGAAGACCTCTATCTTGGACATCGCAATTTAGACGCAAACTCACAAGGTTACATAGGATTGCAGGTCATCCCCAGACCTGTGACACACAACTGCAATTGAACTAAAACTCATGGGAATCTAGATGACTTTTATTAGCAGGCATGGAAGAGAGCATCGGGCAACCGTTCATCTCCATGGCGGAAGATCACACACCAAACTAGGTAAAGCAACAAACAAGAGAAGGACCTCCAGTGACAGGGCAATCAATGGATGGCTGCATTGGACTCCTTCCATTCGTCCATATTCGGGATTGGTGGAAGAGGGTCATCCTCACTGGCATAGCCATCCAATCGTAAGTAAAACAGCGGTGCTTCGGAGCTCTGGCGCACCCAGATGCTGATCACAGCGTAATCGCTTATGTCGTTACGTTCCAACAGATCGCTCCATGGAATCGCAAGCTTATAGGCATTGTCCTCGTACTCTAAGGTCAAGTTGAAGGGAAGATAATGGGCGTCATAGCCCACAGATTTCACTCCCTTTCCTCTGCACTGGAGCTTCTGGTCATCGGTTATCAAGGCTTCCAGCGTCTCCTCTACTCCAGCAGGAAGCGTCACGCTTCCGGAGTTGGAAATCTCTTTCATTAGCTGTGGCAAAAGATGGACCTGGTAAATGAATTTGCAGCGACCTTTCTTGATTTCCCTCTCCTGGAGTAGCCTGAAGACTCCATCCCTGTTTTCCATTTCAAACTCAGGAAAGGAAGATCACAAGTAGCTGCTGGAAGGGGTAATGGCAGTGTGACTCAAGATGCTTTTATGCAACTAACAGTGGGGGAAGATGAGCTGCAAATTATATGGGCAATATAATGGCATGAGATGGTTCATGGCTTCCAGGTGAGAAGGCTTTTTGTGGCCGTTCCAACAATGTGCATGAACAAGGAGATCACACTACGTGACATGGCTTTTTATTGCCGGGTTGGTTATACATGTGATAATTCATGCACAAAGTACTTGGTACAAGGAGATGATAATCTCACGCTTGTTTGGATGATTCCAATTAAATTAGAATGGTTTTTCTGTAACCGGGGAAGCCATGGAAACAGGAATTAATGAGGCTCCTGCTTGATAGCAAGTCAATTTACGTAGCTACTTATGTTTTACCTGACCAAATTGTTTTCTTTTCAGTTTCATATTTTGAAAATAGTTATTCTGTATTATATTAAGTATTTTTTTTATTTATTAAACTAAATTAAAATTAATTTATTTTAAAAAATTAAATAGAACACTTAATATGGGACAAGAGAGTATAAAGTAAATAATTGATAGTTTTCTATTTCTTATTCTCCATTTTCTTTGTCATAACATATATATGATTTATAATTACTAGCAAGAATGCACACACATTATATGTATAAATACAAATTAGATAAGATAAAATAAAATAAACTATAAATAATATATGTATTAAATAAAGGTTTCCGTTGCATGCTATAGTCATAATGTATGATTTCATGATCATATAATAATTATAAATTATATGTATAAGCTCTATATTAACCCAAATACACTTATATGTATCTGTGCGTCTAAATCTCATAAGCAAAATATTATGGCATAGGCCAGTGAAAATTAATTTTCAAGAGCTTTGTGATGTGCAATATATTATTCATATAAAATATACATAGAAATGCAAAAAATTATCATTGATAAGTGTGTTGTATACATGGGGCATCTAATTTGCTATGGTGCAATTGGATCCAAGAATTCTACTTATTATCCACAAAATTGATAGTACACACATTAGCATCAAGGCATGATGCTAACATGTACAAGCGTGTTTGCCACGATTTCAAATACCAACAAGTCCCATACGTGCTAGGTTCACTGAAAGTAGGGGAGTGTAGAAAATGCTTCCTAAAATTTTTAATCCCTAGATTTAAAAGCTGGAATATATAGTTGATTCATTATTACGAGCTTAAATTAGAGCCAAAAATAATGAAGTTGAAATTCATATTATGAACGTCTCTCCTCTTTTATTCCTCTGGTTGAAACTTCGTCTAGAAATCTGGATTTACCTGATATTTGCACATTCGTAGCTTAGTAAATCCCTGTGAAATTTACATGAGCTTGGGAATAAAAACGAAACGTACATGAACAAAATGCTAAGCTCATAGCCATAGGCCAGTGAGCCAGAGGTAGATTCATTCTTCCCCCTTTTGCATCAATTCTCTTCAATCATGTGAATTGTGTAGATTTACCCTCACAACTCATATAAACGCGGGGGAAAAAGTTCTAGCATATCAATTGTCTTCCAAATGCATGCTAACCAGTAGGAACTTTGCCATACTGCCCATGCATGACGAGCATAGAAGTTTAAAAGAAATAAATATTATGAAGCACATAGTTTTATTATCAACTATCATAAGGAGAGAAAACCTCCATCTTAGACTTCACAACATAAAACTCAAAACTATTAGCAAGGATATGGAGGAGAATGGCATGACCATCCCCATATCAGTGACACACAACAGCAACTTAATTAGAACTCACAAGGATTCATATAGGATCCCTATATGAATTTTATTAGCAGGCATGAAAAGAGCATCATGTACCCCTTGATGAATTCCAATGCTAAGATCACACACCAACGTAGTAACTACTCTTAACACAAGAAACAAGAGGAGCTGAGCAATCAAATGATGGAACAATGACCACACATTGGATCATTGGCTTCATCAGACTTCTCCTAGCATTCGTTTATATTAGTGGGAGGAGGAAGAGGATCACCATCATTGGCATTTCCATCTAATCGAAAGTAAAACAATGGCGTATCGTATCCCTCGCTCACCCAGATGCTGATCACGGCGAAAGCTCTTATGTTGTTACGTTCGAACAGATTGCTCCATGGAGCCACAAGCCTGTAGGTGCTGTCCCTGTATGTTATGGCCAAGTTGAAGGGAGCATAGCGGGCATCATTGCCCACACATGTTACTCCCTCTCCACGGCATTGGAGCTTCTGACCATCGGTTATCAAGGCATCCAGTGTTCCGCATGCTGCAGCGGGAAGCGTCATGCTTCCGGTGTTCGAGATCTCTGCCATTAGCTGGGGCAGAAGGTGCGCCTGGTAAATGAATTTGCAGACACACTTTTCCTTGGCCAATTCTAACATTCTACTTAAGTATTTATCCAATGCATTGTCCATTTCAAACTTTTGTAATCTGAAAGAAAGAATATAAGTAAACAATGGAAGATTGGTGACTTTGGGGTGAGAAGCTCTTATACTAAGATTGGGAGAAAGATGAGTAACAGAAAATTGTAAGATTCTCATGCTGTTCAAACCGTATGGATGAACCGCAGTATCACACTCCTAATCGAGATATAGCTCATGAAGGCCGGATTGGCTACATGTGGACCGCGCCAGTTCACGTTAAGTGGATATAGCTTTTGATGGTTTATAATGCATATCATTATCCTTTCTTTTGGTAGTTCATTATTTTCAAGTTTTGTTTAAATTGGTAGTTTATTACTAAAAATTGGGTTAAATCTTGTTTATTATTTGTTACAAAATTGTCAAGAGCTCTTTATTGAGTTTAAATTAATTTATCAATTCTTCTTTTTTTATTGTTTTTTGTATAAATATTCATATTTACAATTAGACATATTTATTATTAAATATTTGCAAACAAAACAAAGACATTGAAAAATAAAAGTATGAAAAGAAAGGAGGAATATAATTTAAAAATTAATATAAATAAAATTTAAAGTATAAAGAAAGGAACAATGTAACCTCTACATTTGAGAATGTTGCCTTGATTCTTGAGAAATGAGAAAGATTAGTGAATTAGGTGGGAGGAGATTGGCTTATATCACATTTATATGGTTCCAAAACAAGGTGTGACTCGTAGAGAGAATATAAGAAAGGAAACTATTTTTACTTAGTTTCCATTGGCCTTGGATATTAAATGTTCTAAAGTTATTAAAAAAACAACTATTGTAAGCGACTATTGCGTGTAGCGATTTTTCAAAAGCTAGATATGGAAGTCTAGATTTTGCCAAAGCTGGATATAGAAGTCAAGAATGATAGGATGGGACATTAAAAAGGTAACATGCTCCATAAATGCTCTAAATCTTTATTATGTGAAGATATTTATAATACAGTAGCATATATACATGCTCTCTTAATTTCTATAAATAAAAATATGGCGATATGACTTAATTTTTGGTGGGGGCTTAGGCAGCCCTAAGATGCTACCTATCATACGCCATGTCCAGCGGGCCTACTCGTGGTATGCAAATGCAGTGCTAAAAAAGTTGTCACACAAAAGGATCATGAAATGTTTAGGTTTTTTGTTGATAAGTACAGGATGAGATGGATTAGTATCCAAGGGCGACTGATAGCTCGTCCTTCAAAAGTTTCCTCCAATCCAGTATCTCTATTGATTGACCGGTTCCAGCCCCAATAACATGAACAAACAATCGATACGATAAATCGACCGATCAGAAGAACTTTAGTAACATTAATGATCAATCATTATGATAAATCAATTGATCATTCGATGTGATATCAACAAACGATCCATGGTTCCGTCCTGCGCTATTTATATCACATGTAAACACAGATGGTAAACATCTACTGACTCTCTTAATAGGTTAATCCCCTGTGCTAACTGCTAAGCAATACAACTAATTAGCCTGACTGAATGGTAGAATAAATGTTTGTCAGACTATCCATGCATGATGAAGGTGGAAGTTTAAAAGAAACAAACAATCTAGATAACGAGGGAAAAACTCTATCTTCGGTTTCATAATTAAGCCTCAAATTATGAGCTAGGTTCATTCCCATATACGTGACATACAACTGCAACTGAACTGAAACTGGAACTGAAACTGACAAAAACCTACATGAACTTTATTAGAGGACGTAAGAAAAGAGTGGTCCTTCGTTTCCATGGCTGAGATCACACACCAACCCAGCAAGTACTATGATAGAACATCAGATGATAGAACAATGACCACACTTCTGCCGAACGGCTTCATTAGACTCCTGACATTCCATGTTCGGGGGATGCGGAAGAGGCTCACCCTCATTGGCAACGCCATCGAATCTGAAGTAAAACTTCGGCGCATTCCTTCCTTCGCTCACCCAGAAGCTAATCGCATCGAAAGCTTTTATGTTGTCACGTTCGAAGAGATTGCTCCACCGAGCCACAAGCTCGTATGTGTTGTCCTGGCATGTTAAGGCCAAGCTGAACAGAATATGGTGGGCATCATAGCCGACGCATTCGATGCCGACGCCACGGCACTGGAGCTTCTGTTCGTCCGTTATCAAGGCTTCTATCGTCTCGCGTGCTCCAGCAGGAAGTGTCACGATTCCGGTGTTCGAAATCTGTTGCATTAGCTGCGGCAGAAGATGCACCTGGTAAATGAATTTGCAGCGATTGTTCTTCAATAGCTGGTCATGCAGCTTCCTGCGGGTTTCATTTATGTTATACATTTCAAACTCTGGTAGCCAGTAAACAAAGATTACAGGTAGGCAATGTAACGAACATGGCACTGAGAACAGTGAAGTAGTCTTATACTGCGAGTGGGAGGAAGATGAGCTGCAGCAAGTTGTAAGATTCTCATGCTTCTTGGTGGGGAGGTATCACTGTGTCCCTTCCAACGATATGCATGAAGTAAGGAAATTGGTTACAATGTACGAAACAGCAGCTTAAAAAAGAGATATTATGATCTCGCACACAACTTACATGGTACCGCCGTTAGGTTTAATTTTGCGAAGAACGTTGGTATTCACGCCTCACTTAACATCTGTGTCCCCAGGAAAGGCATAAAATAATATGTTTTTACTACAATACTCCACTTATCCCCGTTGGTTTACTTTTCCTATACCATGACTTAACTAAGAAAGAAATACCCTATTCACCTATCTTCCCCAATCAAATGCCAGCCAAAATCAGTGCTACCAAGAGCATATCCTCCTAGGAGCACTGTAGCTTTGGCAGTGGCTAGAAAGGCTCCTACGATAAAGTCATTTTTTGTAGGGGGTTCCCCCCCTCCCCGCAGATAAAAATGAATGAGACGGAGACTTAGTCCCCAACAGATTGTGTAGTTTTTCGCCTAGATACAACTAAATCATAAGAGGACTTATAATTCCCATCTAATTAATGCAATTTTTTATAGGGTGGCCCCCATCATATATAAATGGATTAAACAATCCCCAAATGATAAATTCTTACATATTCATATATTCTTTATCGTATACTTTATGGCCAAATCATCTTATTTGAAAGTCATCAAATTAAACTCTTTAGAGTTAACCCCAGTTATTATCATCTTATTTATACTTCACTTATTATTTTTAGTTTTTACTTTATAATATATATGTTTTGCTTGTGCAATTACGTTGCACACTTTTGCTACATAACAATCCCTCTTAAGGCACAAAACCCTAAGTCCGCTTCTTTATTGAACCCCCAACATATACTTCAATCTAATTTACACTAACCCAAACCAACCCTCAATAATCTAGCCCAATCTTAGCTCGTCAAAATCAAATGCTGCTACAAATCCACATCAAAATCCACACATAATTGATCTAGTACAATTCATCGTACATTGCACATACTCTTTATTCCTCACACATAGTCATGTCCGCCAAACGTACATTCCACATACTCGAGATTTATCTTATTACTTGTTAGCATATTGATTAGTCATCATAACTAACATACACATATATCCAAATACATACATCATACTAATAACTTACACATTTGCTATAAATATAAGTAATACAAGATTACATAATTTTCCCTTATATTATACAAATGGATCAATATTTAACACCCAAAACATAAAATATCAGTAATCCTAGCATGTTTCTACACATTCAAAGCTACTACTATGAAATTTTGAGTTCAAAGTCCCCTATCTCATAATCCATGAAGTTTGATGGTGAGCACACACTGGTGGAGGTGTCGGCAGAGGAGTTGGTGGCTAAAAGTATTGCATAGTTGAGAGAGTTATTGTCTCAAAGTTTAGAAAGTGCTGGAAGTAATCACACCAAGATGGAGTGACAAAATTTCATGTGCCGAAATCCGCATTCCATGATGATGTACTAAGGGCAGTTATAGGCAAGTGCGACTAGAAGTTAAGGGTGGACTAAATGGTAGTTGGTCGATATCTAAGAAGCACTTGACGACTTCAAGACGGCAAAGTAGGCTATAGACAATACCCAACAACATTAATTTTAGGTCATTGAGGACCCACTAAAGGGCAGAAGGCATAGTACATACTTGAGGACATAGGAAAGGTGGAGGAGGACTTTAAGGGTAAAATCAAGTTGGTGGCACCTATACCCCAAATCGCATGAATGACCACTTGGACATGTGGCCAAAAGGGAAGAAAACGGGGGCTGGATGGAGGCAGAACAAGCCCAAAAGGGTGAAAAATCTAGGACAATCATTGATGGCTGAAAACCAAGAAAGAGGGAGAGTTTAGTATTGAATGGGTCATACCAGCTCTACGAGGGTCAAAAAGCCTAATGATCCCAAAAACAAGGGCGATGGTATACACAAGGAGGGTTCAGGAGAGGGCAGTGGAGTGAGCCCTACTCAAGCGGACAAGGAAAAGAGTAGGGGAGGGCTAGGTGGTCCCTTCCATCATAGGTGGCTTGGGCAGACTGAAAAAAGCCGACAAGCACCTACCGGCCAACATGAAAAGGGTAAATGTATAAAACACAGTAGGGGGAGACTATGCTCAACTTAAATGCAACAAAAGACTAAGAGGGGCTAAGAGCGGCGACTCCATGTCGTTGCCAGGCCAAGACCAGCCAGACGTAGCCAGGCCTACTGCCGTTCGATGGCTAGCAACATAAGATGGGTCAAAAGCAAAAGAAAAGAGATGCACTAGCATATACTTCATGCCAAACATAAGGGCGGAAGAGAAAAATAGGGAGGGTGGAGGAGACGAGTGGGGAGGCCAAGAAGGGCAAGGAGACACTTCCTCTCGCCATCTCTAGGCCAAGGACGGGCCGTTGGCTGTCCGCTGGTCCTAGCCAAACCACGACAGTGGCAAAAAAACACAAAACAGATAGGGAGAGGGCTGACCAGGGAGAGGTATAGCCGAGCTAGGGGCAGGCAGAGCTAGGCCAGAGTGGCCTTGTCACCATTTCCAGTCCGGTGTGAAGCCTTAAAGGCAACCAGGAGTCTAGACAGTGGACAAGAGCCCCATCAGTAGCCATCGGCAGAGGCAAAAAGGGAAGAAAAGGGGGGAAGGAAGCTCCCTCGAACTAACAAAAGACCGGACAACTCGAACGACAGTCACGTACTAGTGCCTTGCCAAGGCAGAGCCAGCAGCGGTAGGCCGGTGTCTCGCTCATTGCCTGCAGGTGTAGGGAGGGAGACTGAAAGGGGTGGGGTCAGTTTTCCAATTGTTTCTGTAACGTGTTTGTTCGAGGCATATCTATCTTATGTTTTTGTTTTTTCTTTATTTCTTTCTTTTTTTCATTTCTCTCTAGCTCTCTCATTTTTCTTTTCCACCCATAATTTTTCTTTCCCTTTTTCATGCCATAAATCTATGTGGTGCACTGATGCCCAATGCCCACACCCGGCCTCACACCTAATTCTACTAATATAAGTACCGAGTAAAAAAAAGAAAATCAAATAGGCCATAGCTTCAAATTTCCACCAGTTAGAAAATGAACACAAAATAATAGAAAGGTTACAAAAACATTTGGGATGTTGAATGACTAGCCGGTCGAGTTTGGGCTTTAAAACATTGTTTATAACAATAAACATAATGTGCATAGCTCTTAACAAGAGCAGCACCTGGCCAACGGTGTTGAGTGGACTGATTGTGGGAAGCGTTTTTAATGCCATGCTCTCACAATGAACCTTGTATAAGGAATATATGGGAGCCTTTAATTAATGGGATCAACGGCGAACATACTAGAGCATAAATACTAATGATACTAATGTGTACTAATGAGTGCACCATCGGTATCAAATATCAAGGGTTCTTATGTATCCCTTATGTTGTGCTCATTATCAGATTGGAATATAAATGTTTTTCCTTTCTCTGGGACCCCAATCAACGATAGGAATTGTCGGAGTGGTGGCAATATATGTGTTAGCTTGAACTTGAATTGTCGAATAGGGTGTCAACCAAAATTATTGAAGCTATATTGGAGTTTAAGAAGAAATCTTCTGAAGAATTTTTGGGGTCAGGAGCTCACAAGAGGAATTCATAGGGATGCCAAACCTAGAGGGGAGTAAACCCAACAGATGTGATGAGGTTTCTGGGACTACGCTGACAATGAGGAAGATGACTACCTCATGAGCTATCGACATGGTCTTTAACATAGCGACAAGGTGTCAACAGTTTTGGACATGAGGCAAGACAGGTCAGTACTGATGTTGAGGGTTTCATCTGTCATAATTTAAAAAGCTGAGGAATGATGATAATCAAATCTCATAAGATGCTAAAATAAACCTATTGAAAAGTTAAAATGGTTGTATTCCATTAGAGGGGTAGTATTATGAACGAGGAAATTGATTGGAGGTGAGGACCAGTACAAGGTTTTGACAAAGTGTAAGACCAGTGAATGGTTTGCATAAGGCATGTTGACCCGGGAGTACATGCATGAGAGGTGTTGACCTGTCTACATGAGATGCTTCCTAGAGATTGGTTTATAAGAGAGGTGTTGACTAGAGAATACTTTATTTGTGATGTGTTGTCAGATAATGGTCTTGACGAGAAGTGCTAACATGATGACAGGGGCGTTTTCGCAGATTATGTGGAATAGGGAAGTGATGTGGGGATGGGATTGATGGGTTGTACGTCCCTGGATGAATATAGTTACAGGTGTATACAATTTTTCTCTTAGTGATTTATATTAGTAAAGGCATAAAATAGAGGAAAAAACAATTGAAAAAAAAACTTTCTTCTTTAACTATATTCTTGAAAATTTTAAAACTAACGTCTTCCTCGATAGAGTCAAGTTTTTACACAAGTCCTAATGATATAAAAGGTAAATAAAAGAAGTCCAATTATAACTAACCAAGCACTCAACAATCAAAAATAGAGAAAAGAAGCTAAAATATATATAAATAAATAAAAAATTACGAAATTAAAACTTTTAGGATAGAAAAAGACTCAAAAGAAAATAATCTAGAACAAAAATCCCAATCTAAAATGAAAATGAACTTATCCTAGAAATATGATGATCAATGGTGCATTGGTTTTATGTGTACGATTCACTGGATTGATCACATGTTGTTTAATCAATTGTTTGGAGCTTTGGCTTGAACTGATAACGAACAATAGTAGGCAATCAATCGCTCGTAGGGTCTGATTGATCACTCAACATAAAGTTGTGCATTTTTCTATTGATGTTCTATTTCTCTATATAACTCAAAGTGAACTAGTTTACATCATTCTCCCTTGGATCCAAAGAATTCACCCTCAAATTCAAAGAATCATCATCTAAAGAATCACCAACATAAGGAATAAGATATTTAACATGAATACATAAGCAGTATGAACATGGCTAGGAAATCTGAGATGATAACCATTATAGTTGATTTTCTGAACTATGTCTAAAGGTTCAATCATTGTAGTAGATAATTTGTTGTACCCCCTAGCAGGAAACTTATCTTTAGTCAAAACACCCCATACATTGAATTCGACATGTCATTTCTTCAAATCATGGACATCTTTATATTTTTCATTAGACTCCTACAATTTTTTAAGAGGTTATTCAAGTAAATATCCTGCAAATTTCAAATACCATTTAATTTTTGCATTTCTAGAATAGGGATCAAATCTAAGGGAGAACGAGGGTTAAAACCACGATACACGTTGATCCTATGATTTTAGATTAGTAGCCACAAAACTCCTCAACCTATTTCCTAGAGATCTGTTGACCATATCCATCAATTTTGGGATGAAAAATATTGATAAAATCAAGAGAAGCATATATTAACTTCCACAAAGAATGCCAAAAGTAACTCAATAAACAAGCATTTCTATTGTACACAATAGATAGAGATTAGTCAGCACATGATATGCCTCCCTAAACAATAATGCAATATAAGATGCATCATTAGTCTTCTTAAAAGCTATGAAAAGGACCATCTTTAAAAACTTGTAAATGAACCCCATTATTAGCATTCATTCCTATTTGGCTACATGGCAACCCAAGAACAAAGCCCATATTGATATTTGACCATGGCTCAGTAAGGGTACACAAAAATATATAAAACTGAATTAGTCAATGTTCTTTTAGCAACATGACATATATGACACCTCCCTGTACATAGATCACCAAAACTAAGAACAAGAAACAAGTTGCAATGTCTTATCTCTTCTCATATGATTTTCATTATGTAACACCTTAACGATCTTCAAGCGCATACTATAAATAAGAACACATAACCAAATACCCTTGAAGAGAAAGCCTTCATGCAACAAATAATCCGATCTTTTCCCTATCTCAATGTCAGTTATAACTTTAGAAAAAAAAAGGTTCACCAAGGAATAACTTCTAAAATGAATCAAAACCTAATACCTGAGTATGCATATTATTAAGTAAGCATGCACAACAACTCAATGCATTTACAATGATGTTCTGAACCACAAACTTATGATTAAACATAAATATAAATTCCTGCAAATAAGATGCCCACTGCGCATGCCTAACATATAATTTTTATTTGCTATTAATATGAACAAAAGCATAAAACTCAACGTATAAGCGCTATATATTCCTGACGCACCTAATAATTTCTCACTAAAATAAACATTTTGGTGACCATCTTGACATAAGACAACTCTAATATCAACCTTAGAAAAATCACAATGTCATTCAAAAGGCTTGGGAAAGTTAGGCAAGGCTAAACAGGTATTGAAATCAATTTGTCTTTCATAAGAGTAAAAGAAAGCTCAGCTTTATTATTCTAAAAAAAAGATCATAACTTCATACAATCAATAATAGTTGTCATATTAGTACTAAAATGTGGAATAAATTTTTAATAAAAAGAAGCTAACCCACAGAAACTCCATACCTCATTGTTGTACGAGCCAAATCATCGATGACCATTCACTATAAGAAAAAAGACTATTAGCGATGCTTAAAAGCATCCTAATAGTCATAAAAGCATCACTAAATGCAATGCTAATAGTATAGTCACAACTGCTTAGTAGCATCACATATGAGAAGGCATCACAAATAGTAAATTATTAGCAATGCTTATTTACATGTGTTGCTAATAGTAAATTATTAGTGATTCTTTATAAAGGGTCGCTAATATTAAAATATTTTAAATAAATTATTAAAAAAAATATTAGTGATGCTTATTTTTATGTCACTAAAAAGAAAATATAAAAAATAAATATAAAAATATCATTAGCAATGCTTTTAAAAGCGTTGCTAATAAATAAAAAAACAAAAAACAAAATCCCAACTTCGGTGGATCTTGGGGAAGGGCCGGAGCCCCTCCTCTTTCGACTAGAGGAAGTGGATGAGGGGGGACCTCTGGCCGGTGGGGGTCGGGGAGAGAAGAAGGGGGCGGGGGTAAGGGAAGGGGCAAGCGGCAGGATAAGTAAGGGGAGATGACAGCTAGTGGCAGGGACGACAGGTGGCTAGCAGAGATAGGGGCAAATGGCAGTTGGAGGCAAGGGAGAGGGAAGGGTGGGAAGAAGGGGGCGGGGGGGGGGGGGCAGGGGAAAAGGGGTGAGTAGCGACTCGTAGAGTTGGGGCAGTTAGCTGAGCTAGGGGAGAGGACGGCCAAAGGTAGGATTGCAGGCGGTTAGAAGAGATGGGTGTAAACGGCGGTCAGAGTAGGGGAGACGGCGGGGGAGGGGGTATGCATAGCGCGGGCTAAATTTTTGTTTGCACAAACAAAAATATCCGACACGTGCAAAATTTTGCGCGTGCACTTACTTTATTAGCGATGCTTTGCTATTTGCAATGTTCTTACTTAGCATTGCTAATAACTATACTTTTGCGATGCTTACAAGGAAGCATAGCAAACAGTCATATATTTGTCATGCTTCCTTATAAAAAAATCCTCTCTCTACCCTCTCTCCATTTGTCTCTACCCTCTCCTCCTCTCTCTCTATCTTCTCTCCCTCTCTCTTTTCCTCTCCCTCTCTCCTCCCTCCCTCTCTATCCATTCTCTCCCTTCTCTCTCCCTCTCTTCCGTCCCTATATATGCTCACTCTCTCTCCTCTCTCCTGTGTCTATATATATACCCACTATCTCTCTGTCCTCTCATCCTCTCTCCTCACTTTCCTCTCTCTATAGCTCCATCTCTTTCCCTCTCTCCACTTTCCTCTCTCTTTTTTTATTATATATTATATTTTAATTTTTTTTAAAATAAATTAAAAGGTAATTACGACGAATTAGAAAATACATCGCTAATATTCTATGTAATAGTGTCATAATGAAGTATAGGAAAAAACATCACTAATGCCTTATATATTAGCGATCCATATCCTTATATGTTTTTAATACCCAGGTTAATAGCGACATTTTTTTCTAAGTTTCGCTATTACCTTTTAATTTTTTTTAAGTTTTTGAAAATAATATATAATAAAAAATTCTAAAAATATATAAATTAAATTCTTCACCCTCTATCTTTCCTCTTCTCTCCCTCCTCCCTCCTCTCTCTTCCTCTTCTCTCTCTCCTTTCACGCTCTCTCCTCTCTCTTTTTTATATCTCTCTTCTCTCTACCCACTTTCTCTTTCCCTCTCCCTTCTATACTCTCCCTTCTCTCTCCTCTCTTTCTCTTATCGTCTCTCTCACATGCAGAACGTGAGCCCCAACTTTGATGAACACAAGTGAGATAGAAGGGGAATTCAATTTTTTAGGATTTTTTTATTATATATCATATTTTAAAATTAATAAAAAACAAAATAATTTAACAATGCATAGGAAAATGCAAATATTTTATTTTATTTTTTTATTTTTTAAATATAATATATAAATTATTTTAAAAAAAGTCAAAATTAAATTCTTCCCCCCTCTACCACGCCTCTCTCTTCTCCTTCTCTTCTCTCTCTCCAAGCTCACTCCTCACTATCGTCTCTCTCCTCTCACTCTCTCTATCTACTCTCTCTTCTCTCTCCACTTTCTCTCCTCTCTATATCTATCTATACATTCTCTCTCTCTCTCTTCTTTCTCTCTCTCTTCTTTCTCTCTCTCACATCTTTCTCTCTTCTCTCTCCCTATCTCTTTCCCTCACTCACATGCATGAGCGTGAGTCCCAACTCCGAGGAAGAGTGGGAAGAAAGTAAGAGAATTTTATTTTATTTTATATTAAATATTTATTATATTATTATATATTGAAATAATAAATATTAAATAAAATAAAATAATGCAACTATTGGTGAAGTTTTTTAAAAAATGTCCCCAATAGTACTACTATTTGTGACGATTTTTAAAAAACATCACTAATAGTCTTAATTTTTTTAGGAAAATAACATTATTTTATTTGTGATGCATTTGATAAACATAGCTAATAGTACCACTATTTGCAACGCTTCTATAATAATGTCACCAATAGATCTAATTTTTTAAAAACTTATAATCACTAATAGTTATTTTTTTGCCACACTTATCTGCGTTGCAAATAATAATTTTTAGCGATGTTTTGTATTGCATCTTTAATAAAAGTTTTACAAATAGTCTTTTTTATTGTAGTGATCATTAGTAGATCCATCTGCATATTGAACAACACTGACAGTGGGTTGGCTTGGATTGTCTATCTCATTGGCGCATGTTGATGCGTCTGTCTCACTACCAATGACTAGGCAAATGCATGACCCTGCATATATGCATGCATGCAAAGGTATTGTTCATATTCTTCATTTTACCAATGCAATAATTAATGCATCGATAACCTTACCAATGATAAGGAAAAACATGATCAGAAACCCCCCCATCTTCTGTAAACATTTTTTCTGAGCCTAAACACTAATGTAAATCATTCCAAACCAAGTTCCTAACCATTTGGGCCCACAATCATGCATTAAGCCAGATGTAATTCATATTTACATTGAAAGCATCATGCATGACAAATCTCAAGATGAATCACATGCATAAGTTTGAGATCATCAAGAACTTGAAGCAAATCAGAAATTTACAATGCATTTCTTTATTTCAAAAGTATATTGCAATCCTACCTATGCTGACACAAAGTTTTTGCTCTCCTGTGTACAATCCTCCCGAATTGCTCCCGCTTTATCGCACTGTTGTTAGGAATCAATTGAGACCCCCTTTCCCCCATATTATGAGTTTTACTATGTTTTATACTAGGATAACCACTTAAGGAGCCGCGTAACCACAAAACTACCTCATTTTCCAAAATAATTTATGGATGCAATTATCATCAGCTGACCATCGATGCTTGCAACAGTGACACTACATCAATCCATCGGTAGGCATTGGCTTGCCATGGCTTATTGGTGATAAAAAATAAACATTTTAAAAAATAGTTTTTCTTCTTGAAACCACGGGGTGTCACATTATCTGTTTCACCCATCAACCTAGCAAAAAGGCTATCTCCTTTGGCCACCTAATCAAGCATCTTGCTATAGACTTTGGGTACAAGTTCTTTAGGGCCATTGTATGAGTTATGCAAGATCCTTTCATTGCTTCAAGCGTTAGTACCTTGAGCCTAGCACGGTGTGGCATGCATTAGGGCTGCCAAAGGCCTAATGATGAGACTCAACCTTACCCGTAGTGGAAATTGTTATTGAGGAAGGGGGAGCAAGGTCCGGTTGAGCCTCCACTACCACCACCACCACCACCAGCTGCCTTTGACCCTAGAGTGTTGGAGTCGATAGAGAAGATGTGATAAGCATTGTCCTTGTTTATGATATGGTTATGCAGGAGTTTGTATGTGACAGACCACTCATGCATATCACGAGGAGTACATGCTGCATCTAATGTTGTGCATGAGTTGGGCCTCATGCGACATGCTTTTCCTCCTCTACGCATAGGATTTTTATGTTATATGTTTGCTTTTCTAGGTTTTAGAGATGGTTATAAAAGAGTCGCTACTAAGTTTTTTTTATCTTTTTAAATTTTGGTTATATTAGCAACAATTTATAAATGTCACTAATAAAACTACTATTAGCAATACTCTTAAATTAATGTCGCTAATAATTTACTACTAGCGACACTTTATAAAGCATCAAATTTTTTATATATTAGCAATATAAAAAAAATGCCGCTAATTGTATATTATTGGCGACACATTTAGCAACGTGACACATTTAATAACATTTTTTAAGCATCGCTAATAGCTATTAGTGATACTTTTATAACTATTAGTGATGCTTAAAAGTGTTGCTGATAGTTTTTTTTCTTGTAGTGATATCATGTATTGTTGTTATCAATATATGAATTCCAAATTAACACTCTATACCACCATGTAAAAGGTAATTCGTTTTGTATGTATGTTGATACATTTTTCATAATTCCTTGCAATCTGAAAAGTGATATTTTCATGTCTCCAAGAACATGACCATACATAGGTCATGTGTTAATTACACAACAAGATACACAATAATTGAGCTCATATCCATATGTCTGTGTGTTAGCAGATTGTGTACTCGAGCTCAAGACAATGTAACTTATTGTGTGTATGTTGACATTATTTAGACATAATTGAGTGATGCTAGGAAATGTACTTGCATATGGGGAAAGTTTCAACACATGGGGCTCATACATAAACATGCAATTGCTTATAATTTCTAGCCACATGGATGGAAGTTCTCAATTATGTAGGGTGACATCTAGTATTTAGGTGAAATTCCATATATGTATAAAATTTCATATAATTTTAGGGTTATTTTTTAAAATCATTGTTGCTGAGGTCATAGCAGTCAGTGTGAGGGTCAAGAGGAAGCCATTCATTTTCCTTTTTATCAAATATGTGTAATTGTCCGCTAATTATATTGAGTAATCCACACAACTTATAAACACGAAATGAGATATTAAAGAGGGAAAATTATTTAAATAATATTAAAAAATAATTACTGAAATCGCACACTTTGTGAAATATTTCCCGAAGTGGTATTGCTTTTGGTCATGTAGGCATCAGTCAATTGTTGGCACCTGCGTGGCTTTTTATTTTTTGTTTTTGTCCTTTGGAAGGACAAAATTGTGTCCAAAGGACAAAATACTAGCACTTTCCCTTTCAGCCGAAGAAAGAAAGAATGAGGTTGGATTTCGTCCTTTGTAAGGATGAAATCACCACCATGTGGATTTCGTCCTTGTCAAGGATGAAATCTACTTAAAATAGATTTCATCCTTCGCAAGGATGAAATTATTGTCAATGATTTCATCCTTTGCAAGGGCGAAATCACCACCCTTGTTACTTTCTAGCTTAAAAGTAGGGGCCAAATTGATTCATAAGATTTCGTCCTTTAAAAGGACAAACTTTGATGAATTTTTTTTTAGATAACTTAAAATTGAAAGCAACACCTATCCCTGCATAACATCAAATATCATCCACACAAAACATACAAATCTATCCTCGGATAAACATTAGATATCTTCCACACAAAACATATAAATCGATCACTACAACAAAAAGGACATTTAGCAATGCATTTATGCGTCACTAATAGTCCCCTAAGCGTCACTAATGACTATTAGCGACACATATAAAACGTCGCTATAAGCATCGTAAAAAGTGTCATCGTTATTGCCTATTAGCGACGCATAACAAAAAGTGTCGCTAATAGTGCCTATTAGCGATGTATATTTATGTGTCGCTATTAGTAAAACTACATCGCTAATATTACATTATTAGCGACGCAAATTTATTAGTTATTAGCAGCGTTATTATATACAACGCTAATAGAAAAACCATTTAAAAAAATTAAAAATAACTTATTTGCAACGTATAACTCTAAGAGTCACTAATCAGTTCTTATTAGTGACATTTGTGCATACGTTGCTAATAGAATAATTTTTAAAAAAAATTTATTTAAAGTGCCGCTAATAATATAATATTAGTGATGCTAATAAATAAGCTTTGGCAATGCTTTTATATGCGTTGCTAAGGAAGGCGAGGCGCTGTAATCCGGCCCCCTCCTTCCTCCCTCCTCTGAAAATCAGAGGAGGGGGGGGAGCAGGAGGCAGTGAAAGGGGAGAGGGGGAGGGAGTGAAAGGGGGAGAGGGGAGGCAAAGAAAGGTGGGGAGAGGGGGAGGAAGGGGTGGGGTGCTGGAACTCTACGAGGGAATCGGATAACGTCAGCCCCTCCTCAGGAGGAGGCAAATGAGGGGGGAGGCGAGAAATGGAACTAAAGGGAGGGGAGGAAGGAAGAGGGGAAAGAGGGTGGGAGGAGGGAAAGAGGGGGGAGAAATGAGGATGCGAGGGGATGAATGGAGAGGGGGAGGAATTGGTGGGGTGCTGGAATCCAGTGGGGGAACTGGATTCCTGCAACCCCTCCTTCAGCAGCAGCACATGAGGGGGGAGAAATGGAAATAAGGGAGGGGAGGAAGGGAGAGGAGGAAGAGGGGAGGAAGGGAGGGGGAGGGGAGGGGGAGGGAGGAGGGGATGGGGTGTCGGAATCCGGTGGCCGAACCTGGATGACATCGGCGGGGTTAGGGCAAGGGGAAGGAGGCGGGGGCAGGGGAAGGGAGGAGGGCGGGGAGAAGGGAAGAGAAGGGGGACCAGGGAGGGGGAGGGGACGGGAGAAGGGTGGAGGCGGAGCCAGCGCAGCAGGAGGGCTGGTGGTGACTGAGCCCGGATGGCAATTCTGATTGGTTTTGGATTGTTTTCAAATTTTAAGTATTTTCCAAAGGTTTTAAGTAAAACCAGCTTCACATTTATGGGAATTAAGTGAATTTGAGTCAATTGTGAATTTTTGGAATTTTTTTGTGAATTTCTCAGAAATTAGCATTTGGCGGGACACCTTGTGGGCCCCAAGGTCAAAATTTAGGTTTTTGGTCTAAAATATCCTAAAAATCAAAGGAAGTCATTACAAAAATTTTCTAGTCCTAATTAGAATTTAAATGGTCAAAATACTTACTTTTAGTTAAAGATTCTATTATTACCTTAAGTTTTAATTATGTATAATTCATTCCTTCCTATAAAAAGAAAGGGGCTGGCCCTTTCGTATTTGGGAAATGGCTGAGCTAGAGAATCAAGAGCCTAATCCCCAATTAGGCCCCAAAAGGATGCGATTAGAGGTAAGATTTCCTTAATCCTTGCTTAATCATTAGGATTTTCTTAAACTCCTCTTAATCTGATCTTCCTATATTGATTTAATCCATTTTCAAACCATTAAATCATTGTTTTACTCCTCTACCTCAAACCCTAGCCTTCAAAAATCCAATTTTGTGCCTCCTAGCCTTCATGTTCTAGCTTCATGTGTAGAATAATTATGCTTGTAAGAGTTGAGCATTTGATTTCATATGAATGGAATGATGGTTTACAATAGATTTTACCCATGTTTTTAGTCGATAACTATGAATAGATTTTATTAAAGCCTATGTGTATTGCCTTTATGAACTATTGTCAAAGCATGGCCATGTGCTTAGGGATATATGAACACACGTATATGGGGTATTTATTATGAAATCATGGTTGTTTATTATTCAAATATGATGCACGTGGGGACTAATGGGAAACACATTCCATGTGTTGGAATTTACGTAGATCTTTCTCAGAGATGTATCATGATTTCATGCATCATGAAATGGACTTCATGAATTAGACTTTACCAATGTTTTGTCGTGGTTGATCGATTAGATGTAATAATTTGAGATTGTATGCTAGATTAATCGATCGTTGGCTAAATTGGAAACTTGGCTAGTCCGAAAGAACATGATTTCGATATTTTCCTTATTGGAACATGGATCCTCCCCGGGTTGAGAAGAGCAGAAATGCTATAAGGAGACCAACATATTGAGATTATCTGGATCCTGAAAATTCAGCTGGTATGTCTGAGTGCACCGGCTTACCATATGTGTTGCTTGGGATTGCGGTCTTGACAAGTAGGGATGCTCGAGGGCTTTGGCTTTGATGGGCAAGGGTTGCTCGGGGGTTTAGGCTTGAAGGGTAGGGGTTGCTCGAAAGCTTCATCCTTGATGGGCAAATATTGTTCAAGGGCTTTGGCCTCGAAGAGTAGGTCTATCTGACAAGGGATTGCTCGATGGTTCTGGCCTAGAGGATGTTTATTTTCTCTGTTTGAGGATATGCATGTTAGATTAGTGTGTTTGAGACACTTATACATACATGATGAATGAGAATGTTTATGCATGATATGAATGTGTGGTAGAGACACTTTCACGCAGGTTTATGTTATGTTTATACATGATCTAAATATGTGGTAGAGACATTCTTATGCAGGTTTATGTGATATGAATGCATAATCTGAATCGTGTGATTGAGGCATTATCATTTAGTATTAGGTGATAGGTTGCATTATTAGAAAGTGTATGACAAACACTTCTCATGCGAATTACATGTGATATTATGCTTGATTATGATTGGATAAGGATCATTACTTATGCAGAATGGATGTTAAGTCATGATATGATTATTTATTCTCTGACTTGTTATATACGTTATATGTATGCTAGATCTTTTACTTATGGGTAAATAGGGAATCAGTAAGGGGATGATCAAAAAAGGGTATACCATGTCATTTATGAATATGAATTGCCATGATGATATGTCGTGATAAACTTTTTATTTTGTCACTGTAATTAAACAATTACTGAATTTTGTACTCACCCTATTTCGTGTTTTGTTTTGGGGTTGCACGGTGTGATGTGCAAACGCAAAGGATACTATGTACAAGGGATGACATGAGTATCAATGGATTAGCTTTCATCATATTCTAATGGTGTTTTATTTCTATTTTTTTATCATTTCTAGAACTTGAGAACACCCTGTGGTGGATTTCGTATGTTGCACATGTTTATTTGTTGCTGTTAGACATCTCTAAACTTTTTTTTTCTGATCTTGAGCCATATGTGGGCTCCAGAGATTATGATGTGGTATGTGTGTGAGGATGATTATGTTGACTTATTATGTTTATTATCTTCTTTATCCTTTTTACTCTTGCTCAAAGGATGTGCGGTGCGTAACTCCGCTAGTTTAATTGCTCGTATAAGGGCTAAGTCTTCCGCAAAATCGTTAATCTCTTTAAATTCCGTTGCTCCCTGGCACTGACCGGCCCTGACAAAACTGCCACGACAGGAGGGTTGGTGGTGGCTCATCCCGGAAGGCAATGGCGGGGGTAGGGCAAGGGGAATGGAGGAGGGCGGATGGGAAGGGAAGGGGTTTAGGGAGGGGCGGACAGGGGGAGGGGGGACCAGGGAGGTGGCGGAGCCGGGACGGCAGAGGAGGGGTGGATGTAGTAAAGTAGGGTGGAAGGCGAGGTGGGACGGAGGGTGTTGTCGGCGGCGGCGGTCGGTGTATTGGAGGCCAATGGAGTTGGGGTGGAGGAATGGCAGAGGCGGCTGTGGGAACGGGAGAAGAAGAGGCGCGCAGGGGGAGAGGGGGAGGGAATAAATAATGCACGTCCTAAATCGCCCACGTGGTATTTTACTTCTCTCGAGTGGGGGAACGTATATTTCCCATGCAAACGTTTCTGTTGAAACATCGCTAAAAAATTACCTATTGCGACGCTTATAAATAGTAAATTATAAGGTAATAGTGACAAATAGAAATATGCGTCGCTATTACCTAAATTATTAGCAATGCATAGAAATATGCGTCAATAATACCAAGGGTATTTGCGATGTATATTCATATATGTCACTAATAACAAGAGTATTAGTCACACATATCTACATGTGTCACTAATACATTTTTATTTAGTTTATTTTATAATTAATTTTTAAATAAAAAAATATTAAAAAATTAAAATTGAAAGTTTCCCTCTCTACTCTCTCTCACCCCACCCTCTCTTTGCTCTCTCCTCTCTCCTCTCTCCACCCTTTCCCTCTGTCCTCCATCTCTCTCTCCTCTCTCTCTCCCTCTCTCTCCTCCCTTTCTCTCCCCTCTCCCATCCTGTCTCTCCCTCTCCCCTGTCCTCCTCCTCTCTTTCTCTCTCTCTATTCCTTTCTCTCTCCCATCTCTCTTTCTTTTCCTCTCTCTCCCCTCCCCTCTCTCCCTTCCTCTCTCTCTCTCCCCTCCTCTCTCTTCCTTCCTCTCTCTCCCCTTTCTCTCTCACTCTCTCCCTTCTCTCTCTTCCTATCTCTCCCCTCTCTCCTCACTCTCTCTCTCTCTATTTTAATTTTTTTTAAATGCTATTAGCGACGCATACATGTATGCATCGCTAATAGTATAATGTATTAGTGATGTATATCACTATATGTTGCTAATACATTATATTATTAGCGACGCATACATACTATACGTCACTAATACACTATATTATTAGCGACACATACATGTATGTGCCGCTAATACTTTAAAAAATTAAAAATAATCTCCCCTCTCTCTCCCCCCTCCTCTCCCTCTCCCCCCTCCTCTCTCCCTTCCTCTCTCTCGCTCTCCCCTCCTCTCTCCCTCTCCCCTCCTCTCTCTCCCTCTCCCCTCCTCTCTCTCCCTCTCCCCTCCTCTCTCCCTTCCTCTCTCTCCCCTCCTCTCTCTCCCTTCCTCTCTCTCTCCCCCTCCTCTCTCCCTTCCTCTCCCTCTCTCTCCCCTCCTCTCTCTCCCTTCCTCTCCCTCTCTCTCCCCTCCTCTCTCTCCCTTCCTCTCCCTCTCTCTCCCTCCTCTCTCTCCCTTCCTCTCCCTCTCTCCCCTCCTCTCTCTCCCTTCCTCTCCCTCTCTCCCCTCCTCTCTCCCTTCCTCTCTCTCTCTCCCCTCTCTCTCTCCCTTCCTCTCTCTCTCCCCTCTCTCCCTTCCTCTCTCTCTTTTCCTCTCTCTCTCTCCCATCTCTCTCTCCCCTCCCCTTTCTCTCTTTTCCTGTCTCTCCCTTCCTCTCTTTCTCCCCACTCTCTCTCCCTTCCTTTCTCTCTCTCCCCTCCTCTCTCTCCCTTCCTTTCTCTCTCCTCTCCTCTCTCTCCCTTCCTTTCTGTCTCCCCTCCTCTCTCTACCCTCCTTTCTCTCCCCTCCTCTCTCTCCTTTCCTCTCTCGCTCCCCTCCTCTCTCCTTCCTCTCTCTCTCCCCTCTCTCTCTTTTCCTATATCTCCCCTCTCTCCCCCTTCTCTCTCGCCCCTCTTTCCTTATGCTCTCTCTATTTGTTTTAATTTTAATCTTTTTTAAATAAAAAATGCTATTAGCGACACATAAGTGTATGTGTTGCTAATAGTATAGTGTATTAGCAACGCATATCTATATGTGTCGCTAATACACTATACTATTAGTGACGCATAGACATATGCGTCACTAATACCTAGACTTATTAACGATGCATACGTATATGCGTTGCTAATACCTTTTGTAAAAAAATTAAAATAATCTCCTCTCTGTCTCTCCTCTCTCCCCTCCTCTCTGTCACTCCTCTCTCCCCTCCTCTCTCTCCCCCTCTCTGTCTCTCCTCTCTCCCCTCCTCTCTCTCCCCCTCTTTGTCCCCTCTCTACTCTCTTTCTCTCTCTCTCCCATCCTCCCTCTCTATCTCTCTCCTCTCTCTCCCCTCCTCTCTCTCTCTTTATCTCGCTCCCCATCTCTCTTTCCCCTCAGCCTCTCTCTCTCTCCCTAGCTCTTTCTTTCTCTTCTTCTTCCTCTCTCTCTCTCTTCCCCTCTCTCGCTCCCTCCTTTCTCTCTCTCCTCTCACTCTCTCTCTTTTATTATAAATTATATCTTAAAATTAATAAGAAAATTTTAAAAATAAAATATATTATATTTCAATAGTGAAAGTTTAATCTATTATTGACACTGCCTTTTATTGAAAATTTAATATTTATTTATTATTTTACAAATAGTAAATATTAAAAAAATTATATTTAAAAAATTTATTTTAAATATTAATTAAATAAATATTTATCAATAAAAATTAATTAATAAAGATATTAGCGACGCTTGTCTACATGTGTCGCTATTATCAATGCTATTACCGACACTTTCTTACAAACAGCGTTACGAGTTCTAAAATTTTCATTTCTTATTTTAAATTTAGAACTATTAGCGATGCTTTTTCACAAGTGTTGCTATTGTTAAAACTAGTACCGACACTTAAGAAAAGCGTCGTTATTGTTAAAACTAGTAGCGACGCTTAAGAAAGCATCGCTAATAGTTTTGAATTTTTTTTAAAATCATATATATATATATATATATATCTTTGAGTGACTCTTATTCAAAGCATCGCTAATAACATAACTATTAGTGACGCATAGTATAAAGTGTTGCTAATAGGATTGGTATTAGTGACGCATTAGATTATGCGTTGCTAATAGATGACTATTAGTAATGCTTAATATTGAGCGTTGATAATAGTGAATTTTTTTGCGATGCTTTTTTATGTGTTGCCATTATTAGTTTTTAGCGACGTTTAGTTTTGCGTCGCTAATAGTAGATTTTGTTGTAGTGTATCTTTTTAGATAACATCACATATGTTCCATAGAAATAACATATAAAACATAATAAAATGAACACATCAAATTACATACAATATTTACAAAATGTTTTAGTTTACAAAACAAAAATATCACAATTGTAAGTCGCTTTATCTCTCCTACCCCTGCGACCTTGACCTTGACCACAGCCCCAACCCAGACGGTGCTAAACTGGCTCTTCCTGCTCCTCATGCTCCGCCTACTCCACATAAGTAACAGATGGCTCAACATGAGCTACCTACTATTGTCTTTAATATACTATTGGATCTTGTTGGGGGTAGGCTAGATGTGGAGAAACCGGAAATGATGAACATGGAGGAGATCTAGGTGCTGCAGACGAAGATGGAATAACAAGGAATGGATCATTCCTCGGTTGTGTTTGAGCTGCCTCGTCGGTAGGATAATGTCCATTAACATATGTAATCACCGACTGAAGAAGTGGCAAGCTATTAAGGACATCCTGATGTTGCCTCATCATTGACCGGCATTATGCTAATAAGATCTCATCTGAAGTATATATAGGTGTTAACTGCATCAGTCAAATTGGCAACTGTTAGTCGCACTAAACCAAGCTATATAAAAATTAAAATAAAATTCATATAAATAATAAACATGATATAAGAAAATATTATTAGAGAATTAATTACGATATACTTACCAAAACTACCTTAGACGCACCCTTGGGCTGATATGTTATATCCTCTACATCATCACGCGGTAAAATATATCTCCGCATAATGGGTAAATACTACTGCATATAGAGGCTATGAACATTTCGTGATGTTGTAGCCATCTCCCCTTGGATAATAGTGGCTCTCCTATTATTGCATCGAGCGATATATGCTGCATGATGTAGAGCCTAGTCGGTAATATGGCGGCCTTGTCGAGTGATCTGATGGACAAACTCTACGGTGTGAGGAGGGACTTCTTGCTCCAAGTTAAACTGGAGCATCACACAAACTCAAAACATATGATGGCGTTCGTGAGAGCCATACATCTTGACCCTCGGTATAGAGAGGAGGTAACTCAGCCAAAACCTCTGGCGAGTATGGCTGCCAAATAACAGGCACATTTTATAAGGGTAATTAAGTTTTAATAACCTTGCATATCTTATAACCATTGTTTGAAATTTGATAATGAAATGAAATTACCTTGTAAGGTCGCTGGTGGTCTAACTCTCCTCTATACAAATGGAAGGCTCCTTGTGGATTTTTGGTTTTCTCCTCTGAACATTCGACCTTGAATCCAATTCAAAACATTAGTTCAACATATCCAAATATAACTATGCTACTAATGGAGCACCCTCAACTACGTAACCCATCTCAATACTTGGTCGGCTGACGTGTAAATGCTCCCACAACCATAGCTATGTCACAAAATATGATAAAAGTTACTAAAAAATACAAAGTAATTATGCATGGAAAAAATATTAACTTCAACAAATTCATTTACCTGAAGAAGTGTGAGACAACCTGCAATCTTCGAGTTCTTGGGCTGACATGCTTTCCCTAACTTTTGGTATAAAAATGCAAGAGTGGAACTGCCCCATGCATAAGTGCCCGCCATGTTGAAATCTGCAAGGAGGGAGAGATACGCTACACGAGCATGGCTACTCATGTTATTCACAAATATCATAGCCCCAAGTAAATATAATAAATAAGCCCGTGCATGCTGCTTGATCACTATCTCCATGGCATCTGCTGGCAGTGTATGAAACTCACCTAACAGCCATCTAAGGCTCACTCGGCTACCACGCATCACTATAGGAGGAGGAGCTCTGCCAAGGTGTTTGACTAATAAATCTAAATCTCCTCCTCCTGTTGTACCTACCACAGCCTCTCCATTGATGCGAATTCGTAGAATAACTGCCACATCCATAAGAGTGATGAACATCTCCCCATGAGGCAGGTGAAACGTCTGTGTCTCCCTCATCCATCTCTCGACAAGAGTTGTCAATAAAGGCCTATCAAGACGAATGTACTATATATGACTAAAATGTCCAATCTTGCTCGCTCGATATATGATAGAATACGCTCATCTACGGGCCACTGTTTGAGATATCTAAAATGTTTGGTGCACTCAAGGCACCCTAGGTCCTATAATAAATTGAAATATTATAACCCAACGTAACATATAGTCTAATAAACTAAATAAATTTCTTTAACAATTAGAATACCTCTCCTATCCAAATAGAAGCCGACCTATGTGACTCTTGCTGGACAAGTACTATCTCATTAATGGGACCTGGCCCTTAAAAAGACTTCATATAATCCATATGATCTATAGAGAATTAAGAATATGAGGAACATATAGTCATATGTAAAATAAAGAGTGAATAAAAAGTTACATTCTAATTGTATGTTTACCAATCAAAAGGGAGGTTTCTACATCTTTCACTATTATGCCTAGATTGTTTGCTCCTGCCACATTTATACCCTGCTTGACCATCTTTCTCCATGGTCACATGGTCCATTGTGTTCTAAATGCGAACAAATCGTGGGGGTCCAGGTTGTCTTGTTGTTGTTGGAGGTAATAAAACATAAGGTATATCTCTCTCCCAAAACTTCCGACCACGAGGAGAGTGAATTGTGCGGAGTGCACATTTTTGCAAGCGGTTGATGTGTAATAAAGTGCCTGCATAGGCTCCCGCCACTTTCCACACACGACAAGAAGGTACAAGCAAGGATAAAAATAGACTTGAGGAAAATTGCATGTACATGTATGATGAGCCGCATTCACCACAACCTTCCTACCACGCACAGACATCACTTCGTAGTCATTGTGGTTGATCCTGTTAATTATATATTCCCCAATTTTACTTGTTTGTTCTCTAATTATCCCTTCCACTCTGGGAGTACACGGGGGTGCCCATGGTATCCGAAGTAGAAGATCGTTTCACGAAGAATTTTACTACATGATAAAAAATAGTTGACACTAAAGCTTGCATGGGTAATCCTCGTGCCCCCTTCAAGAGCTATTTAAACTTTCCACCATATTTGTAGTCGTCATGCCAAATCTTCTAAAACCATCGTTAGCAAGAGACCACTGTTCAAGATGCAATCCTTCTCTTAAAAGGAGCTATTTGCCCTGGGACTCTCCTGACCAATCAAGTCAATCGATGTATCATTTTTGAACTCCTTAAAATTTGCCTTTATGTGACGGATGCAATAACGGTGGTAGAAGTATGGCGGGGGAAGAATCTTAGGTATGGCCTTCTAAAGCCCCTTATGTCGATCTGAAATGATTACAACATTCGTCATACGCATAAGTACATTATCCCTCAATTGAGTTAAGAACCATTTCTAATTTTCATAATCTTCCTTTACTACTATCCCTAATGCTAGAGGAAATAGCCCATTTCCCCTGTCTTTAGTCGTTGCAGCCATAAGACTCTCGGATACTTGCTGTACAAGTGAGTGGCATCGACACTAATCACCAGCATGTAATGTCGAAACACCACTATAGACGGCCCAAATGCCTAAAATATCATCTTAAATCTCCTATATGGGCCACCATCTTCACTAGTTACTTCATCATCCTCCAAGTTCTAGTAAGTGTTAGGATTCGCATCTTGCACTGCCTTGAGGTACATTGACAACAATTTGTATGATTTATCCCAATCCCCATAAATGACTTTTATGGCCATATTCCTTGCCGCCCATGCTTTCTTATAAGAAATATCAACGTAAACCTCTTCTTCATTCTATGAATAATATCACTTGGTGTGAGAGTTAATTCGGCTTGGATGGCGGGCATTATGGCATTTGAAACAAATGATGCACTACACTACCTATGATCAGTGATAATCCGGCCATTCCTACTAGTGTGGTCACCTCTATATGTCTTCAATTTAAAGTACCCTACACCCTTCTTCATTAATCTATAAACTCTCCAAGGGCAAGTACTATCAATGCACTTCACTATATACTCTGACATATTTGTGCATAAAATATTGTATTGGACATGATTCTTAATGGAAAACTCCTTCAAGGCTCTCACAAATGCTTCTTTATCCTCAAAGATGCGTCCAAGATATAACTCTTCTTCATTTTGTTGGTCCATATCAATAGCATAATTAACTACCACATCTATCTCCTTATCTATGATATGTGCATAGAGTGGCTTCTCCTCGTCATAGTATGACACTCTTCATCATCTACGTTCATGTCATTTGCGGCAATCACATTGTCTACCGCATCATCCCCCTTGCTGTCAACCATCTGTTGAGCTTTTTCTTCACTGAAGCCTTCTTCATTCATGTCATACTCTTCTTCACTTGCTTCCCCAATATTATCTTTACCTTCATTGGCCTCATTTACATCAACAACATCATCACAAACATAGGCACCCCTACACATAAATATTGCATATGTATTTAATCCCATATTTAAAACATAAAAATATTGGATTCGTTTATAAATATATATTTTACCTTGGATTGGATAGTCCAACATCAGTACATCAAACACCTATGTAGCCTATGTGGGGCTAATGAATGCCCATCAAGCTTCGAGTTCATACCATACACTTGCCTTGAGACATTTGAAGGCTAAATGTCTTATATGCATATGATGTGTACCTTCTACATTACAAACAAAATTCATCATTGAACATCCTAATTTTCATCAACAATTATAAGATTCACACATGATTCACACCTTAATAAACCTTATCTTCAATTAGGTCCACTTCCATAGTCAATAGGTGAAGACAACCTATAGCGTTCATTTGAAGCTACTGTCATCGATAAATTTCCTTCTTCTTCATCATCCATTGGTATTTACATATGCCTTCCACTACTGACATTTCTTTCAAAGCTCCTATGATAGGTTATGTGTGAGATCCTATGTGAACTACTACGCCCTTCACTAGGCACTTAGGCCTCTTTTTTGAGAAATAACTCAAAATAAAATATGTGACACAAATGGTAAAATATTTGTCATAATGATGCATCATCATCTATACATATTAGTCCTGATCTCCATCCAAATATCGAAATATTACATTTTATAGTAATTTTTCATCTCCTTCAATCCCATCCAACTCTGCTAGCTACTCGCATCTCAAGTTCATCATATGTAGATGGTTTCTTAATAAATAATCCATTAGTGCGTTTGTCATGGTGAAGTATAAAGCTAACAATTTCTTTTGTCATCTCTATTCACTTAATTCATAAATAATATATAAAAAAAATACATTAATCAATTACTTCAAAATAATTACTTTACTTAAACGAAACATGAGATTATGTGATAAATAATTTGACCACATACTAAAACATCAGGAACAAAATTAATAAACATGATCACCTTTTCAACTCGAAATTGCAATCCAGTAGCAATTTCATCTATAGACAATTTAAGCTTAATATGCTCACTAAGGAAACTAGCTTAAAAACAAGTTAACGAACAAATTGCCGCCAAGCCAACTAGCTCAAGAAAGATCTTGAAGAATATAATAACGAATATATATAAATCATATGCGGTAGATAATATCTCATAACTGGACGAAGAAAACTAAAAAATCGAACACGAAAATTCAGCATATCTGTAGGTAAAAACACCGAAAAAACATTGTGCACTGCAGCCAATGAGTGCATTAAAGAAGCAGTTTGTATTAAACGAACTGCAAAGCTGAAAAGGGTCAATGAAAAAAACCTGCACCTGCAGTCTAACGGTGGAGGAATCGTCTATGTGTGACCTAGGTTGAAGATGTAGGAATCATTTGTAGTCTGACGGTGGGTGGTGGAGTGTGGTGGATGGCAGTTCTAGGTAGCTCAGTACCGGAGTTGGCGGAGCGTGGCTCACACAATTGAGCGAAATGAAATGGGAGACGAACTAGAAGCGGAGGAGCAGTAGGGGTTAGTAGCACAGGTTTTGAAATCAGCTTAAGTTGATTTCGTCCTTCCAAAGGAATAAATCCACTTAAAGCACATACGCCACTCATTTGGAGTGACATTTAAGTGTTGGTATTTCATCCTTTGGAAGGACAAAATCACTTTAAATGGGTATTTTGTCATTCGCAAGGACAAAATCACCCTAAAGAGGATTTCGTCATTCGAAAGGACGAAAACACTCTAAAGAGGATTTTGTCATTCGAAAGGACGAAATAACTTAAACATGATTTCGTCCTTGCAAATGACGAAATCGGAAATTTTTTTACTTATGTGCACAAAAGCTACACCGAGAATATTTCCTAAACTACGTGATTTTGGTAAATATTTTTTTAATAGTATTTAAATAATTTTCCCTTTTCAGGATTAGTGTATCTATCCAATGCTTGTGCAAACCAAGAGGAACTTTTCCAATGTTCTACCCAAGATAAAATTAACAACAAATTTTTCCTTATTTTCATCAACATATCTTTATTCTTGAAAAATGACACAATAAAAGCACACAATTTTATCTTGGAGTTCGCAATGTAGAGAAACTAATGGCAAGCATGAGAATGGCTGTGTCATCCCCATGTCTTTGACGAACAACTCCAACTAGAAAAACACAGAACATAAATAGATGAACTTTATTACGATTCCAACTCCATGGCTGACAGCACACACGAACCTAGTAAGAAACAAGAGGACCTCCAATGACACACCGCTCACTATAGTCAACCTTCATTGGCATAGTCATCCAATCGCATGAAAAATTATGCCACATTATCTTCAACCTGCTTAAACCAGATGCTTATGATAGTGAACTCTCTTATGTTGGTACGTCCTAACATATCGCTCCAGTGAGCCACAAGCTTGTAGGTGTCCTTCCTGTACAATAAGGTTAAGTAGAAGTGCCAATTGTGGACATCGTAGCCCAAACAATACAGTTCAGTGCCCCTACCCTGGAACCTCTGGTAGGGATTTAACAAGGCATTCAGCCTCTCGCCTACTGGAAGCCATATACTTTCACTGCACGAGATCATTTACATTAGCTGTGGTAGAAGATGTACCTAGTAAATGAAGTGAGAGCAACTATTCATGATCTCTCGGTCAGTGCTCTCTATAGAATGTATCATCATTATCTATTTTAAACTCTTATAACCTGGAAGAAGATTACAAGTGGAGAATGGAAGGCACTGCAAAAAGAAGGACTATTAACAATGCTTTTAAGTCTCGCTAATAGTCCTAAAAGTGTCTCTAATGATTATTAGTGACGCATAAAAAACGTCTCTAAAATCATCCATAATAATCCCATCACAACTGCTCATTAATGATGCTTATAATAAGCGTCACTAATAGTAAACATTAGCGACGTTTAATTTTTTGTCGCTAATAATAAATTATTAGAGATGCTCTAGTAAACATTGCAAATAATAAATTATTAGCGACACTTTTTCTAAAGCGTCACTAATAATTTATTAATAGCGACGGTTACCTAAGTGTCGCTAATAAGTTAACATATTTGTGAAAAATAAAGAAACCTTATTAGGGACATTTGTTATCTATTGCTAAAAGTATTTTAGCGACATTTTTCAAAACGTTGTTAATAATATTAAGAAAATGTAATTTAAATTCATTAAGTAGTGATGGTAAACAATTGGTCGCTAATAATATATAATTAAAAAAAATAAACATTAGCTACACTTTCCTATGTGTCGGTAGAAGTAAGAAAAAAGTGATAAAAACCAAAAACTGTTTCCCCCTTTTTTATAATAATTTTTTTTATTAAAGCACAAACCTCATGAAGGGTAAAAGAGAAATAAGAAGAATACAGACCCTCCCCCAAACCGAGAGCTACAACCCACCGCAAAGTGGAAACAAATAAGGATTACAACATAAAAGCTAAGATTTCTCTATGTCAATGTTACTAAATCATTTTTCAAAATGAGTAATGCTATTATGACATTGAAAACTCAATGTCAAAAAGCTACTTCATCGTTTCAAAACTGTTGATGAGTAGGACCCATTTTTATATGTCCCACTTATCAACAGTTTTGAGATGATAAAGTAACTTTTTGACGTTGATTTCTCAACGTCACTAAAACATTTTTTATAATGAGTAATGATATTACGACATTTAGAAATCAACGTTAAAAAACTACTTCATCTTCTCAAAACCATTGATGTTATCGGTCCCACTCATCAATAGTTTAGAAATGATGAAGTAACTTTTTGATGTTGATTTCTAAATGTCACTAAAGCTTACTAGAACCTCGTAGCCCACACAATGCAGTCCACTACCCCTACTCACCAGCTCATTGTAGTCAACCCTTATCGGCATAGCCATCCAATCGCACGAAAAATTGTGCCACATTATCTTCAACCTACTTAAACGAAATGCTTATGATAACGAAATCCCTTACCTTGATATGTCCAAAGATGTCACTCTAATGAGCCACAAGCTTATAGGTGTCCTCCCTGTACAGTAAGGTTAAGTAGAAGTACCAATTGTAGACATTGTAGCCTAATCAATACAGTCCATTGCCCCTACTCTAGAACCTCTAGTAGGGATTTAACAAGGCATTCAGCCTCTCTCCTACTGGAAACTATATGCTTCCACTGCACGAGATCATTAGCATTAGTTGTGTTAGAAGATGTACATGGTAAACAAATTTAGACCAACTATTTATGATCGCTCGGTCCTAGAAGTGCTTTATAGAATGTATCATTGTTATCAATTTTAAAGTCTTATAACCTGGAAGAAGATTACAAGTGGGAAATGGAAGGCACTACAACAAAAAGGACTATTAATGACGATTTTAAGCGTCACTAATAGTCCTAAAAGCGTCGCTAATGATTATTAGCGATGAATAAAAAGAGTCGCTAAAATCGGTAATAATAATCCCGTCGCAACTGCTCATTAGCGACGCTTGTAATAATCGTCGCTAATAGTATGCATTAGCGACGTTTAATTGTTTGTCTCTAATATTAAATTATTAGCGACGTTCTAGAAAATGTCGCTAATAATTTATTAATAGCGACGCTTACCTAAGTGTCGCTAATAAGTTAACATATTTTTGAAAAATATAAAAAACTTATTAGTGATGTTTGTTATCTGTCGCTAAAAGTATTTTAGCAACGTTTTTCAAAACATCGTAACTAATATTAAGAGATCGTAATTTAAATAAAGTAGCTAATTAATGAATTATTAGCGACACTAAACAGTCGGTTGGTAATAATATATAATTAAAGATAATAAACATTAGCGACACTTTCCTATGCTTTGCTAGTAGTAAAAATAAAAAATAAAAACTAGAAATTGTTTCCCCCTTTTTTTATAATAAATTTTTTTATTAAAGCACAAACCTCAAGAAGGGTAAAAGAGAAATAAGAAAAATACAGACCCACCCCCAAACCGAGAGATATAACCCACCGCAAAGTGGAAACAAATAAGGATTAGAACATTAAAGCTAAGATTTCTCAACGTCAATGTTACAAAAGCATTTTTTGGAATGAGTAATTATATTTTAACATTGAGAAATCAACGTCAAAAAGCTGCTTCATCTTTTCAAAACAGTTGATGAGTGGGACCCACGGTTTTGAGATGATAAAGTAACTTTTTCACGTTGATTTCTCAATGTGACTAAAACATTTTTAAAATGAGTAATGATATTATGACGTTGAAAGCTCAACATCAAAAAGCTACTTCATCTTTTCAAAACGGTTGGTGAGTAGACCCATTTTTATAAGTCCCACTAATTAACGGTTTTGACATGTGAAGTATGTTTTTGACGTTGATTTCTCAAAAATCACTAAAATATTTTTTAGATTTAGTAATGGTATTATGACGTTGAGAAATCAACGTCAAAAAGATACTTCATCTTTTTAAAACTGTTAATGACTGCTCATCGACTGTTTTGAGATGATGAAGTAACATTTTGACGTTCATTTATTAACGTTAATAAAGCTTACTAGAACCTCGTATCCCACACAACACCGTCTGCTGCCCTTACTTACCAGCTCGCTGTAGTCAACCCACATCGGCATAGCTATCGAATCACATAAAAAGCTATATCACATTATCTTCAACCTACTTAAACTATATGCTGATTATAGCAAATCTATTACGTTTATACGTCCGAACATATCCTTCTAATGAGCCACAAACTTGTATGTGTCAGCCTTATACAGTAAGGTTAAGTAGAAGTGCTAATTGTAGACATTGTAGCCTAAACATAACAGTCCGCTGCCCCTACTCTAGAACCTCTAGTACGGATTTAACAAGGGATTTAGCCACTCGCCTACTATAAGCTATATACTTCCGCTGCACGAGATCATTTTCATTAATTGTAGTAAATGATGTACCCGGTAAACGAATTTAGAGTAACTATTCATGATCGCTCGGTCCTGGAAGTGCTATATAGAATTTATCATTGTTATAAATTTTAAAGTCTTATAACCTAAAAGAAGATTACAAGTGGGAAATGAAAGGCACTATAACAAAAAGGACTATTAACGACGATTTTAAGAGTTACTAATAGTCTTAAAAGTGTCGCTAATGATTATTAGCGATGAATAAAAAGAGTCGCTAAAATCGGTAATAGTAATCCTGTCGCAACTGCTTATTAGCGACACTTATAATAAGCGTCGCTAATAGTATGTATTAGCGACGTTTAATTTTTTGTCTCTAATAATAAATTATTAGCGACGCTCTAGTAAACGTCGCTAATAATTTATTAATGGCGACGCTTACCTAAGCGTCGCTAATAAGTTGACATATTTTTTAAAAATATAAAAAACTTATTAGTGATGTTTGTTATCTATCGCTAAAAGTATTTTAGCAACGTTTTTCAAAACATCGTTAATAATATTAAGAGATCATAATTTAAATAAGAGTTGCTAAATAATGAATTATTAGCGACACTAAACAATCGGTTGGTAATAATATATAATTAAAAAAATAAACATTAGCGACACTTTCCTATGCTTCGCTAGTAGTAAAAAAAATGATAAAAACCAGAGAGCTAAGTGGAAACAAATAAGGATTAGAACATTGATGCTAAGATTTCTCAACGTCAATGTTACAAAACCATTTTTTATAATGAGTAATTATATTTTGACCTTTAGAAATCAACGTCAAAAAGCTGCTTCATCTTTTCAAAACAGTTGATGAGTGGGACCCATGGTTTTGAGATGATAAAGTAACTTTTTCACGTTGATTTCTCAATGTGACTAAAACATTTTAAAAATGAGTAATGATATTATGACGTTGAAAGCTCAACATCAAAAAGCTACTTCATCTTTTCAAAACCGTTGGTGAGTAGACCCATTTTTATAAGTCCCACTAATTAACGGTTTTGACATGTGAAGTATCTTTTTGACGTTGATTTCTCAAAAATCACTAAAATATTTTTTAGATTTAGTAATGGTATTATGACGTTGAGAAATCAACGTCAAAAAGATACTTCATCTTTTTAAAACCGTTGATGATTGCTCATCGACAGTTTTGAGATGATGAAGTAACATTTTGACGTTGATTTATTAATGTTAATAAAGCTTACTAGAACCTCATAGCCCACACAATACTGTCTGCTGCCCTTACTTACCAGCTCGCTGTAGTCAACCCACATCGGCATAGCTATCGAATCACATAAAAAGCTATATCACATTATCTTCAACCTACTTAAACTATATGCTGATTATAGCAAATCTATTACGTTTATACGTCCGAACATATCCTTCTAATGAGCCACAAACTTGTATGTGTCAGCCTTATACAGTAAGGTTAAGTAGAAGTGCTAATTGTAGACATTGTAGCCTAAACATAACAGTCCGCTGCCCCTACTCTAGAACCTCTAGTACGGATTTAACAAGGGATTTAGCCACTCGCCTACTATAAGCTATATACTTCCGCTGCACGAGATCATTTTCATTAATTGTAGTAAATGATGTACCCGGTAAACGAATTTAGAGTAACTATTCATGATCGCTCGGTCTTGGAAGTGCTATATAGAATTTATCATTGTTATAAATTTTAAAGTCTTATAACTTAAAAGAAGATTACAAGTGGGAAATGAAAGGCACTATAACAAAAAGGACTATTAACGACGATTTTAAGCGTCAGTAATAGTCTTAAAAGTGTCGCTAATGATTATTAGCGATGAATAAAAAGAGTCGCTAAAATCAGTAATAATAATCCCGTCGCAACTGCTCATTAGCAACACTTATAATAAGCGTCGCTAATAGTATGTATTAGCGATGTTTAATTTTTTGTCGCTAATAATAAATTATTAGCGACGCTCTAGTAAACGTCGCTAATAATTTATTAATGGCAACGCTTACCTAAGCGTCGCTAATAAGTTAACATATTTTTGAAAAATATAAAAAACTTATTAGTGATGTTTGTTATCTATCACTAAAAGTATTTTAGCAACGTTTTTCAAAACATCGTTAATAATATTAAGAGATCATAATTTAAATAAGAGTTGCTAAGTAATGAATTATTGGCGACACTAAACAATCGGTTAGTAATAATATATAATTAAAAAAATAAACATTAGCGACACTTTCCTATGCTTCGCTGGTAGTAAAAAAAAATGATAAAAACCATAGAGCTAAGTAGAAACAAATAAGGATTAGAACATTGATGCTAAGATTTCTCAACGTCAATGTTACAAAACCATTTTTTATAATGAGTAATTATATTTTGACCTTTAGAAATCAACGTCAAAAAGCTGCTTCATCTTTTCAAAACAGTTGATGAGTGGGACCCATGGTTTTGAGATGATAAATTAACTTTTTCACGTTGATTTCTGAACGTGACTAAAACATTTTTAAAATGAGTAATGATATTATGACGTTGAAACCTCAACGTCAAAAAACTACTTCATCTTTTTAAAACCGTTGGTGAGTAGACCCATTTTTATAAGTCCCACTAATTAACGGTTGTGAAATGTGAAGTAACTTTTTGACGTTGATTTCTCAAAAATCACTAAAATATTTTTTTGATTTAGTAATGGTATTATGACGTTGAGAAATCAACGTCAAAAAGATACTTCATCTTTTTAAAACCGTTGATGACTGCTCATCAACAGTTTTGAGATGATGAAGTAACATTTTGACGTTGATTTATTAACGTTAATAAAGCTTACTAGAACCTCGTAGCCCACACAACACTGTCTGCTGCCCTTACTTACCAGCTCGCTGTAGTCAACCCACATCGGCATAGCTATCGAATCGCATAAAAAGCTATATCACATTATCTTCAACCTGCTTAAACTATATGCTGATGATAGTAAATCTATTACGTTTGTATGTCCGAACATATCCCTCTAATGAGCCACAAACTTGTATGTGTCAGCCTTATATAGTAAGGTTAAGTAGAAGTGCTAATTGTAGACATCGTAGCCCATACAAAACAGTCCGCTGCCCCTACTCTAGAACCTCTAGTAGGGATTTAACAAGGGATTTATCCTCTCGCCTACTATAAGCTATATACTTCCGCTGCACGAGATCATTTTCATTAATTGTAGTAAATGATGTACCCGGTAAACGAATTTAGAGTAACTATTCATGATCGCTCGGTCCTGGAAGTGCTATATAGAATTTATCATTGTTATAAATTTTAAAGTCTTATAACCTAAAAGAAGATTACAAGTGGGAAATGAAAGGCACTACAACAAAAGGACTATTAACAACGATTTTAAGCATCACTAATAGTCTTAAAAGTGTTGCTAATGATTATTATCGATGCAGAAAAAGAGTCGCTAAAATCGGTAATAATAATCCTATCGCAACTGCTTATTAGCGACGCTTGTTATAATCGTCGCTAATAGTATGCTTTAGCGACGTTTAATTGTTTGTCGCTTATAATATTAGTGGCATTTTAGAAAACGTCGCTCATAATTTATTAATAGCGACGCTTGCCTCAGCGTCGCTAATAAGTTAACATATTTTTGAAAAATATAAAAAACTTATTAGTGATGTTTGTTATCAGTCGCTAAAAGTATTTTAGCAAGATTTTTCAAAACATCGTTAATAATATTAAGAGATCGTAATTTAAATAAGAGTCGCTAATTAATGAATTATTAGCGACACTAAACAGTCGGTTGGCAATAATATATAATTAAAAAAAATAAACATTAACGACACTTTCCTATGATTTGCTAGTAGTAAAAAAAAGTGATATAAACTATAGAGCTAAGTGGAAACAAATAAGGATTAGAACATTGAAGCTAAGATTTCTCAACGTCAATGTTACAAAAGCATTTTTTGGAATGAGTAATTATAGTTTGATATTGAGAAATCAGCATTGAGTAATAATATTTTAAGCAGTTGATGAGTGGTACCAATTTTTATGTGTCCCACTTGACAACGGTTTTGAGATTATAAAGTACCTTTTTGACGTTGATTTCTCAGCATCATTAAAGCATTTTTAGAATGAGTAATGATATTATGACGTTGAAAACTCAACATCAAAAAGCTGCTTCAACTTTTTAAAACCGTTGGTGAGTGGGACTCATTTTTATAGGTCCCACTAATCAATGGTTTTGAGATATTGAAGTAACTTTTTACGGTTGATTTCTTAACGTGGCTCAATTTTTTTTAGAATGAGTAATGTTATTAGGACATTGAGAAATCAACGTTAAAAAGCTACTTAATCTTTTCAAAACAGTTGATGAGTGGGACCTATTTTTATGGGTCCTACTCATCAACAGTTTTGAGATGATGCAGTAACTTTTTGACGTTGATTTATTAACGTCACTAAAGCTTACTAGAACCTCGTTGCCTACGCAATACAGTCCACTGCACCTACTCACCAATTCACGGTAGTCAACCCTCATCGGGATAGCCATCCAATCGCACAAAAAACAATGCCACATTATCTTCAACTTGCTTAAACCAAATGCTTCTGATAGCGAAATCTCTTGCGTTGGCACATCTGAACATATCGCTCCAATGAGCCACAAGCTTGTATGTGTCCTCCCTGTATAGTAAGGTTAAGTAGAAGTGCCAATTGTGGACATTGTAGCCCAAGCAATACAGTCCACTGCCCCTGCTCTGGAACCTCTGGTAGGGATTTAACAAGGCATTCTGCCTCTCGCCTACTGGAAGCTATATGCTTCTGTCGCACGAGATCATTTGCATTAGTTGTGGTAGAAGATGTACGTGGTAAACGAATTGATAAGTGTCACTAATAGTATACATTAGCAACGTTTAACTTTTTGTTGCTAATAATAAATTATTAGCTACGCTCTGGTAAACGTCATTAATAATAAATTATTAGCGATACTTTTTCTAAATCATCACTAATAATTTATTAATAGCGACGCTTACCTAAGCGTCGCTAAAAAGTTAACATATTTTTGAAAAATATAAAAAACTTATTAGTGACGTTTGTTATTTGTCGCTAAAAGTATTTTAGTGACATTTTTCAAAATGTCGTTAATAATATTAAGAAATCGTAATTTAAATAAGTGTCGCTAATTAATAAATTATTAGCGATGCTAAACAATCGATCGCTAACAATATATAATTAAAGAAATAAACATTAGCAACACTTTCCTATGTGTCGCTAGTAGTAAAAAAATAAAAAAAATTAAAACTAGGGATAGGCGCCGGATTCTAGTGCCCGTCTACCGGCAGGGGAAGGGGAGGGGGAGCCTAGGGATGGGAAGGGGCTCCGGCTGGCAAAGCGGGAGCCCCTCGGGCAGAGGGGGAGGAAATAGGGGAGAACAGAGGGGTAGGGAAGGAATAGGGAGAAGAGAGAAAGGGGTGAGCAGAGGAGACGGTGCCGGAATCTGGCTGCCGAGCCAAATCAGGCCCTGGGGTGGGGGTGAATGGGACGAATGGAACTGGGGGAGGGGGGACGGAGAGAATCAGGATAGAATAGGGAAGGGGGGAGCAGAGAGGGGCGGAGGGGGGTATGGAGAGGGGACAACACTTGGGGGAGCTTCAGGAGAAGGAGCATGAACTTCTGCGACGGCGCTTCTGGGAGATCCAAAACAGAGTCGTCATCATCGAGGAGGGAGCATTGAAACTGCAGGATTAAGAAGTTGTCACACACAGCGCTCATGCCCACAGGATTTTCATAACCACCGAAGGTTGTATTATAACCTTTACTCTTAGTTTTTTGTGTTTTGTATTATTTTTTTAAGCAAAACACCAGAGAACACTACCTATCCATCAAATAATGAATGCTGAACAAAAGTTGGGGGATGTTAAACCAACAATAATTTGATGGAATGCTAAGAAACATATTCGTGGACTTATACTACGATAATGTAATTATGCTTCAAATTTTTTATTTCTTCTATACTGATAACAGAAGCCAAGGGCTGCTACATTTTCCATTTGCCATTGAGAGGAGTAAAGTATCAGACTCTATAATTGGAGGCAAAAATGGGATTCAAATCGCATAGCGGATTATTCGATTATAGCTTAATTTAGCTTTAGCAACCAGATTAGAGATGTAGCCATAAAAGTGATAAAACCTAGAAACTGTTCCCCCCTTTTTTTATAATAAAAATATTTAGTAAAGCACAGACCTTAAGAAGGGTAAAAGAGAAATGAGAAGACTACAGACCCTCCCCCACACCGCGAGCTACAACCCACCGCAGAGCGGAAACAAATAAGGATCACAATAGCTCCAGAATATATGGGAAGACTAGAATAAGAAGGCACAATCAACGTGCCTGGTGGGAGTTGGCCCTTTGATTTGTAATGTGGCGCAAATGTTGGATGCCACTAACTGGAAGATGGGATAGGATTTGTGAAGGTGTCAAGATTTGCTTGATCACCTCTAGGATGCTCATTCCCCTTGGATGAGAAGAAAATCCTGCAAATTTGGTTGAGATTAGAATCAGCAAGCGAGGGTCCCACTAATGGGGCATCACTCGACTAGTCCACCTGGCAACCAGTTGCTGACATGGGAACCACGTTCGTCACCTTCTCCAAACCTCAGTCATGGTAGCCTGGTTAACTCGAGCAGAAGAACTTGGATCAGAGCAAAGGGCGATGCGCTCAATAGGCCTCCATACTTCAACAACTGGACAAGAGGCTCTAATGTGTTAAAAAGAAGTGCACAATTTTGGTTTTCATTATTAAACAACTGCCTGTGGAAAATATGATCCGTCATCTCTATCGATATTGATGAAATTAGGGAATTTAAATCCCGACTTGATTTCAATGCAAACTAAACGCATAAGTTAGCCAACTTTTGGAAATGGTCAAGGTGTCATTGTGCGTAGGTACACCAAGATTACTACAAATTATACCAAGACTCGTATCAGACCAATATTGTAATGTCAAACTTGGAAAGCGAACCCAAATAGGAACAATCTTAATGATCAACCAAATCGTTTTTAAACGGCAGTTTCATTGTCAAAAAATGAGGGACCAGCCACCCACAGACCAGATTGTAAAACTCAAAATTCTTTGGCAATCCTGATCACTTAAATAGGAAAAACCCTTCAGCAAGGAGACTGCATGGCGAAGGCATAAATCCGTAGTTTCATCAAAAGAATTCGTAGCCAAACAATATAGGGCCTCCTGCCAAGCACATGGCCAACCAATGTGTTCTTCCATCTCTGTCACTCTTCCTCAAGAATGTTGTCAAGAATCTTGATGGAGGTCTGAGTGTAGAACTCTGGGAAGTGATGGATTGGGGATGAGGAAGAAGATAAGATATCACGAAACAGTTCGTTCCAGTCAAGACCGGGAGAGGAGGCCATTTTTACCATTTTTACTACTCACAACACTGCCTCCACATGATCAACTCGGATTTCCCATCGACATTTACCCTCCAAAAACTATTAAGATGTAAAAACCGTATGACTTTAATGATTTTTACAGGACAAAAAGAAATTTAGAAAAGGGTTTTGCACCAATAATTTTTCTTTATTCACAACATTGGTCAATGATGCTCCACAAAATGGAATTTCACATCACATCTTGCACCCCAAGTAAACCAGATTATTGTAAAAGGGATTAGTATCGTAAGAATAGGTAACATGCTAATTCCATATAATTCCTGAAAATAATGCCAGATTTGAAAAGCAATAGAACCTTGACTAAAATCATGATCCATCGTCTCACATTCGGTGGAGCAGCAGCATGAACATATAGAAGCCAAGTGAACCCATGAGTCACAAATATTTTTCTCCACCGGAGCTCAGCCATACCAATCATGCAGTGCAAAGATAAATATTTTCCTGGGCAAAAAAGGGTTCCAACTCAATTTGAAATTTTTTTCTAGATGATGATGATCTTAATTAGATTCCATGCTAATTTAACAATTAAATTAGGGGCAAGAATAAAAAAATAATTACCATGGGCGCTATAGCCTCTAAATCAAACCACATAATTATGATTAGAGTTTTGCAGAACTGAAAGCTTCAAAAAAACAAGTAACACACCAAATCTATTTGTCGCCTGTTTAGTTATGAGGATCGAATACAATGTTTTTCTTGACATATTTTGCATCCATAACTTAACCCAAATTGAGTTTTGAGTAATCAGACTCTATACCAACTTACAACCCAAAGCATAAATAGTGTCTCTCAAATGGTGAATGTCCGAACCACCATCATTAATCTGCTTTTGTAAGGGTATATCATGAATTGTATTGTCCAATTCCTTGACAAAAGCACATACTAAGTGTAATTAAGGGAATCCACTTTCATAACTTAGAATTTGTAGGGTTGTCTAAGTGATCAAGGTAAGTATTGAAGCTTGAAGATTTAGAGAGTTTAAATCAAAGTCAAGTCCTTAGTAAAGGTTCCACCCAAAATGCACAACAATCCTAGTGTATACACTTTTGGATGGTCTTCTAACTTCAATTTTAATCTTTTCATATCCTATTGAAGTTGTGCATGAAGTAAGTCGGAATTGTGTTTCAAAGACGATAAATTTTTTGCAGGTCTATGACTGCCCAAAATCACTTGCTCAGGTTCTAAGTCAACATCAGTAATTTTTAGTCGATCAATCTCTTGTTCCCAAGATTTATCTACTTAGTTAGAATGATCGCCCGATCAATCACCCTATGAAGCAAAATTTCCAATTTAGTCTAATCCAATTCCTAATTGGGAAGAACTCCTTCTTAGACTCCTTCACCCTATATGTACTAGTGTTCAATAATTAACTACCCTACGTGAGAGAAGCTATTGACAAAGTCCATAAACCCTAGTTTCAAGTCTAGTGTGCCTCTATTATTGATTCTTCTCTAGTAAGTGTCTCTAATGTTCCAATACTTGAGCCTTTGATACCCTTTTTAAAAATCACTGGAAAGTGATTCATTTGATCTACTTGGCAGACATCTAAGGAGATTATACACTCATAGAAAATAGAAGACTAAGGATGGGCCATGGAGATTGGATTCATGTGAAGTAGAGTTGAAATCATTGTCTAAATTATTGGGAACTAATTGTACATGGGAAAAGGTGACTCTTGAACTCAATATATTTTATAGTTTGTTAACTTTAAGTAGTTGAATTGGTTTCCTAGTTTTTTTATCTTTAACACTAAAATTGTGTGTTTTGTTTGCTTGTGCTCCTTTATTTATTTAATCCAAATATCTTGATTAAGGGTTTATTCAATATATGATTGCTTGTTAAAAAATATCAATTTAGTTGAAGCTATATAAGTTTCATTAGATTGGTTCCTTGAGGGTTTATGATCTAATAAAGTGGTTTCTATATGGCTGAGCATGTTTGACATCATGTTTAGTGCACATTGACAAACACTAAATTGGTAGCTGAGGATTTGGATTTTAATTTATTGCATAATTTAATCTTATTGAATAGTTTTTTATTTCTTCTATTGGTTTGTCCTATGTTTTGGTAGATTAGAATTGTTTATTAGGCTACGTGTGTTTTTGCTCTAGGTGTTGATTAAAATTTTCTTCTAATATTTTATTCAAAAAGAGTTTAGATGGATAAGCAAAATGCAGCTACTTCAATTTCTAGACCACCACTTTTTGATGGGACAAATTCCCAAATTGGAATGCCATGATAAGAGGGTTTTTCTCTTCCATTGATGATAGTGTTTGAGAACTCAAAAATGTTGGGTATGCTCCTCATATCTTGATTGGAGACAGCAGAATATTTTTTATATAAACTAAAACAAGATTGGACTCAAGATGAAAAACACACCACAAAATCTAATAACAAATTAAGATTTTATATTTAATCTTGTCACTCTGGAACAATTTAGACATTTATCTGACTATATGACCTCTATGAAAGTCTAAGATGTCCTTGAGACAACCTTTGAGGGGACAAATACTTTAAAGTTGTTGAAGCTTCAATCACTTCAAGTTTGAAACAATCAGTATGAAAAACACTAATTTTTTTTTAATTCTATGCTAAAGTAAGAGAAATACTCAACTCATTCTACACTCTTGGTGAAGGTATCTACGAGTCTAGAGTTGGGATGAGAATTCATTGGTTACTGCTACAGAAATGCATGCCAAAGGTAATTACAATAGAATATTAATCCAAAATTTTGAAAGAATTTCAATTAAGGGAATTAGTTTGATCTGTTCAAACATTTGAATTAAATTTGAACCATACAACTAGAGGTGCATCTCAAGAATCAAAAGAAAAGGCCAAAGGAGTAGCCTTGAAGTCATCCACGAACAAAGATTCTGACTCAAAAATTGAAGAAGAATTGTCTATGTTTACAAAATAATTAAAAAAAATTCTTAATTAAGGGTAAGAATGGAGAAAATAGGAATAAGAAAGAAAAAGTTTTCTAATAGACCAAAGCCTCATGAAAGGCAAAACAATTTTGTAGAGAAGTATACTAATCACCCTTATGTTGTCCAATGCTTCAATTGTCAAGGCTATGGTCACAAAGCCAGTGAATTCCTCAACAAGTGAAGAGAAAAGCCTAGACATATGCTTTACAGGTTATTAAGGATGATAATGATAGTGAAATTGAGTATGATAAGTCTCAAGATAACACATGTAACTATATTGCTTTTTGTGCTTCTTTTGATGAAAATGCTAATAACAATGATAGTCTGCTTGATAATCATGTTAATTTTGTTACCTCTAACATTTGATCACACACTAGAACAACTGATGTGATGCCTCCTCCGTCTGCTAATTCTAATGCTATCTCTCTCACAAAAGTGAAATATATGTTTAAGGATCTATGTTTGAGAAAATGATTAATATCTCAAAGAATTTTTTGGAAAAGAATAAAATACATAAGAGTGAGAATCAAGGGATGAAAGAAGAGGTTGCAAAGAAAACTTGAAACCTAGTAATATGATAATAAAGCCTTGATTATTTATAAAGACATGATAGGTGACATTGTAAAACTTTGGTAACTAGCAATGGTAAGTACATGAGACAAGCAACTTCTTTTGAGTTGGAAGTTTTAGTTTTTCAAAAAACCTTTAATGATTAAAGTTTAGAAGCAGATAAACTTTTAGATGGGAGATTGACTTTCAAAATGGTTTGGAAGAGCAAGAACGAGAGTTGGAAAGTTTGAGACTATAAAATGATTGCTTAGAAATTGAAACAAGACAAACACCAATTGAGAGAGACTACTAAGTCCAAAGATGAATTTCTTAAAATGTGTGAAGAAAAAGAAGAGAGTAAAATAATTGACACTGAAATCATGAATGTAAAAATCAAATCTCCTCAAAACATATGGGCTAGTTTAGAATTAGAAAAGGTAAGAGTAAATTAAAAAACAGACTAACTAGGGTAGTGAGTTACAATGTTTTCAACACAAAAATCAAGCCAATTTGTAAAAGATTAATGTAACAGCTCATTCTCCGATAGGATGTGAGGGGCTAAGTATAATATTCAAATTTTAGATGAATTTTTTTACAAATTAAGTTACAAAACTTTATTTCATTGATTGGGTTTGCCGTAATGAATGTATCAAGCCTAAGAGCGCATAAAGAGAACACTGGGATCGTAGGCTATGACCTTAAAAAATTTGTCACATGAGTGGGCCTCACTTAAAAATCGCAAAACCATGTGAGATTAATTTTGTAGGTCTTATTGAGATGAGCCCAATGGTACTAAAAATATGCAAATCGGAGTTCGAGAGCAAAAGTTACAGTAGTTTGAAATTTAAAACATGGATTGATCAAATTTAAAAAAAGGAATACAAATTTTATTGAATGCTTAAATCAGCTGAGACTAGTGGATTAACATCAATGCACGCTGCAACATGTGTTGTGATGCACAACATATAGATATGCATGACCTGCAAATGTGCACCATGTGTCTTGCACATTGAGAACACCTACGGTTATAAAAGGGGGAGAGGTTTTTTATCTCGAACACACACTTCCAGCCCTGTTTGACCCTTTACCCATCTCCTCGACCTATTTTACTTATTGTGAGACCATTTTAAGAATTTTTAAGCCCTTTTAAAAATGTGATTTTAGTTAATTTGAGGGTTCTCTAAGCATAGTTTGTTGAGAAAAAACACTTTAGAGAGGGGAAATTCTTAAGAAAAGGGGAGTCTTTGTCCACCACCTCGAAACTCCGAAGGGGTTAAAGTCTTAGAGAAAAGGGATACTATGTTTGCCACCTACAAACCTTCAAGGCAATAAAGTCCTAGAGATATAGGTGATTGTCTACTACCTCCAAATCCTCAAGAGGATAAGTCCTACAGAAAAGAAAAGAGGAGATTTTGTCCACCACCTCCGAAAATCTTATGAGAGTAAGGGTTTATGACTTGATGACTTTGATGGTTGCTTATTGACATGAATGTGTATTTACATTTTATATTATCCTAAATTCTATGTGGCTTATATAGTTTTGAAATTATGCTTGAATGCATATTTTAAAAGGACTCTGGATAACTTGTGAACATTTGATGACATTTTCATCTATTTTGGGTCTATAGAATCTATGTATTTGGATTTTTGGATTTGAAGGGTAATTCTTTCATTGGTACAATAGAAACTATAAGAGTTATGACTCCTAAATACTGGCTATTGAGGCATATGATGCACTTAAGTATTGGGATATCATGGGTTGATCTCTTTACTTTTGATCTTGTTGCCTCATGAGTATGAGTGTATGTCATATCAGTATCGATGATATTCTATAAATTAATGATTTATCCTATTTTGTGAATGATTTATCAGATTATGTGAATAAATAATTTATCTAATTTTGTAAATGATTTATCTTATTCTCAGAATAAATGAATTATCTAATATTTTAAATGATTTATTACATTTTGTAAATGAGAATTTGTTAGCCTTATCATATTTTGAGTTTTGTTGGCAATTTTATTTTCTACATCGATTTTGACGTTTACTTACACATTTAATCGAAATTACTTAATCATTGAATGTATGATATTATGCTTAATAAAATGGTGTTAGCTTTTAGGTAAAATTATGTCTTGATTTGATCTTATTAGAATAACATTGGAGAAGTTATTAAATAAGTACGTAATCAAACCACATTCTAGTGACGTTGGACCGATCTGAATAACAATAATATTTAATTTTTTATTCTTTCCCCAAACCTTGCAGGAAGGAAGTACGCAATGGCAGTGTTGTCATGCAGGAAGATCGTTACAACTTTTGCACACATATGTGGATCATCTTGGTTGTCAAAAATTTTATTATGGTATTTTTTATCCTAATTACTTTTGACACACAAGATTACAATTACTCTTGAGACCTAATACCACAATTACTCTCGAGACTCAATACTACAACACTATTGCCTCACATGTTCCCTACATAAACCCAAAAAAGATTTGGATAAAAAAGGCAAATATTAAACATTTGAAAGCAAGTTGGAACTGTCTTTTAAAAAACTTGAGGTAATTTTTGTGTGGGAGGTAGAAGAAAAAGTTAATCTCATCTCTCTAAATGAGAAGTTTTTTTTCCATTTTTTTATTTTTCCAATTAGGAATGGAGTCATTTTATTTAGTTTAGTTTTAATTATTGCTTATTTTTTACTTTATAAAAATTTAAAACAATAATAAATAAAAAACACCAAAAAAGTTTTGATTATTTTTAAATTTTGTTTAGGTTTTTTTTTTCACTAGAGCTTTCAATGCAATGGTTTGAATACTATAACTTTATTTGATCAAAATATATTTTTATGCAAAGCTACATTCTCCTCATAAGGTAAACTGAATATATGATCTATCTTTTGATGGAGATGGATATAAAATTATTGATTTGGTAGGATATCCTAGGTCTTTTTTTTAGAAAGGCATTTGAGTGGATATAGGATCATTAAATACTTAATATATGATCTATCATTAAATACTTAATCTCCTTAATTGGAATGCATTTGAGTATATATAGGAAACTTTTTTTCTTATCTTTGTACTTAAGTTTTAGTACAGTTGAGTGGACTATTTTTTCCGTTTTCTTAGTTTTTCATAGAATTTTATTAAGTGTTTGCTTTTTATGTTATTTGTTAGAAACTAAGTTTTTTTTTTGTGTGGTTGTTTAGATTATGTGCTCTTTGAAAATATCTTGTAAACATTTAGAGTTTAATGGAAAAATCCTTGTTGAACTCTTTTAATGTTGTGTGGATTGTCTTGATTTTTTATTTCTTCCTTTGTCAATCTGTAAAATAAAGGTGGAGAATAACACTGTATTTTTTATTCACTTTTTATATGCTCTATTAGGTATTGATGCTTCTTTTTTATGTGAAAGTGATTACTAGCAATGCATTAAACAGGAGTTTCAAGATAATGTTACAAAAATTTGAAGAACAATTGTGTTACATGTGATTTGTTGTAAATTCAAGTAATGCTTGAATAAAATTTAAGTTTATAATATAATGTAAAATATTATTGTCTCTAGTATTGCCAAAGGGGATATTGTAAGGGTATTGATATATTGGCTAGTTCAACGACAAAAACATATACTAAGTGTATTTGGTTAAATCCACTTTTGTAACTTAAAATTTGTTGAGTTATCTAAGTAATAAAGGTAAGCATTGGAGCTTGAAGATTTATAGACGTTAAATCCAATTCAAGTCCTTTGTGAAGGTTCCACCTAAAGCACGCATTTTTCCTCGTATACTCTTGGATAGTCTTATACCTTCAATTCTATTCTTTTCATATCCCATTGAAGCTATCTATGAAGTAAGAAAGAGTCAGAATTTGTTTGAAACACAAAATAATTTTGTGTCAATTGCGCGATCGATCACCCAATTCTAACTAAGCTTCAGTAATTTTCAATCAATAAATGTCTTGTTCTTGAGATCAATCTACTCAAGTAAATCAATTACCGGATCGCTCTCCCCACAAATGAAATTTCTCAATTTAGACCGATTCGATTCATAATTGGGAAATATTCCTTCTTGGACCTACTTCACCCTATATATCCTAGTGGAATTTGACAAATACCTTCAGTGAGATAAGTTATTGACAGTCTAAAAACCTTACTTTCAAGCCTAGTGTGCCTCCATCCCTGATTCTTCTCTAGTAAGCATTTCTCATGAACTTAGGTGAAGTTTTTCATCAATTCTATAGTCCTTGAGTTTTCAATCTTTTTAAACATTCATTGATGAATCATTGAAGAATGATTTGAGAGAGATAGTACTTCCTTTCCTTATTTTTAACTACTTGAGCCTTTGATACCCTTGTTTGAAAATCACAAGAAAGTGATTCTTTTGATATACTTTGTAGACATCTAAGGAGATTGTGCACTGATGGAAGAATAGAAGATGAAGGATGCACCATAGAGACTAGATTTGCATGAAGTAAAGTATGTGCAATGGGTAAATTACTAGAAAGTAATTTTACTTATGCAAAGATGACTTTTGAACTCAATATATTCTACAGTGCATTAACTTTAAGTGGTTAGATTGCTCCTGTGATTTTTTATTCTAGTTTCAGTTTTACATGCCAAATTTGTGTGTCTGATGTGCTTGTACTTATTTGTTTATTTAATATAAATATCATCATTATGGGTTTATTCAACATATGATTTCTTGTTATAAAAATATTAATTCAGCTCATTAGATTGGTTCATAGAGAGTTTGTGATCTAATTAAGTTGTTATCTATGTGGCTAAGAATAGGACATTATGTTTAGTTGCACATTGACAAACCCTCAGCTTGCACAAACAATAAAATCTGATTCAATAGTTTATCTGCATAAATTCTGAGTCTCTTGGATTAAAGGTTACAAAGGTAGACTCATTCTAATTGATGATATTCACTGGAGAAGTGAGAGCTGAAAATAGCTGAAGTACCAAAAGAGCACACTTTTAATAACAGTAAGATGACCTATCATTAACAATAACATGCCCTTCCACCACATTTCTTCATAGTAGAATTAACAATAGTATTAAAAAGAAAATTTCCATCCTTCATGAATATAAAGGTATTGTGGGAGAATTCTCCTAAAATTCCTATGGTATATTCAATCAAAGAAATTCTTGAAGAAGATAAATTACCACCAATAGAATGACTTTTGAATTTCTTAGTAAGTTTTTCGATGTTTTTTTCTCAAAATTTCAAAACATCATAAACTCTTTATATGGAGGATAGATGGGCATTTCAAAACAAAACAATGCCATTGGCATAAATAATCTGAGTTATCAGAGGCATTTGTGGAACATGATAAGCAATCACAAGGTTAAACTCAACAACATTTTATAAAGCCCTATTGAGACATCCCCCCACTATGATAAACAGGAAGGGGCCATAGGATTCTCCAGGTTACCCTAGGAAGATTTCAAAATTCCCAAATCTCATGATAAAAGCACTAGTAGATGTGGAAGGATAATCCACTTTATATCTTAGTTTTAGCAAGGTTGTCTAAAAAGGCAAAATGAACATGTGATTGCTTCAAATTCTAAGTAATATTGAAGATTTAAGACAAAGAAATTCAAGTTAAAGTCAATATGTGAAAATTCTACCTAAAAGAATATGATCTCTAGATCTATACATCTTGAAAGGTCAATTCTAGTTTTTTCCATATTATACATATTATATTATATTATAGCTTTCCCAGTGGTAAGAAAGTGTTAAGTTTATCTCACACATGCGTAGAATTTAGCAGCACTATCGATCACACTATTCCATAACAAATTTCAGTACGTTAAGCCTCATTGATCTCCTTCTCTTGGGAAAAATCTCTTTAGCCCAATCAATCTTGAGATCGATTGACATTCGGGAGAGATTTCCTAATTGCATCAATTCAAGTCCAATTTGTTTCAAGCTTATCTTCTTACCCCACTATCCTATAAATATGGGTTTTTCATGGAAATGACAATTGAGGAGACTTATTTATTGTCAAAGAAACCTTAGTTCTTCAACCAAGAGTCTTAGATGCCCATCACATATAACAAGAGCTTTTTCAAGTTATTGTTTGATTGTGTGAAGGTTAGTTGATGAGTGTTTATTCAACACACTATGTTCAAAGTTCAATATTTTATGTTTGAAATTTTGTGAATCATTAAAAATGGTTCATTGGATCTTCCTAGTTGGATTTTTAGAGATGATCATACACTAGCGAAGGAGTAGAGAACATGATGGATGCAGCCACGAAGATTGGTGATGTGTGAAGTGGATTAGGATTTGCTATTGGATTGTATGTACAATCGGTGAAAGTGACAGTATTATATCAAACTCTATTTCATAGTGCATTTTTTTAAAGGTTGAACTAGGTCCCATGGTTTTTCTATTTTTAGGGTTTTCCATATAAAAAAAATTGTCTTGTTTTTCATTTACTTGCTTATTTATTATTTGACAAGTCACATAAATTAGTGTTCAAATTGTTACATGCTTTAAGTTGGATAAATGACATTCGTAGATTTTTAGTGTTCAACTCTTAATGTCATTTAATGGAATAGAAAACCAACTATCAATATCACTTTCATATTAAATTTATAGAGGTTGATTAGGAAATACATAAACAATAAGGAAGGCGCTTCAATTTTTTGAATTAAAGCTATAAAAGTTGATGAATAGTCCGTAGGCAGGGGATTACCAATGAAGAACATTTTCATTGTCCAATTTGCTTAATCACTTACAGTTCTATACCTTTTATCAATTGTTGTTATGTTTTTTAAATGTTGTGCCCGCATGTGCACGTCTCTACATTAGAGAAGTGGCTAAATCGAATGAAGATCCCACAATGACATGAAATCAAAAGGCTAAGTTTAATTAAACTTAGTCTAACTCTAATCTAGTTAACAAATATAAAATAAATAACTAATTCAACTAAGAGGAACTAAAGCCAAGATAGAGTGAAAATTTAAGTTAAAAAAATGAAAATTAAAATTCCAAAATTAATTGAATCCCTTAAGAAAGAAAAATTTAAGTAAAAGACAAAATGATCCAGGGCTGAATTAATGAGATAAATTTTGTTTGGCGAATCCTACTATAGGCGTACACAACCTTCCTCTCTTACAAAGTTTATTAGTAAATTTACAAAATTGAGAGGGAAAATAAAAGAGAATGGAATAACCTCTTCTTCTTCAGATTATCAAAAAATAATAGAATTTATAGCCTTTATAGAAAATCTAAGTATTTATATAGTATAACTATAAATATTGTTTAATTTCTAATTATGGCTAACTAATCAAAATTAAGGAAAAGTAATAACAAAATTCCTAAATAATCAAAGGATTACAGAATAAAAATTAAGAGGAAAACAAACTACTGAAAAGAAATTAATTTGAAATCAAATTCTAATCCATAATGATGTTAAAAATCATATCGCAGATGGATTGATAGATCGCTGAGATAAGGCGATCAATCGCCAACTCTTAGCTTCCTTTTATATAAACGTTTAAATGTCATGATCTATCGCTTTGAGAGATCGACTGATCATTTGCCTAATCAATTTCCATATATATAGACTGATCGATAGTTTAAGCAGCAAGTTGCCAAATTTAAGATTTTCTGGTTTGATTGCGATTCTAACTTAGTGACTTTTTCCTTTTAGGGTTTGAGAGAGTTGTCTTCTGAATTGTAAAAATCTCTATCATAAATCAAAAAGAGTAATTAGATGTGAGATTAGGGCACACAACACTATCTATTTGCTGAAGTTTGTTGCTGAGAAGATCAATTAAATAGAAGATTCATTCAAAGAGGAGATGAAAATTTTATGTTGATTTAGAGAGAATAAAGGAGAAAAAATTCAACTATGGCTAATAAACAACCAAGGAGTGGCTGATTTAGAATTAGAGATTGGTGTGAAAATCTAGATGGAGTATCCCATGGTTTTCTCCTTAGTTGGGTTTCTACGTAAAAACATTCTTGTGTATTTGGATTGCTGATTTGATTGAGACTTAATCGTCAAAATGCGTTGAAATTAGGAATGTTTAATTAGTTAAATTCTAGGTTTATTTTTCTTAAAGGGGAAAATTAAATCTTGTAACTTGATTGCAATTTAGAGACACTTTATTTTCTTGGTTTATCTATGCCACATACATAGTCCAACAAACCAATATAGTTTTCTTTAGTTATTTGGCTTTAAGGAAGGCTCTCTGGGACTCCCACTCTATTTTGGTACATTTCGGATAAAATGGATGCACTCTTAGGGGATGTTTGGGTGTATAATTTTTTAGAAATAGAAGTTGATTTTTTTTAATTAATTATAATAATTCAATGTTGAATGAGAATTACAATTGGTAATAGAATTTTTTAGAATAAATTTGTATGTTGCATTAAACTCATTTTTAAAAGTTTAAATTAATATAAATCTCTCTCCCAAACTTTGATATGCACATCTTTGGTACTGTTGTGCTACTAAATTAGAGCCCTATCAAACAAGATCTTACACAAGTAGGTAATTTTAAACTTTGAAAGTGGGCCCCACCTATATGACATGCTTCTCGAGGTTCAAATTGATATGAGGGGTAAATAATTGAAATATAACAGAATCTTTAATTATGAATAGTGGGCAGAGAGTAGAAATCGACAGAATCACCTCGCGAGGTAATTTGGTGATTCAAGTTAATTTTGGCTGGAAAAGACTTAGAATCAACTTTTGGGCGGATTTTTAATTCTTCCCACCTTTTGCAGCCAACCACAATTCGTGTTATTTCATACGAAATTGGGGCATAATCAAGGAATCTTACACAAATCCACACCCAAATAACCACTTATTATATTCATGATTCTTCAATTTGGTATTGTCATATTCTTCCTTATGCTTCATCCTCTTGGAAATGTATTCTTTTTCTTTGCAGTACAATAATTGATTACTTCTAGTTAGATCTGTGGGTTGGGAATTACACTGTTCTTCATAATTATGGCCAACATCTTGTACTTCAAATGGGTTGTCATCAGCTTGCCTCAATTTTAGAATGTATAATTAGCGGCCGCTGAATTTGGAACCAACAGATCAATTTGAGAAGCGACCATCTTATTCAAGTCATTGAGGGAAATAAACCAATTATGATTCTAGATTCAAACATTGTCCATTGGAAGTCATTGCCATCAGGTAAATCTACCACAAAATCAGTTTATAGGGCGTGATCCAAACATAAACCTAAATTAAATTGGACCAATCTAGTTTGGTATAAACATTACATTCCTCATCATTCTTTCATTTATTAGATGATGTTACATGACACCTTCTTACCTTGGACAAATTACATGCTATAGGAAATTATATTTGATCAAAAAATATATTTTGTGCAAACATATAGCACATTTTCTTCGAAGTGTGGCTATTCTTTATGGATCACTACAACAAAATGTACTATTAGCGACACAAAGCTAAGAGTCGCTAATAACTTATAATGGCGACATATAAAAAAGTGTCGCAAAAAAATTGAGTATTAGTGATGCTTAATATTAAGCATTGCTAATAGTCATCTATTATTGATGCATAATCTAAAGTGTCGCTAATACCAATCATTTTAGCAATGCTTTATACTATGTGTCACTAACAGTTATGTTATTGTGACGCTTTAAATAAGTGTCACTAAAATATATATATATATATATATATATATATATATTAAAAATTTTAAAAAAAATTAAAACTATTAGCAATGCTTTTTCTTAAGAGTCGCTAATAGTTTTAACAATTGCGACACTTGTGAAAATGCATCGCTAATAGTTCTGAATTTAAAATGAGAAATTAAAATTTTACGACAAATAGCGACGCTTGTAAGCATGCGTCGCTAATAATCTTGATAATTGCAACTCTTGTAACCAAGCTTCGCTAATAGTAGCTAATAAGTTAATATTAGCGACACTTAATTATGTGTCGCAAAAAAAAATTCTTTAGCGACGTATGTATATACATCGCTAATGTTGACTTTTAGCGAAAGTAAGCGTCGCTAATATGCAGTAGCGACGACAGTTTTATCAAAAAATTTAGCGACGCTTTTTATGTGTCGCTAATAACTATTAGCAACGCTTATTGTACTATTAGCAACACTCGTAGTACTATTAGCGGTACTTAAAGTTTTGTTGTAGTGGAACATGAGTACTATTTTCACATTTCTAAGAATTGATGTTTCTTGCTATCATGTTTTCAAGCTCTTGAGCATATTCATATTCTTAGTAACTGATCAATTCCTAAACTTAGGGATGTTATTGGAGCTATTCGTGAATTGTGTTGTCTACTATATTTGCAGGGAAGAAACAATCATATATTTAGAAATGAATGTCTTCATTCATAAGCGAATTTCAAGTGGGATGAAAGTCAAGTCAAAATCTTCATTACTGCAAATTCTGATTTTTCCGTGATTATCCAAGAAATTCCTTTTATGGCTAAAAATTGCAATTGTAACTTTCTTTTATTTCTTTTTCCAATGTATACTGTTTTGATTTAATAGAAGGGAGTTCTCTCCCCCTATTTTACAAACAAATTTTTTTAACCAAATCACTAAATTAGAAATTTCTAGAAAATTAATAGGAGGTTCTTCCTTACTTTAATTAAGAAAATTAGCTATTAATTAACATTAAAAAGATAATCTTTGTCAATAAATAAGAAAACACACTTGATTTAAAGAATAGAAAAATAAAAAGGAAGACAACTTCAGAATTCTTTGGATAGCCTTGCTCCACTTTCAGCCCATGAATTGCTCCTTCAGAATTCTACTGAGTTTTTGTAAAAATGCCTAAAGCTGCAATAGTGCTTTGCTGGTGAAAAAGCTTTTATCCCTCTCTCTTCCTGCAATTCATAATAATATATTTATGAATGTGGCTACCCCCCCCCCACTATTCACTTAGGGCCCCCCCAAACTTTATACAAACCCGAAGAAAACACGAAATTTACTTCCCTACACCCCACTCTCACTTTGAAAATGTTTTTTACTCAAAACCCCTCTACGTCCCCCATCCCCCCAACTCATCTGGCCTGTGCCTGCCACCTTCCTCCTCCCGTCGCTTCCCTTCCCCTCTCCACCCACCACCTCCCCTACATTCTCGTCCCCTTCATTCCCGTCATTCCATCCCCTCTTCTCCCGTCACATCCCTTCCACTCCCATCCCATCTTCATCATAGAAAGATTAAAAAAAAGATAACAAAACACCGAAAACAAAAACAACCCCAAAGCATAAAAACAGAGGAGTCCGATTTAAGCATGTAGCGACCTCCAGAAGATTTTTGACGGTGTTGAAACCTTCTAGGGGAGTTCTGGCGGGGAACAATCACCACCAAATTAGGAAGCAGTTGATGAGGTCATGTAGTCCCCGTATGCATACATTGGATGTGGCAGGAGGCCAGGCAACCTCCATAAGATTTTCAAATGTGTTGTAACCTTCTCGAAGAGTTGTGGTAGGGAGTAGTCACTGCCAAATTATGAAGCAGTGGACAGGCACGTGTAGTTTCCGTATGCATACATTTTCTATGGGGGGTGGGGGTACCTCCTGCTAGACAATAACCAGAAGATTTTTGAGAGTGTTGTAACCTTCTGGAAGAGTTTTGGCGGGGAGCAGTCACCACCAAATGAGGAATAACTGGTCGGAGACGTTTAGTCCCCGTATGAATCCTTCCAATTGGATAGGGGGTACCCCTACCAAGAAAGATCTAGAAGGTTGAAATTTACTAGATGGGTGATCGCGGGGAGAGGTCAGAGCCAACTTTTCAAGAAGTTGATGGGGACATTTAGTCCCCGTATAAATCATTTTGGTGTGGCGGGGGGTACCCCTCATCACGTGCATGAAGGCTTCAACGTGAAAAAGTTTATTTAGCCATGGCATACTTTGGTTCCAAATTCTTTTCGTTGAAGTTCCAAAAAATTAATAGAGATGACTTTCTAAGAAGCCAAAGGAAGGATTTTTTTGAATAGTATGGGAAGCAGCGGAATTTCTAATGCATGGAGAAAGTTCTGTAATCAGCAATGTGGGAGAGAGATGAATCAACGAGGTCTTCATGCATGGAGAAGAAGATGGGTGGAACGAATAGGGGAGGGAGGAAGATGGGAGGGACATTAGTTGAACTCCAGCACTCATAGCCTACTTGCCGCTAGCCAGTGAAACCTTCATGCATGTCCAGTGAAACCTTCATGCATGTCGAACACAGTAAAGGGGATAAGAAAAGTTTTTTCTTTCATTTCTTTATTCTCTGGGGTGCCCACATTTTTCTTATTTGGGAGGTAAATAGTGGGGGGGAAATAGCCGCGTTCTATATTTATAGGACTTTGGAAACCCTAATTAAGTCTTCAATTCGGAAAAGGCCTAAATTAGTAGAATTTGAGCCGACTACCCCAATTTACTTGTGTACGTAAGTGAGGCTTTATTCTGGTTTGTTCTCTTGTGGGACCAACAACATGGCCCATCTAGAGCTTTGTCTTCATGTCAGGCTCCAATTTGAACCTGATTCTTCCCTATTGATTCATTCGAACTCCACAAGCAGCACTGCATTTCTGCTTTTCTTCCTTTGTTCGAGCTGCCTCTCCTCTTCTCCCAGCACAACCCTAGCAACTTTAGACTCCTCCATTCCTATGCTCAATGAAAGCACTAGCAACAATCACAACTGACAATGACCTTGACTAGTGGCAGCAACTCTATTAATTACAATGACTCAAACCAGCTCCGACCATTTCCTAGCCTCTTTGCTTCGACATCCCTTATTTCCAAGTCATGTTTGCATACTCCTTCCATTTTATCTTAGAACGTGGCTATTTAAACCCCTCTTTTTTCCCTGTATCCCCCATTACTAATATACCCCGAACTTAAAACACAAAAATGCTCACCTAAACCCCCGCCACAACAAATACAGTATGTGCAGTCCATAACAAACACACGATAGAACAAATTTGCTAGCCAAACCGATAATAGATTAGCGAAGTATATAGATGTTACTGTGTCTGTTTCCTCACCCTTCTTATAGTAGCACACGCACCTTGACTCCTCAATCCTTTTCATCAACTCTTGCAACACAGTTCTACCCTCTCTTTGAGTTAAAGACAAATGACTACGACCATTGTAAATTGTTTTCATAGTTGTACAGTTTGTTTGGTCTGCTTCCTCCAATGATTGCAAAATTTGTTGAAGTTTCAGCCCTATCTTTGACAAATTCTTCACAACTTCTATCTCTCCTTCTTTCAGACAACCAACATATGCGTTCCCTTCTACAAACTGCTGAGGGGTGTGATTGTGACTACTACAAATTACTTTCAATTTCCACCCAACAGCATGGTTAATATACATTTCCCTTGCTTGTAACTTGAATGGGTATCCACATTTCTTTGTGGTTGTTTGTCTACCATAAATATCCGACTTGGACTTTTGAATAATACTTATTATAGTAGTCCGCCTTTTCACAAGCTAGAGTAACACATGGTCTCCGCCTTTGGGCATCCGATTTTAAGATTATAAGCATTGTATTATGCCTCATACAATTTTCTTTGGCCTATTTTATTAAAGCCTCTTGTGATGGGAGTACTTGCAAGTTGATAAAAATATATTAATATTGACATTTCTCCAATTAATATGAAATATTCCTCACAACATTTACAATTAATGAATTTACTTTATCATAAAAAAATGCAAAAGATATATCAATATTTAAGATGTTGCCTAGGCTTTGGCCTTCTCTTTTAGATACATCCTGTTAACAAAAAGTTGCATCATAAAATTTTCATTTGACAACATTAGAAAATACCAAAATGCTTTGCATTGCTCTTCATTTCTCTTTTAGATAGAAAAATGGTCTATACCTCTTTAGAAGACTAGTTTTCTACCTCACTGTATGGTTGATTCGCCTCTATTTGTTTTAATGAACATGGAACAATCTCTTCTATTTCCTCATTTGAAGCCGTACACCCACTATTTTGGATAATAGATGACATTAAATACATAAATGACAAAGATTCACCAACAAGATGATCCATTCTTGATTGACTTAATCAATAAGCTACAGTCACCTAAGATGACACAAAATAAGGACAATGAAAACCTAGGATGATCACAAATAGACTAATAATACTTGGCATGTGTTAGTCCTCGTGAACCTAAGTATATTGTGTCAGGTTATACCCCCCGCCATATAGCTAACAAAAGTTTTTAGCCATGTATATACATTTTTGTACTTAGCAGTGGGTAGTCCCCGTGCAAATAATCACATTGTGGTGGGGTTTACCCACCCGCAAGTACACTAATAGAAGCTTTTTGCTAGTTATCAATCTATATGTAGTAGGGGGTCGTCCCCATGAAGTGAAGAATAATGCTGCAGGAGCTACCCCCCGCAAAAAAATTAACAGAAGCTTTCTTGTCTCCAACAACATTCTGGCAAAAAATGTGATAAACATGTCTATGGAAGTGTAAAGACATCATTGATGAACAAATACTACTATAAGGGAAGATAAACTTACAAAAATGGTTCAACTTTTTGGTCGTTGGAGCTTTTTTAGCTGCCACCAAAAGTTTTTAATCATCACTAGAGCTACAGTGTACGCCGGCTACTACAATGGTCACCGGTGGCTACAGTGCTCACCAGCGGCTCTAGCTTAGCCTGAACGATGAGAAGAAAATCTGTAAGAATAGAACTCATGTTCTTTAGGTTAACTCGTGAGGGAAAAAAGAGTAAGGTAAATAGGGGACAAAAGAGCAAGTTAGTGGGGGAAAAGTAGGGTATCAAAGTAAAAAAATCAAACCTTTTGCTTTTACTTCGGGGATACAGGGAGAAAAGAGGGAATTAAATAGCCACGTTCTTTATCTTAATGAAAAATGCTTTAGCGACGTGAACCCACATGCACATCCCATACGTGGAGGAGAAGGCCATGGTAGGTGCACCAGCCTAGCCACCATCCCAAGACTCTCCTGCGATGCCATGTACGACCATGCATTGCCAGCCACCTTCCATGCCTGCCGGCTGATCTCCGTCAAGTTCTTTGCTCTCGCCCCTACCGTCTCTACTGCCTTCAACCCCTCCGTCAGGTTCTTGGCCAAACCCTTCCCCATCCTTTTTTCCTTCCCTGCAATGCCTTCCACCTCTTCCACCACTTTCCCTCCAACCGACTTTGCCTTCTCCACAACGGACTCCCCCATGTGCTTCGCCTAGTCAACGGCCATTTTTGTCCCTCCTTCGATGCCCTCCGCCACCTTCTCCCAACTGACTTCGCCTTTTCAGCCGATTGTCTCACCGCATCAGCGGCTTTCTTCACTGCCACCGCAGCATCCTCGCGTGCAGTTTTTGCCTTCTCCTGTACCTTCCCCTCCACCTCCTCACCTACAATTTTAGCCTTCCAAGCTGCATCCTCTCCAAACTCCATCGTCACTTCTCCAGTTTTTGACGCCTTTTCCTTGGCCTTGCCAAAGATGGAGGAGATCTTCTCCTTGCACTTTCCATAGGCATCGCAGATCATCTCCTTGGTCGTGGTAGTTGAGGGAGCATCAGGGAGACCTGACGAGTCCTGGCGGGATCCAGGACTGGAGACACTTTGACCCAGGTTAGGGAAGGCAGAGACAGCATCCTTGAGCTTCTCTCTGGCCTTCTCCTCTGCCTCATGGAGGGGAGGAAAGAAGGAGTGCTCTCCATGGTGCTTCTCTCCCGGTCCAGGCTCTTCTACACCCTCCCTCTCGTACTCAACCAGGATGACCCAGTCGCCCTCCTTAATGACCCGGTGATCGGGCAGTTGAAGAGGCGGCAACTAGACGGTGGCAGTGGCAAGGGAGGTGGCAACCAGTGAGAGCGCTTGAAAATTCATCATCCTTGTTCTACTTTGCAAACCATTGAGTGGGCTCACACTATGAGAAAGCTGAGAGTGCGGAAGAAGACCATGAAGTGTAGCAACCAACTATTGGAGATGTTGGGTTAAACGTACACATTGTAGCAACCTCCGGGTGGAGGACATTGCCACAACTGTGAAAGGCAGCATGGAGCGGTGAAACAATCGTGGGGAGGATATGCCCTTTTGAGATCTTGCTCCACCAGTGGACTGCTCAGGGGAGGAGGAGAGGTGAGAGCTGGTGATGAGGGCAGTCGGTATCCTCGCATAGGAGCTAGCCCTGTGCCCCCACTTGGCACAGGGCCAATGGCGGAGGCATGGGGAGGAGGGGGACAACACCAAAGGACAATGTGCTGTTGAAGGGCTACGAGGAGGAGGACGAAGAGAAGTTTGCAAGGTGGGGGAGGAGGTGTTCGGGGTCATAGTGGTTGAGTAGCACCAAAATGGTGTGCAGGGTTGTAGTGTAGGCATAGGGCGCGCCAGAAATGGAATTATGGGGTTTGCTTATTGAACGCAGTTATTTGCCCCTATAATTTACTCAAGGCCCCCCAAACTTTACACACCCCAACAGAAATGTATAATTTACTCATCTACACCTTAGTCTAATCTTTAAATTAATTTTTACTTAAAACCTCCTATGCCCCCCGACCCCCAACTCCCTCCTTTGGCCTGCACCCCCACCTTCCCCCCTCCCATCACGTCCCCTCCCCCCTCTTGTCCCCTCTCCTCCTGTAACGTCCCCTCCCATCGTGTCCCCTCCCCTCCCGTCCCTTCCAAAGTAGTTGAAACCTTTTGGATGAGTCTTGGCGGGGAGCTGTTACCACCAAAGTAGAAAGAAATTGATGGGGACTTTTAATCCCTCTATGTATATGATTGATGTGGTGGGGGGTACCCCCGCTAGACAACCTCTAGAAGGTTTTTGAAGGAGTTGAAACCTTCTGGATGAGTCCTGGCGGGGAGTGGTCACCGCCAAAGTAGAAATAAATTGTCAAGGACTTTTAGTCCTCATACGAATCTATTTCATGTGGCGGAGGGTACCCCGAGCCCGGCAACTTCCAGAAGGTTTTCTTATGGATGGGTTCTAGCGGGGCGAGGTCACCGCCAAAGTAGAAATAAATTGTCAGTGACTTTTAGTCCCTGTATGAATCCATTTGATATGGCAGGGCATAGCCCCCCACCAGGTAACTTTCAGAAGGTTTTCGAATGAGTTGAAAAACATCAATTCTGATCGTTGAAGCCCCAAAAAATTAATAGAGATGATTAGCTTCGCAACCAAAGGATGGATTTTCTTGAAACGCTAAAACAGGATAGGAAGAAACGAAATTTCTCGTGCATGTAGAAACTTTTGTAATTAGCGAAGTGAGGGAGAGACGAAGCTGATGATAACCATGCATGGAGAAGAAGATGGGAGGGACGAACATAATAGGGGAGGGATGATTCCTTGTAGAACGCCGGTGCTCATAGCCCACTTACTACTGGCGAAATCTTCATGCACGTTAAAGACAATAAAAGCAGAGATGAAAGGTTATTTTCTGTATTCCCTGGGTGCCTCATACCAATAGTGTGGATGGGAATAGGGAGTGCTAAGCAATAGAAAATTGGCCCAAATATTTCTTATTTAGGGGGCCTTAGTAAATTGTGGCGGTGGGGGGAACAACCACATTCTTGCTTATGTTTTGTGAGAGCATCAAAGATGGATCTAAATGCTTAAATTAAGCCAAATGGAGCAATTAATATAGAACAATTTTTTTTATTGGGGCTATTAATATAGGATGGATAGAATATAACTTAACCAAAACCCACCACTATCTTTTGTTATCGAGATGACCTAAACAAAAACAATGATCAGAAGCTCCGACTCTAACCAACTTTGTTGATTCCCTTAAAAATAAATGAATATTGATCATATCATCAATAAATGATTATCTTTACTCATTAGCAATGATAATGAAGGGAATATTATGAAAAATAGAGAAAAAAACTAATATCATAACACCCCAAAAATTTAAAAGAATTTTCCCTAGTTGGTTAATTATGGGAGAGGAATTAACCATGTTAAATTAAACTAGACCACGACAAGGCTCATGTTTGGCAGAGTTAGGGGCATGGGGCAAGAACTTTCGAAAATTAAGCCGAAGTGCATGCTTGCACAATCAACCTTGTCAACTCTGCTATCAACCTTGTCAACTCTGCTATCAACCTTGTCAACTTTGCTAGCCAAAACCCTAAATCACTAATGGTATACACTTCAAAAAAAATGTCAATAGTGTATACTGCTTTAAAGCTGTTGCTAGGAGTCACTATCAGCTATGAGTAAAGAATTTAAGCCTGCAATGGCGCAGATGATACACATTAGCGACGGCTGCATTTAGCCGTCGCTAGTGGTCTCACTTGCCCCTGATGTTTTTCCCTCTCCCTCCCCTGTCCCACATTTCCGCCCTTTCCCTCCCCCATTTCTCCTATTTCTCGTTGAAACAATTCCCCCACCCCCGATCCCGATGCCCGTGGGCGTCCAACAACTTGAGCCGGGGAGAGATAGACTTCGTGTCTGCGCAAGACAAAGCAGGGCCCTTTTTCCCCCAACTAGAAATCATGCTCCCCTCTCGATCTGCCCCTACTCCCTCGATATGGCCTCCAAATTCTCTCCACTGACCGGCGGTCGACGGCATGGGCAGGAGGAAGTCGTACACGTCCAGGAAGGGCAAGTGATAGAGCATTAGCCTGAGAGTGCTCCCGTGTCACTGTTGTCCATCAGCCTTCTCTCGACCACAACGGCTGCCTTTCCACACTTTCGCCCTGGATTTCTGGGTTTGCAAACGATTTTTATTTTTCTTCCTTTTTCGTCCAGTCGTCCTGTCTCCAAATCCCAAAGGGGATTTGATGTCTTCGCAGACTTTTGATGTCTTTGCAGTCTTTTAAAAATCCCTGAGGCGGATATCCTGTGGTAAGTTTGATGAAGTTCAGTATGAATGATGTGTTTGTCATAGTTTGAGCTGCATCTAATGATGCTTGTTATACCATCTTAGTTATGGTCTTACTTGGATTTATCATACTTGGCGTGTAGTCTTTTTTAGTTGGAGAAGAAGCTATGTAAAGGCCTTGTCAAGTGGAGGCTACTACATCTGCTATTTTGAAGTTAAATTGTAGATTTCACTTGCTTGCAGTTTTCTTGATTTGAATTATCAGCAATACATTAAATAGGGGATGTTTATTATGTATGCTGCAGTCATTCTTTTGTTGACTTGATTAAATTGCGAAAACTATTTATCAGTTTTCACATTTTGGAATGGTCCACCTGCAGAGAACCTTTGAAATTGCTTCCTGAATGGGTGTGCTTCACACCAGGAATGAGTAATGTGCCACTTTTTCCATATTTTCTCCATATGGAAAAAAGTGACTAAGAAAATCCATAGGCTTTGAAAATATGATTTGCTTTTCTTAATTGATTTTCTTTAATTATTTCTGTTTCTTTACTTGGAAAATATTTTATACGACTTTTTCTGGTTGACCCATTTATAATGTGAAAGTAGAGAGAGACAATGTTTCAAAGATTCTATATGGTTGATTACTATAAACTTTTTGCCCGCTGCTAATCTCATTATTTCTCTCATACCCAGGGTACGTAGACTTTACTTTGGTAGGTACGGTATATATGTTTTAATTATTGGACATCATTAAGGCCTCTAAAAATGCATATGATGATTCTGCATAATGTTGGTTCCAGCTGCATGCTGGTATTGCGGAAGTGGCTGCTGCTAAGGCTTGTATGTTTGTAAACAAGGCCGATGGAAGTTTATGCCTTGCTCTTTGCTATTTTAATTTTACTTTGCATAAATAGATAGGAACTATCATGACAATAAGATTATGTTAAATACTGCTTAACTTTAAAAAAACAAGATGTTTTCATTCCTCTTTATTAATTACAGCTACATGAATAGAATTGTCCTAATGCAGTATTTAGTTGAGTACAACTTTTGTTATTTGCATATGGCGCCAGACAAAAATGTACTCCAAGTAATTTCTCTGTTTGGAAAGCTTGTCTTATGCAATTACTTAAGTGTTGCGTTGTAACACTAGTAACCTTGCCAATTTGTTCTTCTGTCATAAAGGTTTCTAGGCTTTGTTAGTAGATTGTGTTAAGCCTTCCCCCATTCCATATATAAAATAAATCCACAGAATTTAGCTTATGGATTGTTGTAACACAAATTTTCTTAGTAAAAATACTTTTTTATCTGCTTTAAAGAAGCAATAGTACATAGTAATAAGAAATACATTTTCAGGATGGAGTATTGATCTCTCCTGCGAGTTGAAATAGGTTACTGTTCAGGTAATTGAAGTTAATGTTTTGTTCCTCTGGATTGTTCGTGAAAATTTTGTATCATGTTGTGCAGCCAAAACTAATTCTTGGGTTTTTTGGTTGATTAACAGTACACTCCTGCAATTTATATTTGGAGCATAGGTTGCATTTTTACAGAGGTGTTAATGGGGAAGGCAATGTTTCCTGATAAAAATGTTGTTCATCAATTGGACTTAATGACTGACATTCGTGGTAGTTGGTACACCTTCTATGGATACTATATCTAGGGTATCTTTCTTTGTAGCTAATGTTCTATATCTTATTTTGTCATGATAGTTAGTTGTTATCTACTTTATGATGTTGGTAGATCTTGAAATGTCTAAAAATGTCATGAGAATAAAGTAGCCTATAGGATTTTCACAGAACTTTCCAAATGCAGATCCTTTGGCCCTTAAATTGTTAGAAAGACTCCTAGCATTTGATAGAAAGGTTTGACCTACTGCACAAGAGGTAATCAGAAAGTTTAGATCCTGACTAACTAGCTGAGGCGGGGAATGATAATGAAATCGGAAATAAGGCTTCAGACCTATCACTTATCAGCAATAAGGCTTAACGCTGCACTTATTATGGTCATATGATTATAACAATGGTTCAAGAAAAGTTTGATGTTTGATTATTGTATTTTTTTTAATACGCACAGGTTGATCTTTATTTTAAGGGCTTAGCAGAGGTAGAGAGGGAGCCATCATGTTAGCCAATCTAAAAAATGGAGTTTGAATTCGAGAGGAGGGTGACAAAAGAAGATCTAAGGGAGCTTATTTTTTGAGAGATACTTGAGTATCATCCTTAGTTTATTTTTCTTTGATACTTTTGTGTTCTGCTTGATGGTAAAATCTAGCTCTATGCAGGCCCGTTTGGTGGTAGCTTTCACAGGCCCGAAGGAAGAAGAATTGTATCTTTGGTGGGGAGTTGCAACAACCCACCTGAATGGCTTGATTCAGATGAGATTTGGGAGTAGGGAATGAAAGATGTGATTTCTAGTTAATGAATATAGTCCCGCAATTACACCCTTGCTTTTGTAAAAATTGGAGAAGTTATTGGGACTTGTGAAAATTATGCTCGGTGATAAGTTATGAGAGATTGTAAGAGGATGAATTGTATGTTTAATCACATCCCAAGTAATCTAAATTTTTTAATTCATTTGTTATTCAGTAGAGCAGCCTTCTATGCTAAGTTGAAAGAAATGCATTTGATTATAAATTTCTACTGGTATATTACACTGGGATGCAATCTGACTGGATGTGGCTTAGTTGTGCCGAAATTGATTGTTTCTATGAGGACCTTGCACAAGTTGTTGAAACTTCTAATGAGTGAATTTCTACTCGCACTGGAATCAGTAATTGGAAAATTATTTTTTGGTATGATGTTTCTATTTCATACTATTGCTACCATTAAGAGCTTCTTATTTGGTTTGTGAAAGTTTACTTGTCGTTATACATTAACAAGAGAAGAAAGCTTGATAGAGGGGACTAAGAAAGTTCTTAATATGGCTCAAGCTAAGCCTGAAGAGTTAGACCTGATCCTCATGTGTACGTCCACCACAGATGACCTCTTTTGTAGTGGACCTAAATTATGCACTAAAATATTTATCAATTTAACACCAGCAATGCTAAAAAACATTTATTCCTAATGTTCATTTACTTATCTGTCTATGCAGCTCTAATATTAGGATTGTTATGCAGTAAACATAGACCAACTAGTTCTTTGTCCATATCTATCTAAACATGGGCAAATTCAATTTTTGCCTACTTTTGTCATGAGGGATAAACATGGGAATACAAACAACAAGTGGGCAAGGGATGGTTATTTAATTTGATGCTTTGTCAAGGGTACTTATCTTTGCTATATCATGTTCGTACCTTTTGTACATCTTATTTTTTTATATGTTTTTTGGGTAACATCTTTACTGAATCATTCATATTCTTTTCTTAGTCCTTTTTGGTGATTTTGGTCAATGATTTTCTCTCAAATAAACATTATATCACCGGCTGAAGTTGGAAATAGTGTTGTAAAGTACTGTACATTTTTTAACTTAAAAAACAAACTGGAAAACCATTAGCAACTGCCATGAACTTCATTTATGAGATAGTACTTGAATTTTTATAAGGAAAAAGTTAATATGAGCCCGGGCTCACGCACGCCAGCGTGCGCCCGGACTCTTTTTATAATCATTTTTACCCCCTTTTTAATACAAATAGATAAAAAATAAATAAACAATTAAAGAAAATATTCAATCTAAGCTTAAGAGTAAGTAACCAATATTAAAGACATGAAAATAAGAAATAATAATGACTTGATGTCTCAAAATAATCTCATGTTAATCTACAAAGTTTCACAATATATGAAAATAATCAAGAACATACATATAATAATTGTCAAGGTTTTATCACGAAACACAACTCAAAAGATCATAAAAAGAGAATAAACTCATGACTCTGCATCATCAAGATCATCTAAATCATCCTCCCTCTCAACATCAAGAGCATTTGAGTATAAAGAGCAAATTCAATCATGAAAAACCATCCTAAAATCTTCTAAAAAATTATCAACCCCTAAAATTGTGAAATCAACAAAGTGTTATTAGACAACAACAATCATAGATTTGACTCAAACTTTTGAATATTATATGAAATTAAATTTTGAACAACAATATTCTTAGAATTATTCAAAATCTTCATCACTTTACAAAATTCTTTTGGTTAACCAAGTTCTAAATTAAATCAAAACTTTTAAATATATATAACTCAAAATTTAACCAATAGAAATTCATAAAACTAGAAGGCAATGTGAATCAAGGCTAATATACCTTCCTAATCCAAAAATCAATTAAGAAAATAAACTATAAATTGATTGAAATTCAATATATAATGAAATCAATAACATGTTGGGATCTTTTGTTAAATTTCATTAATTTGAGTCTTAATTTAAGTACACCCATAGATTATGGTCATTGATACTTTACATTAAATTAGATTGCTCCACTAGTTTGCAATTTTCAATTCTTATTTCTTCATTGTAATATTTTAATTATTTTTTATTAATTTTTTAAAGAAACTACTAGTGTTTAACTCTTGTCTCTTTAATTAAAAAATCTCTCATAGTCTTTCTTATGCAAAAGTGACAAATTTGTTTAGACTCAAGTAAAGATATAGTTCTCATTTTTTACTCACTTTAACTAGAAACTATTTTTATCATTTTCTAAAAATAATATAAAAATAAGCTCATAATCAAATTTTCCCTTGCCTTTTTTCTAAGTTATAATATTTTTCATCAATGCATTTTTTTAGGGTTTGACTTTTTCTAAATTCTCTCAACTTGCATTAATAATTTTTTTATTTTTAAAATCTTTATGTCAAATTGATAAGAACTTTACACTAGGTCAACCTAAGTACATGGTCCTTCCTTATAATCTTTGTAAAGACAATTCCTTTATTCAAAAAATATAAAGTAATAAATTGCACAATTATTTTCTTATTACAAAGAATTCTCTTTTGATTTTCAGTCATAAAATTGACTCAAGTTTAATATGATGTATACATATTTTAAAAAATAAGAATTAAAATATTTAATAAAAGAAAATCAAATCGATCTTTACTCTCCTTGGTACATTCCTTTATTAGTTTAGGCATGTTAACTATACATTATGATATTTTCAGCTGAAGAGTAAATTAATGATATTTAATTCAAGAGTTAAACGTATAAAAAACTACAAAAAAAACTTAAAGTAAAAATAGCCTAAAATTTTTTGTGCTTTAATTTGAGGTTTTTTATTTTTTTATTTTTTTAATTATTTTCAAAATCTGTGAACAAAAGCAACATGAAATAAAAACAAAAACAAAAACAAGTGTGTCCAAAAGGTTGAAAAAATTAAATTACAAACAAAAACAATTTCTTACCTACAGATTTGTGATTCTTTAGCCTTGCCTAGCCAACCAATTTTAAACCAATTTAAGGTGGATTTGCTCTCCCGATCAACTTGGGAACTAAGGTTCTCTAAGTCATATTTTTTAATTTAAATTTTCAATATTTTCTTTTTATTGTCTTGAAAAACCTTTTTTAGTGTGAAATTTTGTCTGTGCTTTATAATTCACAATGTCGTTGGCTTGAGGTTTCCTATGATGTGAAATGATTTCTTTCCTCTTCTTAGGTAATTTACTCAAATTAGAAGATACCTAATTTACATTAGTGTTAGATTTGTTCATGACTTGTTTACTAAGTTGTTTTAGGTTGTAATTAATAACTTAGATTTGTCAAATTAAGGAAGACTCATGGTTGTCACTATTGCTATGTCTCTTTCTATATTTTGACTTTTGACTTTGATTCCTAGGAGTCTACTATAGTTTTGTCAAGTGATCATCTTTCTTAAGGTGCATGTTGATAAACTTAGTTACATACTAGACTTTATGCAACGTGAGAACTACTTTAAATCATAAAATAACAAAAAAAAATAACTCAATGCTTTTTGTTAAAAGTAGAAGTGGCATAATTTGTAATTTCTCATATCTTTATGGGCTAGCATGTAGGTTGTTCTAGAACGTCTTTTACATGACTTTTTTCATTCCATCATCATCTTGTACAAAGAATTATATGGGAGATACATTTGGGAAACAAAAAGAAAGACATTTTGCTATCTCTTGTATCTCTCTTATCAAATAAAAAATTAAGCACTTTGTTCCATTTTTTTATACTAAAAACAGTATCATTCTTCATGCATTCTAGTACTTCTACATGCACTTACACCAACAAATTCGGTAGCTGAAACAATATTCAAACCTATTGGGTTTCATAAAACCACCATGGCTTTGAGCATAAGTGAATCAATAGAGAAGATTTTGTTGCCACTTTTAGATGGAGAAAGCTACAGTTTTTGCAAATACAAATGAAAACTTTCTTCATCTAAAAAAATTATGGAAGTACGTTAATGAAATTTATAATGAATTACAAAATGAAGAAGCCCTACACTTGGAGTATTGTGAGGAAAAAAAGTATAAAGTAAACAAAGAGGCAAGAAGCAAGATGTAAATGCCTTGCTCCCCACACAAGAAGCTATGAGTGAGACAATATTTCCAAGAATCTTGTCTTTCACAAAATCAAAAGAGGCATGGTAGATTTTGAAGAATAACTTTCAAAGAACTGTTAAGGCAATTTTCATTAAGCTTCAACCTTTATGAAGGGATTTTAATAATTTGGCATTGAAAGATATATAGTGTTTAAGAATTTAATTCTAGACTGGCTACAATTGTGAATCAAAATAGAAGTTATGGAGAAACTATTGCGGATAAGAAAATTGTAGAGAAGGTTCTAGGGAATATGCCAACCTAATTTGACCATATAGTAGCTGCTATAGAAGAGGAGAAAGACTTGTCAAAATTGGGTATGCATAATCTAATGATGATTGCTATTTCTAATGTAAGAGATGTAAGCATTACAATCAAGCCAAAAAGGAATGTGAATTTCAACACAAAGATCAAGCACATTTTGTTGAAAAAGATTGAAAGACAAGGCCTCCTATTCTACTCTTGCATAAAACAAAGGAAGAAATAAAAGATATGTGGCAATTAGGCCGTGATTATAACAACTATATGATGGGGAACCTGAATAGCTTTGTGATGCTTGAAGAAAATGTATACTCTTTAGTCAAGCTTGATATTGTAAAATATAAAGTTTTGAATGCAAATGAGTCATTGTTGTCTAAAGAAGAAGAGGTGAGTTTTAACTCATTCATGATGTTCTTTATGTTCTCAGTTTGACACAAAACTTGCTAAATGTAGAGAGGTTTATGCAAATGGATTATAAAGTGCATATTGATATTGGTGAATGTCATAATAGTTGAAAAAAAACATGGGAAAAATCATAGGAAAAGAAAAAATGACTGTAAATAAAGTTTTTTATTGGTGATGCCTACATGTGTAAACTATAGGATAAAAATTGTACATATGGATGATGTTATTATCGTGGCACTTGAGATTTGGTTACTTAAATTATAGAAGCCTCACTTTGTTAAAACAAAAGGATATGGTCATATACTCCTAAAATTTAATCAAGAAGAAAAGATTTTTAGAGGATGCATCTATGGAAAACAATATAGGCTACCATTTTTAAACTAATCATGGAGGTCATGATCACCTCTGATATGCTAATATTTTTGGACCAACAAGGACACCATCTTTCAACTAAAAAAGGTATTTTACACAAGAATTATGTGGGTTTAGATCTTAGATGCAAAATTAGATATCTTTTCCTTATTTATGCAGTTTAATCCACTTGTTGAAAATCTAAGTTGGTAGAAATTAAAAGCTAAAAGTTTTGAGTAATGATCATGGTGGAGAGTTTATATTAAGAGATTTTTAGAGTTTTTCTAGAGAACATGGCATAATGAGAAATCTACTAACTAGTTGTATATCTCATCTAAATGGTGTAGTAGAAAAAAAAAATCTATTAGACACGACTAGAAGTGTACTAAAAGGCAAGAATTTTAGGTTGAAACCTTTAATAGGACCACATACACTCTTAATAAATCTCTAACCAAGGTGATGTGAAAAAAGAGTTCACCTAAGGCCTGGTACAAGAGGAAACCCCAAGTTATTTTAGAGTTTTTGGATGTATGCTCACATTCCTACAAAAAATAGAGAAGTTTGATAACAAAGGAGAAAAGTGTGTCTTCATTTTGATAAAGTAGAGATTCTAAGGATTAGATTTTCTTCAATCCTAAATCAAATAAATTGATAATATAAAGCAATGTGATTTTTTATGAAGAGGGCACATGAAATTGGGTCCCCTCAATCACATCGTGACTCAACACACAAGGCAAGTATATGACCAATCAGTCTGAGTATTGTATATAATTACAAATTTACCTCCAAGAAAGGTATGTTCACTACAAGAAATTTATAGTGAATGTGATGTTCCTATCTTTTCTTGTGATCCCATAAACTTGAGGATACCTTAAGTGTAGAAGTTTGGATGAAGGCTATGGATGATGAATTGGAAATGATTGAGAAAAACAAAATCTAGGAGTTGCTTGATAGACCTAAAGAGAAATATGTGATTGGCTTGAAATAGGTGTACAAAACGAAATTGAATGAATATGACTCGGTTCAAAAATATAAGGTAAGACTAGCTGCAAAAGGTTATTCACAACAATTAAGTATTGATTTCAATATGTCCTTCGCTTCCATTGTAAGGATGAAAACCATGAGAATTGTTCTTAGACTTGCTTCTCAATTAAAGTGCTATTGTATAAAATTGGTGTCAAATCATCTTTTCTGAATGTTACTTAAAGAAAAGGTATATGTTGAAAACCCAAGGATACAAGATTAAGGTCAAGGGAAACAAAGGTTACAAGCTCTATAAAGCCTTGTATGGACCAAAATAAGCCTTGTAAAATAATAAGATTGACAAAAACTGACAAAATAAATTCAATAGAAGCTCAAGCAAGTCGCCCCTTTATGCTAAAAAAGAAGGTTTGCATAACTTGATCATTGTTTTTCTCTATGTTGATGATTTTATCCCCATTAGCAATAATAAAAAATTTTCAAATATGCTAAGAAAAGAGAGTACGAGATATCTAATTTGGGGCTCATGAAAAAAAAAATAGCATTAAGGTGAAGCAAAAAGAAGGTAATATATTTTTATCTGAAGAGAAGCATATTCTACAAAAAAAAGGACTATATGTGACGTTTTTAAGTGTCACTAATAGTTATACAAGTGTCGCTAATAACTGTTATAATGCCTAAAAAGCCTCACTAGATGTGTCGATAAAAATGGAGTCGCTATTGCTTATTAGCGATGCTTATAATTTGTTATTAGCGACATTTATTTTTGAGTTACTAATTATTTACATTTTGTGACACTAATAGTAAATTATTAATGATGCCTACTTCTAAGAGTCTCTAATAATTAATTATATGAAGCGTCACTAATATAAATTATTTTAAATAAAAAAGGTTTTATTAGCGACACTTGTCTATGCGTCGCTAATAATAAAAAAATTATTAGCGATGCTTATGAAATTTTACCTAATAAAAAAATTGAAAAAATTATAAAAAATAATCATTAGCAATGCTTTCAAATAGTGCCACTAATTAAAAACATATAAAAAATAAATATTGTGTATTAGCATTGCTTTCTAAAGTTTCTCTAATATTTTTAAAAAATAAAAAAATAGTCATGTGCAGAGCAGGAGGGGGTTTGACTCGGAAGGGATGGGGGCCTGGGGAGAGGAGGAGGGGGTTGACCGGGGAGAGGGGGCCTCTGATCTGACAAAAGGGAGGGCATGGGGGTAGGTGGAAAACATAGGGAGTGGGGGGTGATTGGGGAGAGGGGGAGGAGGGGTGCCGGATTCCAATTCCCAAAGCCCCTTCCTCCGGTCGAACAAAGGGGAGGAGGGCGGGCAGAAAATCGGATTGGGGGGATAAGGGAGAACAAAGGGAGTGGTGGGGGTGACAAGAGGGGGGTGAGGAGGGGGTGCCGGAATCCAGCAGGGAGCAAGATTTTGGCCGCCAAAACCCCCACCTCTGGTCAAACAGAGGGGAGGAGGGGTTCGGAAATGGGGGTGGGGTAGAAAATAGAGGGAGTAGAGGGTGACCATGGAGAGGGAGATGACCTAGTAGAGGGGGAAGGAGGGGGGCGGAAGAGAGAGAGAGAGAGAGTGAGTGAGTGGAAAGAGAGATAGAGGCGAGAGAATAGAAGAGTGTCGCAAATAGTCATAATGGTTGCGATGCTTTTCATTAAGTGTGGCAATTACTATAACTATTTTTGATGCTCTTTACTGATCGTATCAAATAGTAACAATTATGAAAAAATAATTCTATACTATTCGTGATGCTCATAAGTAGCGTTGCAAATAGTCTAAACAGTAGTGATGCTTATGATTTAGTGTTGCTATTATTTCATCTATTTGTGACGCTTAACGTAAGCGTCACAAATAGTATAAAACTATTTTTTAATAATCGTTACTATTTACAATACTAAGTAAAGAGCATCGCAAATAGGTATAATATTTGCCACGCTTATTAATCTCTTCTCTAAGCATCGCAAATACGCATTTTACTCTCACTCTTATTTTTTCTCTCCTTTCTCTCTCTTCTCTTTCTCTCTCTCCTCTCTCTCTACCCTCTCTCCTCTCTTTCTCTCTCTCCTCTCTCTACCCTATTTCTCTCTCCTCTCTTATCCTCTCTTTCTGCCTCCTCTCACTCACTCTCTCTTCTCTTACTCTCCTCTCACTCATTCTCTCTCCTCTCCCTCTCACTCACTCTCTCTCCTCTCCCTCTCTCTACTCTCGCTCTTCTCTCTCTATTCATTCTCTCTCTTCACTTCCTCTCTCCACTCTCTCTCTTCACTCTCACTACAACAAAATGTATCATTAGTGATGCTTCTATTAGCGACGCAAATATAAACATCGCTAAAAAGTAATATTTGTGATGCATAAATAAGCGTCGCAAAAAAATTAACTATTAGCAACGCTTTTTATTAAGCGTCGTTAATGATTATCTATTAATGATGCTTATTATAAAGCGTCGCTAATATATAACTATTATCAATGCTTAATAAAAAACGTCGCTAATATATGTCTATTAGCGACGCATAAAACAAGTGTCGCTAAAAAGTATTTATTTTTTTTAAAGAAAAAAATCATGACTATTAGCGACGCTTTGTCTAAAGTGTCGATAATAGTTTTAGTAATAGCGGCACTTATTTGAAAGCATTGCTAATAGTTATGTTATTAGATTAATGAATTTAAAATAAAAAAATAAATTTTTAGAACTATTAGCAATGCTTTTAAACATGCATCGCAAATAACATTGATAATAGCGATGCTTGTAAACAAGCGTTGCTATTAGTTTTATTAATTAATTTTATTTAATAAGTAAGTATATAATAAATAAATATTAAAATAATTAAAATAAACTTCTTAAATATAATATATTTTATTTAATATGTATAATTTGCATATATAGTAAATAAATTGTCATGACCCGGATTTTTAAAAGCTTTTTTTAAAATAGCATGAACGGTAGTCACGAGAATTTTTTTCTCTTAAATATAAAACAAACTATTCGATTAAATATCCAAGTCATGATAATTGGGGTTCACAAATACGAATATCAAATCATATAATAGTACTACACGTCTCAAAATTCAATTTGAACAACTTATCCATCTAAGTATAAGTTCGTCATCCATTTGAAAATAAATAACAAGTTGACTCTCACACTAAAGATATGGCTACGTATCAAAGCTGCAGATATGAAAAACTTCATCTTGTGCTCACCTCTTGGTCTCACTTGTCGCCTGGAGAATCTGCAACTAACCAAACCAAACATCCACAATAACAACAATGGAACCTCTCTGCCTTCAGGGGAAGAGCTTCCAAAGGGGCAAAATGATTTATTAATGTTTATCGGATCAGGCCAACATCACCCAATGTTAGTTACTTACGTACTGATCAAACAACATCTCCAATGTTTCCAACAAGATTGGATCCAGATATAGTTCTGCCTAAAACTACAATATACTAAGAAGCATAGCATCACACATGTAATGCTTAAGTATTTTAAAGCAGCCTACATTTTATGCAAGTCCTTTAATCATTCCACTTGTCTAATTAACAAACAATATAAAATAATGTTATTAATTATCTCACAACCCTTGTTCAATAAATTGCAAAACATCCTGCAAACAGTACCACATAAGGGTAATATACAGAGTACTGGTTATCAAATAAACAACACTCCCAAACTAGCCATTGACCAATGCAAACTTGAACAACTCAACTGATATCTACACCGTTCAAACAACTCATTATTGTTAACAGAAAAACCAACTCCCGTTCACGAGTATTGTACATTAGTAAGGAAATCCTAACATCCCTAGGGATCCACTTGGATCAACCATGGGTCTAGAGATGTAGGTACCAGCTGTGCTCATAGACACACTGGCCAGAGGTAGATGAGCCTTCCATGATGCTCAAAAACCTGGTTTGCGCATTTGTAGGGATCCATTGTCCCAAAGGAGTGGAGACCACAAAGGTTTGAAAGATTATCATCATGGCTATTGCTGTGAACTAATACGATGCCGACTGGACATATGACTTAATGTAGCCAAAAATTAAATACTAAATACAACCTATTATGCATGCAACCGACTCTCATGATTGGCAAGATAATAGGCAAATTTAGGGCATAAGCATGTGAACTAATCAACATGACAATGACTCAGACTTTTGCTAAGTTGAACTGACCAATTCAACATTATAATGAAACAGATTGGGGCTGAGATGAACAACTAAAGTTAGCCACCTAACATGACAATTTTAGGTTGATTCAACCATCAGCATTCAACTTAGGGCATATCACAATCAATGCTAAAATTCAGGGCAACATAGGCTGAATTTCAGAGACATCTTAAACTGAAATTCAATGACAACATAGGATGAAATTCAAAGGCTCAATAAGCATGAATACATCATGAACTAACGCTAAAAAATCAGGAATTCATTTAGCAGGATTATAACCTTAATCAAAGCTGAGAATCAAGTATTAGATAGGCAATAATACAACCTAAACTACAACTGAAATTTAGGTATTCTCTCAGTATGATTATAACATAAACCAAGGCTGAGAATTTGGTATTAATTTGGCCAAAGTAGAGCCTAAAACAAGGTTGTAATTCAAGGATTTAAAGAGGAAAAAATATAGCCTTAAACAAGGCTGAAAATTAGGGATCTAAATAAGCAAAAGTAGAGCCTAAACCAAGGCTTCAAATCAGGATTTAAATGACAAAAGTATAACCCAACCTAGGGCTACTAATCAAGGATTATATTGACAAAAGTATAGCCTAAACTAAGATCACAAACTAGAGATTAAATAGGCAAAATTATGGCCTAAACTAAGGCCACAAACCAAGAATTAAATAGGCAAAAATATTGCCTAAACTAAGGCCACAAATCAGGGATTAAATAAGCAAAAGTATGACCTAAACTAAGGCAAAAAACCATTGATTAAATAGGCAAAAGTATAGCCTACACTAAGGCTACAAACTAGGAATTAAATAGGCAAAATTATGACCTAAACTGAGGCTACAAAATAGGGATTAAATAGGTATAAGTATGGCCTAAACTAAGGCCACAAAACTAGGAATTAAATAGGCAAAAATATTGCCTAAACTAAGGCTACAAAATAGGAATTAAATAGGCAAAAGTATGGCCTAATCTAAAGCCACAAACTAGGGACTAAATTCAGTAGAGCTTGTACACAAATTGATGATAATGTACATGACTAGAATCAGAATCATTTATGCATAATATAGGGCTAAGATAGATGACAAAAATTAGCAACATACTTGCACAAATTAGGGCCAGTATACTTGACAAAAATCAGAATCATGTATGCACAATTCAGCCATATACACAAGAGATAAAATCACAATCATTCAGGACTAATAAAGGTTGATTCATAATATCAAAACCCCCCCTAGAGCAAGGCTGAACTATGGTTGAATTACATCTATCAAATCTCATGCTTAAGGGTGTAAAAAGATACACCTACTTCTACCAATTCATCCCCAAAGCTCCTAGCCCTTCTATGCGTCATTGATAATATTTATTTTATTTTATTTTGAAATAAATTTATAAAAATCATAAATCATAAAAAAATTACAATTAGAGAAGAGATAGTGTGTAGAGAGAGAGGAGGAGAGAGAGAAGAGGGAGAGAGAGGAGGAGAGAGGAGAGGGAGAGAGAGGAGAGAGAGAAGAGGGAGAGAGAGGAGAAGGAGAGAGAGAGAATAGGGAGAGGGAGGAGAAGGAGAGAGAGAGAGGAGAGGGAGATTAATAAAATTTTAATTTTTAAAATTTATTTATAAATTTTTAGATTTTAAAAAATAAATAAATATTATTAGCAATGCATAGGATTATCCGTCGCTAATAGACAATGTCTAGTGGCACATATTGTTATACGTCGCTAATACCTAGTCTATTAGTGACACATATTTCTATGCTTCACTAATAATATTTATTTTATTTATTTTTATTATTTTAAAATAAATTTATAAAAATTAAAATTAGAGGCGAGATAGATTGGCGAGAGAGAGGAGAGGAGAGGGAGAGAGAGGGAGGAGAGAGAGATAGAGAGAGAGGAAAGGAGGGAGATGGAGGAGAGAGAGAGGGAGGGAAGGAGAGGGAGTAGAGAGGGAGAGAGATCTAGAGAGACAAAGATGAGGAGGGAGGGGAGAGATCTAGAAAGAGGGGGAGGGAGGGAGGGAGAGGAAGGAGAGAGGGAGGGAGAGAGAGAGAGGAGGGAGGGGAAGAGAGGGAGGAGATAGGGAGAGAGAGGGGGGAGGGAGGGAGAGAGGGAGGAGAGAGATATAGGGAGAGAGAGGGGGAGGGAAAGAGGGAGGGAGGTAGATGGAGGAGAGAGGGAGAGAGAGAGGGAGGGAGAGTGAGAGAGGGAGGAGAGGGTGGAAGAGAGAGAGGGAGGAGAGAGATCTAGAGAGAGAAGGAGGGAGGGGAGAGACATAGAGGAGAGAGATCTAGAGAGAGAGGAGGACGGAAGAGAGAGAGGGTGAGAGGAGAGAGAGGAGAGGCAGAGAGGGAGGGAGAAGAGGGAGAGGGAGGAGAAAGAAGGTGAGAAGAGTGAGATAGGATGAGAGAGTGTGTGTTAGAGAGGTAGATTAATTTAATTTAAAAAAATTTAAATTTATTTATAAATTATTAGATTTTAAAAATAATAAAAAAGAAATAAAAAATATTGTTAGGTATTAGCGATGCATAGAGGTATATGTCAGTAATACCTAGCCTATTAGCAACGCATATTTCTATGCGTCCCTAATAATATTTATTTTAAAATAATTTTATAAAAATAAAAAATAAAAAATAAAAAATAAAAAATAAAATTAGATGAGAGATAGTGTGTAGAGAAAGGAGAGAGGGGGAAAGAGAGAGGGTGAAGAGAGAGAGAGGAGAGAGAGAAGGAGAGGAAAGAGAGAGAAAGAGAGAGCAGAGAGAGAGAGAGAGGCAGAGAGGAGAGAGAGGGAGGGAGGAGAGAGATCTAGAGAGAGAGAGAGGAGGAGGGAGGAGAGGGAGAGTGGGTGAGGAGAGAGAGAAGAGAGAGGGTGAGGAGAGAGAAGAGAGACAAAGAGGGGATTGAGGGTAGAGAGAGGAGAGAGAGAAGGAGGAGCAAGGAGAGAGAGAGAGGAGAAAGAGAGAGGAGGAGGAGGGAGGAGTGAGAGAGAGGAGAGAGGGTAGATAGAGAGCACGTGAGGAGAGAGAGAAGAGAGAGTGTGAGGAGAGAGAGAGAGAGAGAGGAAGGAGGGATAGGGTAGAGAAAGGAGAGAGAGGGTAGAGAGATAGGAGGGAGGAGAGTTTGAGGAGAGAGAAGAGAGTGTGAGGAGAGAGAGAGGGGAGAGAGAGAGAAGAGAGAGGGTAGAGTGAGGTTGAGGAGAGAGAAGAGAGGGGGTGAGGAGAAAGAGAGGGAGAGGAGAGAAAAAAGAGGAAAGAGAGAGAACATAGGGGTGATGAGAGTGTTTTAATTTTAAAAAAATAGTATTGGCGACGCTTAGTAGTAAGCATCGTAAATACTATATTATTTGCAACTCTTATTAAGCATCGCAAATAAGCTACACCATTGCGACCTTTATAAATAAACGTCGCAATAGTTAATCTTTTAGTGATGCTTCAACAGAAGCATCGCTAAAAGTTCTGCACGTGCCATCGTTTCAATCGCACGGTAATTATTCATTCATCCACATGGGGGAAATTTAGCCTGCACGGGCAAAGTAAAATACCGTGCAGGTGATCCCCCACCCCTCTCTCCTGCCTCTTCTTCTCCAATTCCCACAGCCACCGTACCACAGGCCATAGCCGCCTCCGCCGCCCACACCCTCCTCCTGCCTCACCACTTCCACCCTACCTTACTGCATCCACCCCGACACCACCATCTCGGTACAGCCGCCGTCCTGGTTCAGCCGCCGTCCCGGCTCCGCCCTCCTCCTTCCCCACCGCGCTCCTCCCTTCCCCTTCCCCTCCCCCCACACCAGTCCCCTGTAATGACCCGACCAAAGTTGGGCCCACAAAATCATTAATAGAAAATTTTATCTTTCCTTAATCCAAGAATCAACGTCTGTGTGCAAGAGGTAATACATTCATCTACACACTACGGAGCTTCAAGGCTTCCCCATACGTAGACTTAGGTTGTAATGGACACATGCACACAACGAAGCTTCATAGTTCGTCGCATCTAAAACAGAATAAAACATGTATTTATAATTAATTTGGATCGAGCCAACGCTGCTTTGCTATTGGTTGCCTATGTACGTATTAGATATTATTCCAATACGATCAGATCCGAATGTAGTTTTGCCTAACAGCTAATACATACAACGAGCGTCACAAAATTGTATATGTTAAAATACATATATACTGATATTTAATTAAAGTTATACAAAAACTCATCATATATCGGAGTCAAGCGGAAGTTAATAAGCCAACAAAATCGTACATCTCGCTCTACCACATAGCGGGATCAAAACCACATACATATGTCTCAGTCTATCACTGAGCCGAGACCGAACACACACACACTACATGTCTTGCTCTACCCTAGAGCAAGACGGAACATAAATATGTCACATCAAAACATAGCAGATTAGAGCACAAAGGATCATGACATAGCACACATCCTAATTTAGCACATGCAGCACTATAATTTAAACGGGATGTTAGAAATACTTACTCCCCTCATGTCTCACAAGGTAATGGTATTCGGAGTTGCTCATTCCTTCTTGGCGTTCTCCCCTTATGATCCAAAGGTAGTAGACAGAGCTTCCTCTAGCCTTCATACGTTCCTTGTCTTGCACTAAAAGCCTACATACAAATGTTTTCCTCGCCGGAGATTCTTCTCATTTTCTGTGCTAGTGGACGGCAGACAGATCCTCCCCTCAGGGACGTTCCTCACACATCGTGCCTCTTCAGTGGAAGACAGAGCCTCCCTTACTCTGGATTGCTTCTCTGGTTATGGCCCGGCAACTTCGGACAGAACCCTGTCTTGAACCTATCCCCTTTTCCTTACTCCGGTGCTCGAGGATGACGGGCAAGGCCTTTCCTTGTCTCGGGGCATTTCCTCCTCATATGAATAGCCAACTCAGAAAATGGACCCCTCCATAGCGAAGAGCATACTCGATTTAGTCAAGAACACCTCTTGGATGGACTAAATCAGAGCTAGATGCTTAGAAACAGAGAAAAAGAAGATTGTAGGTGCTTGAGGTCAACGGGCAAGACCTCTCCTTCTCTTAGGGTGTTTCCTCTTCATACGGTCTCTAACTTGAAGAAAGGGCAGCTCCATTGCGTAGAGCACACTAGATTTACTGAAAAACGCCTCTTTAACGGCCTTAATTGGGCTTAGAATGGTCAGAAACGGGGGAAACGAAGTTCTGACTAAAAAACTGCACAAATGGGGTATTTATAGACACCTGGTGTGCCGAAACTGCGGCGCCGCACAATTTTGGCGGCGGCACCCATCGTATCCTCATGCGGCACCCGCGGTAATGCACGGGTTACGCAGGTCATGCCCACACTTCTATAACGCCAGCGCGCACTGTACCGCACCGGCCCGTGCCGCAGCGTGTGCCAGTCGCATGCTATTTTTTCCTTTTTCTTTTATTTTTTTCTTCTTTCTTCAAAAGCACGTATCTCCCTACCCCAGATTCAGATTTGTGCGCTCTTGGTACTATTGTACTCGTATCAACGAGCCCTTTGATACTAACCCACTTAAAGAAAAATATCGTGCTCTTTCCAAGTGGGTCCCGCCTATTCTCCACACTTCTTGGAGGTCGTAACTTCTGGTCCCGGACTCCGTTTTGTGTATTTCTTGAATCATTACGCTAGTTATTTCAAGCTCTATTCATATACGGAGGTTTCAACCTTTGAAACCATCTATAATTTATCAAAATATTCACTAATTACATTCTTCCCCCCTTACAAGCATTGCGTCCTTGCAATTTGCCCAAAATAATGAGTCAAAACTCAACTAATTCAAAATAAATATCTAATAAAATCTGATAATTGATCGGATAAGTAATGGTAAACAAAGTTTAATAGATCATAATCAAATAAGTCATATATAAATAGAATCCAATCTTAAAATTGGATGAAACATTCACCAACTGTATTTGATAATTTGTAATCACATAAAATATTTCAAACAAAATCTGATTAGTAATTTAACATCGGATAAATTATATCTTACAAAATTCGATATTTAATTCAGAGTCAAAAAAATCATCATTTAGAAATCTGATATGCCATTCAAAATCATACATATCATTCTTTCAAAATTCAATAATTCGACCGTTCATCAAAATATGATAAATCGTTCATAAATAAAATCCAATAGTAAATTCAAAATCGAAAAAATCATTGTTCAGAAATCTGATGTGTCATTAAACATTAGATATATCGTTTATTTCAAAATCTTAAATCAGAGTGTTGTGATACCTAACGGCTTACTTCCACACTCATGGGGACACAAAAGACGGAAAGATAGGAGCTTTCGTATGATGCTCCACACCTGTGCGTGCCAAAACCGAACAAATATTTTGGTGGGTATCTTTATTTAAATCTGCGATACCAAATGACTTACATCCGCACTCATGGGGCCACGAAAGATGAAATGATAGGAGCTTTCCCATGATGCTCCACACTTATGCACGCTAGAGCCAAATTTGGCGGTATCCAGAATTGATAGCTTTTGGGCTTTATACCAAATAACTATCCAAAGAGTCCGAAGACCCAAATCATCAACAAAGTTCATTATCGAATCAAATTCAGAACAAACATTTCCAAATAAACTAGATTTGAAATCGAAATTCATTTCAATACACTAGTGGAATCAACCTTGAAGCTATCCACTAACACCTCATGTCCCATTACGTAGGTATTTGTTGGTTTCTTCTTAGCAATTCCACAGGCAATTGAGATAAATTTACTAAATTTCAAATATATTTTCAAATACCCAAGGATTTGAAATCAAAATTCCATATCAAATCCACCACCAGATTCAACCTTAGAGCAATCCACTAATGCCTCATATTTCATATCACAGGTGTTTAGTGATTTCTCTTCAGGATTTCCACTATTTTTTTTTTCAAAACTGATTTGCTGGCAGATCAAGAAAATATTCAAAATACTAACATTTTATATAAATACATCGGTAGAATTTATTACAGGGTTGTCTATTAACACCACACCTTCTATACCGTGGGTGTTTGATGGTTACTCTGAGGTGGTTCCACTGCCTTTGAAAATAAATTTATTTCTAAATTAAAAATATTTTCTAAAACAAACAATTTGAAATTAAAATTTTATTTCAACACCCTGGTAGAATTAACCGTAGAGTTTTCCACTAACGTCTCATGTCCCACACCATGAGCGTTTAGTGGTTACCCCGTGATAATACTACCATCTTTGAAAAAAAATTCTAAATCAGAAACATTTTCTAAAATGAATAACTTGAAATCAATTTTTATTTTAATACTCAAGTAGAATTAACCATAGAGTTTTCCACTAGCGCCTCATGTCCCATAGCATGAGCGGTCGGTGGTTACCCCTTGGTAATTCTACTGCCTTTGAAAGCAAATCAATTTTAGAATTAGAAACATTTTCTAAAATAAAAAATTTAAAATCAAAGTTTATTTCAATACTCGAGTAGAATTAAACTTAGAGTTTTTCACTAGTGCCTATGTCACATAGCATGAGCGGTCGGTAGTTACCCCTTGGTAATTCTACCGCCTTTGAAAATAAATTAATTTTTAAAGCATAAACATTTTCTAAATTGAACAATTCAAAATCAAATTTTTATTTCAATATCCTGGTAGAAGTAACCGGAGAGTTTTCCACTCGCGCTTCATATCCTATACAATGAGTGGTTGGTGGTTACCTCGTGGTAATTCTACCGTGGTTTATAACACATTGAAATAGAAGTTGCAGAAAACATTAAAAAAAATGTAACAAATCCAAAACAAAATTTTCGATCAAGTCAACTTCAAAATCAAAATTCGTAAATATTAAAGTTTTAGATTAAATCTAAAGCCACACTTGTAAAACGAAATTTCAATTCATTCTCGATGAGAAATTGAAATTTAGAAAAAATCAAAATCTGTCTTAATTTCAATGTAACACATGGAAAATGGAATTCTAAATTAAATCTAAATCAACTTATTTAGAAAGAATTTTCATATAACTTACGATTAAAATTTATAATTCATAAAAATCAGAATTCATATAAATCCCGATGCCACATATTTAAGATGAAAAGTTCAAAAGCAAAGTTCATAAAAAAAATTAAACATGATGCAACATGTTCAGACTTAAACTATAAATAATTTTCAATTGAAAAATGAAGATTATCAAATTAATGTTTGCATCAAAACTCATGCAACACATGGCGATAAAAATCTCAAATAATTCTTCGATTAAATCTCATACTAAATCAGATGGAACATATTCAAAGCAAAAATTCCAAATCAATTCTAATTTAAAAATGACATCTATAAACTCCAAGCTTGCCATCAATTAGATACACATACATAGGATAAAAATAAAATTTACTTCTAATTAAACAAATTAGAATTTATCAAAATTAGAGTTTGATATAATTTTAATATCACACAAACATAATAGAATTACAAGGCAAAATCTAATACGACTTATTCATAACAAGATATTGAAATCATTCTTCATTGAAGATCAAAATTCATAAAATTGATCTTTGTATCAAATCTATGATACTACATGCAGAGGAAGATGTCAATTTTAAATACACATGAGAATTGAAGTTCATAAAATAGAAGTTCATATAAAATTAAAAATTCAAAATTAGAGTTTGTGTTAAATTCGATATCACACGGGCATAACCAAAAGATCAAAATCGTAATTTATTTGAAATCCACGACAACAAGTCCAGAAGAGAAATGTACTTCAAATTAAAAATCACAATTGATTTCAAAATAATCAGAACACATTCAAAACAAAAATAATTTCAATTATTACAAAATTAAAAGAAAAATTCTTATTAAATTAATAAATAAAATATTATACTCTCGCGGACAGATCAATGCTCCGATACAATTTGTAAAGACCCAACCCGAACAGGGCCCACAAAATCATTAATAGAAAATTTTATCTTTCCTTAAGCTAGGAATCATTGTCTATGTACAAGAAGTACAACATTCATCTACGCACTACAGAGCTTCAAGGCTTCCCCATATGTAGACTTAGGTTGTAACAGACACATATACACAATGAATCTTCATAGTTCGTCGCGTGTAAAACAGAATAAAACATGTATTTGTAATTAATTTGGATAGAGCCAACATTGCTTTGCCGTTGGTTGCCTATGTATGTATTAGATATTATTCCAATACGATCAGATCTGAACGTAGTTCTTCCTAATAGCTAATATATATAACAAGCGTCACAAAATCATAGACATAAAAATACATATATACTAATATTTAATCAGAGTTATACAAAAACTAGTCATATATTGGAGTCAAGTGGAAGTTAATAAGTCAACGAAATTATACATCTCGCTCTACCACAGAGCGGGATCAAAACCACATACACATGTCTTGCTCTATCACTAAGCTGAGACCAAACAAACACACACACTGTAACGCCCAAGATTTTTCATACATTTTCCTTAAAATCACGAAATTTTTTTGCAATTTAACAACTATAAATTGGAGGAAAAATGAAGAAATCAAAACCTGTATAAAACAGTTTATAATTTAAATCATCATACGGTTAAACATCGTACCGCCAAATCAAATATCCTCATGCATTACTCGAAAACAAACGTACGACTAAATTACCATGATCATGGATTTTTAAATACAAATAACTCCCAGGCATCTCTGAGTACAAGTCCCATAAACAGTCTACTATCTGATCCAAATTAAAAGTCCAGAAGATATAAACACTTAAATCTCACCAAATACATCAGATCGTGGCACCAACTATACTCTCATTGAGTCGAAAATACTTGAGTCGAGAGGGAAACAATCCACCGCAGAAAAGAGCATCAATCACCAGGAGCTCTCCAACACAACCTGCAAAAGCCTCCCGAACAACAGGGCTAAAAAAAGTAGGGTGAGTATTTTCATACTAAGTAGGAAAATACTGATCGTTTATAATTAAACCCTTTGCAAGTGTATAAGGTAATTGTACTAGGATGAGTATTTAAGGGTTGTCGAACCTCAGGGATGGATAAATTATCACTAAATCTAAAGAGGAATTTGTTGATTGAAAACTAAAACAAACTTAAACTTTAATTAAGTAAAGGAAATAAATCAACTAGTTTAAAAACAAGAGATTAATATGATGGAAATTACTTAGAAAATTGAATCCACTATAAAACCATAACAATTCCTTAACTTTTAATCTAAATCTAGTGTGAATATGGACAAGTATTCTCTGCTACAAGCTAGAATTACTTCAGAAAGAATCATTTATTAAATTCCATTGCATGAACTATCTTCGACAATAGCACGGATTATTTACACTAAACTAGCTATAGGCATGACCCATCTAATCTTAGTATAACTCATCCAAGTCATTAATTATCTAAACATTAAAACTATTGTATGACCATCTCATCTAACTCACAGAAATTAGAATTCATGCAAATATCAAAACCACATCAATCTATCATCTACAAGACAATAAATCAACATAGATTTGAATAAATATGAAAAGCTCTTCCATTAAAAAGGAAATATTCATCATACAATTGTCATCATTCATAACTGAGATCTAAATTAAAAAGAAAAGAAACTGAAACTTATCTATAACTTCATCAACTCCTAAGTAAAAGAAAAGTCTAGCCTTCCATTAGAGAAGAAAGCAGTTGAATCTCCATTGAAAGCTTTAAGTTCTCTTTCATCTTTTTCTTCCTTTTCTTCTTAAGAAAATTTACTGGAATCGTTCAATTTTAAGCCAAATATGTCTTTATATAGGCATAAGAGCCGGACAAAGAAGTCCAATATGAAAAGGATTGAAAATTGGCTAAAACTAGGAAACTGCTCGTTATCCCGTTCGAACGCCCTGCATGCCCGTTCGAATGCCTATACTATATTTTTCTTCAAAATCACATTATCCTGTTTGATACTTCAAACACCCCGTTCGAATGGCTACACTGTTTCTGCAATCTGGACAGTCCAATTTCTATTCATTAAGCTCTTTTTTCATGTCCATATTAATTTTTAACTTGTTTATTACTCCGAAAACTTGTCCAAATCACTTTAAAGCATGCCAAGACTATTTTGAATTATTCCAAATATCGTCCAAGTACCTTGATAAGTGCACTTTTCCTACAAAATATAAAATATCATATTTTAGACATGTAGAATATAATTAAAATTCCAACTTGATTTAAATACATATCTAAACTACTAATAACTACAAAATTATTAATAATTAAACTAAAGTACTAATATCTATCTTAATCTAAATAAACTATAACTAACTCTAAATTAACCTAATCTATACTAGCAAATAAGGTAAAAAGGCATATAAAATAGATATATATTCCATACTTATCAAATACCCAGTAGGGGAATCCAAAGAGAACTCAATAAGTTCATAAATACATGTATCATGCAACCCAAACATGAAGCAGTCAATGTAATATAATCAAGTACATCTACAAATAATAATGCATAGCACACCAATGAAAGCAAACTCACACAAACACCCTTAATCAGGGTCTTATAACTTACTTGTACCATCGTACACATACCCAAAACCTTACATATACTTGTATGACCTTATTCGTACAATCTTACACTTGCAGTCCTTATCAGAATCATATACTTACAATCGTGCTCAGAATCGTACACTTACGGTCTTACTCAGAAACTTACACTTACATTCTTACTCAAAATCATCATCTTACAATCGTACTCCTATTCATACTCACACAACTTACACGTACTTGTACGACCTTACTCGTACAATCATACGCTTACACATAAACATATTCTTATGTCTTCCTAAGGAGCTTATACTTACTTTGGATCTTACACGTACGACTGGGGCGTTACCATCGTACACATATCACCGACAATTGAAGCTCATTACAATTAATAAGCTCCTGCGTCGAAAAGGAAGGTAATGCCACTGGGGCATTACCTTAACCTTCGGGGAGCAACTAGACACCATGGACTTTTCCGAAGGCAAGGCACACCTATGCTCATGGGGCACAAGATCAAATAGGTAAGAGTAGATCCATGATACTACTTACCTGAGCGCGCAAATACGCACTCTCTAGGGCCATACAGTGCCAACAAGGGTCATACAATGCCAACTAAGGGCGGAAAACATACAGTGCCACTCTAGGGCATTAATCTTACAAAGCCACTCTTGGGCAAAACTTACAGTGCCATCTAGGCAGAAACATACAGAGCCCACGAAGGGCGGAAACTTACAGCACGCTCAACAGAACATCAAACATCTGGGCTTAATATAGTACACAGACCAAGTCAAAGCATACATCGCTCTCAACAGAGCATCAGACGTCTGGTGCACTATATAGCACAAAAACAACATCCCGCATGAATAACCACCATGACAAGGCACAAGAAATGCTCAGCCGATTCATTATCGGCTAGCACAAACACAGAACTTAATCCGTCGAACCCTCAGGTCTCAAACTCACAATGCTATTATTAGTTTTCTAATAATTCAAGTTTGAATTAAGTATATTATGAGGTACAATTATGCCAATCTAATTCACAGTCCTTAACTGATCAAATCGAAGTTGAGCCTGATTGAAACCCTAGTTAGTCGGGGCAGCAGACTTCACTTACCCGTCCAAGTCACAACATGGCTCACCATACATAGATCCTTGCATAATCATACATCCCCTGTCCTCCACCTTACGATCAGACATCTTACTTACATCATCAAACTGAGCTCCTCACAGTAGATCCCCTCGTTATCACCCTCTTACTTAATACCTCACTTATTATTCTTACTTTTCACTTCATAATATGTACGTTATGCTTGTACAATTATGCATGCTCTTACTATCTAACAAACCCTCATAAGGTTCAAAGCCTAAGTCCTCTTACTTACTGAACCCCTTATGTATACTCCAAACCAAACTGATCCATTTAAATCCTCATTCCTCAAACTTACCTTCTCTGTCTTTTGTCATACGCTTACACGTCCAAATCCACATCCAACTTCGTATCAAACCCTTACCACTTCTTACCGTCCATCGCCCATACCTCTGCCCTCACACAGTCCACACACATAACTAACTCACGATCGCTAGTCATCACTAGCAAGTCCATAAAACACATACGTAGCATACTTATGGATTTGGTAGCCATTGCTAACGCATATATATTCCACATCCATAGAATGTGCATACAACTCATACATATTAATCATACTTAGCACACATATTACACATGCATCAACTGTACAGCTCATATGCATGCCATAAGTATCTAAACATACCATATAATCATGCTTATATGCACATCATGCAATTCCTAGCATGCTGCTACTCATTCAAGCATGCTATCATGAATTTACGAGTTCAAAGCTCCCCTACCTCGTAATCATGACGCTTGATGGCGAGCACACAACAGTGGCGGCATCGGTGGCAGAGTTGGCGGTCAAAACCATTGCCCAACTGAGAGAGTTGTTGTCCCGAGGGTTTAGGAAATGCCGGAACTACACACAGCCAAAAAAGGTGTCAAAGTCAACACGATAAAATTCGCGATCCATGGCAGCACACTAGGGGCGGCCGGGAGAAAGATCATGCCAACGAGTGGCAAGTGCGACGGAAAGGCAGAGTGTACTCACTAAAATTCGACTGACAGTTGAACAATACCCAATCGGTCACAAAACGTCGAAATCGGCCGTGGACAGCACCCAACGGCGTTGATTTTGCGTTTACAAGGGCCTACATATGGGCGGAGGGTGTGAGGTAACATTTGAGGATGGAGGAGAGGTGGAGGACTTCGATGTCAACTCCAAATGATGGCGGAGCCATCCGACGATCGGGCGGCACCAAAGCGGCACCAAAACCCTAACCCGCACGCGCAACTACTTGCACACGCGGCCAAAGGGAGGGGAGAGAGGGCTAGACAGTGTCGGCCCAAAGCTCATAAGGGCGGTAGGGCCATACCAAGGGTGGTTACTGATGTAGATGGCCTTTTTCATTGTCGTGTCGAGGTAGGCCGACTAGAGGCCATACGGTGTCCGGTGGAGGTAGGATGGTAAGAGGGAAAAACGTGATGCTCTCTATAGCGTGGTCAAACACATATCATTGGCAGAGGGGGAACCTGCCTCATGCCGAAGAAGAGGGGCGGTGCAAAGGGTGTTCGGCATCCAACGATGCTTGATGGCCCAACACGGGTGGAAAACCCTGGGCACAAAGGAGTAGGGTTTACTGGCGGCTCTGGCCGACTCCATCGTGGCTCTAGTGGCCAGAAGGAGCTATCTCCGGCCAATGGTGACGACCAAATTCAACAGCGACATGCCGGACAGACAGCACAGTGAGGGACAAAGACCCTATTTTTCCAAGTAAGAGCACCCGAGCACGGGATGCGGATCGGGTTCTGACAAAGTGGAGGGAACGGACGCTCAACAGGGCCTAGAGGGGTGGCCCACTAGCATCACTGGGTCGAGGCGGAGCCAAACAAAGGTCCATATGGCCATGTCCAACGTCCGGCTGGTAGTGGCAACCAGTCGGTAGCGGCCCTTTTTAGGGTAAAGGGGAAGGAAGTCAAGTGGGGTGTCTCCCCACCATCGCCGGACTGAGACGAGGTCCAGCCAGCCATAACTAGCCACCTGCGGCACCTCCAGAAACAAAAGCCGGATGGCGGTTCTGGCGAAAAACAGGGGCGGAATGGACTGGTGGAGGAGAGAACGGTGGAGGAGATGGAACCGGGCTGAGTGGGGTGGTCCACTGCCTTCGCTGGACTAAGGCAGGGCCGGACGGAGGTCCGGTCGGCCATGGATGGCCGCTGGCGGCCACTATTTACCCAAAATAGTGCATCGGCGAAATAGGGCAGACAGGGGGAAAATGGGTGGGGCGGTGGAGCAGAGGCCCACTGGGCCGGGAGGGGTGGCCATCACCTTTGCCAGACCAAGGCGAGGTTGGAGGGAGATCCTGTCGGCAACTACCGTTTCACCAAAAATAGTGAGGTGACAAAAACAGAGCAGAGGAAAATCTGAGGGCAGGGTGGAGGAACAAAGGCCCACTAGGCCGGGAGGGGTGGCCTCCCACTGTCGCCAGCCCAGGGCGGAGCCGTGACCGGCCGACCGGGCCGGGCCGGCCCACGATGGCGGTAGAACAACCAAAACAGTGAGGGTGAAGGAACTAACTAGGAGCAGACAGAGCGACGGGGTCGTGGGCGGCCAAAGCTGCCTAGCCGTCGCTTGGCCGTTGCCAGGTCGAGGTCAGCCGGCAGCCAGGTGGCGCTCCTCCGGTTCAGCCAGAACAAAAAGGGGGGGTCGCACTATTCCAGAAGCATCTCGATCGGGCTCGGTCAAGCCCGAGCCCGAGCCCGAGCCCGTTATCTTTTGTATTTTTTTCCATTTTCCCCTTATCGTCTGCAGTCTCCTCTCTCAAATTTTTGAGCTGTAAACGTGCATACAAACATGCATCTAGGCTCGTGGCCTACAATGAACCCCACACCCGACTACGGGTACAAATATCGTAATCAAATACACCGAAGCATCATATTTTCTTGTCAAAAATAATCAAAAAATAGCAGAAAAATTATAAAAAATCGTAGGAAAATTTGGGGCATTGCACACACACCACACGTCTTGCTCTACCCTTGAGCAAGACGGAACATAAATATGTCACATCAAAGCATAGTAGATTAGAGCACAAATGATCATGGCATAGCACACATCCTAATTTAGCACATGCAGCTCTATAATTTAAACGAGATGTCAGAAATACTTACTCCACTCATGTCTCGTAAGGTAATGGTATTCAGAGTTGCTCGCTCCTTGGCATCTTCCCCTTATGATCCAAAGGCAGTAGACGGAGCTTCCTCTAGCCTCCATACATTCCTTGTCTTGCAATGAAAGACTACGTACAAATGTTCTCCTTGCTAGAGACTTCTTGTTTTCTGTGCCAGTGGGCTGCGAACAGAACCTCCCCTACTCGGGGATGTTCCTCATACATCGTGCCTCTTCAGTGGAAGACAGAGCCATCCCAACTCTAGATTGCTTCTCTGGTTGTGGCCTGACAACTTTGGACAAAACCCTGTCTTGCTCCTGGCCCCTTTTCCTTACTCCGGTGCTCGAGGATGACGGGTAAGGCCTTTCCACCTCATACGAATAGCCAACTCAGAAAATGGACCCCTCCATCGCGAAGAGCATGCTCAATTTAGTTGAGAACACCTCTTGGATGGACTATATCAGAGCCAGGATGCTCAAAAACAGAGAAAAAGAAGATTGTCGATGCTCAAGGATAATGGACAGGACCTCTCCTTCTCTTAGGATGTTTCCTCTTCATACAATCTCCAACTCGAAGAAAAGACAACTCCATTGCGTAGAGCACGCTCGATTTACATAAGAACGCCTCCTGAAAGGCATTAATCAGACTCAAAACACTCAGAAACAGGGGAAAACAAAATTCTGACTGAAAAACTGCACAAATGGGGTATTTATAGACCCGTAGCGGGCCAAAACTATGACGAGGCTCCGCCATTTCTGGCGGCGCCGCTTGTCGAATCCACGGGCAGCGCCCGCGGTAACACGTGGGTTGCACCCCCATCGCGGTAATCTGGGCGCATATGGCGCTGTGCTAGCCCAAGCTGTGGTGCAAGCCAATTGCGTGCCACGTGCCATTTTTTCCTTTTCCTTTTATTTTTTTTCTTCTTCTTTCTTCAAACACGCGTATCTTCCTACCCCGGATTCGGATTAGCATGTTCTTGGTACCGTTGGACTAGTATTGACGAGCCCTTTTATACTAGCCCACTTAAAACAAAATATCGTGCTCTTTCCAAGAGGGTCCCACCTATTTTCCACACTTCTCAAAAGTCATAACTTCCCGTCCTGATTTCCGTTTTGCACGTTTTTTGAATCATTACGCTCGTTATTTCAAGCTCTACTCATATACGGAGGTTTCATCCATTGAAACCATCTACAATTTTTCAAAAAAATCACTAATTACCTCTAACCCCCTTAGTTAGACATAATCGAAAAAGCGGGGTATTACATCTCCTGTCCCCGTTCTCTTCCTCCTGACAGTTGGATTTCTCCCCCCCTCCTCCACTGCCACCACTGGAAAAGGGGGCTCTGGTTGCCAGAATCCTATTCGTCCACTGAATTTTGGCAACCCACTCCCACTCCCCCTCCCCCTCCCCCTCTCCCTCCCCCCTCCCTCCCTCCACTCACCTCTCACCCTTCCTCCCCTCCCCTCATTTCCATTCCCCCCCCCTCATTTGCTACAGCCAGAGGAGGGGCTGCAAGAATCCAATTCCCCCACTGGATTCAAGCACCCCGCCCCTTCCTCCCCCTCCCTCGCCCCTCCATTCATCCCCTCCTATCCTCATTTCTCTCCCCCCCCCTTCACTGTAGGAGGAGGGGGCTCCAGCGGCCGGAATCCGGTTCCCCAGACAGATTCATGCACCCCACTCCCTCCTCCCTCCCCTCTCCGCTCCTCCCCTCCCCTCGGTTCCATTTCTCCCCCTCACTTTCCGCCTCCTGAGGAGGAGGCGGGGTTGCCAGACTCCGGTTCCCCTACAGGATTTCGGCACCCCACACCCTCCTCCTCCTTCTCCCCCCTCCCTCCTTCCTCCCTCCCCTTTCACTGCCACCACCGGAGGAGGGTGCTCAGGCTACCGGAATCCACTAACAGTGAAATTTGATGTAGTGTCTCTACCCTCTATCTTTCATCACACTCTCTCTTCATTCTCTTTCCTCTCTCATCCTCTCTTCTATCTCCACCATCTCTCTCTTTATTCTCTCTACCCTCACTCTCCTCTCTTTCTCTTTTATTATTTATTATATTTTAAAATTAATAATAATATAAAAAAAACTTTAAAAAATCTAAATTATTTTCTCCCACAAGTTTCCTTTCTCTCTCTCTCATCCTCTCTTCTTTCTCTCCTCTCTCTATCTGTCTCTCTCCTCTTTCATCCTCTTTTCTCTCTATCTCCTCTTTCTTCTTTCTTTCTTTCTATCTCTTCTCTCTCTCTCCCTCTCTCTCTCTTCTCTCTCTTTTATTATATATTATATTTTAAAATTAATTAAAAAATAAAATAAAATATATTTGTGACACATTAAAAATCATGTCGCTAGTACCCTATGTAGTAACGACGCATATGCATATGCCTCGCTACTTGTTAGGGTACTAAGGACGCAACTTCTTAAACGCTGCTACCATATTTTGTTTTATTTTTTAATTAATTTTAAAATGTAATAATATAATATAAAATCCCAAAAAATTAAAATTAATTTCTCCCTCCTCTATGTCTCCTCTCTTTCATCCTCTTTTCTCTCTATCTCCTCTCTCTTTCTTTCTTCTCTATCTCTTCTCTCTCCCTCCCCTCTCTCTTTCTCTCTCTTCCCTCTCATAGTCTTTCTCTCTTCTTTTTCTCTTCTCTCTTCATTCCTCTCTCTCTTTCTCTTATGCACATAAATGTAGATCCAACTCTAAGGAGGAATGAGGATAAATTATTAGGAAAATTTTATTTATCTATTATATATATAAATATTAAATAAAATATATTATATTTAAAAAGTTTTTTTAAAAATTTAATATTTATTTAGTTTGTATTATATATTTAAATAATAAGTATAAAATAAAATAAAATATTAGCAACACTTTTTTGTAAGCATTGCTAATAATAATATTAATGATGATTTTGACAAAAGTTTCGATAATAGTCTTAATTTTATTTGCAGCTCATTGTTTAAATCATAGTTAATAGTACAAAAAATAGGGACGCTTTGCTAAAAGTATAGCTATTATTAATACTATTTGCGATGTTTTGAAAAAACTGTCAAAAATAGATCAATATTTTTTATTTATTTTAAAATTTATAACTATTTAGCGGTGCTTGTTTAAAAGCGTTGCAAATAGTATTAGTTTTTTAGACTCTTTTATTAAACCTCCGCTACAGGATGAACCATTAGTGATACTTGGAATAAAGTGTCACTAGTAGATATAAATTTTATGACTCTTTGATATATGTCGCAAATACTAGCTTTTATAGACACTTAGGATTACATCGCTAATATTCATTTTTGTTGTAGTGATATTGATGATTTGTTAAAAAAGTTCAAAATCACTGATTGTAAAGAAATAACTACTCCCATGACATTAAATGAAAAATTATCAAAATATGATGGATGCAAATTGGTGGATGAATCAATAAAGTTTTGTTAGATAGTTGATATGCTTAATAAGCACAAGACCCGACATTGTGCATAGTGAGCATTGTCTCAGGGTACTTGAGAAGGCCAACTAAAATTCATTTGGATATAGAAAAGAGAATCTTTAGTTTTGTGAAAAGAACAAAAAATTATAGGCTTCAATATGAACATAAAAAAGATAATAATTTGGTTGGCTATTCTAATAGTGATTATGCACGTTGCATAGATGATAGAAAAAAAAAATTTGGCTACATTTTCACATTGGAGAGTAATGTAATATCATAGTCTTTAAAGGAGCAAAACACTATTGCATTATCTTATGTTGAAGTCAAGCATATTTCATTTAGAAGTGTAGCTTGAGAAATGGTTTGGCTAAGGATAATCCTCAAATATCTAAGCGTGAACAAGCTTCCCCAATAACCATTTTTTGTGACAATGTGTCAACTATTATCATGACTAAATACGAAGATCCAAACACATTTAGTTGAGACATCACTATAAAAGGGTAGTAGAGAAATGTAATATTATTGAGGTTAAATTAGTCATCATAAAAAACTAATTGGCTGATGTGTTTACCAAAGCTACTACATCCGAAAAGTTCAAATACGTTAAACAACTTATGAAAATTACAAATTAACAGTGTGTTAAAAGTAATAGTGGCAAATTTTGTATTTTCTCATATCTTTATTTTATAGGATGTAGGTTGTTCTAGTACTTACTTTAAATGGCTTTTCATATTCCTGTCTTCATCTTGTAAAAAGAAACAGAAAAAAACAAGAGACTTGCTGGCATCCCTTGTATCTCTCTCATCAAATAAAAAATTAAACCCTTTGTTCCAATTTTTATAGTAAAAACTCTTTCTTTACCTTCATCTTGCATTCTACTTTTTCTATGGCTGCGGAGCTTTTCAGGGCACAAAAAACAAGACTTTTATACATCTATCTTACTTATGGGAGGAAGAATATTAGAAGCTTTCTAATTGGTAAGAGAATGATAAATTAGACAGTTAATATCAGACAAATATTTGTACAAAATGAGATACTTAATATAAGATAGAGGGGGTATTATATTTCTAGATACCAATTGAGGCTCTGCTCCACACTAAAGGGACAAAAAATTCATATCTACAGATCCATTACGTAAGTAAAAAAGATTCCCTCAACCGACCAGCACCGTATACTAAAATGAAGATATATAATGTGGCCATCATTATTCCATTAACTTAATTTCTGAAATATTATAGTAGTGCAAATGATGATAGTGATAAGATAATTAAATTAAAAAGAGTACTTTATGCTATACATACTTTGGAAGTCGAGTATATATACTATTAAAATAATAGTATTAAAGCAAGAAGAAATATTTGTGAATATTTTTTTCGTCCCCAGAAGACTAGACAAAATGGCGTCTAAGGTCTTTTTTTTAATAGATTATTATTATTTTTTTATATTCAAATCCCAAGGTTCCTTCAATTTGCTCATGGCGACATAGAGGAGATCAATTTCGCTTTGAAGCCACTCAGTGACTCGTCTTAGCTACTTTGGAACATGAAAGGTGCCAAAATTCCTCCATTTTGTTCGGAACAGCTTAGAAGATAAGTGTTTATGAAGACTCAGTGATTCCTCTTAGCTACTTTCAAACGTGGGAGATGCGAAAAATTCCTCACTTCGTTCACAATTAATTAAGGAAATAAATAACCTATAAAGCCATTAAGTGACTCCTCTTACTTACTACAAAATCTATCCATCCAAACCTTACAGCTGAGTCTTGTTTGACAGACAAAAAGTGTACGTATCTCAGGGGAATTTTGTACTAATCAAATAAAATACTTTTTGTAGGAGAGAGGGAGTGTAAATCAAAGGAAGAAGACTATATATGCCTCATCAACTGTGTTTCTTTCTGAAGATGACAAGAAGTCAAGAGCGGCTATCTATAAATATTTTATAATTAATGGATGGGTGCAACCATTTTGTCAGGAACGGTCGAGAAGATGCAACTGGCTCAAGACAATGAGACGCCTAAGGTGAAGATTTTGAATAATACTTTTTATCAAAATAAAATAATATTAATATGGTTAACTATTTAAAATGAAAAATCATTAATCAAGTTTTGCTAACAAACCATTTTCAATAAAAGCCTCATTTTACATTAGCAACAATTACGTATGGCCAATAAGATTAGCTTTGTCTAAGAAATAAGAACTTGGTGATTCCTTTTAAATTTGGTTAATAATTACATTCGATAATTGACTCATAGGTACCAATGTAGTATAAAATTGGTTGAAGGCTTTTGGGCTTGATTAATAGGTGTAAGTAGATTTAAATAATAAAATTGTAAAGGACCCTAAAATAAGAACATTTTCCTAGTAGCATAATAAGAGCATCAAGTAACTTATTTTCAAGCAAAAATGAAGTGCCATGAACAGTCAATTATATGCAAACCCATTTATTTAATCATGATAAACACACATAATTTCATTTCAGTCTATGGACCATCCTAATAATGCCATAACTTGGTCTGATCTAAGACATTTTTTTTTTCCATAACTCAAGATTGGATAACACCGTAGGATGGAAGAAGCAATAGCCACTATGCATTTTGCTCAAACTCCCCGCAGTTATTGAAAGCTGAACAACTCCTCATCTTCAAAGCACCTGGAACTTGAGACCAGAATTGGCGAATTTTTGCTCAGTGATCTCATCTAGACGTTTTACCATCTCATCAGTCAGATAGTTTGACCAGTCCCCAACCTTCCCTTGCCGGAAAAACATGGTGTTGTCTCGTGTAATGGTTGATATTCCATTTTTGTTCACGTCCAAATTGCTAAGCTTTTCAAAACTGCAAAGCTTCAGTATACCCTCAAGCACACCTTCTTCCTCTTCTTGAGGAGAGAAAGGGTGACCAATAAGCTCAGCCAACCTCTTCGCTTCAGTCACTGGGTCCATCTTAATATCTTCATACTTCAAAAAAATGACCTTCCCAGGCCTGGCCTTGCTTTCGTTCCAGTAACCCAGCACATGATCCCAGAAGGGTCCAAACTCGGAAACCCCACTGCAGAACATCTCAAAGGCTTCTTCTACCGGTATTGGGCCTCCTAGTGACTTCGGTCTCAGCTTGTTCATAAAATGCCAGAAGGAGATGAACGTGTCCCTAGGGTTCCTGCAGAGATAGACGATACGGGAACTTGACTCTTTCAGTGAATTTGGCAGGGACACATAGGAGACATGAGCAGAGAAGAGCCGGGGTGTTGGGAGGAAGCTGAGGTCAGGGATCTTAGAGTTAGCATAGAGCTGCATCTCTATGAAGGCAACTAGGTCATGAGGGTTGCTGCTAAGGAGAGGATGGTTGGAGTGGTTATAGCAGTAGTGGGTCCTATTCACTATGGCATAGAGGAGAGCCTTGAGCCACACAGTGCCGGCTTTAGGGGTTGTGATGAGAAACAGGTCACTGTCCACGGCTTGGAAGTGTTGCTGGAAACCCATGGTTCCCAGTAGCTGGGCGGGTGAGTACCAGAAGCCCTGGTACTTGTAAACAAAAGTGCTTTTCCAGCCTTTGTGGCTTGGAAGTGTGGAAATGAACTCCTTCCACTCATCAGGTACTTCTGCTTCTACATACAAGTCAGAACATTTGGGAGCACTCTCCATGAGACGGAGACGGGGAAGAAGGCTTCTGCGCGCTGGTGGTAGTCACGTGATTAAGGTCTATTTCAAGTTTTAAACAAGCCTTAGCTGACATCTATTTATACATGTTTATTCTACTGAGCTGGCACTTAGGTTGCTTTGAGTTAGGTGGCACGGCAAAATGAGATGCCATTGAAGACCAGCAGCTGCAACTAACATTAACAATGATATCATCAGTGACTAATTTCGATGGCTACATTCCCAATGCTTTTACTGTGTTCAAAGCATCTTCCACAGGCCCCTAGAGGTCTTAGGCAACTTAGGTTATTGCCTGAGGCCCTAACAAAAAAATGCCCCCATATGTATATATTATACATATTATATGTACATAGGAGAGAATAAAACTAAGTCTAGTATAGATGCTACAGGGAAGAAAATATTCTAATATCTTTATTCTCCATAACTTATATTTATTATCCTATTATTCCTATAAATAAAAAGACATAATGGGTAATTATAATAAAACAATATTTTTCAACGAACCAATAAGTGGGCATTTCTCTGGCCATAAACTACTATTATTAAATAAAAAAATTACTATTACTTACCATGTTGGTTACAATTTTATTATTAAAATCTACTTACACATATTAACCAAGCCCAAAAGCCTTCAACCAATTTTGTACTACATAGGCACCTATGAGTCAATTATCGAATGCAATTATTAACCAAATTTAAAAGGAATCACCAAGTTCTTATTTCTTAGACAAAGCTAATCTTATTGGCCATACGTAATTGTTGCTAATGTAAAATGAGGCTTTTATTGAAAATAGTTTGTTAGCAAAACTTGATTAGTAATTTTTCATTTTAAATAGTTAACCATATTAATATTATTTTATTTTGATAAAAAGTATTATTCAAAATCTTCACATAAGGCGTCTCATTGTCTTGAGCCAGTTGCATCTTCTCGACCGTTCCTGACAAAATGGTTGCACCCATCCATTAATTATAAAATATTAATAGATAGCCGCTCATGACTTCTTGTCATCTTCAGAAAGAAACACAGTTGAGGAGGCATATATAGTCTTCTTCCTTTGATTTACACTCCCTCTCTCCTACAAAAAGTATTTTATTTGATTAGTACAAAATTCCCCCTGAGATACGTACACTTTTTGTCTGTCAAATAAGACTCAGCTATAAGGTTTGGATGGATAGATTTTGTAGTAGGCAAGAGGAGTCACTTAATGGATTTATAGGTTATTTATTTCCTTAATTAATTGTGAACGAAGTGAGGAATTTTTCGCATCTCCCACGTTTGAAAACCAGCAGCTGCAACTAACATTAACAATGATATCATCAGTGATTAATTTCGATGGCTACATTCCCAATGCTTTAACTGTGGTCAAAGCATCTTCCACAGGCCCCTAGAGGTCTTAGGCAACTTAGGTTATTGCCTGAGGCCCTAACATAAAAATGCCCCCATATGTATATATATTATACATATTATATGTACATAGGAGAGAATAAAACTAAGTCTAGTATAGATGCTACCGGGGAGAAAATATTCTAATATCTTCATTCTCCATAACTTACATATTATCCTATCATTCCTATAAATAACAACACATAATGAGTAATTATAATAAAATAATATTTATGAAATTTTTTTAGGACAGAGGAGGGGATCATGGTTTTCATTTGTCTATACATGTATAATCATATCAATGTATCATCAATTTTATGGTTTATTTGGTAGACCACCTGCACAAACAAATTGAATTTGTCTTCCTATAATAGCTTGCCATCAGTTCGTATTTAACTAATAGGGCATCAGTTGTTTTTTATTTCATACTAGGAATAGTGCACGTGCAAAAGCACGTGAAATTTTTTACATAAAATAATAAAAATATAATATATTTTTTATCGTAAAAATATAAAAAAATTGACAACATAAAAATATATTACATATACCAAATATTTGGTGTATTGTTGAATCAAATTTAATTTGAAGAACAGAATGCCATAAGGTCAAATTGAAGAGCGAATTAAAAACATATGTATCAAATATAACTGATTATAACTATTGTACGAGCAGAATCGATTTCACATTACTTTTGCAATTTGTTTTTAATAATTTTATTTGAAATAGAGTTGCATATAAAATGAAACCTAATACATAAGTAAACATCTAAATGTTCTATTATTTTGATAGACAGACTAACAGTAATACACTAAAACTAATAATTTTTATATTTTTTTATATAAATATACATTATGTAAAATAATAATTATTCAAACATGATGCACAATCATCAGAGTTATTATAGTATTGAAAAGTATAAATTTTCTTAAAAGAAACATGGCCAAACATGTAAACTTGAAATCACATTCACATATGACCATCATAGGAAAACAAAAATAAATCGTAATCCATAAACTTTAAATTGTAAACCCCAAACTATAAACAAAAAATGGACAAAAACGAGTACGTAATATACAAGTCTTTAAAACAACAAGTCTAATAAAATAATGTAATAATGTAAAGCTATAAATTATGTAGATCGAATGTAAGTCATGACAATCTCATGTTTAACAACCTAGTTTGTCCAATTTAGAGAGAACATAAGTATATAATAAGCCAATAGTTTATAAAAGCAAGTAAGGATAAAGAAGTTAAACAACTAAAATTAATAAAGTATAGTTTATGTTGATGTAGAGGCATTCTCATCTTCATGTTCAACTATACCTGCAAATAAAAACAAAACAAAGATTTAAAAAAAGACCTTCGACATGCAGTGAGAAATGAAATTGAGCAACAAACATTTAGGCGAAAAAAAACACCCTTTTCGGTTTTCGTAACTGAGACACATGTAGTTGACCTAACAACTTTGTCTACAATAATTTTCTGATCCATTTTGAGGACAAACATAAATGATTTCCAAATGAGTTCATCTATAATTGCTCTGAAGCCACACTCATTAGAAAGCTTCACAATATTAAAAATGAATATATTAACTTTTCATCCCATAATTTATCATTTCAACGTAGCACATTATTTAATATCATAAACATATTATAGATGTTACCTTTAAATTATACATTACATCAGCTGAGTAAACAAATATTTTTTCTACTTGTGTATCAAAAACAGTTATCCACATGTTACAAGTATTGTCTCCTATATTTGCTCGAAAATAAAACTTATATACAAATAATAACAAAATAGTTATGAGCATTACAAAACGATTTTAAATGGGCAAAGCTATATATGAAATATACCTGTGAACTTTCACAATTGGAGTAACATGACATTTGTCACATGCATCAACATTATGTTGATTGTTAACTTTTTTGTTGCATTTTGAACATGCAATGTACTTAAATATCTTGATCCAAACTTATCTTTAGAACTCACGCATCAACTGCAAAAAATTTAGGCTAAACAAGGAAATGAATGTTTAGTTAAATATTACAAATATGTTTATTCATTTATTTGTCTATATAAATATTTACATATATATAACAAAAAATCAAAATTCTATACAGGTGATCAGTCAGAGGAAGTAACATAACTTGAACTAATTCTTCTTTAATGTTCACAATATCTATAATTTGTTTCACATGTGTTTTCAAACCATTTCGCCGTGAAATCCCTATGTTCACCATATTTGAAACTTGTTGTGTATTCTTCGAGTACTTAAAATACGTTTTGAATCAAAAAACATATAAATACAGATGTTTACTTACAAATAATTATGTGGTTACAATTTAATTAAAGTGATAACTATTTATCAAAAATCTTACCAAGTCTTAAGGTCTACAGTTGCTTCAAACCTTGGGTTGATGGTTATTTTTGTAACAGTTGTTGAGGATAAGGTTAGTCATTCTACAAATATAAGACCGAAAAAATAATATATATATGAGTTGTTTATGCAACACATAAGATAATTTAATCCAATAAACTTGCTTTAAATTTGGGTAAATAATATAGCATACCTCGAAATTCTTGGTCTCGCACTGCTATTAAATAAACAATTGGGTAATCGCCATGACATTCCTCAAGAAATGGTACATTATTTTCCACGATATTTCTCCATAAGCTTATTGAAATTGGCATTGTACAACTACAAACGAAAATGTTTAAAAAACAACCTAGCATAAACTATGAACTCAGTTTGTGAATTTCATTTTTATCAATCAACTCAAGGGATTGACGATTAACTTTAGTTCCATTAGGCCTGCGTACAATCTTTCGGTTACCAATGCTAATTACAACTCCAAGGACATCTGTCAACAAACATGGATCAAAAAATTAACTAAATGCATATATGTGAAGATTTTTTTTTTCTACTATGCGTTCTTACTTATTGTTTCTTGCGTGTTTTTGGTGACTTGAAGTGTGTCTAGCCCAGTAATTCTACAATTGTCATAACTCGTTATAGCAAATTCATCTGGCACAAGAACAATTGTTGTACGTTTCTAAATAATGATCTCATAGTCGGCCCATCCATATGTAGTAGCTAAACATTGGATATGTAATACGTGTTCTCTTGAATGATTCAACTAATTCATTGAACACTGACAATTGAATTCTAGAACCCTATAACAATAGATAAACAATAAAACCACAACAAACATTGATATGCTTATGAAATAATTCAATCAAACGAGGACTAACATAAATGTAAATCAATGCAATTATGAATGATAAATAATTTGAGGTACTAACCTCTTTATCAACAACACGTATGTTCATAACGATTCTAGAACCCTTTGAGTTGTCAAATGAGTGTATTTTGGTCTTTTCCAATATTAAACACTTTATTATCCATTGAACCTTACTCGCTGACAGTTTAGATATTGGAATGCAATTCATTGCCATTGTAAACCTACAAAATTAGTAACGAGTACAAACGTTAGTAACAAAAGATAATCTAAATAAACACAAATAAAATTTTAAAATCAATTATTATGTAACTCACAAGCTATTTGGTAAACACTTCTTTAAATACAACATTCCGTGTCGATCCATGTGGTATTGTCTTATCCGAAGAATGTTTGATCAAGATTTTTGTTTTCACCTATCGATAAAGCAACATATAATTGGCCGTGAGAGAAAATAGATCCAGGTAAGTACAAACTGACATTTTCAATGGTTTGACCTTGAGCTTTATTTATAGTCATCGCAAATGCCAACCTTATTAGAAATTATTTACGTTTAAATCTAAATGGGCACTTTTCATTATCTGCTGACTTCATAGGAATCCTTGGCAAAAAAACATTTCTTCCCTTATATTCCCCTGTTGCAATTTGAGAATGAATAACATTACGATCAAACTTTATACAAATCAACCTTGTTCCATTACACAATCCATTCCTTGGATCTAGGTTTCGCAATAACATGATTGGGCAATTTTCCTTGAGTACCAATTTATGTGGAGGTAGGCGATTAGGAGTAAGTGTGTTAAGGAACTTATGTGGATAGAAATTATTTGTATCATCAATTATCGTGTCATAACTGTAGTATGTTACTACATTGCCACTACACAACAAAACAATTCTTGCATTTATTTGATCAACGAATTCATTCTTAGTTGTCAAAATGCACCTCTCTCCCAAAGAACTTGGTTTCATAACTTGTGTTTGTAAAGATGGAAATATTTTTGCAATCAATTTGGAAGTTCCTATTTCGAAATCTGAAGCTTGAATCAACATATTTGATGGAATATGAAAGTAATCATCTTGAACACATGTTTCATCTCCATCGCCAATCCGAAGTAAATATGAACAAAAATCTGGATCATTTCTTACTCACATAATTATAGTGAGAGGCAATATCTCAACGATTTGCCAAAGCCTTGACCGCACCAAACTTGCATCAACTATCTATTCTCTTGTACGTTTGGGGACCACTGACAATACTTGTCGGAAATCCCCACCAAACACAACCACTTTTCTACCAAAAGGTTTTGAACAATCTAGTATATCTTGGAGAGTCTGATCCAAGGCCTCAAAGTCATACCTTTTTGTCATTGGTGCTTCATCCCATATAATCAAATCTGTTTGTGCAAGTAATTGTGCTAGCCCACTTTGTTTTGAAATATTGCAAGAACTATTAACACCAATGTCAATCGGGATCTTAAATCTAGAATGAGCAGTACGGCCTCCTGGCAAGATTGATGCGGCAACCCCAAAGGTTGCTGTTGCAAGCGCAATCATTCCTCTTTGTCTAACTGTTGTAAGAATAGCTCTATATAAAAAAGTCTTACCCATCCCACCAGGACCGTAGACAAAGAAAACACCGGGTAATCTAGATTCAACTCGTACAATAATTATGTTATATGCTTAATCTTGATGCGATATTGGAATTAATCCCTCCTCAATTACCTCTCTTGTTCGACTATACCTAAAAGAATCAAGTTCAATCTTTAGTAAATCAAATTCATCCAAAGAACATCCTAAATTCACAACACATTCACCAATTTCTTTCAATACATAAGCAGCACGTATGGTGTACGAAACTCCACTTGCAAAAACACATTCGTCAGACATATCCAAAGCAGAGTGTCCCATAATTTTTGCACATCAACAGGTTTGCAGAATACCAAAATTATTGCAAATAGTGTTCTTAATAATGCAGGCACTGAGAACGTTGATGCCTCTTCCAAACATAGCAATATATCATTGTCATCAAGCAAGAATCTCATCATATGTGCCGCCTCACGAAATGTCTTACATTGTATGCCGTTAACATATAGAAAATGTTCAAATGACTCTATTCCACAAACGTGATTCAATAAAAGTCTTAAATAATATCTTTCTCCTTTAACATGATTTGCAGCGTTTATTCTACCAATTGCAAAACCAAATTTTCTCGGATCCCATGAACGGTTTTGACCATTATAAACATAAAATGTGGGAAATTCTCGATAGAGTAACGTCCGAGCATGTGAAGTTGTCAACATAGTTTGACAGTTCACCTCATTACCAAGAAAATCAGCTAAATTTTGACCATCATAGAAAGAGATTGTATGCTTATTTGGTCAATGAAGTTGCAAATTGATAATAGCTGGACGATTATCACTAAGGCTGAATGCAAAAATTCGCCAAGCTGCCTTGGGTGGAGATACCCACCATGCGTTTTGATAACTCTTTATCACATCAACATCATCAACATGTAAATTGTTCATCAATTGCACAGAGATATGATCATGACCCTTATATATATTTGTAAAGGTACTTTACAGCCTCGATACTTGAACATACCTCAACATTCATGTGACAATCATAACGTTTCAGTAGAAAAGGATTGTAAGGAACAACCCATTGATTGTCAAAAGTGTGACCACGTACATATACAGACAAACTATTGTTTCGTCTCCTGTATACTGGATACGAATCATCACCTTCTATAGTGACATCCGTAAATCTTCTGGGATATTTGAAACGACAACCTCCATTTGTCATGCATGGAGAGTTTATTCTTAAAATCCCACAAGGTCCATGCATCATGTGTTTCATCACACGCCTATGTAATAAAGCATCTTCTTCAACATTTGGAATTTCAGCACAAACAAATCTGTCATATGTATCAGCACCCACAATCTTGTCTTCTCTAGCCATTATCACCAATAAATGCATATGTGGTAACCCTCATTTTTGAAATTCAATCACATCAACATGGGCAATAACTCTACCCATGAAGCTTTCTTTTATAATAAGTTCCTTCAAATCATCTATCTTGGCCTTAAACTCGTGAAACAATATCAGGTCTTTTGGATGCAGATTCTCCAGGTTTCAATTGGCTAGTAATCTCAGGCCATTCTGGGTTACATGTCATTATAATAAATAAATCTGGTTTACCATATGTTTGAACAAGAGCCATGGCATCCAAATATATTCGTCACATATCACGTGGTCCACCAATGAATGATGCTGGTAAAACAACTCGTTTACCTATTCTCTTTCCCTCTGTCTCCCCAGCAACAACACTATCTACTACACCTTGGTAAAACTTTGCTCTTAAAGCACGTTGATTTTGTTTTATAAAGTTCAATCTATTTGTCTCAATTTTCACATACATGTCAACTATATATTGTTGAAATAATCGTCCACCATTGATAATACTCCATGAAGGGTTTGTCCTAATTTGGAATAAGTAGGAATAATATTCCCTACAAGTCACATCAGTGCATCGTCTTTGAAGTTGGCCTTGAATTTGTAATTCTTGCTCAAATTGTTCTATGTTATATGGATATACTAAATTTGCTAAACAACAACATTTAACCCCAACATGCCAACCAGTCGCACCACTTGGAAACAACAACGGGTATTGTAAAGGGTCATAGCATCCATAATAAGGTTGAACTTTATAAGATTCACCTTGTTTTCCATGAACAATAATTTGCCTTTCTTGCTCACCTATTTCATCATCTCCTTTGATCCAAATAGCAACCACTTGAGACGAAGATGGTGCATTGTAGACACATTGATCATGAGCACAATTTTTCTGAATACCAATTCTCAAGTCACAAACATCCCCCATATGGCTAAGTTGCTGCAGAAATTGAGCTTAAGGATTGATTTCAAGAATTTTAATAATCTTTTGTGGCAATGTCGGTAACAAGTTCGACATTAGACGTACATGATTTTCTACATCATGATCTGTGTCATAAAAATACAGTTGCAAGAAACGTGGACCCAAATCCGTTGGTTGTAGAGAGTAGAGGGAATGATAAATTTGACCATGAATTCGATAGGTATATGTTCCAACCCTCATATTATTGACACTCTCATCGACCTGAGCACGAATCGATGTGAAAGAAAAAAGGCTATTATAAGCCCTGACACAATCACGGAAAGCCTTGCACTCATCTGAGGTTCCAACATAAAGTTCTTCTAACTCTGGTGGAATTCCATTAAGACTAATCATAACACCCCCATTTTGACAGCAAAAGGCCTTTGTCTCTGTCTTGAATTTTTTTGCTCCACAATATTCACAGTCAACATCTAGGTCTATACGATGAACTCTAGCTTTCTTTCTCAAAAATTTTGACAATGAGGGCAATTCAAATGATTCCATTTCCAATTGATTGTATCCAATGTTAGTCAATTCCGTATAGGTAGTGAGAGAATCACGAGTAACAACAATTTGACCACCCACTTGGTTTGTCAATAGGGAAGATATAAAAATGTTATCCCAAAAGCAAGTGCGAAAAATCTAAAAGAAAGCCATCAAATATAAGTCAATTTACCATTGTTTATATCTAGAAGTTGATCATCAGGGTTTGTTAAAGCACTACTTTTATTGGAATCCGCACCTAAACTCGATGAAGTCCGATTTTTTAGATTCAAACATTCCTTTGTAGCAATCCTATTTAAAACTCTCTTCTTACGTAACCGATCTTTCTCTGCAGTAGATAATTGAGCATACCACACATGTTTTCTAGCATTTTTTGCTTCTCTATTTGATGTAGATGTCTCCAACACCATCTAAGACATTTGAGAAACCCAAAAAAAATTCCCTAATAGCATGCGTATAACATATGTCTTAGGTAATATCATTTTAATAAAGGGTGAACATTTTATATATCAAAGATCCAACCTATTTAATTGATGTAATAAGATTTTTTTCTTCTGTATAAGAATAATATACGATTTGATATTCCATATGAAACAAATAAAAAGAGAAGTATACAAACATATTTATATAGAAGTGAATGATACCATTAATACTTAAATTTTTTCAAAAAGCATGATAATCAAATAAGAAAAATCGAAAGAATATCTAATGTATAATAACAAGTAGGACATCTATATAGTTAAGCATATCTAAATAAAAAACAAAGCAGTTTCCCAAATAGGAAAGTCATATTCAAATATTTATATATACTGATTATTTCACATATAATGATGAGCAATTGCTTTCCCCACATGAACAAAAAACACAAATATAGAAAGGACAATATTTATGTGTAAGCAACAAATGTATCATATATATTAATGTAACTTATATGAATAAACAGTCAAACATATATTGTCACATATAAGTAGAAGTAAGGGCGAAACGTACCTATCCAACGTAGTTAAAAATAGCGACCACAAGTAATAATTTGATTACGCACCAGTGAACTATAAGAAAATGATGTAGATATGAAGTCAACAAAGGGCATATGCTCTTTAATACATACAAATGTTTAGAATGTAGTCACAATAAAACCGAATGATACGGTATAAAGTAGTGTTATCAAAAGATGATGTAAGTATTATTTTTTTGAAAACACAATTCTTTGGATAAAAGATAGGTACAACAATAAGGAAGCACTCATTGTTAAAAGAGAAATATTACACCATCGTATCACACGTTTATATAATAACTATGTCGATCTTGTAAAGAAAAACTTTGGAAATTTCAAGAAGTTAAAACCTATACAATATATTTATTTCGAGTTTGAGTGTAATACCTCTTATAAGACACCAAAAGAAGCAAAGAAATCTGATTCAACAAACATGTGGGGGTGAAACTTCTAACTTGTGATGACATGTACCAAACGAAGAACACATAGGTGTGGCAACAAAGAGTTTGTACTCTATTCAATTACAACAAATTATGCATTTATTGTATGTCATAACTTATAACATTAAATGATGAGTAATTGATTGTCATGGATCATGGTGAAACTTTCCATGTTCCGTAATTAATAGAATGTGTGGTTTAGAAACTCTAATTACAATCATTTAATTTGTATTCATCACATTAATTGATATAGTAATTGTACCATGACTATTCATGTTAATGTGAGGATTAAGCCATATTCGAAGTGTATACCGACAATATATTCAATAATAATCAATTGCAACGCGCTAAATAAATATACGATTCATACATACTATCTCAAATCAAAGGTATTAGCAACATTATGTATATAAAATAAATCAAATAGTATACATAAGTGTTTAGAGATAAAATTAATGCTAAAATGGTATCTTTTGCAAAGCTATTTAAAATAGTAATTAAAGCTTACTTATAGGTATGTCAAAAAATTGGAAGCTATTAGTTAAATAGGAGGATTACTATGACAAATTCTTTTGTAACGTTCCATCTATTAAAACCAATGTATAATTATAGCATGTATTTTAGTCCTATGCACACTTTGTATTTATTATTTTCCCACCTTGAAACGTTCATAATAAAAGATCATTTTTGTATTCAATATAATTTATTGCAATGCCAATTATGGTTCTATTATTTATGCCATGTTTATTGGTATTTAAATACATATAGTAGTGGCCATTTAGAAAATTTTAATCATATGCATGTATGTATATGCTTTTGAATTAAATCATATTTTCTTTAATAGTGTATTCGTAATATATTATGTTGAACGCATATTCAGCATTGAAGTTTGATATACGTCATCAAAAGAACCTTTTATATATGAATCTTATTTTCCTTCAGTTCCATACCTTGAAGGTACATATTTGTCGGTCACTATTTTGATTTTATATGGTAGTTGTGAGGTAGGTTTTTTGGCCTAAATCATTAATTAATAATACCCCATACCTTAATAAAATATACCCCGAAAACTAACCAAAATTACATCCAAAAGCGTAGCAAAGGAGGGATATGAATAAAGGGCATTTCCATCCACTTGTGGCAAATTGTCCCGGACCTTATTAATTTTGACCCCAATTTCCCAAAATACCCTATAGAATGCCTATAATTTCATGAAAAATGAATTACATAAGCACATAAATACTCACTCATTCATGGTCTAATTATTTAATTTTTTTATGAGTTTTAAAATGTAATCTATACTAAAAGAGAGAGATAAGAGAAGAGTGAGAAGAGAAGCAGAATGAGAGGAGATAGTGAGAAAGAGAGAGGAAAAGAGAGAGAAAGAGAGGGTAGAGAGAGGAGAAAATTTTATAATAAGCTTATGCAATAAACATTTGCAATCTTTGTTCTCAGTTTGGGAAAATTGTAACTATTTGTGGCATTGAATTGAAAATGTTATTAATATTAAGCTTATTAGCGGCATCTTTTTTAAATGTGGCTAGACATTGATGACATCGGATTAATTTTATATAATGGATGACTGTTTCGAAAGGGACCCTTACATATATTGGAGGTTGGTCTAGTCTATTGTTCTTTAATTATGCTTATTTTGTCCTAGGTGGGTTTGTTCAGTGTGTTATTACTTCGTGACATACATAGGGTTGGTTAGTTCATATTTGGAAGGATGCAACTTCGTGACTGCCACAGTTTCTAGTCATCTAAATTTTTTGCACATGGATATTGTATATACAACTAATAAATATAAAAAATGACATATACAATTGTTTATTTCATAATAGAAACCATTAATTTAAAGGAATGAGAGTCTAGTCTTTATCAAACTCAGTATATGCATCATATTATACATGCTTGGAAATATGTTATAATTTGTATGTGATATGCTATGTTGAACGCCATCGAAATCAACGTGTCGGATTTTACATCACTATTTTAAAATTTTAAATGCATGATAAAAAATGACCAGTTGTGGCATATATAAGTACATTAGATCTATTTATGTAGTATACATATTTTTTACATAATTACGAGCATATACCAATAAACATTGCTTCGCTTAAGGGCTTCATGTGTAAGGTGAAGACAAAATAATAATTTCCTATATCAAATGGCTAACAACTCACATAATTAGATACACAAGTAACAAAAATAATAAAGGAAAAAGTATCATATATTATACCAGTCTTTTTTAGAACAAAATAAAAGTAAAGTACTTGCCTAGTATTCAGCATACATGGAAAAATAAACATACGTTGTGCAAAGAAACTAAATACTCATAAAAAAACTAAAATAACTCGGGCCACCACACAAATTTCAAGTCCTCTCATCGTCTTGCAGACGAACAAGGACTCGATTTTCAACAATCCACCTGCCATTGTAGCTTGTTGGATCTTCACCACTACGAAGAATTGGATGAGCACCATAATCACTAATGAAAAGCATAATACCAGGCTCACGGAAAGAATACTCTAGTTTCACAGTTCTAATGCTTCTATTAATTACATCACAAAAGAAGGCCTCCTTTTTTGTAACCAAAACGAATACATCAAACGAGTGGTATAGAATACTGTTTATTCAACATTCTTGGTGACTAAATCTGATATAGGAAAGTTGAGAACTTCAGCCCAAACCGATTTTTCCTGACAATCCAATGTATAAACATTCATCACCCCTCCAATAAGAGAGACAAGGTCAAAGACGTCCCTCAAGGCTCACTAAAACCAAAATATGATTCCCAACAATTCTTATGACATTGGTAGGTAGTTCAATATAAGCACAATCACAGGTGTCCATGTCAAAAACAAAAACCTTTGTTTCATCTATAAGCAAGTGCACATACTTACCAACACATATGGGTGGTTCTGATCTAACTGATGCGAAATTCACTATGTTTGATTCACCAATATGTTTCCACCCCCAATTGTCAGAACTAAACACTTCGATAAGATAATTGTCATGCTTGTCAGATAAACATAATCTAAATATCTTATAACAGTAGCCATTTATATGATTTTCTATAATAGCATAAGCAATTGACATATACCTCAATCTAGGACTTGGAATAAGAACCCAATCTCCAACCATTGGTTGAACAATGTAGTACCTATTTGTGTGTTGAGCATCATTTTTACATAGAACTAACCCACTGGTAGAGGTTGCTAAAAAAATCATGTCTTCAGGAAAAAATAATTCCAAATTAATATCTATTGCAAGTGAAGGGTGAAATGGAAGGTAACTTCGAAACACCTGCATCATTGAAGGAAATAACTGTATGTTTGATGGTTAGTAGAACACAACTCGACAATAAAATTGGAAGTGCTCATAGCATGTCTCCAACCTTTGCAAACCATCTTACAATGGTTAAAATTATATATATATATATATATATATATATATATATATATATATATATATATATATATATATATATATATATATTTATAGGAAAAAGTTTATATGAGCTCGGGCTCATATACGCCTACATGAGCCCGGGCTCTATGGGCCATCGGATTTACATCCGGCGGGCCATATTATTCATGGGCTTAAACTCATGAGTATTACCCATGAAAATTATGAGCCGCCGGATGTAAATCCGATGGCCCATGGAGCCCGGGCTCACATAAGTATATATGAGCCCGGGCTTATATAAACGGGACTCATATATATATATGTATATATATATGTATATATATATATATATATGTATATATTAACATATCAATGAGCCTTATGCCGGCAGCAACCATACATGCAAGGATTGCAGACATGGCCGCTTCTAATATTGAAGGGAAAGTGCACCAGAACGAACTCCCTGAACTTATTATAATTGCATTTAGCCACATGGAAATTTTAAAATTAAGACATAATTCCAGTTGGACGAAAATTGTAAATTCTCTACGCCATCTATAAGTAAAGACACCGCCTTATGATAGGTTCGCTAGCCAACACTAAGAAATTAGCCATCTCTAAGTAAACAGATTGACTTGTTGTCCATGATTGAATACTTTCCTTCTTTTGGCACACACATCTTTTTAGTTTTCTCTTCATTTTTTTTGTTTTCTCGTTGAGTTTATTAATAGGTTTTTAATAAAAAAAATTAATATGGTCAAACACAAAAAAAAATTCTGTAGCTTATTTATTGCTATTTAAAATATGCTTGTCTTGACGGGATTCTAGTCGCAAGATGATCAAGAAGTTATCAGTTTTATACGATTCAAGGTGGTAGGTTTATGAACTTTTCTGCTATGGAAGTAGAGGGAATCCTCTGCCCAATACACATAAGTAAAATGGAAACCACCCCCCGTGCCACAACCTTGCTAGTAGTGTTCTGGAGTTTTTTATCTAGGCCGGGGGGCAAATACAAATGAATTAGTTGGGGAGTCCCCGTCTAATTGAGCAGAAGTTTTCGGGGGCATGACCCCGCCAGATACAACTAAATCTCATGGGGTCTTTAAGTCCCCATGGAAATCCCCAATCACAAATCTCCATAATAGTCTAGGTTCTGGCAAGGGCGCCCACCTTATAAAATTCTGCATAGATTTCTTGTTTCCAATCATAGTTATTTATATTTGAATTTCGCAGAATCTATTACTGCAGTAAAAGATTTAACTTTAGATTATTAGTTTACCTATGTTTTGTTTATAATGATGTGGATCAATGTTGTGTATGATGATATGTTATTTACAACTTTAGTTTTAAAAAATGTTGCCTTACACTAAATGCTAGATAAAATGACTTATACAAGTCAAACCACACAAGCAAAACACTAAATCAAGTCGCTTTGTATCATCCGTGTTGCATATGCAACGAGTATCAATTAGGGCCACACGACGCATAGCCATCTCCGTACAAGCTGACCCAAAAGCTACGCCCCCGTTGACGTAATAAATCAATTGTTATGCCAACACCCTAAATTATCATTTTCGATGTAGCACGCGCAAAAGTGGCCTACGCTACATGACTTTCTAAGTTGAAACTAACCTAGAGGCGTACAATTTGAACTAAGGTACACAATTTTTTTTTAATTAAGAGTGAACTTCAGTTTATGTTGTAACAGATATCCGTATCATGCCAGTAGGTACACATTATCATACAACACTATGGATATGGTATATCATATGGATTTATGAAATCAATTGGATGACACTATAATAATTGAAAATTTAGAATAACCATGACAAGTTGGACTCAATAAGAAATGAGCTATCCATTTTTTCTTGTTAACGTGGAGAACGCAACATGAGTCCTATATCATAACCATCATTCAAATCATCGGCGTGAGCAATCTAACATTGTCATTTAAACGAACGGTGATCTTCTTAACTTCACAGCCACCAGATAACACTAATCCCCGGACACTCACAATTAGCCTTTTGTCACAGCTAACAAAGGAAATTTGAAACCAGTTTTAAAATCATCTATCAATTTATATAATAAGATAAATGAGCTATACATGGTTGTTGAGGACACTATAATACTCCTCCACTAATGAAGCAAAATGTGACTTAATTCAAAAGGTATATACATAAATACATACATATATATATAGATAAAATTATTCAAGGAATATCTCACTCACTCCAGCCCTAAGAAGAGATGGTCACATATATAGGAAAATATTTAATAGAGACCCAGCCAACTACAAATTTAATGCAGATAGCTCCACAACACGACCAAGACCATGACCTAGTGGATAGGGTTCCATTTGCATATGTATGTACGTCTGATAAATCAACTAAATTCAACTTCAGCTTGTGAAAATAAACCTACGCTTATTTTGACAGAAATCATAAACCAATATCTGTGCCAATATAATCATTTGAATTGGAATAAGATGCCCGCTAACTACAAATATAGGAAAATATTTAATAGAGACCCCGCCAACTACAAATTTAACGCAGATAGCTCCACAACACAGCCAAGACCATGACCTAGTGGATAGGGTTCCATTTGCATATGTATGTACGTCTGATAAATCAACTAAATTCAACTTTAACATGTGAAAATAAACCTACGCTTGTTTTGAGGGAAATCATAAACCAATATGTGTGCCACTATAACCATTCAAACTGGAATAAGATGCTGGCACCGACAAGCCTTATCTAATCCTTGCATTTATGACAAGGATCGAAGGTGATGTGTGAACCATACAGCGAACAATGTACAAAACAACTTTATAAGCATAATAAGTACAGTAACCCGCGTTGAATCAAAATGTAACCAAAATGTTATTACTCTAAGTCAACAAATAAAGTGAGCTTTAAAATGGTACAAATTTAGAGCGCAAAGTATAATACTATGTTCAACAATCCACTGTTCGCTACACACCAAACCATAGTCATAGATCCATTGGCTATTGCCACTTCCATGCCTATGCAATGACAAATAAAAAGAAAGGTAGTGCCCACCCAAAGTTAAATACACGAATATATTATGTTGGGCATGACAAATTAGTCCTTTACAAATCCACCATACCCACATTCGCCTACAATATTCACAATCAGAAACAATGACTTACTCCACCATTGGCCCATACTAATTTTCTTTCATACCATACACATCACATCGGATCCCATTAACATTCTAATAAATAACATCTATTATTTGTAATGGAACAACAGGACTATACACGGTAATTAAACAAACACAATTGAGCCTTCTGGTCACATAAAATTAGACGCACATTATAATAATCTGGCAAATTTTAATCTTAATCCAAAAATGACATCTCATGGCATGACGAAAATAGATCCAGTGATTGGTCAAGCACATTAGGCAAAAAACCCTACCTCACATCTACCATATAAAATCACAATAGTGACCGACAAATATGTACCTTCAAGGTATGGAACCGAAAGAAAAATAAGATTTGTATACAAAAGGCTCTTTCCATGACGAATATCAATAATTTAAAAGCTAGAATAACGACAATGGGTTGGCCTCAATAAGATTTGTGCAGTCTATTTTTCGTTGATAAATTGAAAAATGTAACAAGAATTCTAAACCCTCACCATCAATCGAACCATCAATGTGAGCAACCTAAATTTGTCATTTTAGAAAATCTTGATCTTCTTAACAATTCAAAATCAGATATTTCAAATTGCTCGTTGCCAAGAGGAGTTTGTTGTCTGTTGCTAGGTCTAAGAGGATGCAAACTTTGAAGAAATCCATTGAACAAAAGACAGACCAAATTGGAGTAGTCATATTCACATGACACAAACGACCACCACAACCAGAACTATCTACAATCAATGAGCGAAAAGCAGGAATATATTTAAACATATACATGTATAAAAGTAAATTTTATATTTTGAAATATGCAAGGGCATGCAAAAATCTGTTTGTAAGCTAGCTCTTTATACAACACTTTCAGATCTTAAGTCTTCTTCTATAAGCATTCCAACGCTCAACATAAGCTAGCATCCGTGCACAATCCATTTTTTAGGTGACCCCTAAAGCTTTTTTTTTAAAAAAACAAAATTTAAAGATAAGTTGATACACAAATAAATAATTACACAAGAAAAAAAAACAACACCCATACCAATTACATTCACAGAAGAATTAAATAACACACTTAAACTTGAAACAAAGCTTCAAATATTCCCATGAACCCACAGAAAATCAATTTAAAATAACATATTAAATTTAGAACTCATATCCAACTTTCAACAACCATGCCAAGCTAAAAACGTCCAAGCAAAACGAGATAGTAGAAATAAAATATATTCCATACCGTGCGCAACAAGCATATCGTAAATACGTATTCATTACAAACAATCAATTAATGAGAGAAATTTTATTTTGCATACAACCTTGGTAAATAAATATAAAGTACGATATAAGACCAGATGAATATAACAGGAACACACTCTAAAAAAAGCACAAGCTTTCACTACTATTTCATTCTTCCCTAATAAGTAAATGTAGCGGAGACTGTTTAAAAAGTTGCAAAAACTATCAACAAACCAATAAAACAATGCAAAGATATATGAAATTATTATTACGCAGGCCAAGACAATTTTTTTAAAAAAATTAACTAAAGAACTGACCTAAGAACGCTTTTAAAGTAAATGTTCTTGCTCAGGATGAACGTTTTTTCTGGACCTCGACACATTGGCTATCAAATATATTGATCCTTGTCTTTAGAATATGTTGCATCTGGAATTTCATGGTAAATGGAGAGTAAATCATCCATATACTTTATCCATTAAATATCTATATTTAGAAATTTTGAACATGGAAATACCTGTCCAAACGCTACTTCTTTTTACACCACTTGCATGGCTTAGGCCTTCTTCTGTAAGTATTTCAATGCCCAACAGAAGCAACCACCCGGGTGTTATCGATCCGTCGGTTCTTCCCAAAACTACAGAAAAAAGAAAAAGAAAAATTAGTGCATAAGTTGGTGCGCAGTTAAATAATTACACAAGAAAAAAATCACCGCACACACTAATTAGATTCTAAAGCCATAGAATAATTAAACAAGATGGAAACTCGAAATAAAGTTTCCAATATTTCTATGAACCCACCAAACATGAATTTAAAATAAGAAATTAAATATGGAACTCACAACCAAATTTCAAGAATCATGCCATGCTAAAACGCCCAAAGAAAACAAGTTTGAATAAATAAAATATATTGCATACCACGCACAACGACCATATCGTGCAAACATATTCATTACAAACAATCAATTAATAAGAGATTTTTGATATTGCACACAACCTTTGTCTACAAATATAAAATACGATACAAAAGGGACAAAACAATTTAAAGCAAAAATCTCATATATGAAAACATCAAATGAATATAACAGGAAAGGACTAAAATAAGACAAAATCTTTCCTTTGCACTACCATCAAAGATTATGATAAACACCAATAAAATAACACAAAAATACATCTAATCAAGGAAAGTAAGGACATCTAAGTTAGATCTCGAGATCTAATTCACCTAAATCTCAAGCTGCCAAAACCAAAAGAATTTCCATATAACAAAGGTAACTGAACCCAGAAATCAAAGCCTTGATCCGACATAAAATAAAGGAAACATAAAAAAGGATCGCCTATCAAATTTTGAAACTAAACTCTCCATCTACCCAACAGCAAACACATATGTATGTAAATGACACAAATCAAATCTATTTGGCCTGGGTCAAACTACAGTGGATCCCAATTAAATCCAGAAGTAGGATGGCATGAAGAAATCCAAAAGGACACGACAGGGGGAACCGAAAAGGTAGGACAGTGTAACACAATAATTTTGAAAGAAGATAAAAAGGCAGGAAACTATTCGTAAACAATCCAAAACCGCCACGCACCTACCAATAACAAAGGATTTAAATAAATTTGACAGCGTAACCAACTTAATGAGGCATGAAAACATCCATCTACCAAATAAACAACAGCCCACATTAGTGTCACAATAATCACGGGCAATCAAATACGATTGCATAACTGTTGCATCTATTAACATGCCATATACTAATTGAACGAACCTACCAAATAAATTAGTACACAAAAAGATCACAATAATTAATTACAACCCGTAACAACGCCAATACCAAAATTATCCCTAGAAGCAAATCCAATTTACGAACATCATTGTACAAAACCAAAACATAAGTATGGAGGACATTTTTGTCCAGCATGATAAATATATTTATACTCAATGTGATAAATCATATCATTAATTACTAATGCCCTATACCTTAAATATACCCGGAAACTAACCAAAATTACACCCAAAAGCGTAGAAAAAGAGGGGATATGAATAGAGGGCGTTTTCATCTATTTATGGCAAAGTCTCTCCGAAGCCATTAATTTTAACCCCAAATTCCCGGGATACCCTTATAGAATACCTATAATTACATGGCAAATAACTATACAAACACGTAAATACTCACTCATTCGTGGACTAAACTGTCAAACACTAGTTTTCAAATGTTAATTGCCCGCGGCTCTTGTTATGGATAGTTGAGGGTATTTTCATCCACAAGTGGCAAAATGTGTCGAACACCATCAATTTTGTGCCTAAATTCCCATTATACCCCTATAGAACAAATATAATTACATAAAATTTAAATTACAAAAACACATAAATACCCATTCCTTTGTGGCTTAAACTGTAAATCGCCTCTTCCAAAAGTCAAACTCACCGTGGCTCTTTTAGGGTGGAGGAGGAGGAAAAATTTTAAACGAAACTCGAAGCCAATACGGCACTGACCATCATACATAATACATATGACCATAACATGCATCTAATGGTTAGAGTTTCATTCACGCATGTACGCATGTCTGATTAATCAACTATATCCATCTTAAATTTTTAGGGACAACACCTATACAACAAATGCTAAAAAAAACTGGCATTAAAAAATTAAAAAATAATATCAAACATATATCTGTAACATCAAAAAACACAATCATAATACCAATATGTAACTACAAAATACACGGTCTATCCCACGCATCCAATTTTCAAAGTCTAAAGTAGAATAATCCTTATATGGCAACCATATAAAAGAACTACATAAAAAAAATACTCTAAGTATATAAAAAAACTCCAGCAGATATAATAATACCCCTATCTTATTATAAACATATTATGCAAGACATAATGAAATATACATCAATTTTTCTAATCCAAGCATCATCTCATAAAGTGGATCTAAAAACCATAAGACAAAAACACAGCGAAACACACCGCCATTTGCAAAACACCATAGGAAACCAAATGGCCACATGAACTAAAATAATTCTTACCAAAGCAATGAATAACCTAGAAAATCTATATCAAAAACCTTTAACCAATAAACTAAAAGCTCAATATCCTACATGTACAACAAAAAATAACATAATTCTAAATTTGAAAACTAACTACATACCACATTCGTTGTCATGAACTACACAAAATTGAGCAAATAGAAACGAGTTTCAAAATCTCCCAACTACAAAATGGTAACGGCCGAATATAGTTTGGTTCCTCTCATTATTTGACGACAAAGACTATAATTTCTTGGGTCCAAATTTCCACTTACCTACAAAATAAAAATTCACAAAATGCGACAATTAGTAACTATAATATTGCAGATCACATAAAACAGTAACCCCAATATCGCTCATGAGCACAAGAAAATACTATTTGAATGAAAATTACCATTCGGGCACAACAATGACATGACTCCTTATAAAAAAAATATAGCTACACTTCAAATTTAAAGCTTACACTTATATATCAATAGCTCTAAATAACCACTCAAAAAAACACTAAATATCATAAGATACAACCCAAATCCTAGAATTACCATTAACAAAATAAACTTAACAGGAAGTCACGAGGAACGCTGTCATTGCTCGCAAAAATTACAACCACCGAACCCCAAAAGAGCAACTAAACACATAGGTCATAGACGGTGGGCAGCGGTGAAAGAGGATTTGTGCTAGAAATGGGTCACGCCAAAAATCACTTAAATCTATGTAAAATTCCATTTATATTGAACGAAATTGAAAAGGAAGGTTAAAACGTGCACCAATTAAATTGAATGAAGTTGAAAAGGCATGAACAATTTAACACACGAAGAAAATGAACTTAAAAGGCATGAAACGTTTCATTAAAGGCAAGAAACGCCCCTCTCTTAAATGTAATCCAACTCAAAAGGTAAGAAACGACCCCCTCTTAAATGTAATCCAACTCAAAAGGCAAGAAACGCCCCCCATTTAAATTGAATCCACCATACAACCTCAGCCAAAAATGGCGTCCATTAACATGCCATAAAGTAATTAAATCAACCTACCAAATAAATCATTACCCATAAATATCACATTAATTATTGACAACCGATAACAATGTAAATACCAAAACTATCCCCAAAAACAAATCTAAATTACGAACATCATAGTACAAAACCGAAACATAAGTACGAAGGACATTTTTGTCCAACGTGATAAATTTATTTATCCTCAATATGTATCATTAATTACTAAGATCCCATACCTTAAATATCCCCGGAAATTATCCAAAATTACATCAAAACGAGTAGGGAAATGAGGGATATGAATAGAGGGCATTTTTGTCCACATGTGGCAAAGTGTCTCAGACACCATTAATTTTGACCCCAAATTCCCGGGATACCCCTATAAAATACATATAATTCATGGGAAATTAACTACATAACCACGTAAATACCCACTCCTGCATGGCATAAAAGGTCATTCGCCAATTGGAAAAAGTCAAACTGGTCGCGGCTCTTTTTATGGAGAGCTAAGGGCATTTTTGTCCAAAAGTGGCAAAGTGTCTCGGACACCATTAATTTTAGGCTTAAATACCCGTTATACCCCGCAGAATAAGAATTATTACATAAAATTTCAATTAAGTAAACACGTAAAAACCCATTTCCCTTTGGACGAAATTGTAAATCGTACATTGAAAAGTCAAACTAAAGTCAAACTCTCCGCGGCTCTTTTAGGGTGGAGGATTACAATTTTCCGATTCAAAATGTGGCATCACTCATTTAAGATTTGAGGCGTGTATTTTAGAAAAATGGTGTTTGCATTCAGGATTTTTCACGTGCATTTCATGTTACCCTGTTAGTCAATGCACTAATGATTTTGAAATGCATGCATCCCAAGCCGCAACATACAACACAAAATAGCATTTGTCTTGCATTTTCAATTCTGACTTCCGCCTATGCAATTAAAAAATGTACAAATGAACGGGCTTCTTCTCTCGAGTTGCGGGTGGCAAATCTACGACCTAGGGCTCCCTCCTCTCTAGTGGGAGTACGAAACCTCCTCTCCATCATCCTCTTCCTCTTCCTCCTCCATCCTCCCCCTCTTTCCCTCATCTCGGCTTCCTCTACCCTCCTTTCTTCTCCACCCATGAGACCTCCTCTCATGTGGCTGACTGCAATCTCCCTTCCTTCTTCACCCTTGTCTCCCTTCCTTCCTTCATCTACTAGCTGCAAACCCCATCAAGTACTCCACCAGTGAATTCACCGGCAAGCTACAGACACATCAGAACCCCACCAGTGAATTGTGTTTCCTACTATCGGTAAGCATTAACGTATTCATGGTCACATCGGTGAAACTACACGTCTCCGTCATCGCAAAAAATGTTGTAGTTATGTAGTTTTGGACTCCAATGGCAGTTATTCCCTATTTAAGGGGAGTGAAACTTGGGATTTCAAGTGTGAGAGGAATCTATGGGGAGTCCAAGTGTGAGTGAAGAATTTGGGAACATAACCATGGAGGATTTGTGTTGGGCCCGAAGAATCTTTCCATGAATTCAGGTTAGATCATACTCTTTTTCCTTGATTAATCAACTAGTTTGTATGAGAATAATTTTCTTCAAGTTCTTGATGAACAATTGAACCTACGTATGTTGATTTCATCAAGTTATATAACACATTAAAGTGCAACAATGACAATTTTGATTTGGGATTATTTTAACATCTATTTCTAGAAATAATGTGTGCAGAACTTTGAATTTGAAAGGTTTTTACCCATTTTGTTCAGAAAAAGTATTTATAGAACCAATATAGTGTCTGTTTATTTTCTTCCTAATCATTGGTAGGGTCATCAACATGACGATGTCTATGTCGGTGAAGGAAGGAAGAGTACCTATGCATGCTTGTAGGATCATGTATGTCTACTAGTAACTGACAGTGAGACCGACACATCTTGGCCATTAGGATCCATGAAACCTAGTGGGTCTTTTACTTCATGGTATTAATGGAGCGAGGTAGGCTTCAAGCAAATATTGAAGTTGAGTTTGTGGTACTCCAATATCGAATATGAATCATGACTCCCAAATTACCTTCTGATGTTAGGTTTTTTTACTTATATGTATGATTGTGACATTGAAAGGTATGGTTGTTTTGACTTGGCTTTTATTAAATTAATTACTTGGATGATTCGTTCTCATTGTTTTATTTTGTTGAAATCATTAATGTTTTGTTTGTGCAATCCTAGTGAGTATATATGTATATTCAACATTCTTTGTACTGTAGGTTTTCTAGGAAGAAGAGGTTGCATAAAGGGTTCGGGAAGGCCATAGCCATATTGAGGAGCCTTCCTTCTCATATTATGATCCAATAGTTATTTCATAGGTTTGCCATTAAGTACATAAGGGTATTGTTTATTGTTTATATTAACTAAAGCAAAGTTGATAGACAAGTACCCAATTGTAAATCATGTAGTTATTTTAATGTTACGTAGATAGTCTAGAAATGTAATTATGATAGTATTATAAACCATGATTTGTGAAATGTTTTGTTATCATGTCCCTAATTATTTTTTGAATAATTTTTTACCTACAAAAAAATAATTTCTCCATTGCATATGATTCAATGATTTATGGCATTTTTAAAAAAAATGAAAAGTTTTTAGAAAACGGGTGCGTAAAATTGGGGCATGACAACCTATGTCCTCCTTCCTCCCTCCATCACCTGGCTATAACCACCCCTTTCTCCCTCCATCAACAGACTACCCCACCTGGCCTTGATCCTTTCTTTCTTTCTATTTTCTTTTGGAAACTTTCCTGTAAACACTAATCTATTTATTTTTCATTTTTGGCATTGCTCATGTCTACAATAGGTTGGCTAACCCAGATTGTGATCATTGATCTCAAAATGTTGATGTATCCTGTTATTGTAGAATATGCCAAAATACTTTTTTTGCTTTTTTTCATTCTAGTTTTTTTCAGCAATTTTAATTACTAAGTGAAAATATTACAGCATTTGGTTCATTGAGAGAATGTCCTCGTAATATTTTCTTACATGATTTGTTTTGTATAAGTTTAAAAGAAGTAGAATATCAAAGATGTCCAAATGATTACTAACAGATAATTGTTTGAAAAGTGTGTTTAATTGATAGGAGCTTATCTCTATCACTTTAAAACATATCATTTTGCCCTAAGGGTCTATACTTTGTAAATAAGTGGAACTCTGTATGTGACTTGACCCAAGTGACTCGTACATGTGAGAGTACCTTTGGGAGAACGAGATTTGCCATGGCTTACTAGCAAGCCCTAATTGGAAGGGTGGAGGCTTGGAGTGTGATATTTAAGGAAACATTGATGAAACCTTAGCTTTAATCATAAAAGGGAAGAACTAGATAGACAACATGGAAATTAACAGGCTTTAGAATGGGCCTGATGCATGCCTTGATGGCTGCCCATCCTGCCCAACTCTTTGCTTTGGTCCCAAGTTGCTCAAGATAGCCAGAATCTTTCAAGTTCGGAAAGAGAAATCCAACCTAGGAAAATTCTAGTAGAGATGAGATATTGGGAAGGTCATATAGGGGGAACTCCCAACCAAAGTAGGAACCTCCCATATAAGGACTCTCATTTTCCCCTTTCTCACTCCCCACCCGCCACCCTCTATCTTTCTCCTCTCTTTGGCTTGGCCACGCTCTCCCCCACTATTTCTTCCCTCTCTCTCTCTTTCTATAGCCGTCACTCTCTCCCCCTTCTACCTTTCATCTTAGTGCTTGGAAACCATTGAAGACAATCTTGAAGCTTGGAGAAGGAGGACCTTCTCCCTGGGCTATGCAAGGAGGCTAGCACACCAAAGAGGAGCCTTTCATTGTGGAAAAGGTAGAGACTACCTTATCCTTTATGAATCATGGTAAATAGGGTGTTTAAAGCATGCTTGATGTGTGATTCATGTACGATTGTAAGTAGAAGCCTGATTGTATATTTAATTTGTTAAAGTTAGAATTTTGATGATTATCATGTGTATTTGATAGTATGCATGAGTTAGTTTTCATGGTATATGCTATCTAGATGAATGTTACGAGTAGGATTCATGTATGTAATTATGTTTTTCAAGGGCTTTATCAATGGAGGTGATCTTTAGAATTAAGAATTTGTTGTCTTAAATGAGAAGTTTTACTCTCAGATTTCATTGTGAGGTTAGGAAGGCTAGATTGTTTTGGTACCTTCTAGTGCTCCCATCAATCCAAAAGTATTATGGTAGTTCAAGGATACCCTAAACTCCCTCTTGTTAAAATTTCAATTGAGTATTTATGAAGTTTTCAATCCTAAAAAAATTAGAAATTGAAAGAGGGAGAGAGTCCTAGTGGGACAAGGACTCCAAGTAAGAAGATGACATAGCTAGAACTTTGCTGAGATGAGATAGCATGCAAGCAAAGGACTTCTAGCCAAAGTAGGAGTCTGAGGAGTGCTAGAAGAAATAAAAAAATCTAAAGGAGGGATCAACTATAAATCTAGTTGGGTTAGGACTCTTTTGGGACTATTTTGAGCATGTATGGGGGCTGATTTCCTATTTGTAGGGGGGCAGGGATTGTGATTCTGGGATTGTAACTAAGGACGGGAGAGTCCTAGAGGGGGAAGGTACCCAAGAGCTTAAAGAGAGGCAGCCCCTATTGGTTTTGGCTCAGCCTCCCTCTTCTCCATCTCTTCCCTCCTCTTCCTTCTCTCAGCAAGGATCTCCAGAACCAACAGCTTTAGAAGGCACAAAATAGTCATCTTTGGATTGAATTCAAGGCCTAGAAGCTTAGGGGAAAGGGCCAAGAGCTTTGGGGACGAATTGGTACAAGTAGGTGTTTCTTTTTACACCCTTAAGCATAAGATTTTGATAGATATAATTCAGCCATAGTTCAGCCTTGTTCTAAGGGGGTTTTTAATGTAATGAATTAGCCTTTTACTAGTTTTGAATGATTGTGATTTTATCTCTTATATACATAGCTGAATTGTACATGCATGATTCCATTTTTTGTTAAGTAGATTAGCCTTAATTCATGAAAGCATATTGTTAATTTTTGTCATCTATCTGAGCCCTATGTTAGGCATGAATGATTCTGATTCTAGTCATGCTTATTATTCATAATTTGGGCATAAACTCTGTTGAATTTAATCCCTAATTTGTGGCTTACTTTAGGCCATACTTTTGGTCAATTAAATCCATGATTTGAAGCCTTAGTTTATGCTCCACTTTGGTCATGTAAATACCTAATTTGAAGCCTTAGTTTAGGCTCTAATTTTGCTTATTTAGATTCTTATTTTGCAGTCTTATTTTAGGCTCTACTTTGGCCAAATTAATACCAAATTATCAGCCTTGGTTTATGTTGTAATCATGCTGAGAGAATACTTAAATTTTAGCCCTAGTTTAGGTTGCATTATTGCCTATCTACTACTTGATTCTCAACTTTGATTTAGGTTATAATCTTGCTGATTGAATTCCTAATTTTTGAGTCTTAATTCATGATGTATTCATGCTTATTGAGTCTCTAAATCTCATCCTAAGAAGCCTCTAAATTTTAGCCTATGTTGTCTTTGAATTTCAACTTGAGATGCCTCTAAAATTCAGCTTATGATGTCCCTGAATTTCAACCTTGATTGTGATGTGCCTTAAGTTGAATGTTTATGGTTGTATCAGCCTGAATTTGTCATATTAGGTAGTTGACTTGAGATATTCACCTCAAGCCCAAATCATTTTCATTATAATGTTGAATTGGTCAATTTATCTCAGCATAAGTCTGAGTCATTGTCATGTTGATTTGTGTACATGCTTAAGCCCTAAATCTACCTATTATCTTGCCAATCATGAGAGTTGGTTGCATGCATGATAAGTTGCATTTAATATTAAATCTTTGGATGCATTAAGTCATATGTCCATTCAGCATTGTATTAGTTCACAGCAATAGCCATGGCGGTAATCTTTTAGGCCTTTGTGGTCTCCGCTCCTTTGGGACTTTAGCTCCCTGCAAATGCGCAAACCAGGTTTTTGAGCATCATGAAAGGCTCATCTATCATCGGCCAGTGTGTCCATGAGCACAGTGGGTACATGCATCTCTAGACCCATGGTTTATCTAAGTAGATCCCTAGGGATGCTAGGATTTCTCTACAAGTGTGTAATACCCCTTGTGAACGGGAGTCGCTTTTTAAGATAACAATAATGAGTTATTTTCTAAATGGCGGAGATATCAATTGAGTTGTTTAAGTTTGAATTAGTTGCCAGTTTGAGAGTGTGGTTTATTTGATAATCATTACTCTATATATTACCTCATGTGGTACTGTTTGTAGGATATTAGTATTAATTATTGAACAAGGGTAGTGAGATAATTAATAGCACTGTTTTATATTGCTTGGTAATTAGACAAGTGGAATGATTAAAGGACTTGTATAAAATGTACAATACTTAAGCATTACATGTGTGATGCTATGCTTCTTAGTATATTGTAGTTTTAGGTAGAACTATGATCGGATCCGATGTTGTTGGAAACATTGAAGATGTTGTCTGATGAGTACATAGGCAACTAACATCGGGTGATGTCGGCCTGATCAAAAAAATATTAATAAAATATTTTATCCTTTGGAAGCTCTTCTCCCAAAGGCAGAGAGGTTTCATTGTTGTTAGTGTGGTTGTTTGGTTTGGTTTTGGTTAGTTGCAGATTCTATATGCGATGACAAGTGAGACTAGGAGGCAAGCACAAGATGAAGTTCCTCATTTCTGCAATTATGGTAGGTAGTGTATCTTTAGCGTGAGAGTGAACTTAATTATTTATTTTCAGACGGATGACAAACTTGTACTTAGATAGATGAGCTCTTCTTATTGAATTATGAGACATGTAATAATATCATATGATTTGATATTCGTATTTGTGAATCCCAGCTATTATGACCTAGATATTTAATCGAATGATTTGTTTTGTATTTAAAAGAAAAAAAAATTTCTCGTGACTACCGTTGATGCGATTTTAGAAAGGCTTTTAAAAATCCAGTTCGTGACACTTTGTCTCTCTCCTTCTCTCATCTCTCTCTCCTCTCTCTCCTCTCCACGCTCTCTCCTCTCTTTTCTCTCTTATCTCTCTCTCCCTCTCTCCTCCTCTCCCTCTCGTAGGTGCGTCAGCATGAACCTTGGCTATGAGCAGGAGAGGAGATAGAGCATGAGAATTTAATTTTAATTTTAATTTTTAAAAATTATATTATTTTTTAAAAATAATATAAATAAAATATATTAGCAACGTATATTAATAATATATCTTTATTCTCTCCCTCCCCTCTCTCTCACTCTCTCTCTCTCTCTCATTTTTCTTTCTCTCTTCCTTTTTTCTTACACATGTCAACATGAGCGTAAGCTCTAAGGAAGAAAGTAAGAGATTTTAATTTAAATTCGAGCATTTATTTATTATATATTGGAAACATAAATATATTTAAAAATATAATATAATTATGACTTTTTATAATAAGTGTTGCAAATAAAATTAGTGCAAATTTTTTAACTATGTGCAACACTTTTTTAAATGCATTGTAAATAATACTAAATTTAAAAAAAAATCGGTACTATTTATGTTGTTTTTTACTATTATTTATAACACTTCTAAAAAAAGTATTACAAATAACAAAAATTTTTATTTTATTACTTTACATAAAGTTAAATGTCATAAATAGTACTACTATTTATGATGCTTTAAATAGAATATTACAAATAATTTAATGTTTGTGATATTTGTTTAAGTATTATAAAAAATCTTTTAAACAATTTTTTAATTATTTCGCTAATAAAAGTATAGTCAATATTTTTTTCTTGTGGAGAAACTTTTATCTTTAATTTTATTAATATTTTTTTAAAAAAGAGACACAAGGAGGTGCCCACCAAAAAGCCAAATGTTTAACTAGATCTCGGCAAGCTATGGCCATGTGCAGCCACATTCTTTGGGCGGACCGTAAAAAATAAAGGAAAAAAAGAAAAACGGAGTAAGAAAGAGTTGAGTGTAAAAAGTTCGTGGCGATGGGAGAGACGTAAATAGAAAAGATGACACTCAGTGCCAACTATAGTATGAAGGAGCCGGGTGGAATGAGGTAGGTGTATTGGATTGGTGCCGATGTGGAGTGTTTGTAATAGCATCGCTCTTCCTAAAAACTGCATCACTGTCATCAGATTATCATGGCAAGTTTCGGGAGGATCACCGTAAACAAGAAACTACCACTTGTTAGAAACTAACTGCTGAAAGCCAAAGCTCTTCCACATGTCTTAGAAATTTATAAGTAAAAAGCCTATATTGAAGAACGTGGCTATTTTCTCCCAATAATTCACTCAGGGCCCCTTAAATTTTATACAGTTATAAAAATTATTTTTAGTCAAAATATCTGGACCGTGCCCCCCACCTCCAGTCGTTCTATTTCCCCCTCCCGCCATTTCTCTAGCCTTCCGTCTTTTCTTCTCCATTTCCATCCCCTCTCTTCCAATGAAGTTCCCTCCCTTCTCGTCCTGTCTACTCTCCTCCCCTTCCCCTTCCCCTCCCATCTCTTTTCCTCCCTCCTTCCCCTCCTCTCCCCTGCCCTCCCGTCCTGTCTCCTCCCCTCCCCTCCCATATTGCACCTTTGACAGATTAACGACTTTGAAATCAGGATATAGCAAAAGTGTTGTTGTTTGTGGAAAATAATACAGCTTTTTAATTGAATCATGAACCAGCAACAATTTTCTTCTTTTGATGCTTTTTTGTGGTGGTTTTTTGGTCTATATGAAGGGAAGATGGGTGGGGTATAAAGGGTAATGCGCTTCACGAATTTGCAAGATGCAGTTCAAGATTTTTTTTATTGTTTGAACCTTCTGGACAAGCACTACAACAAAATGTAGTATTAGCGACACTTAGCTAAGCATCACTAATTCTAATCATATTAGCGACACTTTATTATAAGTGTCGCTAATAGTGCCCCTATTTGTGACTCTTTATACAACCATTTCTAAAAGATATATATTTTAAATAAAAAAATATGACTATGAGCAACACTTTTCTTAAGCATCGCTAATATCTTTCGCAATAGAGACGCTTATAGGAATACGTCGCTAATAATCCTTCTATTAGCGACGCTTACAAAAGCGTCACTAATAGTTGTGAATTAAAAATAATAAAAAATACAAAATTTAAACTATTAGCGACGCTTTTACATAAGTGTCGCAAATACCATTTCTAATAGAGACATTTGTTGATATGCGTCGCTAATTAAGTTATTAATTAAATTTATTTAATATATTAATATTAAAAAATTATAATAAACTTCCTAAATATAATATATTTTATTTAATATTTACTATTTATATATAATAAATAAATATTAAATTTTTAATAAAAACTAGCATTAATAATAGATTAAATTTTTACCATTTATATATAATATATTTTATTTGTTAAATTTTATTATTAATTTTAAAATATAATTTACAATAAAAGTGAGAGTGAAGAGAGTGCATGGAGAGAGAGAAGGTGAGGAGAGAGAGGGATCGAAGAGAGAGAGGAGAGAGAGGGAAGAGAGAGATTGAGAGAGAGAGGGAGGAGAGAAAGAGGGAAGAGAGAGATTGAGAGAGAGAGGGAGGAGAGAAAGAGGGAGGGTGGAGAGAGAGGAAAGAGAGATGGAGAGAGAGGAGAGGGAAGAGAGAGGGGTGGGAAGGGAGAGAGAGGAATAAGACGGAGAGAGGAAGAGGAGAGGGGGAGAGAGGAAGAGGAGAGGGAGAGAGAGGGGAGGGAAGAGAGAGGAGTTTTATTTAAATTTTTTAATGTATTTTTATATTTTTAAAATAAAAAAATAAAATTAAAATAAATACTAATAGTGACAAATAGTTAAAATAAAATTAAAAATTTTAAACATAATTTTAAAGAATAAAAAATCTTAAAAAATATTGAAATTAGAGGAGATAGTGTGTAGGGAGAGAGGAGAGGGAAAAGAGAGAGGATGGAGAAGAGAGAGAGAGAGAAGAGAGAAGCGAGCGAGAGAGGGGAGGGAAGAGAGAGAGTGAGAGGGGAGGGAAGAGAGAGATAGAGGAGAATAAGACCGAGAGAGGAAGAGGAGAGATATAGAGAGAGGAGAGGGAAAGAGGAGGAAAGGGAGAGAGAGGGAGAGAGAGAGGATAGGGAGAGAGAGTAGAGGGAGAGTAAATTTTTTTATATTTTTTAGTTTTTTTAATTTTTTTTATAAATTTATTAAAAAATAAAAAAATATTAGCGACGTATACATATATACGTCGCTATACATCGCTAATACCTTTGCGTATTAGCGACGTATACTATATACGTCACTATTACCCTTGAGTAGTAGCGGTGTATATGGATATACGCCACTAATACCCTTAGTATTAGCGACGTATATGTCTATACGTCGCTAATACATTTTTATTTTTATTTTTTATTTATTTTTAAATAGAAAATATAAGATAGAGAGAGGGGGAGAGAGAGGGAGAAAAAGAGGAAATAGGGAGGGAGAGAGAGTAGACGGAGGGAGGAGAGAGAGGATAGGGAAGAGGGAGAGGGAGGAGAGAGAGAGGATAGGGAAGAGAGAGGGAAAGGGAGGAGAGAGAGAGAGAGAGGAGATAGGAGAGAGGGAGAGAGGAAAGAGAGAGGAGATAAGGAGAGATTGAACGGAGAGATAAGAGAGAGAGGAGAGGGAGAGTAAATTTTTTAGTTATTTTAATTTTTTATTTAAAAATTGATTAAAAAAATAAAAAATATATTAACGACGTATATGGATATACATTGCTAAAACTAAAGGGTATTAGCAACGTATAAGCATATACGTCGCTAATATATTTTTATTTTTTATTTATTTTTAAATATAAAATATAAAATAGAGAGAGGGGGAGAGAGAGGAGAGGGAGGAGAGACAGGAGATAGGGAGGGAGAGAGAGAGTAGAGGGAGGAGAGAGAGGGAGGGAGGAGAGAGAGAATGGAGGGAGGAGAGAGAGGGAGGGAGGAGTGAGGGAGAGAGGAGAGAGAGGAGGAGAGAAAGAGGAGAGCGAGAAGAGAGAGGAGATAGGGAGAGAGAGGGGAGGGAGGAGACAGAGGAGAGGGAGGAGAGAGAGAGGGAGGCAGGAGAGAGGGAGAGAGGGAGGAGAGAGGGAGTGGGAGGACAGAGAGAGGGAGAGAGAGAACGAAGAGATAGGAGAGAGAGGAGAGGGAGAATAATTTTTTATAAAATTTTTTAAAAAAATTTTATTTTGAAATTGATTAAAAAAATAAAAAAGGTATTAACGACGTATACATATATACATCGCTCATATCATTGCGTATTAGCGATGTATATGGATATACGTCGCTAATACCCTTGAGTATTAGTAACGTATATTCATATACGTTGCTAATATACTTTTATTTTTTATTTATTTTTAAATAAAAAATATAAAATAGAGAGAGTGAGAGAGGGGAGAGAGGGAGGACGGGGTGAGAGAGGAGAGAGGGAGGAGAGAGAGAGGTGATAGGGAGGGAGAGAGAGTAGAGGGAGGAGAGAGAGAGAGAGGAAGGGAGGAGAGACAAAGGAGAGGGAGGAGAGAGAGAGGAGAGTGGGAAGAGAGATGGGAGAGAAGGGAGAGAGAGAAGAGGGTGGAGGGAGGGAGGAAAGAGAGAGGAGAGGGAAGAGAGAGAGGGTAGAGAGAGAAGGGTGAGAGAGAAGAGGGTGGAGGGAGGGAGGAGAGAGAGGGTAGAGAGAGAAGAGAGAGGAGATAGGGAGAGAGAGGAGAGGGAAGAGAGAGAGAGGGGAGGGAAGAGAGAGGGGAGGGGATATGAATTTCTTTTTTAAAAAAATAAGAGTATTAGGGACGTATAAAATATGCATTGCTAATATAAATAGTATTTATGATGTATACACTCATACATCGCTAATAGTATGTTGTATTAGCGACGTATAGATTATACGTCGCTGTTATTTTATATTAGCGATACTCACAGTGAACATCGCTAATGTGATTTATAAAAAAAAATAATTATTGCAGGTGAATTATCGCCCACGTGGGGAAATTTCGTGTGCGGGCAAACTTTCTCCCACTCCTATAAATTTACCCGGCCTCCCTCCCCCATTTTCCCCCCGCCGCCGCCACTTCCCGCCTCGCCTCCGCCGCGTGCCACCCTGCCGCTCTGCCTCCTCCTCGGCCTCTCGCCCCCACCACCCCGTCCTCCGGCCTCCCACCCCCTCTGTTCCCCCCTTGTCATTCTTTCTGCTCCCCGTCGTCCACTGCCACCCGCTGTCGTGTCTCCCCTCCGCCCACAGTCTGCCTTCCTCCGCCACCCTCCCACCCCTCCAGTCCCCTCCCCCTTCTCCGCCCTTCACCGTTTTCTATCTCCCTCTGCTCTAGTCCGTCCCTCCCTGCCCTTGCTCTAGCTGCCCCTGTCGCCCACCGCCTGCGCCGCCCCCACTCCTCCTGTCCCCCCTCCCCTTCTCCACCCTGCCCCATTCCCCCTCTCCCTCTGCTCCAGTCCCCCCTGCTCCGACCTCCACGTCTCCCCGCCTTCCGCCGCCATCCAGTCCCCTCCCTCTCCGCCCCCCTTCCCCTCCCCTGTTGGCCCCCGCAATCCCTCCTCTCCCCTCCCTCCCCCTGCTCCAATCCGCCGCCCTGTCCCCTCCTTCTCTGCCCCCTTCCCCTCCCCCTGTTGCCCCCCCCTCTCCCTCCCTCCCTCCCTCCCCCTGCTCCAATCCCCCTCCCCTTTCTCGCCCCGCCGCACCCCCTTCGCCCCCCTCCCTCCCTCCCCTTGCTCTAGTCCCCCGTCCCCCTGCTCTAATCCCCCTTCCCCTGCTACCCCCGTACCCCCTTCTGCCCCCCGCACCCCCTCTCCCCCCTCCCTCCCCCTGCTCCAATCGAGCTCGCCCCCCCTCTCGCCTATGCCCATCATTCCAAACAGGCCAGGTGCTGACCCGATTTGGTGGTTTTTTTATTATTAAATGTTTTTTAGCGACACTCATATTGAGTGCCGCTAATAGATTTTTTTATATATATACTATTAGAGACACATTTACTAAGCGTCACTAATAGTGTTAAATTATTTTTTAATTTATAAATAAAATTTTTAATATATTTTAAAATATTTTTTGACATATTATATACATTAGTGATTCTTACATAAGCGTCGTTACTAATTATTTATTTAATTTATTTTTAAAAAAAATTATATTTTTAAAAAAATTTAAAATATTTTTATTAGTGACACTTAATAAACATCGCTAATACTATATTATTAGCGACGCTTAATCAAAAGTGTCACTAATACCATACTAATAGCGACACTCAATAAACATCGCTAATACTATACTTTTAGTGATGCTTGATTTAAACGTCACTAATATGCAATAGCGATGGCACTTTTAGCGACACATGTAGCAACGCTTTTAATGCTTAAAAGCGTTGCTAATAGTCAATTTTGTTGTAGTGAAGTTCTGGCCAGGATAAATCACTATCAAAGTAGTAAGAAGTTGACGGGAAGCAGCATGCTTCCCGTGGATGACATCTCTTCCATCAGTCGTGGCAGTAGATGGACCTGGTATATGAATTTGCAGCGATCATTCTGGATGGCATTCTCCTGGAGTTGTCTGAAGACTCGATTCTCGTTGTCCATTTCAAACTCTGCAACCAGGAAAGGAAGAACACAAGTAGCACAAGTAGCCGATGGAAGACGAGGGAGTTGCTTTATGCTTCAGGTGGGAGGAGTACATGGAGAAGCAAATTGTCTTCAAATAGAACTTTTGTACGCCCGGGATACGTAATAGCATGAGATGACTGTTAACGGATTCATCTTCCCTTATCTTGTTGTTAATAGATACCGGATGTGTTATTTGGGTTTATCTGATGCCAACTGGATGATCTTCATGGAATCTTCTCTGTTTTCTTAGTTATCTTTTCTGTTTTTGCTGAGTTTATCTAGTAAACTGAATTTGTACTCGAAGGCATATATATATATATATATATATATATATATATATATATATATATATATATATATATATATATATATATATATATATATATATATATATATATATATGGCCCCATTAATGAGAAAAAAATACTTCTGTCTCCAATCAATTTCACATGGTATGAGAGCAGGTTCTTTTCCATAACCATTTTTTCTTCCCTCCCTATTGCGAACTCCAGCATTTCCTCTCTTATTTCCAATGAGCAAATGTTTTTTCTCCTCCACTATGGCTGCACCAGATACTTCAGTGCATTCTTCCCGAGATAGTGCATCGCATTCTCCACCCACCCTTGATTCTACTAACCCATATTACCTCCATAATTCTGATAACCCAGGAATGACTCTTGTCTCCCGTACATTAATGGATGACAATTATTCAACATGGAGTAGAGCCATGCGCATGGCCATAAGTGCTAAAAACAAGCTAGGGTTCATTGACGACACCATTCTACGTCCAGACGTTGCTGCCAATCCCAATGATTATGCCTTATGGCAATGATGCAATGATATGGTATTATCTTGGCTTCTTAATTCTATTCATGCTGATCTAGCTAATAGTGTCATCTATACTGCTAAAGCTTCCAAAGTTTGGGCTGACCTTCGAGAGAGTTTTTCTCAAAGTAATGCCCCTCGAATTTATCAGATCAAGCATGCCATATCTTCTCTCTAACAAGACTAGTTGTCTGAGGCCACCTATTTCAACAAATTGAAGGCTTTTGGGGATGAGCTTGACTCATATCATCCCTTACCTGTGTCTACTTGCAGATCTATGAAAGTTCTCACTAACCGTGACCATGAAGAGAAAATTTTACAGTTTCTCATGGGTCTCCAATGATTCTTTTTCTGTTGTTCGAGGACAAATTCTTCTCATGAATCCTCTGCCAAGTATCCATCGGGCTTATGCCCTTGTCTTGTAGGAGGAGAAACAACAGGAAGTCACTACTCTTGTTCATGCTCCAATTAACACTACTTTAATCACCTCAACTCCTGCTAACAACACTAATCTCCTTGCACGGTGGCCTCCTACATCTTCTATGACCTCATCTAATTCTAGAGGATCGGGGTCCAATCAAGGTCGTGGTCGATGTCCATTCCTTGGCACTCGCCTTCAATGTAATCATTGTCGTAATCTTGGCCATTCCGGCATTGGCCACTCCTTCGACTGTTGCTATAAGCTTCATGGTTACCCTCCTAGCCACCCTCTTTACAAAGGCAACGAGGGATCCTCTAATGCTAGCTCTGACAAGAAGCCTAATAGTCCAAAAATTGATGACTCCTCTGTTGTTCCATCTATCACTCAAGCACAATATAAGCAAATCATGGCACTCCTTGATGAAGGTACACCGCAACCCTTGGTCAACACCCTAGGTATTTGTTCTCCCATATCTGTGTCACATATTTCTTATTCTTCCTCTCACCCTTATTGGATCATTAGCACTGGTGCTACCAATCATATGGTTTGTATTGATACTCAATTAGTCAACACCTCCTCTCATTCTAGTCCACCCATTCATTTACCTAATGGTGCTACTATTCCCATTAAGTCTTTTGGCTCTTTAGTGCTAGGATCTAATTATCACTTAGTCTATGTTCTCTATGTTCCTTCTTTTAATGTTAACTTACTTTCTGTTAGCCAACTCACCAAATCTCTTAATTGTACCATCACTTTTTTTCCTAATTTTTGTCTGTTTAGGACCTTACAACGAGGAAGATGATTGAAATGGGTAAGGAAGTCAGTGGCCTTTACCTTTTCACTCCCCCACCTTCAGACCATCGCCTTCATGCAGCTCATACTCCTCTTTCCCCCACCATATGGCATCAGCGGCTCAGCCATCCCTCCTCCAATCATCTTCAACAATTGGCTACCCTTAATCCTACTATTTCTTTTGATTTGAATTTACTTTGTGAATCTTGTCCTTTGGCTAAGCAAACTCCATTTTCTTTTCCTCGTAATTCTATTACTACCTCTAAACCTTTCCATTTAATACATTGTGATATTTGGGGTCCACTCTCCGTCCCCTCCTTGTTAGGCACACACTATTTTTTAACCATTGTTGATGATTTCTCCAGATGTACATGAATATATCTTATGCGCTACAAATCCAAAATGTGTGCCCTATTAAAATCCTTCTTCAAAATCGTACGCACACAATTTGATTGCACCATCAAAATGGTGCGTAGTGATAATGGTGCAGATTTTTTTCAATTGATTTAACCTCTTTTTTTCTTAAACATGGAGTTTTACAACAACATAGTTGTATTGCAACCCCTCAACAAAATGGTGTGGTGGAACTCAAGCATCGACACCTCCTTGAGGTGGCCTGAGCATTACGGTTTCAAGAATCTATTCCAATACCATTTTGGGGTGATTGCATCCCCACTATTGCCTATCTCATTAATCAAACTCCCGCACCCACTCTTTCAGGAAAAACACCATATGAGGCTTTAATGAGCAAGCACCCAAAGTATTCTCATGTACAAGTGTTTGGATGCCTCTGTTTTGCCACAAATGTTTCTCCTAAACATAAGTTTGACACTCGTGCTTGTCATTGTGTATTTATTAGGTACCCATTTGGTCAAAAGGGTTATAGGCTATATGATTTAGCAAGCAAACAGACATTCACAAGTAGTGATGTAATTTTTCATGAGTCAATTTTTCCAATGGCTGAGCTCGCCCATCCTTCCTTCCCCCCTTCACCTGTTTTACCTCTGCCTGCCACAAACCTTCCCCTCCTTACCTTATCCCATAGATCTCCTCCTCCTTCTCTACTTCAACCACAACCTTTGTGGTGCTCAACCCGTCTGCGCCAGCCCCCTCCATATCTCAAAGACTACATTTGCCCCACATTGTCGTCTTCCGATCCGACTCCTTCCTCTTCCTTATTATAGGTTCATCAACCAGGTACCCATTATCCACTGTCATTTTCTTTCTTAGCATTTGTTTTTCATTCCCATATCGTCGTTTTTTATCTGTCATTTCTTCACACAAAGAACCTTCTTCCTTTGACCAAGCGGTGCAGGACCCATATTGGAAGGCTACCATGGATAACGAACTGGCCGCACTAAAGGGCAATGGTACTTGGACTCTTGTACCCTTACCACCTGAAAAGAACACAATTGGTTGTAAGTGGGTTTATAAAATCAAATATAAGGCGGATGGCACAATTGACTGCTACAAGGCTTGTCTTGTTTTCAAGCAAAAGAAGGTTTTAATTGTAGTGAAACTTTTGCTCATATTGCCAAACTCACTATAGTGCGTTGTTTGTTAGCCATTGCAGCTGCGAGAAACTAATACCTTCATCAACTTGAAGTTGGCAATGCCTTTCTCCATGGTGATTTACATGAGGAGGTTTATATGTCCCTTCCTCTAGGACTTGGCAAACAGGAGGAGATTGTCGCTTGCATAAATCTCTTTATGGACTTAAGCAAGCATCTAGAAACTGGTTTGCCAAGCTTTCTTCCACCCTTGCAGAGGCCGGTTTCACTCCATCACAAGCTGATTATTCTCTTTTTACTTCTATACATGGTTCTTCGATTACAGTGGTTTTGGTTTATGTGGATGATATTATCATTGGTGGAAATGATTAGCTTGTCGTCACCAACCTGAAGAATATTATTCAAGATCATTTTCCAATTAAGGACCTCGGCCCTCTTAAGTACTTCCTTGGAATTGAAGTGGCACGCTCTACAAAAGGTATATATATTTCTCAACGAAAATATACCCTTAACATTTTAAATGATATAGGACAACTCGGTGCATGCCCTTGCGAGTTTCCTATGGAACAACACCTAAAGTTGTCCAATGAAGAAGGAGCTCCACTTCATAATCCATCTTCATATCATTGCCTCATCAGTCGTCTTATTTATCTCACTATTACACGGCTTGATATTATGTTTTTCATCCATATGTTGAGCCAGTTTATGCATGCTCCTTGTAAGCTACACTTTGAAACAGCCATGAGGGTCAAACGGTATCTTAAGAACTCGTCCAATCAAGGCCTCTTCTTTTCTTCAACTAGCTCACTATCATTGAAGGCCTATTGTGACTCTGATTGGCTAGTTGTCCTATAACCCGACATTTTACTACAGGTTTTTGTATTATGTTGGGTGATTCTCTTATTTCCTAGAAGACGAAAAATCAATCCACAATTTCAAGGTCCTCTACTAAAGCTAAGTATCGTGCCATGGCAACTACAAGTTACAAATTGACTTGGTTGTGTTATTTACTTTATAATTTTAATATTTCTCTTCCCAAACCAGCCTTGTTATTTGGTGACAATAAAGCAGCTCTTCACATTGCTTCAAATCCAGTATTCCATGTAAGGACAAAGCACATTGAATTAGACTGTCATCTTATTCGAGAAAGTCTCCAAGCCGGTTTGATAAAAGCTGCATGTGTGCCTACATCTAAACAGCTTGTAGATATTTTTACTAAACCTCTGGGTGGGTTTCATTTTAGAAACCTTCTTTGCAAGTTGGGTGTTCATAATTTACACACTACAACTTGAGGGGGAGTGTTAACGGATTCATCTTCCCTTATCTTATTGTTAACGGATACTGGATGTGTTATTTGGGTTTATCTAATGACAACTGGATGATCTTCATGGAATCTTCTCTGTTTTCTTAGTTATCTTTTTTGTTTTTGATGACTTTATCTCGTAAACTGAATTTGTACTCAAAGGCCTATATATATGGCCCCATTAATGACAAAAAACAACGCTTCCAGCCTCTCGTGTACCTCAGTAGGAAGCAGCATTCTTCCCGTGGATGGCATCTCTTTAATAAGTTTGTGGCAGTAGATGGACCTGGTATATGAATTTGCAGCGATCATTCTGGATGGCATTCTCCTGGAGTTGTTTGAAGACTCGATTCTCGTTATCCATTTCAAACTCTGCAACTAGGAAAGGAAGAACACTAGTATCACAAGTAGCCGATGGAAGACGATGGAGTTGCTTTATGCTTCAGGTGGGAGGAATATATGGAGAAGCAAATTGTGTTCAAATAGAACTTTTGTACGCCCGGGATACGTAATAGCATGAGATGGCTCACAGTACTCGGCAAGAAGGGTCCACTGTGACTCTTCCAACGGTATTTGCATGAACCACGACATCACATTCCATGCGAGAGAGATGGCTTTTGATGGCCGGATTGTCTATACATTGAGTGAAACTTCAATGCCAAGAAGCTCGTGGCCTTATAATAGGATGGTACAAAATAGAACTTTTGATAGTTAAAACAAAAAATGATTAGTTTTTCTAGAATGAGGCCTTTTGATCGGAGTTTTGATACAAATAGGGCATTCGTGACTCGGGGAGGCGTCGAATGATGCATGTGGCTTTAAGAGGATGTCCAATTAGGTTGATAGGGGTCTTGTTTATCCGAACTTATTGGAAAAATGTTTCCGCTTCTAGTTTATTGGAACTTATTCATTGCAATGTTTGTGAGTGTCTTGGTGACCAACAATGATAAGATGCTACATCATCAAGAAGCGATGAGAGAGACACTTGAGATATAATCCAACGTTTCCTAGGTTTCTCCCCATCCACATGTCCACTGGTTTGCATTCTAGTGATTGCCACTAGTCAGAAAAATAATTTTCTTCCCTCTAATGATAGGTACGGCTTTTATGTTATTCTACTTTTGTTACATTTCAAACACTCGTTAAAAATAATTTTCACAAGAACATCTAATATTTTCAAAGTATTAGTGGTGGTGAATTTATAAATACTTGTTGCATATCTCACTTTCAGAAGCATGACATCTCTCATCGGGTTTTATGCGCCCATACTCTCAGGCAGAATGACATAACTAAACGGTGGTATTGCCATATTGTTGAGATGAGACTCACTCTTATAGATCATTGATTTTCTTATGCCTAAGTGTCTTTGGACTCTTGTCTTTTGCGCTACAATTTTAATTATTAACAAGTTGCCTACTCGAGTTTTCTCTCATCAAAGTCCATTTGTTATCATCTTTTCTAAATAACCTAAGGATGATCTTCTCTCGATGTTGGGTGCAGCTTATCTGTGTCTTAAGGTGTTTGGCTGCTTAAAATTAGAATACAAATCTGCTAAATGTATCTTTCTTGGCTATCTTGGTACATACAAAGGATATAAATGCCTCAATCCTGTGCCCCGTAAATTTATTATCTTTCGTCATGTAATCATTGATGAATCCTCTTTTCCTTAAACTTCTCTGCCTCCTTCTCCCACACACACCTTCCCTGCTTCTAATTTCATGCTATGTCCATTTCCCTCTTGCACCTTCCCTCTCCCCATTCTCAATCCCTCCCTCTCTGTGAGCAATGTCCCTATGTTTTCTTCCCCCTCCCTTCCCTCTTCCCACCCTTCTCAACCTGACCCAACCTCTCCCTCCCCTCCTTCCCATTTACTAGATCAGTTCTCCCTCGACTTATTAGTGACGATTTAATAAAAGCGTCACAAATAGTGTTAATAGTAGAGACGAATTTAAAAAAAAAACGTCGCTACAAGTTGAACTACTACTGACGTTTTATAAAAAGTGCGGCTAATAGTTATAATTTTTTTTAAAATCTAAAACTATTTACAACATTGTTCTAAAAGTGTCACAAATAGTACTAATAATAACAATGCTTTTATTAAAGCATCTCTAATAGTTGTAATATTAGCGATGCCTAAAAATTATATCGTAAATAAAATAAAGTAATTTTTAAAATATAATGCTTCACAATTATTCATTTACTTGAATATTTAACTTCAATCCATACCCGTATGTCTATGATCATCGATATTGTCATCCATATCATTATGGCCTTCTATGGATGATTGTATTTGCCTAAACTCTAGTTACGACATAAAATTTTAAACATTTTCTATTAAATAAATAGGTTAAAATGGGTCATCCTATATATAACATGATATGAATTTTTTTTTGCAATTGGCTCAATCTCTCGACTTATGTTAAAGGAAGATCATGTTATAACAAAATAATTTTTATATAATTATTTAATATATAATAAAATAATAGTATTTAATGTGTACAAAATAATGCTAGTATTAAATTATATTAACATAAATATAAAAAATATTTGTTAGTGTACAAAATAATGCTCATTTGTGTATTTAATGTGTACAAAATAATCTTCATTTGTAACCAGTGTTATTAATTGTCATCGATAGTAATTTACTCATCTGACCTATATGTTATAACACATATGTAAAGAATACCTAGTTTTTTACATTTGTGCCCAGGCAATTGGCTTAATCTCTCTACTCATGTCCGAAGAATATCATGTATGTTGTTCCTAATTACAAATTAAGTAATGTGAATTATGAAATACTTACTTAATTAAATATATTATATAATAAAATTATTATTTAATTTAATAATTTATATAGTAAAAATTAAATAATATAAATTATGAAATAACTAATTTAATAAATTATTTAATAAATTTATTAAATAATTATTTATTGTGTTATATAATAAATTTATTTAATGTGTAAATAATAACTATTTACTAGTGCCATTAAATAATATCAATATAAATATAATGAAAAACATTACTACTATGGTAACATGAAGGCTTGCAATTTATTCATATATTGATGATCATAGTATTATTAATTTGTAAAAATAGTGTTACTCCAACTCTTGTCCATCAACACTCGATGTTAGTGATAAAGTCGGGTCGTCAAGCTAAAGTTGGGTTATTTGAAGCTCAAATATGTTTCCATTTTAGAAATAATAACTTGTTGACCTGATTGATGCATACCTAAACATCACCCAATTCAAATATTGAGAAAAATTAAAAAATGGCCTTCTTATGGAAATAAATACAAATAAAAGTTTAAATAATTATTTATTTTATCTTTAACTTGTAAAAATTTTGAGAGCTAGTAATTATCAAAATAAAAATTAAATTATAAAAATTACAAATTCATAGATAACTTTATTTGAGTACTGATATAAGTAATATTTGTACTCTATCACATATAACTACAACAACCAAAAATGAGACCCAACGACATATTTCAATAGGTATCGAGTTACTTTTTGGCCAAACGAGACCCAACAACATCTTCACTTCATTGTATGATCAAAATATATTTTTTAATTTTAAAATAAAAGAAAAAAATAATTCCTTATATGTGGATGACAATTGATGGTTTGCTTAAAGCACACCCCCATCTAGGTAGTGTTACCAACGATACTCAATATATGTTAGTCTCAGGCTGGGTTATTTAAAACACAAACATATATGTTTCACTTTAATAAATAGTAACCTATTGACCCAACCCATGCATAACCAAGTTTATGTATTAATAATTACAATGAAACTAAATTTTCCTTTCATGAATTTGTTTATGTGAAAAATACTAATTTATTAATATAATTATAATCTATATTACTTTTAAGAAAATTTATATATTTGTAGCTAAAAAACCATTGTTATTATTAATTTTATTTAAAAAAACTCATTTGATGAAATGTGAATTAATAGATATAATTTTTTAACAAATGAATCCAAGAATCCAGTTGTAACATAAGGCTATGTACAAAACCAGGACCCGACCTAAGGTTGACCCGGGTCAAGTCAAGTCCAAAAAATAAAATATCTAAGTAAATCTTGTGCTTGGTCGAGTTGGGTTTAGCATATGAAAAACCCAATGACGAACCTGACTTGAGTTCCTAATTATATTACAACATCATATTTAACTTTAGTTATATGATTTTTTTGACCTAAAATAAGATTGGTTTGGTTTTAATTATTAGATTTAACCCAGCTTAAGATTGACTCTTAGTTCTCATTTCGGTTGGTTTTTTCTCCTCTTATTGGGCGGGGTCAAAAAGTTCGGTTGTATAGGAGGTCGGGTTAAAAGAACTTGACTCCAATATTAGGTTAGGTTGGGTCCTAACCCATCCCAAAATCCAAACCAGCCCCATTAGAATCTGCCACTTAAAAAATGAGCAAATCGTCCACGGGCACATAGGACTCCCGCATGAAGAAAATTTCCCACTCCCGCCCACGGCTGTACCTCCAAAATTTCCCCAATTTAGTCAGCCTCATCCTTGAACAAAATCAATTGCTAAACTTTCTTTGAGAATAGGCAAGTAAAAAATATGTAGTCTCTAGTCTCCCCTTGCTTGTGACAATGGAAGGCCGTATTGGTCGATACGGGTGCATATCGGCCTATACGTACCCGTATCAGCCGACATTGGTACGGTACGAAAGGCAATACACCCCCCACAGAAAATATTGATACGTAACAGCCGTATTACGGCCGATACGTATCAAAGGCAGCCTAATTTTGGAGAAATGTCTCTGGGGGACTTCTCGGCCAAGGAAAATGTTGAGGCAGAATCAGACAAGAGGAAGCAAGGAAATTCTGTTTCCATGTCCGGCTCACAGAACTTCCCACATCAGGATCAGTGGGTGCATTACCAATATCAACAGCAGCAGGCAAAGGGTCAGCAGCAGAATGTAATGGAAAGTATTAAATTCTTTACCGGATTCATCCTACCCAGATAATCATATGGCCATCTCATCTCCATTAACGGGTGCTCTGTCGGATGCTAAGACGCTTGGGAGGAAAAGGATTGCTCCAGCAGAAGAAGTTGCTGAGAAGACAGTGGAGAGGCGGCAGAAGAGGATGATCAAGAACAGGGAGTCTGCTGCACGCTCACGAGCTCGAAAGCAGGTGTTGCATATTTGCTTCTTCTTTTTTAAATATTTGGAGTTGCAGTTTTGACTGTGGTAGATTAATGGAGAAGAGGTGATTCCTTGGTGGAACACAGGCTTACACTAATGAGCTGGAGAACAAGGTTTCTCTCCTGGAGGAAGAGAATGAAAGATTCAGGACACAGACGGTATGCTATCTTAATTCCTGGCAAGGTTCATTTGAATTACAAATGCTAAAATTGCTAGACCCGTAATACCCACAACTTTACGGTCCTCCGGAAGGATGTTGGCAATACATCTCCACCAAGACGAAGGAAATTGATATTTTCACATAAAAAATATACATCAGTAACTGAGCTTTGTAGGGCTACACAAGTCCAATCAAAACTGCGGTGGAGTTTTTTGTAGATATTTTTGTTGTGGGAATATCACTATCCCTCGGTGAATGGGAGCCTACATGTTAACTCAAATTGATGCCGTAATGCACATATGCTAGTGTGCGCTAACGTGTTCGGTCATCAATTTATATGATCGACGGCTCCTACCTAATAGATGATATCCCGGTAGATACCTGGTTGGAGGACCAAAAATGTTTTCCCTTTAATGCAAGTATTAGTTAGTACTCATTTCTTTCTATATTAATAGTTATATTTAGAAAAATAATAATTTTTGTTGAATGATAAAACTGACATCTATTATGATACTCTTTTTAAGTGTCTGTCTACTTAAATTGAATAAAATAAAGCTATTAATCTAAAATAAATTTTTTTGCCAAATGAAGTTCTTAATTTGGGACGGTGAGAATATAGATATGTTGCTAAGTCTGATTCTTCATTTGACATGCTTCGGTTCATGCTTCCTGATGGCATCATAAATTTTCTAATTTATCCACCAGATAATGACATTTACTGAAGTCGCATCCAGGTTGTAGATAATTTACATAATTGATGTCCAAAAAAGATGTCTGTTTTATAAAAAGGGGAAGAGAGAGTACCAGGGACATAGATGTACAAGCCCACTGAAATGTATTAAACGAAACTATTCTTTTTGTTGTTTTGTGCAATTATGATTCGTCAATGGACAACAATGGCGTATGTCCTAGATATAGGGCATTTACTTGCACAACTGCACAAGTTGATCAGATTATCAAACTTAACTAGTGCCAAAAAAAAAGAGATTATCAATCTTGGCAACCATCACCTCATAAAGCCAACACCAAATGACGGGAATTAGGTGTCCGATGACGAATTATTCATCTCATTATTCCCTATGTTGAGGATTGATTCAAAATCTTATCACGTAAGGGTGCTGATGAATCCATGTAGCAAAACCCAGATAGCTAAGGTCTAGTAGATGAGACGATGATGTGAATTGTGATGATGAAATACCTGTCACATGCCAGGAGAAACAAAATTGAGCCTTCTGAGCCAATCAGGTGAACAAAAGGCTATTGGAGAGCAGGTCACGGCAACATGTTTTAGTTTTTTGTTGTCTATTTCCCCCCTTTCCTCATAGCAAGTATTGTTGATAATGCAGGAGCTGGAGAAGATACTACACTGCGGACCTCCACCTGAGCCCAAGTATCAGCTGCGGCGATCAAGTTCGTCCTCTTTCTGAATAACGCTCGCATATGCATTTTTGTTGGGAGACGCATTATCTTCTCCTACAGTTGTGGTAGAATGGCGCTGACTTTCTGAAGGTCACTCCTTCCTCTGGCTGTCAGCTCTAGAAACATTTTTCTCATATAGGCTCGGATGTGCTTGGGTGTTCCTAGGATTTTTGCTCTCTTTGTACTTGGACACCTTCCTTCTACTCTTGATCGTAAGCACTTTTAGCATTGTCCAGAAAAGAAAACGAATACACAAAGTCCTGCTGATCTAATAACATTTGCCTGAAGAGCAATTTAAATGCCATATAATGTGGTCTATGTAGAAGCTTCTTTTTCAACTTCTAGATCCATAACATGCTGAAAAGATTACAAACTTCTATTAGTTCTGTTCTGTAAACTGGAGGAATCTCCTTTCATAAAAAGGAGAAGTTATGGATACGTTTGCAGCAAGCAAAGTGTTTCACAACCTATCATCTGCTCAGAAAATATTTTATACTTTCTATACACATTTTGCATTTTTACAGGAAGAAAAAGGATGACAACAAAAATATCCTGTTGACCTGATAAAATTTCCTCAAAGCTTAACAAAAATGACATATATTCCATACAAAATGATGCATACCACAAGGTTCATACAATTAAAAACTGTTTCACAATTCTGTTCAGTGGAGGTGGGAACCACCTGATCAGAAAATGGTTTGTCAGTCATTCATATTGCAACCTCTACATGTAAATTGATGTAATTCAGTTCCTTTATGCTCATCGTTACTCCCAATTGCATATATGGTTATTTCGTCCGGGGAAAACTGCACACTAACCAGAAAATAAAAGAAAAGAAATTTCTTTTCAATGAAGTTATAGATAAGCCACTTGTTGAGCTGTTTCAACCCTCATTCTCAGGGAATATCATCAGAAGATCCTCGTTATCCCTGTACACTTTCACCGAAGCTGCTGCTTTATATGCAAAAACACCAAGAAGGGCAGGTACCAACTGTGGCAATAAAAATGTTAACCTCAACTTTAATTATGACAAAAATATAATTGAATGGATAAAGTTGATTTTGAACTGGGGAGGAATTAAATTTTACCTGAAAGTCAAAGAAGTTGTCAAAAGTATGATGTGAGAGCCACCACAATCCATATACTGCAGCAGGAATTACAAGCCTTGGGGATGAAAGTGCTAAAGTACTACCCTTCGCTGTTTTTCCAAACATATATTGTAAGTCGTCACTTCTGATTCCGATTCTGTTACTCAGAAGCACATATTGAGTGTTTCAATGTACTCCCCAGTATCTTTATTATTTATTGAATGATACTTTCAGCATTTTGATGCTTACTTCTTTGCTTTCTACTGCAAAAATATCTGGGGTACTGATTCTAAGGACAGCTGGTCTACGTGATAATACAGTAGCTGAAGATACAAACAACTGTGCTAGAGGTGAACACCAGAATTAGCTTCCAGAAAGAAAATATAACAGTTATGTCAGGACAAATGATTTGAATTTTTTTTATATTAGTCTTTATATTCATTGAACATGAATGTCACTGAGAATGGCACATAATATTGTACAAGAACACACTGGAATAACACGTGTATTACCATTTACAGGGAAAATTTTGCTCCAGCAATATTTTTCTTAATAAAAAGCTTGACTTGGCAATATTTTGTTTTTTAGTTTCCCAAACGAAACCAAGAATAAAATTAGTAGACAAAAGGCTATCTAACCTGAAAGAACGCCCATGGCATAACTGATTCTAGCCTGTTAGTTCAATAGCATAGATCTATCATGTCTTAAGTTTAGATTTTAATATGATAATATTTGGAAGTGATATTGGGATGTTATTGTCGATTTTTTTTCAGTTTTGGGTTTGTATGGTTGAAGACAAACGAGTTTTTGAATTGTGAGTGGCATTCAAATGGCCCTATAGCTGATCAATGACCTAGCGTTTGAACGGCCATCTGGCCGATTGAACGGCCAAATGATAGATTTGATTTCTTGAATATTTTCTCAATTTTCTTGTTCTTCTTTATAAATCTCATTTATGATAATTGTGACGAGTTATTGTTACTTGAAAATATTACCGTGAAGGCATGAATATTAACTTGAAAGCTATGATATTGTTAAGTATGAAATTGGTGACATGTTGTTGGACTCTAGCATGATAATCTTCTTATCCTAAATTTATGATTGATGATCCTCTATATTTTAGTTATGATTCCAGCAAGTCTTGATTATGAGGATGGGCATATATGCTTTTACATGTTGTACTAATTATGGGTGAACTATATTTTACCTAAGTCTATATATCTAACCATTGTTTCACATAATCAATCAGCCTTTGTTAAAGGGAGGTTGATAGGGGAAAATATCCTTCTCGCCCACAAGATGGATAACAATTTTCATAGAAAGGATGGGCCTCAATGTGTTTGCATAAAGGTAGATATTTGTAAAGCTTTTGATAAATTGCCTTGGGACTTCATTTCATTTGTTCCATAAAACTTTGGTTTTGATAACATTTGGATCTCTTGGATATAAAAATGTATTTGTACTCCTTCCATCTTTGAGTGTACTCATAATGGAGCAAATTATGGCTTTTTTTAAAGTAGTTGTGGCCTTCATCAAAGGATGCCCTTTGCCGCCTCTACTCTTCGTCTTGTGTATGGAAGCCTTTTCTTCTTGGATGAGATCTAGGTATGACCTTTGTCCCTTATTGTCTTTTGTTTGCATATGCATTTTACTTTTTACTCAAGACAACATTGCTTCTGCAATGCATATTAATGAGCTATTGAATGAATTTGCTTCCTACTCAATCAGGAACCAAACATAACAAAGCCATCAATTTTTTTCTTTGATACACGACAACAAAATGTAGTATTAGCGATGCATTTATTTTCATTTCTACATTAAATAAAAAAAATCACTAAAAAGAACGTGTTTTAATTAACTCACCATCAAAGCACAACAATGAGCAAAACTTTTATAAATCATTCTAAACCACAAATCCGAAACATAAACCCATTTTGAAAGAAAAACCCTTACCTTCAGTGAACTTTTTAGTCTAAAATCGATGCTTCAATCTCCACAAATCCCTACCCAAAGTTAGGATTTAGTTAATACTTTATTAGATTCGATTATTTAAGTTCAAACCACTTGAAAACTTGTAGATCTAGGGTTTTCTTTGCTAAAAAATGAAAATCCCTCATTTGGAGGTTTGAAATATGCATTAAAAGCTTAAACTTTAATAGGGTAAAACAAAATTCAATTTTGGAAAAGATGGGAGGAAGAAAGATTAAGGGAAAATCTAAGAGATTAATGAAAAATTAAGGCTAAAACATACCTAAATCAACTTTCCTTCTTTTGTATAGGGATTAGGACTTCTCAGCCTCCCAAATCTCACTCCTTCCCAATTTGGAATGAGGCTGGGATTTTCTATTTATAGTGAGTCCTATTGGGTATACATATTAAAAGTTGGGGTACAAATAGAATTTTAAACTATAAATAGGTAATTTTGCTTATTTTAAGTCTAAAATGAATTTAAAAATTTTGAAACTCTTTAATAATGAAATAAACGAAGTTTAGGGTCTCATGGGACCACTGCCTCAAAACGCGACCATGGGGCCCATGGTGGGAGCTGGGCCCTAATTTACGAAAAAATCCCATAAAATCCTAAAAATTCCCTAAAAGTAGGATAAATTGAGTTTAGTATAAAAACTTATAAAAATAAAGAAAAACCTTATTAAAATCGTCATTATCCCTCTTTAACCACCGAAAAGATAAACCAGCCAATTAAAAACAAAATCACACAATAATAATATGATTAAAGCAAAATACACTATGTTAGGGTTAGAGATCTTACATTGCTCATTGTTTAACTTAAAACCAGTAACTTCTATATAAAGCAATCAATTGTTCCACCAGGTGATTGATTGTTCCTTATAGATTTCAACTTCTATATGCAATCGATTGATCCTTTACCAAAATGATCTAGCAACTACGTTATAATATATAGGGATATATTTTGTAATTGGTTGAATTTTGTTTATCAAAACTATGTCCAATTATTTTATGTGTTTCTGTCTTTTAAAATATGATTAGATTAGTGATGTGATCGAGTCATATTTAAAATTAAATGACATAAAACATAAGAGTCAATGAGTTATGAAAGTCATAAAATGTATTGGAGAACTTACTACAATATTTGAGGTCTCTTGAGTTCTAAATTAACTAAGAGTTTCACTATAGCAAAAAGGACTATTAACAACATTTTTTTAAGTGTCGCAATAAAAAGTGTCGCTAAAAATAGTTATTGCAAAAAAACCCCACTATTAGCGACACTTTTTTAAAAGCGGCACAAATAATATTTTTTCATTTGTGGCACATTTAAAAAAGTGTTGCAAATACAATTTTTTTATTTTTTTATAAAAAGTTATATGTTTTAAATAAAAAATAGAACTATTAGCAATGCATTTTTAAAAGCGTTGCTAATAGTATTAATTATAGCAACACTTTTATAAAAATGTCACTAATAGAAGTGCTATTAGCAACACTTAACAAAAATATTGCTATTAGTACAACTATTAGAAATACTTTATGAAAAACACCACTAGTAGTTGTACTATTAGCGATGCTTTATAAAAGCGTCACTAAAAGTTATATGTTTTAAATAAAAAATTAAAAAATCCGAACTATTTGCGACGCTATTTCAAGAGCATCGCCAATAATATTAATAATGGAAAAAAAAATTCAAAGCATCCAAATAGTTGTGCAATTAGCGACGTTTCAATAAGTGTGTCCCAAATAAAATAAATTTATTTTTTAAAAAAAGTAAGATTATAAGCGACGCTTTATTAGAAGGGGCAATAATATTACTACTATTAGCAACGCTTACAAAAAAACATCACTAATAGTTTTTATTTTGTTTTATATTATATTTATTATTTAAATATATAATAGGTTAGAGATAAAAATAGGGTAGAGAGAGGAGAAGAGAGAAAGATGAGACAAGAGAGGAGAGGGAGGCTAGAGAGAAAGGAGAGTAATTATGCATCGTTAATAACTTTTAATTTATTTATTTTTTATTATTTTAAAAATATAATATAAAAAGCTAAAAAAATTAAAATTATGGGAGAGAGTGTGTGGAGAGAGTGGAAAGAGATAGTAGAGAGGAGAAAGGGGGAAAGAGAGAGAAGGAGGGAGAAAGAGAGAGATGGTAGAGAGGGGGAGCATGAAAAGAGAGTGTGTAGACAGAGAGGAGAGATAGAGAAAGAGAGAGTGGGTAGAGAGAGGAGAGAGTGGGTAGAGAGAGGAGAGAGAGGGTAGAAGAGGAGAGAGAGAGGGAGAAGAGAGAGACGCTAAAGAGAGAGAGGGGCTAGAGAGAGTGTGTGTGCAAAGAGAGAGAGAGGAGAGATATGAATTTAATTTTAATTTTTAAGTTTTTTTATAATGTATTATATTTTAATAATAATAAATAAATAAAATAAAAATTATTAGCTAATATACTTGGTCGTCGCTAATACTCTTATGCGTTGCTAATACCTAACGTATTATCAACATTTATATCTATGCGTTGCTAATAACTTTAAATTTATTTATTTTAAATTATTTTTAAAATATAATTATAAAAATAAAAAATCATAAAACATTTTAATTAGAGGATAGAAAGTGTGCAGATAGAGTGAGGAGAGAGACGATGGAGAGAGAGGAGAGAAGGGGAAAGAGAGAGAGTGAAGAGAGAGAAGAGAGAGTGAGTGGGTAGAGAGAGTGTGCAGAGAGAGAGGAGAGATAGAGGAAGAGAGAGAGGAGAGGCTAGAGTGAGATGAGAGGGGGAGAGAGAGTGAAGAGAGAGAGGAGAGAGGGGCTACAAAGAGACTGTGTGTATAGAAAGAGGAGAGAGGAATTTAATTTTTAAAGATTCTTTATAAAATATTATATTTTAATAATAATAAAATAAAATAAAATTATTAGTGATGTATAGAAATATGTGCCACTAATGTACTAAGTATTAGGGAAGTATACTCTTATGCGTCACTAATATGGACATCCATTTCTATGCGTCCCTAATAACTTTTAATTTATTTCTTTAATATTATTTTTTAGATATAATTAAGATACTAAAAAATTATAAAAATAAAAATTAGAGGGTAGAGAGTGTGTAGACAGAGTAGAGAGAGACGGTAGAGAAAGAGGAGAGAGGGGGAAGAGAGAGTGAAGAGAGAGAAAGGAGAGAGATGGTAGAGAGAGAGGAATCTAATTTTTATATTTTTAAAATTTTATTATTAAATATTATATTTTAAAATTAATAAAATGAGAGAGAGAGTACGTAGAGAGAGAAGAGAGGAAGAGAGAGGAGAGAGAGTGCATAGAGAGAGAGTGAAGAGAGAGGGTGGGTAGAGAGAGAAGAGATGAAGAGAGAGAGAGCATAGAGAGAGGAAAGAGAGTAGAGGCGAGAGAGAATGAGAGAGAGAGAGAGAGAGAAAGAGGAGAGAAGGGGTATAGAGTGAGGAGAGAGAGGGAAGAAAATTTTTTTCAAAAAAATAAGGCTATTAGTGACACTCGGTAAAGAGCGTCGCTAATAGAACATGTAGTTGTGACACTTATTCTTAAGCATCACAACTAATCATGCTATTAGCAATGCTCATTTCATAGCGTCATTAATAACCTTAGGTTTTAAAAAAAAATTGAGCAAGGAGTGTCGCTAATAATATAAGTATTTGCAACACTTATTCTTAAACGTTGCTAATACTTATACTAGTAGTGATGCTCACTATTTACCATCGCTAATAGCTTAAAAAACTAAGGCTATAAGCGACGCTCAATAATGAGCATTGCTAATAGCAAGACTAATTGTGATGCTTAGGGGTAAGTGTCGCAACTACATGTTATATTAGGGATGCTCTTTATCGAGTCTCGCTGATTGCCTTTTCTCTATAAAAATTTCTCTTCCCCTCTCTCCTCCTTCTCTCTATTTATTCACTCACTTTTCCTCTCTCTCTCTATTCACTCTCTCTCTCATATCTCTCTTTCCCCTTTCCCTCTATTCAGTCTCTCTCTCATCTCTCTCTGTTCACTCTCTATCCCCTCTCTCTTCTGCCTCCTCTTTCCTCTCTCTCTTCCTCTCTTTTCCCCTGGCCCCACTATGTACAATAGCATTTTAATGGCAACATTTAGATAGAAATGTCGCTACAAGTTCATTTTGTGGGGCTTTTAACATGTCGCAAAATTGGATTTGCACGGGTGAAAATTGCATGCGAAATTTATCGCACAATGGCGAGGTGAAATTTCACCCATCCGCTCTTCATAAGGATAATTAATATGTTATTTTATCCTTAATTATTCTATTATCTAATCTTATTTAAGAATTGATATAGTTTAAATAATTATAAATTAAATTTAATTAGGTTAGAAAAATCTTTTATGATGTTTTGAAGTAAATTGACTTATATTATTTTTGTGCAGATTCTTCATAGGCAGTCGAACAGGGTCCTATAGTGTTTAATCGGTGGAATGTTATTTTGAAGGAAAATACAACATAAACGATTGAACGGTCATGTAGGGCAATCAATCGGGATAACGCACAATTTCTAAATTTAAGCCAATTTTGAATCCTTTTCACGTTAAACTTCTTCATACGGTTCTTGCCTATAAAAAAACATATTTGGCTCAAAATTAAAAAATTCTAATAAATTTTCTGAAGAGAAAAAAGAAGAAGAAGATGGAAGAGAACTCAAAGCTTTTAATAGATATTTAATAGCATTCTTCTACAATGGAAGGCTAGACTTTTCTTTTACTTAGGAGTTGATGAAGCTATAAATAAGTTTCAGTTTCGTTTCTTTTTAATTTAGATCTCAATTATGAATTATGACAATTGTATGATAAAGATTTCCCTTTTAATAAAAGAGTTTTTCATGTTTATTCAATTCTATGTTGATTTATTGTCTTGCAGATGATAGATTGATGTGGTTTTAATATTTACATCAATTTTAATTTTTGTGATTTAGATGAGATGGTCATGCAATAATTTTAATATTAATATCATTAATGAATTAGATGAGTTATAGTAAGATGAAATGAGTTATGCCTATAATTTAGTTTAGTGTAAATGATTCGTGCTATTGTCAAAGATTAAATGTTAAGAAATTGTTATGGTTCTATAGTGGATTTGATTTCCTAAATAAATTTTATTATATTGACCTTTTTCTTTTGATATAGTTTATTCCTTTTTTCACTTAATTTTGGTCTAAGTTCTTTTTAGTTTTTAATCAGTAAATTCCTCTTTAGATTTATTAATAATTTATCCATCCCTAAGGTTCGACAACCCTTAAATAGTTATCCTAATACAATTACCTTGTACACTTGCAAAAAGGCTTAATTATAAATGATCAGCTCTTCAAATACTCCCCCACTAGAATCCACGCCCTATCTCTCTCCCTCTGCCGTATCTCCACCCAAAGCCTCCATTCGCCGCCACTGCCATCATCGTCAATCCACCGTAAATCTTCCCAAAAGTCGAGTGTCCTTCCTCACTCTCTACTGCTTCCACCTCACCTCCTCTTCCTCCCCTCTCGCCTCCTCTCTCCTCGGTCCCCCTCTTCCGTCCTGTTGTCTGTTTTCCTTTTCTTCCCCATCTCCACTGTGGCCACCTGAGTAACCGGCTTGGGGTGACGGATTCCGGCTGCCCGCCTGATTTTGGCCCCCACCCCCTCCTCCCACCCGCTCCACCCTCACTCAGTGTGTCTCTCCTCCTTCTCCTCCTTTGTTTTCATCCCCCTCCTCCACTAAAGTTGTCGGAGGAGAGTTCTCCGGGAGCTGGAGTTCGGTTCCCCACCCACTCCTCCCCCACACTCCCCTCTCTCCCCGCCACCCCTTTCCCCTGTTCTCGTCTATTCTCTCCCCCTGCTTAGTCTCCTCCAAGGCGTTGAATCCGGCTCCACCGCTGGATTTCGAGGCCGCCCACATCTTCCCTTCCCTTGGTCCCCTTCTCTCCATTTGCGACGCTTTAATATAAGAGTCGTAAATACTTTTTTTTTTAAAGAATATAAACTAAATTTTAGTTGTTTACTATTTACAACACTTATGTTGAAACCTCGAAATTATTATACATATTTTCTTTAGTCTCATTTGTATGAGATTGGGCTCACACACGTCAGCATGAGGCCTAACCTTGTGGGTAACTTGACATTTTTATTATATATTAAAAATAATATTTTTTTATTTTATTTATTTAAAAAATATAACAAAAAGAAGAAAATATATACTTAATATTATTATTTATATATAATATATATAAAGAGAAAGAGAGAAAAGATGAGAAGAGTCAGAGAAAAGATAGGGAGGGAGAGATAGAGAGAGAAATAAAGGAGAGAGAGAGAAGAGAAAGCGAGAAAAAGAGAGAGTGGAGAGAGGGAGAGAAAAAGAGGAGAGAGAAAGAGAAAAGGAGGAGAGAGAAGAAAAGAGACATATAGTACAGGTGAATCTAAAAAATTCGACAGTGACCAAAATAGGGCGAGTGGGAATGTTGTCGAACTCAGGTGGAGTGAGGAGAAGGGAGAGAGCATGAGAATTTAATTTTAATATTTTAGAATTTTTATTATATATTATATTTTAAATATAATAAAATAAAAGGCAGAAGCAATATATAAGAATATTTGTCACTAATACCCAAAGTATTTATGATGCATAGGAATATTTATTACACATATCTAGGGTATTAGCGACCTATATTCTTATGCGACACTAATATTTTAAAATTTATTTTATTTTTATTATATTTAAAATATAATATAAAATAAAAAAACTCCTAAAATTTAAAATTATATTTCCCTAGTCTCTCACCTCTCCTCCCGCCCTTGATAGAGTGGAGAGAAGAGAGAGGGTAGAGTGAAGATAGAAGGTGAGAGAGAGTAGAGAGAGAGGAGAGAGGGTGAGAGAGGAGAGGAGAGAGAAGAGAGAGGGAGAAAGGATAGAGGGAGAAGAGAGTGGAGAGAAGAGAGAGGAGAAAAGGTAGAGAGGGAGGAGAGTGGAGAGGAGAGGAGATGAGAGAGAGGAGAGAAGCGGGATGAGAAAGAGAAGTGAAAGAGAGGAGAGAGAAGTGAGAGAGAAAACGGAAAAGGCACCTAATTGGACATCCTATTCCACGCCTCGATCACAAAAGTCCTATTTGTATCAGAAGTCCTATCAAAAGGCTTCATCTTAGAAAAGCGAATCTAATTTGGTTTGGATTATCTCAAGTCCTATTCCATTCTGCGGTTGCACACAATGTATAACTAATCCAACCATCAAAAACCATATTTCTTGCATAGGGTGTGATCTTGTGGTTCATGCATATACCGTTGGAAGGGCCACAGTGAACCCTTCTCACCAAGAACCGTGAGCTATGTCATCCTAATAAGTGTCCCATGCTTACAAAACTCCTACTTGAACACTATTTGCTGCTCCTCATATTCCTCTCACAACTCCATTGTCCTTCATCGGCTACTTGTGTTCCTCCTTTCTTTGGTTGCACAGTTTGAAATGGAGAACATAGCTGGAGCCTACAGAAAACTCTTCGAGAAAGCCATCAAGGACGATGGTTGCAAATTCATTTGCCAGGTTCATCTTCTGCCACAATTGATGAAAGAGATGTCATCCACGGGAACCATGCTGCTTCCGGCTGAAGCACGCGATACGCTGGAAGCCTTGATTACTGACGATCAGAAGTTCCAGTGCAGTGGCCAAGGATTGAAAGCTGTGGGCTATGACTTCCATTGTTTTCCCTTCAACTTGACCTTAACATATGAGGACAACGCCTATAAGATTATGGCTCCCTGGACAGCTCTGTTCGAGCGTAACGATATAAGAGCCTTCTCTGCGATCAGCATCTGGGTGAGCCAAAGCAATGAAGGGACGTTGTTTTACTTCAGATTGGATGGCCATGCCAATGTGGGTGAGCCTCTGCCGCCTCTCCCAAATATAGATGAGAAGGAGTCAACTGAACCAGGTCCGCAGAAGGGTGACCATTGTTCAATCAGTTGATTGCTTTGTCATTATAGACCTTCTCTAGTTTGTTTCTTAGGACTAAGTGATACTAGTTCGTTGTGTGATCTCGGCCATGGAGATGAGGGGTGCACAATTCCTCTTTCATGGCTGCTAATAACAGTCATCTAGGATCACATGAGTTTTAATTCAGTTGTAGTACTTTTGTGCCACATGCATAAGGATGATCATCCTTTATGTGAGTTAAGATTGAGGACTTCCCTCAAGATAATAAAATTGTGTGATTTTATATTGTTCGTCTTTTCTTAAATTCTATATGGTTATATCTCTCTCCTTAAATATTTACGTGTTCATTTTGGGAATTTTTTTTATATGACTAAAAAATGGAGTTGGAGAAAAGACTCAATCCAAGTACAAACAGCATCACAATTGGCCAGAACAACACCGTTTATCACTGAACACAAGATAAAAACAACTTCTGATTCAAGAATGAAGAGACGAAATAAGAACTGCAGCCACATGATTATTAGAGGAACAATAGCCACCTTTCCCATGCAACTCCTTATTCACCCCCAATGTATCTCCTTCAATAATCACATCTGAAAAATCAACTCTAAAGCCAGCTGTATAGCTTGAGAGGCAGCCTGAAATTTAACTGCCAAAATAAAATTAGCACAAGCCAGTGACAGCCATTACGATATGTAGTGACAACTCCTGCAATTTCCTTTCTTAGCTCTTCTAAATATCCCCTATCAAAAGTGACACTTATGCACTCTTTCTGTGGAGGACAACCAAAACGATCGATATCAATATTGCGGATAATAACAAAGATCATTCCTCTTACAAGCATAGCACAAGTATTGAAATGACAATCGATAAACATGAATATCTATTTATGTGGTTATACAACTTATGTGGCTTAATAATAGCAATTATTTACTGGTAATTACAGAGAATTCATAAAAAGGCTAAATATTGGTTCCTCTACCTCAGTCGTTATGGCTTATAGGGTGTAAGCATAACATACTTTTTCCTCGTGTACATTTTCCAAGGAGTTCTTCAGTTAAGGGTTGTATATCAAATTGTCACCTATTTAGATTTCTAGATGTGAAGTTATAACCATATTCCACTGCACAATGAAAAGGGACCAGAGACTATATACAAGAAGCGGTGGTCTTATGTTTGAACCCTCACTCTATTGGGGACCATGCTTACCCTATGTGTGTCGTGTAGGTGCTGTAAATACCCAAGGGGTTGGTGGCAGGATATGGTGCTTTATGAAGCTAATTGACCTGCCGCTTGTAGTCGGCTCAAACATGCACTTTTAATAAATAGAAACAAATTAGGTGACTATAGATTTTTTAATTTTGGACCATTTTATCCGGGGTATTCCATTTAGATCTTAATTTCCCGTGCTTTATATCATTATATTCTTAAATATACGTTTGAATTGGTATATGAGTGGAGAATATTTTAATAAATTTATTTACTTAGATTCTTTTAGATGTATTCCCACATGTCAATATTAATAGGGGTTGATATGATATGGACCCTATTTTCAGGTGATGTTGATTTTAGTTTTGCAATGTCATATCTTGCAATTCTAAGCCTAGAACTAAGTATTTTTGGTATTGTCAGAAAGCCTTCAATGAATTCTACCAAACGAGATCTCATATGACTACGTTTTCTTGAATCTTTTTGTAGGCCCCATCCATTCAACACACTTCTTGATAATAGTTTTATTTATTTTTTTATATTATATATGTTCAATTGACATAATTTAAAGCCCTTGGAAAACTTCCAAAGATCTTTTACAAATGAGAATTACCAGTCCTACATATTAATAGTATGCTCTATGACATAAAGTCGTTCAACATCATTGTTTTTGCTAACTTCTCTCTCTTCTGTACTCTCTCCCCCTTCTTTCGTCTTGTTCTCTTCTCTCTTCAGTCCTCTCTCTCTTACTCCGCTTTCTCTCCCACACACTTATGCACGTGAACGTGAGCTCCAGCTCTCCAAAAGAGTACTGGGGATAACATAAGAGAATTTTTTTTATTTATTAAATATAAAAATATTAAATATTAAGTAAAATATACTATATTTGGGGAGTTTCTTTTTATATTATTTTATATTTATTTATTATATATTTAATAATAAATAAAATATACCAATAAGACTATTAGGGACACTTTCCTCAAGGCATCACTAATAGTTGCATTATCAGTGCTGCTTTTAACAAAGCTTAGTTAATAGGCTTAATTTTAAAAAATAAATCTATTTATTTGCAACGCTGTTTTGGAAGTGTCGCTAATAATTGTACTATTAGTGACACATTTATAAAAATATCTCTACTATTAATATTTTTTATTTAAAACTTACTATTAGTGATGCTTTTTAGAAAGCATCACTAATATTACAACTATTAACAATTGTTATATAAAGGGTCGCCAATAGTACTAATATTTCAAATGTTGTATAAAAAATGTCGTCAATAGTTGTAATATTAGCAATGCTTTCTTAAAAGCATCGCTCATAGTTGATTTTTTTGTAGCACTCTTATATGTGTCACAGATAGTAATTTTAAGTGACACTTTGTATTGCATCGCTAATAGTACTTTTTTTGTTGTGTGCGATTTTTTAATAGTTTGATCCTCCTAACAATTGATTTTTTATTGGTTTTAAATTATTTGAGAAGCTTTTCATTTAATTCTTGTCTTCTATACATCATTTTTACCTTTGTCTATTTCTAACAAAAAAGGAGAGAAATTTAGCGCATATGGAAAACCCTAACATACTTGAGGGAGGATAGCTAACAAAGAGCTTAAAAAAGGAAATATAAGTTACTTGTTAAAAATAGAAAACTCTTGCTTAGATATAAGTTGACTAATCTTTTACATACTTGAAGATTTAAATTTTGTATTTACTTGTTTTGGAATCGTATTATGTGAAAATGTTTTTATTTTTGATGTGCAACTTAATTGAAGAATTAAGAACACATGACATTAGGATTTGTAAGCTATAAACTAAAGGGAAGAGTTATTGTCATTATTGAATAATCATCTAAATCTGGATATGAATTATAGAGTTGTAATTTGTAATTTTCAAATGACAAGTTACAGTATTTTATAACGAAATAACTAAAGGGGAGATTATAAGAATATATGTGTCCATATGTCATGTATTAGCTTGTATATGTAATAAAAATAATGTCATGAATATCACTACAACAAAATTGGGTATTAGTGACGCTTATATAAGCGTCGCAATACTATGCGTCGCTAAAAGGCAATAATAATGACGTATAATAAACTATCGCAAAAAATACCAATATTAACAACACATAACAGTATGCGTCGCTAATGATAGTATATTAGCGATGCCCACAACAAACGTCGCTAATACGTAGCCTTTTAGCGACGCTTTCATTTATGCGTCGCTAATACTTACATTATTAGCGACGCTTTTATAAACGTTACTAAAAGATATATATTTTAATTTTTTTAAAAAAATTCAAAATTATTAGCGATGTATTTTTACAAGCATCGCTAATAGTTTCAATAATAGCGACATTTAAAAATAAACGTCGCTAATAATTCTCAATTTAAAAAAAATTAAAAAAATAAGAACTAATAGCGACGCATGTAAAATATGTCGCTATTACCCTTGGTACTAGAGACGCATAGTTCCATGCGTCACTAATTCTTATTTTTATTAAAAATTTATTTTAATTTTATAAAAAAATTTATTAATTTTTTTATTTTTAAAATAAAAAAATAAAATAAAATAGTAATAGCGACGTATATCAATATACGTCACTATCAGCACATGTAATAGCGATGTATATATGTATACGTTGCTATTAGTATTTTTATTTAATTATTTTTTTATTTTAAAAATTATTTTTAAAAAATAAAAAATATTAAAAATTTGAAATTTGAAATTAGAGGATAGATAGTGTGTAGGTAGATAGGAGAGTGAAGAGAGGGAAGAGAGAGATAGAGGGGAGGGAAGAGAGAGAGAGAGACATAGAGGAGAGGGGAGGGAAGAGAGAGAGAGTGGAGGGAAGAGAGAGGGGAGGGGAGGGAAGAGAGAGAGGGAGGGAAGAGAGAGGGAGGGGGAGGGAAGAGGGAGAGAGAGGAGAGGGAAGAGAGAGAGAAAGGGTGGAGAGAGAGAGGATAGGGAAGACAGAGAGAGACGGAGAGGAGAGGGGAGGGAAGAGAGAGATAGAGGGGAGAGGGGAGAGGGATATCGGGAGAGAGGGGGAGGGAAGAGAGAGGGAGGAGAGAGGGAGGGGAGGAAAGAGAGAGGGAAGAGAGAGGGAGGGGGAGGGAAGAGAGAGGGAAGAGAGAGGGAGGAGAGAGGAAGGAGAGAGGGAGGAGAGAGGGAGGAGAGAGGGAGGGGGGAGGGAAGAGAGAGGGGGAGAGAAGGGAGGGAAGAGAGAGAGAGGAGAGAGGGGAGGGAAGAGAGAGAGAGGAGAGAGGGGAGGGAAGAGAGAGGGAGAGAGAGAGGACAGAGGGGAGGGAAGAGAGAGGGAGAAGGGAGATAGAGAGGAGAGGGTAGAGAGAGGAGAGGGAGTGGAGATAGAGAGATAGAGGAGAGGGAGAGAGAGGAGAGAAAGACGTATTTGTGACGTATAAGTAAACGTCGTTATAAATTTTTTTAAAAAAAATAGCGACGCTCATAACGAGCGTCACAAATAAATTTTTAAAAAAAAATAACTCGGGCAAAATTTCACCCGCGCGGGGAAATTTCATGGGCGGGCGAAATTTGGCCCGCACTTATAAGTACGCCCCCCAGTCCCCTGCCGCCTCGCCACTGTTAACCCCCCACCGATGCTCCACCTTTCTCCCAGCCCCATCCCCTCCAGTGCCTCCTCCCCCGTCCTCCGGTTTTTGCTTCTCCCGTCCAGGAGGACCGGAAGCTGGCGGCGCGGCGACGTCCTCCGGTCCCACCTCCCCGGTCTCCGCCCCCCTTCCCTATTCTCTACACCCTCCCCATGCCCCCCTCCCCCTCCCCGTGCTCCGGTCTCCCCTTGCTCCGCCTTCCCTTCTTGCCACCCCCTCCTTTGATTTTCAGAGGAGGGAGGAAGGAGGGGGCGGAGCCGGAGAGAGGGGGGCCGGAGGACAGCGCCGCCGCCCTCCCGTTCTCCCCGGCTCCAGTCCCCCCCTTCCCTCCCACTGATCCAGTCCCCCCCTCCTCTGTTTTTCAGAGCAGGGGGCGGAGCCGGGGAGAGGGGGTGGGCGGCCAAAGGACGTCGGCGCCACCCTCCCGCTCCCCCTGCTCCAGTCCCCCCTCTCCTTCCCCCTTCCCCCTGATCCAGTTCCCTCCTCCCCTTCCCCCTGATCCAGTCCCCTCCTCTCCTTCCCTCCCTTCCCCTTGATCCAGTCCCTTCCTCTCCTTCCCCCCCTTCCCCCTGATCCAGTCCCCCCCTCCTCTGATTTTTAGAGGAGGGGGGGAGCCGAGGAGAGGGGGGTGGGGGATCCGGAGGATGGCAGTGCCACCCTCCTACTCCCCCCTCTCCTTCCCCCTGCTCCTAGACGCCCCTCTACCCCTGCTCCCGGACCTCCCTCTCCCCCTGCTCCATCTCCACCTCACTTCCCCATTCTCCCTCGGACCCCCTCTCCCCCTCACTTCCCCTTGCTCCCCCGGACCCCTCTCCCCCTTCCCCGGTGGGCCCGGTGGCCCATCGGGGATTTTTTTAAAAAAATTAATCTTTAACGAAGCATTTAAAATTGTCGCTAAATATTTTTTTTTTACAATTTAAAAGCGTCGCTAATGAATTTAAAATTTTTATTATTATAATATCATTGATGTTTTGAATTTTTTTTAAAAAAACTTTATTCTATTAGTGATGTTTATAAAAAGCGTCGCTAATGGTTTTTTATGTTTATTTTTTATTTTTATTTTGAATTTGTGACACTTGCTAAAGCGTCGCTAATGATTTTTTTTAAATTTTTTATTATTATTTCATATTAGCAACGCTTACTAAAGTGTTGCTAATAGGAAAATAAAATTTTCTATTTTATTTTTTAGAAATTTATTTTTATTATTTTATTTTTTATTTTTAAATTTTTTTTATCATTGGCGACGTATAGTAAACATTGCTAATAAGTAACTATTAGCAACGCTTATTAGTAAGCGTTGCTAATAGTATCATATTAGCGATGCTTAATATGCGTCGCTAATAATAATATTTAATGACGCTTATGGTAAGCATCTATAATAAGCAGTAGCGACTGTAGTAATATCGACATATTTAACGACGTTTGTTATGCGTCGCTAATATTGTAATTTGTTGTAGTGTATGCATAAGTTTAAGTCAGGTTAAGTGAGAAGGTTATATTATGAAAATGGAGCCATAAAAGAGACCTTAGGTGAAAAGTTGGTGAGAGTTGGAGACATTTGAATGAAATTTTACTTTTTTGTCCACAGTGATTGAACATTGTGTATTGTCCAATTGATCAGCCTCAAATACTTACAAGGTTCTCTAGAAAATTACTGACCAAATGATCACTTCAATTTATCAATTGATCTGCATGTTGAAAGCTTAAACTAAAGATTTAATCATGAGGAGAGGGAATGATTGATAGATAGGAGAGACCGTTTGGTAGCTATGTGAAATGAGAGAAAAAATGCAAGGAACCAATCAATGGTTGTGTGGACTAATCAATCTCTATGATGCTGAATTTTCTAACTTAGACCTTTTTGGGTTTATTTGTGTGGTATGATGTTTTGTTAAAGATTATTGATGAGAAGATCATGGAGAAAAAGATTCATTTTATAAGAGGAGATGAAAGATCAAAATTGATCAAGCTGATGCTGATAAACAACTAAAGAGTAGTTGATTAAAAATTAGAATGGGGTGAAAAACTACCATGTGAAGAAAAAGTACTCTTTGTTCTTTTTAAACAATAATTCTATAATCTCTAGTTCATATGGTGCATATTTGATCTAGACAAAGTATTTCATGGTTATTCCTAGTTGGGTTTCTATGTAATCATTCTTATGTGTTTGAGTGGTGATTTGTTTGCTAAACTTTTCATTATAACACATAAGAATTGTGCACATTAATTAGAACAAAATCCAAGTTTATTTTGTTTTAAAGGGTAAGATATATCTTGTAACTCAACTGTGGGTTAGAGGCTCTTTATTTTTCTCGGTTTGTATTTGCCACACACAAAGATAACAAACCAATAGTAAGTACATATTTGGTCTTAATGCTTGACATGTTTCGAAGATCAAAACAATATCAATGACGCGTATTTTTCATCAAAGTATTGCTAAAGATCAAATACTAAAGATGAAGCAAATCAAAATACTCAAGTAATATTTTTAACAAGTAAAAGCATGCACAAACATCACACAGAGATACATGAGGGTGATGGGAGCATCATATTACATTGTGAGAGAGTGTACATTACAAATGGATAAAATATTGCAAAGGATTGTAGTTTGGTCATCATTGATTGATCACTAATGCTTGTGTGGTTGATTGACTTTTAAGGAACTTCATAAGGTTTTCTAGGCCATTGAACAATCGATCACAGTGGTGAGATCTATTGAATCTAGTCTCAACTAATTCTAGAATATTTAATGATCGATCTTGTTAAGAACAATTGATTGGTAATAAGTTTAGTTTTTAACAATACAAGGAATGATCAATCACTCTATGGTTGTGTGCCCAGTTTCTTGAAATAGGTCTTTCCAAGAGGAATTAAATTCATATTCAAGGTACAATTCCTTAACTGACTTACAGGTCAATAAAGAGAAGTTGTTGATGTAGTAAGTGCGAGAGGAAGCCTTCGGAACCCTAGAGAAAAATTTTGTAACTTTTCTAAAGGGTCGAAGAGTAAGAGAGTAGTAAGATTAACATATATTGTCATATATCATGTATTGGCCTTTTTTAGTGATCAAAGCATAATTTTGGGTCATGTTATGTTTGAAGAATTGTTTTTGAAGAAATATCATATTGGTGTTAACTTAAGCATTGGAGAAGTTTTGGAGGAAGTTTCATAATTTTGTTCAAGATTTCAAACTGAGGTAGACATTGATCAATCGCTTCTTCAATCAATTGATTAATTCAATAAATTGAATAGACTGAAGAGGCAAGCAATTGATCTATCTGTCAGATGATTGATCATTCTGTTCTACAGTTTCCAAAATTAGATTATTCCAGTTAGATTTATATTCCTAGTCTAAATATAAATCATTTTTAGACATGGAATGTCTATTAAAAAGGGTTGAAAATGTGAGAGAAAAAGAGATAAAGATTTAGAAAAGTTAGAGATCAAAGAAGATGTTCTCTAATGGTGACTGAGAAGGATATAACTTTCTAACTCATGAAGTTTTATGCACCATAATCAAAAGAGTGACTAGGTGTGAGCTTAGAGCACAAAAACACTTGTCGAAAAGTATTTTTTTGAAGATTGTTGCTAACAATATCAAGTGAAAGGAGATTCATATAAAGAAGTGAAGACAAAAAGAGTTTTATCATTGCAAAGAAAATAGAGGTGTGAAAGTCAATTGCATGTTAGCAAGCAACTAGTGACTAGATGGTCTAGAGTTAGAGTAATGTGAAGTACCAATTGAACTAAAGAAAAAAAAGAGGCTATTTGTCATGTAAATGGTAACTATGTAATCTCATGTTTACAGAGTGCATAGTGACTTATACAAAATGTCTCATGCTTTTTCCTATTTATGGTTTTTAAGTAAAAATTCTAGTATGTTTGATTTTGTATTGTATGGTTGATTTTTTATAAAAACACATTAGAACAATGCAATACATTGTAACTCGTTTATAGGTTAATAGCACTTTATTCATCTAGGTTTGTTGCCCAAGTTTCATATTTATAAACCGACAAGACCTTCCTTGATCATAAGATTTTAAATGAAAAATCAAAAGTTATTAAAATTCATGTCTATGTCATAGTTTCATGAATTACTTTAAGCGAGAGCAGATGCACTTACTGGACTAAGGGATTTGTTTGAAAAGATGCTGAGAATATTAAATGAGAAGATAATTAATGTGATAAGAGTTGAGGTGGAGATTAAGGTTTGTCATAAGGAATGAAGGTGGAAAAGAAGGAGTTATTACAAATAAACTACCAAAGAGGTGATACAAGAATTTTGAGTGATGTGGGAGCTAGCCGTAAACTTATAACTATTTATTTTTTGTTAACTGTAGTGCATTGATTGGTCTTGATAGTGTCGTGGTCTTTTTTGAGGGTTTCTACGTAAAATTACTCTTTTGTCTTTGTTTGGTTTATTTTGGATGATTTGCTAGACAAATATAAATTTTGGCACATTAGATTAAAAAAATCTATATTTTTTTATAAAAGAGAATTTTAACTTTAATTCTTAAGTTAATTTTGAACTAGAAATGCTATAATTACGTCTGTTGGACCATTAATAAACAAACATTTGGAAGCTTAATGACAATGGGGCATCCAAAGGGAGTTTTGACTTTATCAATTGAGGCGGTGTTGCGAGGAATAATAATGGGGAAACATTTTTCGGGTTTTTATCATTTCTATGCCTATACATCTAATCCGGTTTCTAAAGCACAAGGTGGAGGGATTCGCTATGAGATTTGATACCCATTTTCGCCTCTAATCATCGATTATGTCTCTTCTCCGCTCAATTGCAAATGGTAAATGCGGCAGTCCTTGGCTTCTACTAGTAGTTTTAGAAGAAATAAGAATATTGAAGAATAATTACAATATCTTCATTGTTCATATCTTCATGCAAGCAAAACATGGCTTATGAAATAATGTTTCTTAGCATTCCATCAAATTATTGTCGGTTTAAGATCCTTTCATCAACAAACACACATTGATTATTTAGTGGACAGGTAGAGGTTCCTCCCAAGTCCCAACCTGCCACACCTCCGGTGGTTATGAAAATCCTGTGTGTCATGAGCGTTGTGTGTGACAACTTCTTAACCCGGCAGTTTCACACAGTGCAACCAACGACATGCTCAAAACCCATGTCTCACATAAGAGTGGTATCTCATGGAGTTGTGATTGATGCATATTGTTGAAGTGTACAACAACATGGGAATCTTACTCACAGTTGCTCCTACTCATCTTCCTCTCCCACTCTTATTACAAAGGCTAATCCACTTTCACTTCCGTTACCCTTCCAATCTACACTTGTCATCTTCCTTTCCTGGTTCTAAGGGTTTGAAATGGATAATAATTATGATGCATATTATAGGGCACTGCAGGACAACTCCATCTTGAATGGTCGCTGTCGATTTCTTTACCGGTTGCATCCTCTGCCACAGCTAATGCAAGAGATCTTGAACGCCGGAAGAGTTGCGCTTCCAGCTCGAGTACGCGACAGGCTGGAAGTCTTGTTAACCTACGACCAGAGGTTGCAGAGCAGAGGTGGCGGAGTGAATTGTCTGGTCTACGATGCCCACAATTTTCTCTTCTACTCTGCCTTAAAATACAGGGACAACACCTATGAGATTGTGGCTCCTTGGGGCTCTATGTTCGGACGTAACAACATAGTTGTTTTTGCAGTAATAAGCATCTGGTTTAACCAAGAAAATGATGTGCCACAGTTTTTTGTACGATTGGATGGCTATGCCGACGGCGGCGGACTACAGTGAGCTGAAGTGTAGCTTGTTTTCCATAATTTCCTGGTCGTGTCATTCGAGGTCCACTTGCTTCTTGCTAGGCTGGTGAACCCCGTCGGCTATGGAGTTGGAATCGTACACAATGCTGTTTTCCATGTAATAAAGTTCATCTAGCTAGGTTCTTGACTTATTGTGGGCTTTTAGCTCAGTGGGAGTTGTGCGTCAAAGATATGGGGATGACCCTGCCATTCATCATATCCTTGCCGATTGTTTCAGTGTAATTTGTGATATCGAAGATAAAGGTCTTCCCTTCTTATCTTCATTGATAATAAGAATTGTGTGGTTTTCTTACCTTCGTTCTTTTGTATAAGACTTCTATTCTCAATCACGCATTTAGACTGACACACCACGGAAAAGATTGTTGTTTGTCCTCTGCCCCAGACCCTCCGGGCTATGGCTATGATCTTAGCAATTCATGTATATGTGATAGGTGTTTAACAAGTTATGGCCTTTACGGGCTTCCGATAGATGATATGCAAAGTTCAAGAGAGAATGAAAGGATTTATAAAAGAAAGATGGGATCTTTGATGGATGGGCAGCAAGGTTTTCCAAGAGAAGAAAAGAGGGGCAGATTTCCCATTCAAAACCGGGCTTACTTTTTTCCAAGCCGAGATTCACATTTAGTGAGCATTTCTTTAGATACTTATGTTCCAAAAATACCCTTTTTTCATTACATAACACTCCCCTTAATATCATATTTTTGAACATTTGTTTTTTCTGAAGTAATAAAATTTATCTCTTGGTTGAGCTTTGGTGAAGATGTCTGCTAGAGTTGTATCTCCTTATTCTTAACAACGTATTTAATAAAGTGATGTTTTATAGCAATGTGGCTATGAACGACAGGGTTCTTTTGTCATTTCAATGGCTTACTCATTGTCACACATAAGTGGAGTAGCTGCCCTTTTCTTTCACCCATATCTTCTAAAATCCTTTGAACCGAACTGGGTGAAACCGAACCGAAATTTAGCGGTTCAGTTCAGTTCCTGATTCGGTTCGGTTCTTATAAAAAATCGAATGAATTTTGGTTCGGTTTGGTTTTAAATAAAAAAACCAAAATTAGAACCAAACCGAAACCAAATCAATTTAATTAAAGCAAATTCGGTTCAGTTCGGTTTTAAGGAAAAAAATCAAATTTTTATATAAAAATGTGTAATTTTATATTATATCTACCTGATTTTGATTTATTAAAGTAATTTAATTAAAATATTTGGTTTTTATTTGGTTTCAGTTCCTATGTCGGTTCAGTTCGGTTTTTATATTTCGGTTTTAAATTTCAGTTTGGTTTGGTTCCTAAATTTTGATTTTTGAATTCGGTTTGGTTCGGTTCCTGCAGGAACTGCTTGAACTAGACCAAGATGCAGCCCTAATAAATATCCTTTTGTTTGTGAAATGAAAACAATAGATCATATTTCTCCGGTAAGCTTAGAGGTGGCAAAGGCCTCGGCCATTTGGCTATTGGCCAGCTCGGGTCCTTTGGAGGCCCGCATGTGGCTGGGCCGGGTCCTCATCTCCAAAGTAGGCCCAACATGACCCTTGGGACCTACCAAACATAACTTTTTAAAAACATTGTCTCATTGGGCCTTATGGACAATGGGCTGGGCATATCGATAAGCCTACATGCCTGAGGACAAGGCCTGCAAGCCTAAACTTGGCCTGATTGGGGCCTGGGTAATGACTAAGTTAGACCGCCAAGCCGATTTAGCCCTAGGCCTTAAATCCTAAGCTCTGGCCCAGTTGATAGGCCCGACCTTTTATGGGTGGGCCAGGCCAACACTTTGCCACCTCTATGTAAGTTAATCGAAATTTTTTGTACACATTTTTCTTCAAAAATATTTTCTCCATATGTCTTTTTTTTATTTAAAATTTTTACAACTCTAGAAATTAAAAATAATCATTCAATACTTCTATATCCTTCATTTTAATATTTTCAAAATCCCTTCTAAGATATTGAAGTTTAATAGCTTTTACCCTCAATGTTCCTCAATACTCATTTTCTTAAATTTTTTAAGCCTATTTTGCCTTTGTAGTATTGATAATCCTTAGAAATTTTGTGTTGGAAACTCCTTCACTACAACAAAAAGGACTTTTAGCGACGCATAATAGTTCCTTAAGCGTCGCTAATGACTATTAGCGATGCAAAAAAATGTCACTATAATTGTCGACAAAAGTGTCATCGCTATTGCCTATTAGCGACGCATAAGACAAAGCGTCGCTAATAGTGCCTATTAGTGATGTATTTGAAAAATAAATGTTGCTAATTAACGATGTTTATTTCTTAACGTCGCTAATGATAAGTTATTAGTTACGCTATTCTAAATGTCGCTAATAGAAAAACCATTTAAAAAATTAAAAAAACTTATTAGAGATGTATATCTATAAGCGTCGCTAATAAAACCTTATTAGAGACTTTTGCGTACACGTCGATGATAGAATAAAGTTTTTTTAAAATATTTATTTAAAACACTTCTAATAATAAAATATTTAAAAAATTAAACGTAATAACGTCACCAATACATTTTAAAAAATTAAACAAATGCTCTAAAAGCGAAATGTTTTTAAAAAAAATACCTGGTGAGCAATCGGGCCCACCGGAGAAGGGAAAGGGGGCTGGAGGACGGTGGGGCACCTGAATCCAGCCCGCCTCTATCCCTGGCTCCACCCCCCCTCCTTTTAAAATCAGAGAGGGCGGAGCAAGGGGGAGCAAAGGGGAGAGGGAGGATGGTGACGGCAGCACGTAGGGCTACAAGAATATGGTCCGGCCCGTTAGCCCGGCCCGACCCGGCCCGTAAATTTGCGGGCTTGGACCTTAAATTATAAGCTACGGGCTGGGCCGGGCCTGAAAATTTCAAATTTATTGTTATTAGGGCAGGGCCTGGGCCTGGGAAAAAAAAAACATAAAAGCCCGGCCCGGCCCGTAACTATTAAAGCCTGTTACATGTAACATATATACCAAGCCCAGTAACTTATTAGTGACCTAATTACCCTAAGCCCAAGTCCACTTTAGTTGTAAACTATTTAGAAAAAAAAGAAATCTAAGCCCACTACAGTTACTAACCTTTAGTTGTGAAGTGTTTAGAAACAAATAAAATCTAAGCCCACTAGTTTTATATTAAGTTAATTTGGGCCCGAAAGCCCATAGCCCGGCCCGAGCACGTCTAAATTCCGGGCCGGGCCAAAAATTTTACCTTGGCTCCGGGCTCGGGCCGGGCCTTATAATTTCTGTTTTTTTATGGGCCGGGCCTGGGCCTACCCTAGCCCGTCAGGGCCCGGCCCGTTTGCAGCCTTAGCGGCGCGGGTGGCGGACAAGCGGCGGACGGCAGCAGAGGGCAGACGGCTACGGGTGGAGGAGAGGTTGGGGGAGGGAGATGGCGAATTCTACACCCGTACGGGCGATATATATTCGCCCCGCGCATGCCATTTTCGCCAAGCAGGCACGCGAAACATACATGAACGTGTCTTTTTTGAAATGATGCATAGAAAGCATCACAAATGAATGTCATTTGCAATGCTTAATCTATGTGTAGCAAAAAAAGCTTTTAGCGACATTTATAAATCATGGCAAATAGTTCAATATTTACGACATATTTCTAAATGTCACTACTTCATTGCATTTGCGACGCTTACAAATAAGTGTCGTAAAATTTGCATTATCTCTCTGTCTCCTCTTTCTCTCTCTTCTCTCTCTCTACGCACTCTCCCCTAATTTCAATACTTTATGATTTTTTATTTTTAAAAATAAATTTTAAAAATAAGAAAATAAATAAAATAAAGACAATTAAGACGCATAGTAATATGCGTCGCGAATAGACTAGGTATTAGTGACACCTAACAATATGAGTCACTAATACATACCCTATTAGTAATGTATATTCGTATGCATCGCTAATATTATTTATTTATTTTTAAAAAAAATTAAAAATAAAATAATTTATAAAAAATCTTAAAAAATTAAAAATTGATTAATCTCTCTCTCCTCTTTTTCTCTCTTCTCTCTCTCTTCTCTCTCACCTCTCTCTCTCCCTCTCCTCTCTCTCTCCGTATCATCTCTCCCTCCCCTCTCTCTCCACTATCTCCCCCTCCTCTTCTCTCTCTCTCCCCCTCTCTCCTTTCTATCTCCTCCCTCTTCTCTCTCCTCTCTCTCTATACATTATCTCTCCTCTAATTTCAGCACTTCATGATTTTTTATTTTTAAAAATTAATTTTAAAAATAAATATTATTAGCGACGCATAGTAATATTCATCACGAATAGACTAGGTATTAGCGATGCATAACAATATGCTTCGCTAATACATACCCTATTATCGACATATATTCCTATGCTAATAATATTTATTTTATTTCTTTTTCGAATATAATAATTTATAAAAAATCTTAAAAAATTAAAAATTAATTAATCTCCTTATGCTCTCTGTCTTCTCCCTCTCATCTCTCTCTTCCTCTCCCTTTCTCTCTCTCCTCTCTCCCTCCATCTCTCTCCTCTCTCTGCGCACTATCTCTCCTCTAATTTTAATTTTTTATTTTAAAAAATTAATTTTTAAAATAAAAAAATAAAATAAATATTAGTAGCGACACATAGTAATATGCATCACGTTAATAGACTAGATATTAGCGAGTCATAACAATATGTATCGCTAGTACCTACCCTATTCGCGATGTATAGTGATATGCATCGCGAATAATATTTATTTTATTTATTTATTTATTTTTAATTTATAACTATTAGTGACATTGTTTAATAAGTGTCAATATTATTAAAAATATTAGAGATATTTTTGATAAAGCGTCACTAATAGTAATAAATTTTTTATTTTTTAAAAAAAATAAATATATTTTAGCAACACTTATTGTATGCGTCGTTAATAGAAATATATTAACGATGCTTGGTATTATGTGTCACTAATAATATTGTAATAGTGATGCTTATTACAAATGTTGCTAATAGTTATTATTTTTGCAACGCTTAATTATGCATCGCAAATATCAGTTTTTAGCAATGCTTATATTTGTGTCGCTAATAAAAAGGTTGCTAATGCTACATTTTGTTGTAGTGCTTGTTGAATCATGTGGAGAGCTTTTGCATATTTCTTCATAGTTTCATTCAACAGTTTCTTTTGAGTATTTGTCAAAGTCTATACAAGCTTCGATTCTTCAAACCCATCTTCAATCAAATCCCAAAGATCATGAGAAATAAGTAGAGTTTTCATTTGTACATACCAATTATCATTGTTTTCTCCATCAAAAATGGGAAACGGAGGACTTTTCATGCCACTTGTGACCTTGCTTAAACTTATCATCTTCTCTTGAAAGGGGTTTGTTTTCTCCTCTTCAAATGACTCAGCTTGTGCTAATTTATTTATTTAACCTAAATATCATTAATCGTTTATTTGATATATGATTGGTTGTTAAAAAATATTAAATTTAGTTGAAGCTAAGTTTTATTAGATTGGTTCCCGTTAGTGTTAATGATCTAATAAAGTTGTTTTCTAGCTAAGCCCTCTTGACATCACGTTTAGTGTACATTGACAAACATAAATTGGTAGTTGATGATTTGGATTTTAATTTCTTGCATAAGTGCCTCTTACTAAATAGTTTTTTATTGCTTCTATTGGCCTGTCCTGAGTTTTGGTTGATTAGAATTGCTTATTAGGCGCTGTGTGTTATTGCTCTAGGTGTTGGTTAAATTTGTCTTCTAAGATTTTATTTTGAGAGTAGGCAGATATGCAAGTTGTAGGTACTTCAATTGCTTAGACCACCAATTTTTGATGGGACAAATTTCCCAAATTGCAAAGCCAGGATAAGAGGTTTTCTCTTTTCCATTGACGACAATGTTTGAGAACTCAAAAATGTGAGGTATGCTCCTCCTATATTGATTGTTGACAGTGGAAAAACTGTATATAAACCAAAACAAGAGTGGACTCAAGATGAAAAAGACATTGCAACCTCTAAGAGAGAATGAGATGTACGTCCATGGGACAATCTTTGAGGGGACAAATATTGCAAAGTTGTCTAAGCTTCAATTACTTCTCACAAAGTTTGAAACAATCAATACAGAAGACAAATTTTTTTCTGAATTCTATGAGAGATATAGTCAACTCATGTTACGCTCTAGGTGAAAGTATCCCTGAATACTCTAGAATTTGGATGAAAATCCTTAGCTCCTTGCCACAAAAATGCAAGTTAAAGGTAACTGCCATAGAATATTACTGCAAAATTTTTTTTAAAGAACTTGAATTAACGAAATCAGTTGAATCTCTTTAAACCTATGAATTAAATTTGAACAATACGAAATAAATGTGAAAAGAAATAGCCTGGAGATACTTCAAGAATAAAGACTATTACTTAGAAAATGAAGATGAATTTTCTTTGTTAGAAAAATAATTTTAAAAAACTCTTAAGGATGACAATGGAGAAAATATGAATAAGAAAGAAAATTTTTCTACTATACCAAAGCCTCATGAAAGGCAAAACAACTTTGTACAGAAGCATACTAATGACCCTTATGTTGTCCAATGCTTCAAATATCAAGGTTATGGTCACATAACCAGTAAATGACTCAACAAGGGAAGAGTGAATCCTAGACCTAGTCATGCTTTACTGCTTATCTAGGATGATAGTGACGGTGACGATGAGCATGATGAGAAGTCGCAAGGTAAGGTAAGACTAGTAACTGTATTGATTTTTGTGCTTCTTTTTACGAAAATGCTAATAACAATGATAGTATGCTTGATAATCATGCTGACTTTGTCACCACTGACACTGGGTCACAAACTAGTGCACCTGATGTGATGCCTCCGTCTCCTACTCATTGTAATTCTATCTCTCTCCTATAAGTGAAATAAATGCTTAAGAACCTATGTGTGAGTAGATGATGAATATAACAAAGAATTTTGTCGAAAGAATAAAATGCTTGAGAGTGAGAATCAAGGGATGAAAGAAGAGATTGAAATACTCAAGAAAAAAATCGAAAGCTTGGAAAATGATAATAATGTCTTGAATAATTATAAAGACATGCTAGGGGGCACTGTGAAACTCTGAACCGGAGTTTGAAACCAAACTTCTCGTAAGGAGGATAGATGGGGCGGTAACTAACAATCACAAGTACATGAGACAAGTAACAACACTTGAGTTGGAAGTTCTAGTTTTAAAAAAACCCTTTAATGATCATATTGCTAAAGCAGATAAACTCATAGATAGACTTTCAAAATCGTCTGGAAGAACAAGAATGAGAGTTGGAAAGTCTCAGAGTTTAAAATGTTTGCGAAAAAAATGAAACAATATAATGAGTTGAGAGATACTACAAGTCCAAAGATGACTAATTAAAATGTTTGAAGAAAAAGAAGAGTAAAATAATTGAAACTGAAATCATGAATGTTAAAATCAATTCTCTTCAAAACATTTGGGCTAGTTTAGAATTAGAAAATCTAGAGTAAATTAAAAATTAGACTAACATGGATAGTGAGTATGTTTGCAAGCCAAAAATCTAGCCTATCTGGAAAGGATTAATGTAACATCCTATTCCCTGATAGGGCTTAATGTGAGTAGCTAGGTATAATATTTAAAATTTGGAGGATTCTTTGCACAAATTAATTTAAAAAATTTCATTGTGTTGATTGGGCTATATATAACGAGGATATCGAGCCAAAGAACGTGTAAATCGGATGCTAGGATAGTAGGCTAAGACCTCAAGAACTGTGCTATAAAGGTGGACTCCACTTTAAAAAGTAAAAGATAACCTATCCATGCGGGTTTTTTGGTAGGTCTTGTTGATATGAGCCTAACGGTACCAAGAGCATGCAAATACAAGTTCGAGAGCAAAAGTTACAGCCATTTGAAGTTTGAAACACAAATTAAAATTCAAAAAAGGAATAATATATTGTCATGTTGAAGGCTGAAATCAGCTAATGATAGCATACTAGCATCAATGTGGGCCACACTGTGTGACACAATGTGTGGTTCATCAATGTGTACCATGCGTGCACTTATATGTATTTATAGAAAGGGGAGTATTTTTTTATCCTAGACACACACTTTCGTCTCTCTATCACAACCTATTTTCTTTATTGTGAGACCATTTAAAGTAAGCTTAATCCCTTTCAAAACGTAATTCTAGCTAATTTAAGGTTCTTTATGTATTAGAAGTGTCATTTTGTTGAGATAAACATTTTAGAAAAGGTAAAACCTTAAGGAGAAGGGAGACTCTATTTGCCACATCAAAGCCTACATGGGGATAAACACCCATAGAAATAGGAGAGTCTATCTACTACCTATAAACCCTAAAGGGAATAAAGTCACAAAGAAAGGGGTGACTCTGTCCGCCTCCACTGAACTCTCAAGAGGATAAAATTCTAAAGAAAATAAGAAATTATGTCCACCGCCTCTAAAAAACTCAGCTAAGTAAGGGTTTATGGCTTCAATGGATGCTTATTAACACGAATGTGTGTTTAAAATGTATATTTTCCAAAAGTCTACTTGGCTTGTATGATTCCAAAACTATGCATTAATACATGTTTTAAAAGGATTGTGAATGGCTTATGATCATTTGACAAGTTTTTTGCTTGTTTTGGTCTTTGAACTCTCTATATTTTGAATCTTAGATTTTAAGGAGAGTTCTTTGTTTAGCAAACTAGGAATTATTGAAATTATAAATACTAGATACCTCCTATTGAGGCATATGACACACTCAAGAACAACATATTGTGAGAAGATTCTTTTCCTTCTAATGTTGTTGCACCACTTGCATGGTATATGTCGCTCAGTATCAACAACATTTTCTAAATTAATAGTTTATCTAATTTTATAAATAATTTATCAGATTATGTGAATGAATGTTTGTCTAATTTTTTGAATGATTAATCCAATTCTAGGAATGAATAAATTATTAGATATTGTGAATTATTTATTGGATTTTATAAATAAAGATTTGCCTAATTTGTCATATTTTGTGATTTGTCGGTGGTTTTATTTTCTAGATTAATTTTAATATATAATAGATCTTTATTTGAAATTACTCAAGTATTGCATATATGATATTATGCTTAACAAAATAGTGTTAGCTTCTAGGTAGAACTATGTTTTGATTTGATCTTATTAAAATAACATTGGAGATGATATCCATTAAGCATGTACGTGAGCAACATCTTAGCGATGTTTGTCCAATTAGAATAATAATAATAATAATAATTAGTTTTTTTATTTTTTGGATACTTTCTTTTTTATAAAGAAGATATTGTTAGGTTTTGCCCCAAACCTTACAGGAAGGAAGTGTATAATGAAAGTGCTATCGTGTCATAGGATCATTGCAGCTCTTATAACACACAAATGAGGATCCACTTGATTGTCAAAAGTTTTATTATAAAATTTTTGACCCCCTAGTTGGGTTTTACCTTTACCCTTTACGTTTCAGTTGCTTGTGTATCTAGGGCAATACAATTAATGTACATACTAAGAGACGGCCGATTTGATTTGTCTCAAAACAATTTTAGCCTTCCACATTCTGACTTGAGCCCCAGACTTGCCCTCTATATTCCGGTTGGTCCTCTTGTGGGACCAACAACATGGCCCACCTAGAGTTTTGTCATCACGTCGGGTTCTAATATGAACCCGACTCTTACCTTTTGCTTTTTTCGGACTCCATACGCAGCGCTGCATTTCTGCTTCTTCTTCTTGATTCGTTCGGACAGCCTCTTCTCTTCTCCCAGCACGACTCCAGCAACTTCAAACTCCACCTTCAATCCTCTAATCAATGAAAGCACCAGCAACAATCACAACCCACAACCCACAACGACATTGACTGGCAGTGGAACTCAATTACTTACAACGACTCAAACCAGCTCCAATCATTTTCTGGCCTCGACTTCCCTCATTTTCAACTTGAGTTTGCATTTAACTTAATTAGAACCCACCCCAGGATCTTCTTCTTGAAATGACCTAAACAATAACAATGACCACAAGCTCCTACTACAACCAGCTTCGTTGATTCCAACACGGATAGCCTGCAGAGACAAATTCTAGATTGGAAATTACATTTTCTGTTTCTTAATAAACCTTCTCTAACTTCATAACCAAAACATCAAAACTCTTAAAAATTATTTGAACTCCCTTACAATTAACTGGCTGATAAGCGCACCATACCTAAAAAGCATAGAAGCCCAAATTTTAAGCATGTAAAAACTAAATGGATATCCATTAATTCTAATGCACGCCTAAATTAACATTTTAACTCAGCTCTAATCCCTTACTTAACATTAATATTCCTTAATTAACTCATCATTAACATAAAGCTATTCTAGCAAATTAGGTATAAGATGCGTATAAATAAACGAATATTGTACATATCCTCAAGAAATGATTATATTTGCTCTTTAGCAATAATAATGAAGATAATATTATGCAAAATAGAGAAAAAGCTAATAATATAACACCCCAAATTTTTGGAAGAGTTTTTCATAGTCAGGGAATTTTGGGAGAGGATTTAACTCTATTAAATTAAACCAAACCACAATAAAAGTTTAGGTAAAACCCTTTTCCCGTTAGGGGTACTTTCATAAATTAAGCTGAAGTGTAGGCTTCCACAATTAACCTTGTCAACTCTACCACTCAAACCCCTAAATCCCTCATCATAGGTCTGGAAAGAGTAAAACATAATATTTTTCCCTAATGGTCTATATTTAATAAGTGGACATGTCTATGTGACTTGACCCATGTAAGCAAGAGTACCTGTGGGCGGATGAGATTTACCTAGACTTGCTCCAAGCCCTAACTAGAAGGCAAGGAGTGTACTATTTGAGGAAACTACAATGAAACCCTAGCTTTAATTGAAAAAGGGAAAAACTAAATAGACAAACCGGTAAACATGCCTTAGAATGAGCATTACGCATGCCATGATGACCGCCAAGCTTGCCTAGCTTGATTATTTTGTTGCAAGTTGCTCAAAATAGAAGAAATCTTTCATGTTGGGAAAGATAAACCCAAATTAGGAAAAATATAGTAGAGATGGTATCGGGAAGGTCACATAGGGGGAAATCCAAGCAAAAGTAGAAATCTTCCCTATAAGAACTTCCCTCTTCCCCTTTCTCTATCCCCACCCGCCACCCTCTCTCTCTCTCCTTTCTCTTTGCCTTGGCCACTCTCTACCGCACTATTTCTTCCATATCTCTTTCCCTAGCCACCTCTCTCTTCCCCCTACCTTGGAGCATGGTGATTGGAAACCATTGAAGAAGATCTTGAACCTTGGAGAAGGAGGACCTTCTCCCTAGGCTAAGCAAGGAGGCTAGATGCATCTCAGTGGAGCTTTTCTTTGTGGAAAAGGTAGGGATAGCCTTCTCTTTCTTTGGTTCATGGTAAATAGGGTGTTTAAAGCATGTTTGATATGTGACTCATGTAAAATTGAAAGTAGAAGCATGATTGTATGTTTTCTGATTACCAATCCTATGCATCCTATTTCTAATGCAAAATCCTTGAGTTCATTTGGATTCATTTTGACTAAGTTATGAACGTATGAGTCCTAATTGTCCAGGTAGTTATCAATTGTGCAACAATTTCCATAAATATGGAAAAATTAGTTTTAATAATCAAACCCATCTATAGAATTAATTCTAGATCCTAGACACATGGAATTACTATGGACAAAATTTTCAGTCAATCGGATGTGTTTTAGTATTTTTCCTTCAAAATGGAATTTATAACACCAAAGAATTAGAGTTTTACTATGTATAAGAAAAAGACGAGTAATTGTCTATGCTAATCACCTAGTTCTGCCAAAGTGTAATACTCACCATTTTTAAGTCTCTTCAATTCTCATAATTATAGACTAAAACTATTAAATGACCTTCATGAAGGGACTTCCATATATGGGTAGCATGCTAATTTGTTATATGATGTGATTTAAGTGGGATCAGTAAGATGAAAATGGTAATTTGCATGATGTTTTGATTTTCAATGTTCAAAGGTATTAAATTAGGATTAAGATAGTGTTGCACATGCTAATATCACACAATGATTGATCTATGCTTGCTAATTTGGTTTATTTTATGCCTAGGATTAGGTACAAGGTTTATCATGAGACATCTATCAATTAACAAGTAATCTAATGGGTAATAGTAAATACCTCTAATATCAAAGAATTCAAGGACATTTGATATTGGGAGTTTTGTTGTTGATGATTGATTGAATTGATTACTCATTTTTCCCTGCATTTATACACCATGGGGTGGTAAAAAGATTATCTAAGTGGGGTAACAAGATAAGAAAATGGAATATTTTTTGTGTCGAGCACACAACTAGACAATTACTAAAATAGTCCAGGTACGCTCCCAAGGACTTTTAGGTATTGTTGACAAATGCCATCAGGACTGGTGTTGACTACATATGGGCAGTCCATTGTTACAGGCCCTTTGACTAGGGGTGTTGGGAAAAGTGGACAATTACTATTTATTCTTATGTAAATCATGGCATAAGGAGAATTATAGCAGAATGCCTTATGTTTACTTTGACATTTATTCTAACTACGACTTACAGGTAGTCGATCTTGTTAGGTTGAAGGATAGTTATCCATGTTTTATCTTATATAGATAACTTAGCTAAATCAAGTAATTCCTAAGTTAGTTATATTTGATATGTTATGCATAAGAATTATTTTTGTAGATTAGCATGGGGTGTGGATAGTTCATGGCACAACATTGCATGACATAATGTATATTCACTCAAATCAAAAAATGAAGAAAATTGCCTACATGATAGTATATTGCAGGTAGATGTATGAGCATGTTTAGGGTGCATGTGGTTGCATGTTTATTATGATATAGAGTAATAGTAAGCAAGCCTACTAAGCTTTGTCTCATAGGTGGTTTTCCATTGGTTGCAATTTGTAAGAATAGGTATGTGGAAAGATGATAAAAGATGGATGCATAAGGGTTTGTTTGGATTAGTGGAAAGTGAGGGAAGAAAAGAAATTTTTTAAAAATCCCTCAGTTTCTCTAATTTGGTGCAATGGGGAAAGAGGAACTAAAGTGAAAACTAAGAGAAAATGGATAAAAATTTAGTCCCCAAACTTTTCACCCATAAACCCATGGATTTTGGGAGAAAATCAGTGTATCAAAGACATATGTCTCATTGCCATCACCACTACTACAACTACCACCACCCCCACCGCCACTGACACCACCATTATTGCTGCTGCTACCATCACCACAACCGTCGCTATAGCCTACACCACTACTACTACTACCACTGTCACCCCCGCCACCATCACCACCCCTGCGAATGCTATTGCCACCACTATCACTGTTGGTACAATTTAATAGTAATTACAAAATTATACATAAATTACAACTTCGAGGAACTGAGGTGAGAGTTTGAGGTACAAGATCATTGAGCAATGAAGCGTATTGGGGTCTTTTTGGATTGGTGGAAATTGGGAGAAAGGGAAAGGGAAAGATAAAGTGAATCTAGGTGAAAGAGAAACTAGGAGATTTCTAAAAAAATTTCACTGTTTGGTTGCACAAATGATGTTAGAGAAAATTGAAACTTAAATCCATCAATTATAGTAGTTGTGGTGGAGTTAGCCATAGTAGTGGAGGTGTTAGGGGCAGTGATAGTGGTGGTGGTGATACTGGTGACGACAGTGACAACAGTGGTGTTAATGGCGACTGTGATGGTCGGGGAGGTGGCAGTGGCGAGGGTAGTGGTGGTGGCCATGGTGGCAGTGGTGATGGCTATGGGGGTAGTGCTGGCATTGGCAGTGGCAGCAGTAGTGGTGATGACGGTGACAGTGGCTGTTGTGGTTGTGGTAGTAGCATTGGCAGTGGCGAGTTTCCAGGAAGAGGAAGAAGAAGACGAAGAGGCTATGGGTGGCCACGGAAAAAACCGCAGTTTGACTAGAACAAGGCTAGCTATGGCCATGTGTAGCCTTTTTGTCACTTTCTTTTACCGGACATTATGAAGAAAAGTGATGCAACAATATGAAGAATGAAGATTCTAACGATATTAACAATCAGGGGCAAATAAGACAATTCCTTTGATTTTATGTCTGTTAAGAGAATTAACTATCAACAGGGGCACATATGATGAAGGTAGGATCAATACTTCAATCCAAATTTGGTGAAGTTCAGCTGAGTTGAAACTCTGTTCTTCTTGTCTAGGGGATTTGAGACTGGTTAGTTGTGGATTCAACAATTTTTTTTTTGCCTAGCTTGTGGATTCAAGCTCCCCGGTGGATTCCTCGACTGTGATTTTTCGTTGTTGCTAATTGGTGAAGATCTACTAAATTTGTCAAGATGAAAGTGTAATTGAATTAATATTTTTCATAGTCTATTTACTATTTAACTGGTCAAGAAGAAATTGTTAAATGCATTTCGGAATTCTGTTGTTGTTATAATTAGGAAAGTGTATCATTCTTGTGCATGTGTTGTTGTTTTTTCGCATTGAGACTACATCAGTTTGGTATCAAAGCCTCAGGTTCGTCACTCTATTATGGCGCACAATGAGTATTCTAGTGGACACAGATATGAGAGAGTTGAGTGAGTTGATGGATAGGATCAAGCAAATGTTGCAATAGTTGATGCTTAATCAAGTTCATCCACATTTGCAGAAGCTTCAAATCGAGTTCCTTTGGCACTTACGAGAACTTCATAAAGGCCATTTGTTCAACCAGTTCATCCACAATGCATGACAGTATTTGGATGATAGCAAATGCCTTTTCAAACTAGAACAAATCTGGTGGAATACAATGCTGGATGAAGAGGAAATAGGCGACCAATTCATGTTCAAAATCCACCATTTGATGAAGATGATTCCAGTGGAGAAGAATTTGAGAATGTCTCCGAGCGTGATCAAAGATGTGACTTTTAGAATTCTCAAAATTATAAAATGAAAATTGATTTTCCTTCCTTTGATGGATATATGCATATAAAGGACTTTTTAGACTCGATTTATGAAGTCAAAAAACTCTTTGATTATATGAAAATTGAAGAGACTAATAAGGTAAAATCAGTGTTCTATAAGCTAAAAGTGGAGCCTCAACCTTGTGGGATCAACTACAATTAAGCATAACCATGCAAAGTAAAAGACCAATTAGGTCTTGGAATAGGATGAAACAGTTTCTTAAAGCCGGATTCTTACCCAATAATTATGATCAAATGTTGTTTCACTAGTATCAAAACTGTCGAGAAGGCAACAAACATATTAAAGATTTTGCTTCTGAATTTTTTAGGTTATCAGCTCAAAATGATTTGCAAGAATCAGAAGCACAATTAGTTTCTAGATTTATTAGTAGTCTGAAGTACATTATGCAAGACAGATTTGCCTCCCAATCTGTATACACTTTCCATGCGGCAATTCAAATAGCCAATAGATGAATGGCATTTGGAAAAATAAAGTAACAGAAACTTTGTAAACTCTAAAGTTCCAAGTGCTTCATCCCCATATCATAAATTTCAATATGTATCAGCTGATTTGATTCCTGGAAAGCTTGCCAAAATAGAAACAATGAAACCACTACAAAAAATGCATCAGTTTCTAGTAATGCCAAACCTAATCCATATGCACCACCACCACTTATTAAATGTTGCTGATGTGGACAACTTGACCATAAATCTAATAGTTGCCTACAAAGGCAAGTTGCACATTTGGTTGCTAACCTATATAATCAGCAAAAGTCTTAGGGATTTTTTGACAGTTCAATTCAAGAAAATGAAGCTATAGTGGAGGAAGTAGTTGGATATAATGGAATTGATTGTAACGGTCATCCAATAGCTCTAGTGGTGAGAAGAATTATGTAATCAGCCAAGAAATAGGTGAATAGTCAAAAGCATAGTCTCTTTCAAACAAGAGGGACTGCTAAAGATAGAATTTGTAATGTGATAATTGACAGTGGGAGTACAGAGAATATCATTGCTCAAAGTGTGGTGGATAAGTTGCAATTAAAAAGTAAAAGGTACCCTAATTTTTATTCTATTGGATGGATTAAGGAAGTTGGTAAAACTAAAATTACCAAGAGATGTAAAATGTCATTTTCAATTGGTTAAAATTACAAGGCAGATATTATGTGCGATGTGATTGATATAGATGCTTGTAAGATACTTTTGGGAAGACCCCAACAATACGATGTAAACTTAGTACATCAAGGTAATGAAAATATTTGTACATTCCAATTCAATGGTATTACAACGAAGCTTCTACCTGAAATGATCAGTCAGCCAGCTAAGGAAGGAACAGAGGTGAAGAAGACATTCTGTCCCACTCACAATATGAAATGGGAGTTAAATAAATTTGCTACTTTAATTGCTTTGGTGTTTAAAGGAGTAGAAGATATTGAAGGTAATGTGTCATCAAAGTTACAACACATATTGAAGAAATTTAAAAGCATTATGCCTAATGAATTACCAAATGAGTTACTACCCTTAAGAGATATTCAACATCAAATAGACCTCATACTTGGGTCTAGTTTGCCAAATCTACCTCATGACAAAATGACACCTAAAGAGCATCAAATTTTGCAAGAACAGGTGGAAGATTTGTTAAAGAAGGGTTTGATAAGGGAAAGCCTAAGTCCTTGTGCAGTATCAGCTTTTTAGTGCCTAATAAAGAAGGAAGTTGGGGGATGTGCATTGACAATAGGGTAATAAACAAAATCACAATTAAATATAAATTTCCCATTCCTAGGTTAGATGACATCTTAGATATGTTTGGTGGGGACAAAGTATTTTTTAAAATAGACCTTTAAATTGGATATCGTCAAATAAGAATTTGAAGTGGTGATGAATGGAAAACAACTTTGAAAACAAAGGAAGGTTTGTATGAATGGATGGTTATGTCTTTTTATTATCAAATGCTCCAAATAATTTTATGAGGTTAATGATACAAGTAGTGAAACCATTTATTGGAAGATGTCTAGTTGTGTATTTTAATGATATTCTCATATATAGTAATTGTAAGTAAGAGCATTTAGAGCACTTAAAACAAGTTTTGACAAATTTGTAAGAAAACAGTTTAATCATCAATTTAAAGAAGTGGAGCTTCATGACTAAAGAGTTAATTTTCTTAGGGTACGCAGTTAATTGATAAGGAAACATGTAAACAAGTCAAAAGTCCATGTTATAGTTGAATGGCCAGTCCCTAAGACAATTACTGAAATATGGAGTTTTATGGGATTAGCTATATTTTACAAGCGATTTATGAAGAATTTCAGCATGGTTGTAGCACCCATAACTCAGTGTCTAAAGAAAAATCAATTTACTTTGTATCAGACAGTTGAAGACAACTTTAAACTCTCAAATGAAAAGTTAGTTTCTGCTCCAATTTTGGCAATACCAAATTTCTACAAGGTGTTTGAGGTTGAGGCTTGCCTCCTATGTTGGCATTGGAGCTATTTTAATTCAGAAAGGAAAACCTATTACTTACTATAGTGAAAATTTAAGTGAGGCTAGAAGAGAGTGGTCAGCCTATACTTTGAAGCTATTGGTGTTATACAGGCTTTGAGGCATTGGAGACATTATCTACTTCATAGGGAGTTTACTTTACATACTAACCATCAATCTTTAAGGTTTTTACAATCTCAACAATAAGTGACAAGAATGCATGCTCGATAGATTAGAGACTTGTAGGAATATACTTTTGTTATTAAATATAAGTCACGGCACATAAATAAAGTGGTTGATGCTTTCAGTAGAAGAGTTTCTTTGCTGGTCACTTTGAAGACTTCAGTGTTTGGTTTTGAAACCTTACTTGATTTATATCCAACCAATTTAGATTTTATAAATCACTTGCAGCATTGTCTAGAAAATTCCCATATGAAGTCATAGTATAATATTACTGATGGTTTCCTTTATAAAGGCAATCACTGTGTATTCCTAAAGGATCTTTGAGAGAACATTTAATTAGGGAATTGCACAGTGGAGGATTAGGAAGACATATAGGAAGAGACAAAATAGTCGAATACTCCAGGAAAGGTATTATTAGCCCAATATTATAAGAGATGTTAGTAGATTTATTGCTAAGTGTTTAATCTATCAAAAATCAAAAGGCCAAGTGCACAACACTCGGTTGCACATGCCATTACCAATCCCTACATCTCCCTAGAAAGACATTTTCATGGACTATTTGCTTGGACTTCAAAATATCCAAAGAGGAGTAAACTCTAGGTACAAAATTTCCAAAATGGCTCACTTTATTCCATGTAAGAAGACAACAAATGCTACCCATGTAGCTTTATTGTTTTTTAAGGAAATTGTGAAACATCATGGAGTACCAAGAACAATTACAGTGGGAAATCTAACCTTACTTAGATATCTAACCAGTGATAATCCTAAATAGTGGGATTTACATCTAGCTCAAGTTGAATTTGCCTATAATTCTACTGTCAATAGGTCCACTGGTTTAAGTCCATTTCATGTGATTTATGGACAATTACCTCATCACCCTCTTGATTTGGTTTCACATCCTAAACATATAGGGGGAAATGTGAATGCCACAAATACTCTATCCAAATTAAATGTCATTCATCAATAGGTACATCAAAATTTACAGAAAGCTAATATGAGTTATAAACAGTTCGCTGACAAAAAACTCAGAGAAAAGAAATATACAAAAGGTGACATGGTCATGGTACATCTGAGGAAAGATAGGTTGCCAACTGGGCATTATTCCAAGTTAACTACAAAGAAGTTTGGTCCATATAAGATCTTACAGAAGATTAATGACAATGATTATATTGTGGATCTTTCTTCATCTTTTTCTATTTTTAAAACTTTTAATGTCTTGGAAAGTTTTGAATACCACACTCCCCATCAAGAATGAAAACTTTTATAGCTCAAGGTCAAGCTTGAAGAAAGAAGATTCTAACGATATTAACAGTCAGGAGCAAATAAGACAATTCCTTTGATTTCATGTCTGTTAAGTGAATTAATTATCAACAGGGACACATTCGATTTTTCCAATTGTTTTCAGTTCGTTATTTCAAAAATTGAACACTGAATTTAGAAGTTTAAATAGAGTCAGTTAAGATGAAGGTAGGATCAATACTTTAATTCAAATTTGGTGAAGTTCAGTTATTTTCCATTTTTGTTAATTGGTGAAGATCCGCTGAATTTGTCAAGACAAAAGTGTAGTTAAATTCATATTTTTCATACTGTTTACTATTTCGCTGCTCGAGAAGAAATTGGAAAAGAAATTGTTAAATTCATTCAGAAAATCTACTGTTGCTATTATAATTCTGAAATTGTATCATTCTGGTGTTTGAGTGTTGTTGTTTGCTCGCATTGAAACTGCATCAAGGAGGAAAAAGAGGGGAAGAAAAAATGAGGAGGATAGAAGAGCAGGCAGGAGCGAAGTTTATGCCTTATGGCAATGGGGGAGGCATAGACAAAAAAGAAAACGCTAACACTGCAGCAAGTGAGTGCCAACTTTAATGTGAAAGACTGAGGTGAAATATATATTTGTTTAATGGGAAAGAGGAATGGGGTGGGTGTGAAAATTTTTACAATAGTTACTGGAAGAAGAGAGCATTGAGGTGGGAAGAGGGTTTGTTATAGCAGCACCTTTCTTAAAAACTACTTCACTCTCTTCAGTTTGTCATGAAAAGTTTGGGGCGGATCACCATAAAGGGAAACTGCCACATGTCTTGAAACTTACATGCAAATGGCCTACATTGAATAGCTCTATCCACTTGAAGTAGGGCATTATCTGAGAAGTGCGGGCGAAATTGCAGACAGAGGTTTTATCAAAATAATCCAGCCGTTGTGTACTATATAACACTCTATTTAACCTCTCATATATGCATATCAGGACACTCTACTCTTGTTCACAATTATTAATAGTCAATAAAATCTGCCATACCTTTACCTTCTACAGTATTACCACAATTCTTTTTAGAAGTACGAAGAACCACATGGAAGCCCCCTCCAATAATCCATGGAGCATCTCCAACAACTGAATGAAAACTTGAAATTCAGCCAAAAGTAAGAAAAATGACATTGAATTCCAAAGCAAGAACAATATTAATATTCTCTCTTTAATTGTTACTCTTAGTTGGTCAGAGATTTTGCGAACCCTTTATATGTCTATAGCCTTTTTTGTCAAATTTAGTCCACTTTGTGGCAGATGACGTTAATTCATTAATTTACACAAGATAATGCTCTTAAACGGTGATTCATATAATTACCTCAAAAATTCATCTTCCTCCTTTAAAGATAGGCAAGAATGGCCCTCGGGATAGTAGTGAGAATTTGTGAACCTCAAATTAGCCACTGGAAAACATGGTAATCACATTATCAATACTTGAAATTCATATTATACATATTTTATCCTTTCTTTTTATTAACAAGGGATGCTAGAGCCCTTAGGACCTGACCAAAAGTGGTAGTAATCAGACTCTTATAACACCACATCCTACAAACAGGGTACGTTGGGATAGAATCCGCATGAGTGCCCACTAGAGAGATCGTTCAAACACAAGAACATAATGTATCCCTTAACCAAAGAAGCCCTTTAATTTAAATGTACAAGAGATAAATGTATGTTAAGGTTACAGCCCAATAAGCTCTATTGACTGAGGTAGTGGAATCCAATCTTTACCCTTTTTATGAATTCTTTGTAATTATAGGTAAATGATTGTCGTACGTGCTTAAGCCACACAACTTGTTTATATAACAACACAACAAGATATTCATATTTATTGATTGCCATGTCATTACTTCTATTATGTTATTATGTTAGAAGTGGGCATAAGATTTAATGGGTTAAGCCCATATTATTAATGTGGCCATAATATTTACATAAGCTAAGCCTATATTACTTATATGGGTAAAGCCCATATGAGAGAGAGCCCAAACCCACTTTGTATTTAATAAGAATCATACATGTGAATTAGTTGAATAAGTAAATAGTCTCACATCGCCTAAAAGAAAGTGATGGTGTTGGTATATAGCACACAAGTTTGGCCGTTCAAGTTACGTCTTTAGGCCAACCTACTTTTGTGGGGGAGTAATATGTTAGACCCATGTACCTAGGCTTAACCAACGTGCGCGCTGCTGTCTGGCCGGTTTGGTTCGCACGCGCTACCGGCCAGGTCGGGTTGGGTCAACAAGATAATTAATTTTGGGACAAATTTATTTCGTTTGGTTTTCTCGTAACTCAAAATGAAAATGTGTTCGTTAACAGACGGACACGTCTGTTTGAACCGGATGCGTTGTCTTCAATGGGATTTCCTATAAAATCCTAGAAAATAATTTTTGTAGTGCTTCTACAGTACATGGTTAATCGTTTTATCAAAGTGTATCCTAAACACCGTTAAGGCGGGTGAATTCTGTCTTAAGGACAGAACGATTTGCTTGATTCGATTATAAATATTCTAGTAAGATTTCTCATCACAATACTTGCAAAGTTACGAATATAACAATTTTAAGACATAATTCTTTTAATTTTTCATACTTTACTATTTGGCATGTATAATAGTAAATTTTTAAATTATATTATGTAAATTTCATAAATTTACTGTTCTTTTCGAAAAAATTTGAACTTTTACTCTTTTGTCCATAAATTTTTGAACGTTTATTGTTCTATATGTCAATTTTTTGCACGTTACTATTCTGTGTCAAATTTTTTCAAAAAATTGGTGCTTTGTGCGTAAATTCCATCCTTCATTGTTTTGTGTGTAATTTTTGCAAAGATTTACTACTCTATGCATGAATTTTCCATCCTTTCCTGTTATGTGTGTAATTTTTTGAATTTTACTGTTTAGCATGCAATTTTGAAATTTTATGTAATTTTTCCAACTCTACTGTGCTACATGTAATATTTCAAATTTTACTATGTGTATTTTTCGAACTTTGCTGTATTACATGTAATTTTACGAACTCTATTGGGTGTAATTTTTTAAACTTTACTGAGTTGTATGTAATTGTTTGAACTTTACTGGGTTGTATGCAATTTTAAAAATTGTGATATTATTTTCAAAACTCATATTATCTTGTGTTCATTGGAACAAAAATGGCTACTAAGGATACCAACTTTACTTCTATTATTCCCACTCAGGTGAATGCTCCTGTTCAAATTAAAAGGGAAAAACCAGAAAAGTTTAGTGGTGTTGATTTCAAAAGATTGCAACAAAAGATGTTCTATCTTACCACACTGAATCTAGCTTGATTCATTCAATAGGAAGTACCCATTCTCACTAAGGAGAAACGGGATGACAAAACGGCTATTGCAACAATTGATGAGTGGAAGCATGTGGATTTCTCTGCCGTAATTATTTCCTTAATGGGTTGGATAACACATTATATAACGTGTACAGTCCATTAAAGAGTGCTAAGGCACTTTGGGAGTCCCTAGACAAGAAGTACAAGACTGAGGATGCTGAAACAAAGAAATTCATGGTTGGCAAATTTTTAGACATCAAAATGATATACTCTAAGACAGTAATTAGTTAAGTTCAAGAACTCCTTGTTATCATGCATAATATTCATGCAGAGTGTATGATTTTAAGGTAGTCTTTTCAGGCAGCTGCAATAATAGAAAAATTGCCATATTCTTGAAAGGACTTTAAGAACTACTTAAAACATAATCATAAGGAGATGAACATGAAAGACTTGATTATAAGGTTAAGGATTGAAGAGGACAATCATGTTTCTAAAAAGAAAACCAGGGGTCAATGTTATGGAATAAGGGCATGAGAGTAATAACTTTAACCACAAGAAACGAAAAAATCCTGCTAGATAGTAAAACAATGACTCTAACAAAGCCAAGTTCAATGGCAAGTGCTATGTGTATGATAAGTTAGGTCACAAGGCTAAAGATTGTCGCAAGCGAAAGAAACAAGAGGATTCTAAGAAGAAAATACACAAGTCAACATGACTGAAGTGGAGCATCTCTCCAATAATGTGAATGACATTAGCCTTTCCGCTATGATTTCTAAAATGAACATGGTCACTAATGCTAGAAAATGATGGGTGGACACTAGGGCCACTAGTCATATTTGCTAAAATAGGAAAATGTTCTCCACCTATCAACCAGTGCAAAATGGAGAATAACTTTTTATGGGCAAATTTTTTACCGCTGAGATTGAAGGTACTAAAAATATAGTGCTCAAGATGACTTCGGCCAAGGAACACACTCTCAATAATGTGCTATATGTGCTAGAAATTTGAAAGAATTTAGTGTCAGATGATTGCTGAGCAAGAATGGGTTCAAATTGGTATTTGAGTTGGATAAATTTGTCTTGACTAAAATTGGGATGTATGTGGGAAAAGGGTATCTGAATAAAGAGTTTTTCAAGCTCAATGTACTCACTATTGTACCTATTTCTAATATTAAGAATGCAAATGCTTCATTTTCTTATATGATTGAGTCATGTGATGTGTAGCATGGTAAATTAAGACATGTTAATTATAATGCTATGTGAAGATTAATTAATGTGGAATATCTGCCTAAATTTAATCTTGACTCTCATTATAAATGTGAAACTTATGTAGAATCAAAATTGACACAGAAATCATTTTAAAGCATTGAGAGATGTACTAAACCTCTTGAGTTAATTCATAATGATGTCTTTGACTTAAAACTTGTTCGAATAAGAGGTGGTAAAAAGTACTTTATTATATTTATTAACGATTACACTTAATATTGTTATGTATACTTGTTAAGAAGTAAAGATGAAACTATAGACATGTTTATATTATATAAATAGAGGTTAAGAATCAACTTAGAAAGAAAATAAAAGTTATAAGAAGTGATAGAGGTGGGGAATATAAATCACCTTTCAGTAAATTATATTCACAACATGGTATTATACAACAAACTACAACATTCTATTCACCTCAGAAAAATAGTGTTGCTAAACAAAAAAAAATAGAACTTTAAAAAAGATGATAAATGTCATGTTAATAAGTTCTAGGTTACCCCAGAACATGTGGGGGGAAGCTTTGCTTTTAACAAATTATATTCTCAAAAAAATACCACATAAGAAAACATTACAGACACCATATGAATTATGGAAAGGTCAAAAGCCTTCATATAACTTCTTAAAGGTGTAGGGGTGTTTGGCGAGAGTGGCGGTCCCTAATCCCAAAAAGATAAAAATTGGACCAAAGACCATTAATTGTGTATTTATTGATTATGCCAATAATAGCGGTGTATATCGCTTTATTGTTCATAAATTGAATATTTCTGAAGTAAATGTCAATACTGCAATTGAATTTAGGAATGCTTTATTTTTTTAACATATTTTTTCGTGGAATTCTACACAAGTAGAAAGTTCTATTAAAAAAACTTTGGATGTTGCAAAGGACAATAGTGAAAACTAAGAGGGAGAAAATAATGGACCTAGACGTAGTAAGTGTGCTAGAATATCAAAATCCTTTGGTCCTAACCTAACTTTCTAACTTATTGGTTATAAAATAAGCCTCAAAACTTTAAGGAAACCATGTCCTCTCCTTAAGTACAATTTTGAAAAGAGGCTATAAATAGTAAAATTTAATCCATTATGCAAAATCTTACTTGGGAGCTGGTAGTCCTTCCACTAGGGAGTAAACCTCTCTGATATAAGTTTATATTCAAGAGGAAGATAAAGGCTCATAAATAAATTGAAAAATATAAAGTAAGACTTATTATCAAAGAATACAAGCAAAAGGAAGGACAAAATTACTTTTATATATATTCAACAGTTACAAGGATAACTTCTATTAGGATATTAATCACTATTGCTGCTTTGTATAATCTTAAAATATATCAAATGGATATAACAACCACATTTTAAACGGTGACTTAAATTAGGAAATATATATGCAACAATCTGAAGGGTTTATTGTACAGGGCTAAAAAAATAAAATATACAAACTTATTAAATTTTCTCTATTGACTTAAATAAGCACCTAAGCAATGACATGAAAAATTTGACAAAATGATGATATCAAATAGATTCAAAATTAATGAATGTGACAAATATGTTTATGTTAAAGCAAGACTTGTTGACTATGTCATTGTATGTCTATATGTGGATGATATGCTCATTATCGGTAGTAATAATGATATCATTGAAGCTACTAAGAAGATGTTGAATAAATAGTTTGACATTAAGATATGGATGTTGCAGATGTTATACCAAAAATAAAAATCACTATAACATCTGATGGACATACATTAACTCAATCTCATTACATTGAGAAATTTTTAGAGAAATTAAATATGAATGATAATTGTCCAGTGAGAACACTTGTGGATGTAACATTGCGCTCAAGCAAAAACACTGGTGAGAGTATATCACAACTTCAATATTTTAAAATTATTAGTAGTATCAATTACATCATCAATTGTACGAGACCGAACATAACATACTTAGTAAGTAAACTTAGTAGATATAATAGCAACCCAAGGGTAGACCATTAGAAGGTTGTAGTTAAGGTTCTTAGATATCTAAGATATACCTTGAACTATGAACTACATTATACAAGGTATCTAGCAGTAGTAGAGTGTTACTGTGATGCAAACTGGATATTTGATACAAAAGACTCAAAATCCATAAGTAGATATGTCTTTATCTTAGAGATGTAGTAGTGCCTTGGAAATCCTCTAAACAAAAGTGCATAGTAAGATCCACAATGGAATCTGAATTCATTACACTTGATAGAGTAGGCGAAGAGGCTGAGTGGCTTCATAATTTTTTAGAGAATATTCCAATGTTGGGGGAACCTGTGTCACTTATTTGCATCTATTGTGATAGCCAATTAATAATAGGAAGCATACAAAGTAGCTTGTATAATGGTAAATCTTAACATATACATCGGAGACATAATACCATAAAATAATTACTCGCTAGTAGAATAATTTTCATTATGTTAGGTCAAAGAAAAATATTGCGGATCCGCTTACTAAAGGTTCGACTAAAGTACAAGTGAGCAATTCATGTAGGGGAATAGGCTTGAAGTTTATATATTAAGAGTCACCGTAATGGCAACCCAACTTAGTTGACTAGAGATCCCAAGATCTAGGTTCAAATGGACAACCAAATTGTATGAGATTTAAGGGGAATTACTATTGAGATAACATCTCGTTCCCATTCCTATGATGAGATAGTGATGCCTGTAGAGTGAATAAGGATAAACATTGCTTTTAATAGTTCTTATAGCTTGAATTAGTTCAAGTGAGGTATAACATATACTCCTAATGAGGACTACCTATATGAGTGTGAAGGGGTTCCTTCTATGATGATTTTAAAGCTAAATCTTCTAGAGCACTCATGAAAACCAAGTTTGTTAAGGGCCGAATGAACACAATCTTGAGAACCACATTGTATTTGAGAAATGACTGTGTGAGTTTTATTGTCTTTGTTTACACAAACGGTTGAATAGTTCAAGACATCATGCTCACTAACTAGCTAGTAAACCCGATAATTTTTACAAAGGAAGGTTCAAAGCTAAAAACTATCATTCCCCCATGCACGAACTTTTAAATATTTGCTCTCAGGGTTTATATGCATTGTTTTGCATAGTTGTCTAGTTAATTCTCATTCTGTGAGGGATTATTAGAAGTGGGCATAAGATGTAATGGGTTAAGCCCATATTATTAATGTGCACATAATATTTACATGGGTCAAGCCCATATTATTTATGTGGGTCAAACTCATTTTGCTTATGTGGGTCAAGCCCATATGGTAGAAAGCCCAAACCCACTTTGTATTTAATGAGAATCAGACATGTGAATTGGTTGAAGGAGTGAATAGCCTAAAAACCACATTGTGTTGAGAAGTGACTCTGTGAATTTTATTGTCTTTGTTTATATAAACGCCTGAACAGTTCAAGACATCATGCTCACTAATAGCCAGTAGACTGTATAATTTTTACAATGGAAGGTTCAAAGCTAAAAATTACCTTTCCCCCATGCACGAACTTTTTAATATTTACTCTCATTGTTTATCTGCATTATTTTGCATAGTTGTCTAGTTAATTCTCATTCATGTGAGGGATTATAAGAAGTAGGCATAAGATGTAATGGGTTAAGCTCATCTTATTAATGTGCGCATAATATTTACATAGGTCAAGCACATGTTATTTATGTCAAACTCATATTACTTATGTGGGTTAAGCCCATATGGTAGAAAGCCCAAGCCAACTTTGTATTTAATAAGAATCACATATGAGAATTTATTAAAGGAGTGAATAGTCTCACTTCGCCTAGAAGAAGGTGATGGTATTGATATATAAGGTACAAGTTTGGCTTTTTCAAGTTAGGCCTTTGGGCTAACTTACTTTTGTGAGGGAGTGATATGTTGACACCTAAGTGGAAGACATTTAATTTTGGGATAAATTAATCTGGTTTGATTTTCTTGTAACCCAAATTAATTTAGTTTGGTTTTCTCTTAACTCAAAATAGGTCTAGTTTAATTTCACTAAAAAATATGTTTGTTAAAGGACAAACACTTCTGTTTTAATAGTACATGTTGTATTCAATGAAATTTCCTATAAAGTTCTTGGAAAATAATTTCTTAAGTATCATTTTTTGGATTTCTGTCTCTAAATTTTATGTGAGAGCATTCTATACTGTGGTTCGCTACATATGCTGTGTTGAAGGTGCTTCTACAATACATGGTTGATTATCTTATCTTGAGAGGCAAACCTAAGCATCGTTAAGGAGGTCAAATTTTATTTTAAGGACAGAGCGATTTGATTGATTCGATCATAATTATTCCGGTAAGATTTCTCATCACATTACTTGCAAAGATATAAATATAACATATTATACTTGTAAGAGGAATGATCTAAGTTGACTATTGTTCCTCTAATAATCAAGTGGCTTATCTTGTTTATTCTCTTCGCTTTTAGATCATGAAATTTCTTTTTAATCTTGTCTTAAGTGAAGCTAATGTGTTATTCTGGAAGGATTGTTGGGTGTTGCTGTTTATTGGGACTTCATTTTAGTTGGTTGTGTTTTGTCTCTGACTCTGTTTTTAGTTATAAAAGAAAAACCTTCTTCACATGAAGAGGTGAATAATTACGGATGATCTTAGAACCATATAGAATTTCATAAATGAGAGATCATAAAATCACACAATTTTATTATCTTGAGGGAAGGCCTCTAATTAAAACTCAACTAATTTAAATGACTTTTATTAGCAGGCATTAGAGAGTAATCGCGCGTCCAACCTTCATCTCCATGGCTGGCATCACACACCTAATTACTACATAGTTCTAAAGAAACAAACTAGGGAATGACCTCCATTGACAAAGCAATCAACTGATTGAACAATGGCCACCCATTTGCGGATCCGATTCATATGACTCATTCTGTTCTTCTATATTTGGGAGAGGAGGTAGAGGCTCACCCTCATTGGCATGACCATCCAATCTGACGTAAAACAGCGGTACTTCCATGCTTTGACGCACCCAGATGCTGATTACAGAGAAAGCTGTTATGTCATGACGCTCGAAGAGACCTCTCCAGGGAGCCATAAGCTTATAGACGTTATCCTCATATGTTAAGGTCAACATGAAGGGAAGATAATGGGCGTCATAACCTACAGATTTCACACCTTGGCCACTGCACAGGCGCTTCTGGTCGTCGGTAATCAACGCTTCTAGCGTCTCGCGTACCTCAGCAGGAAGTAGCATGCTTCCCGTGGATGACATCTCTTCCATCAGTTGTGGCAGAAGATGGACCTGGTATATGAATTTGCAGCGATCTTTCTTGATGGCACGCTCCAGCAATTGTCTGAAGACTCCACCGTTGTTATCCATTTCAAACTCTGCAACCAGGGAAGGAAGAACACAAGTAGCACAATTAGCCGATGGAAGACGATGGAGTTGCTTTACATTACTGGAGAAGCAAATTAGGTTCAAGTAGAACTTTTGTACGCATGGGATACTTAACAGCATGAGATGGCTCATGGTTCTTGGTGAGGAGGGATCACGGTGACTCTTCCAACGGTATTTGCATGAACCACGAGATCACACTCTATGCGAGAGAGATGGCTGGATTGGCTACGGTTGAGATCAGCTGGGTGGCCACCGTGCCCAACCGATTGCCCAACCAGCTGATCTCAAGTCGATTAGCTATACGTTTGCCTGAAACTTCAGCGTCAAGATGCTCTTGGCCTTAATAGGTCGGTAAAAAGTAAGACTTTTGATAGTCCAAACAAAATCAGATTCGTTTTTTTGTAGGATGAGGCCTTGTGATAGGACTTTCGATACAAATAGGACATTTGTGACCGGGGGAGGCATGGTATGAGCTAGGCTCCTGGCCTTAAGAGGATGTCCACATAGGTAGCTAAGGATCTTTTCATTCTCTTTTTATTTTTAGTTTTAAATTTGCAACTTATATGATATCATATCATATTATATCATTCTATTACACTTTCATACTCCAATTTATATAATATTAAATATTTACTATAATATAAAGCAAATTGGTTTATTATAGGATTTTTAAAATAAGACCATTTAACCCATGTTTTAAACCATTAATCCCTAATTTACCTAATCTAATCCCCAAAAGGTCCAAGATATTAGAATCATAATTCCAATATTTTAGGTTATATTAATTTTAACTTTATAATATTATATCTTGCACTCTTGAACATAGATTTCCACACTCTCCATATCATTAGTAAGCTCTTGACGAGCTCTATCAAATGAAATTTTACGTGACTATATTTTAAACTTTTTTCTAAGTTCTACATCTATAATATATTATTTAATAATATATTTTATATTTTTATATATTTAGATTTGTGTATTTTTAATGTCATTGAAAAACCCTCAAATAGCATTGTCAAATATGAATGACATGCTCCCAAACTAGTCATGAATATGTATATCATGCTCTACAATACAAAGCTCTTCGACACCATTGTCTTCGCCAACCTATAACATAATATTTAACTTATGATATTTGTATTTACAATAGCTAACTACAAGTGTATATGGGATAATATATAGGGCTGCAAATATATGGGTTGGCCTGTTAGCCCGGCCTGGCCCAACCCGTAAATATTCGGGATTGTGCCAAAAATTATTTGTAAGTGGTAGGGCGGGGCCAGCCTCACATTTAAGAGCATGAAGAATTTAGGGCCGGGCTCGGGCTTGGGCCAAAAATAGAGGAAAGCCTAGCCCGGCCCATAAAATAAAACTCGTTACAACAGTTCATCACTTCGCCTTGTTTTGTAACAACCGTTCATTGCTTCGCCTCGCCGCTCTTCACTTCACTACTTCAACCTTAACCCTAACTCTTGTCTCCAGAGTCGCCGCTTCTGTATTCAGTCTTCACTGCTTCATCTACCCCTCCTACAAAACCTCCATTTTTGTCCCTGGTACCTCATACCGGTCAATCTCACTCCAACTGGCTCTGGCCACTAGCTCCTCCTCCGCTATCTTCCAAAAGACCTTCCTTTCTTCAAAATTGCCCTCCCTGTCCCCTATCCCCTCCTCTGTATCCTCTCGGAGATCCCGTCCCCTGACCGTCCACAGCTCAATCGTGGTAGCCCCTGCGGTGCCCAAGGCCCTGAAGGCCGCAGCAGTGAAGTCAATCAAGGTGTGGCAAATCTTCGACAGCAAAGGCAACCCTATTGTCAAGGTCGATCTTGTCACCGAGGGCAGCTCTCTTTACCGGTCTGTCCTCCCCAGCAGTGTGTCCACCGGGATCTATGAGGCTTTGGAGCTTCGCGATGGTGACAAGGCTGTTTCAGACTTCAATGACTCCACTTCCCCCTCTGCCGCCCCATTTGCAACTCGCCGGCTTTCCGGCATCAAGCACTCCAACTCGATCAACTACATCATGGAGCCTCTATTTCCTCTCCCTCTCCGACAACTTCCTTGCCTCATAGCGGTCCTCCTTGACTCAAGCAAGGAACCTCCCCATTGGCTCATTTTGTCCTCCATCGGCCTTAGCCAGTAGCCCCCAAGCAAGTTGGGGGCTTGGGATTTTAGTCAGATGCGATCCTACAATTTCAATTTAGCATTCGGTTTTTGAGACTTTGAAGAATCTTGACGTCTTCCCAATGACAATTTCAGTGAGATTTGTTTTGCTCCTAATCTATTCGCCCATCAGCATCCTTCTCTTAGCTTTCGGACATTCTCCGTTTTCTGCGCTCCTTAATTGCAGTCCAGTTTCTTGGCTCGATTTCAAACCTGCACCTGATCAATAGTTCTTGCTTCCTCTCCTTCTGTCTTTGTTATTAATTAGGCAGTTCTTTTTTATTAAGTCGATTTCTTCTCTGTTGTACTCTTATAAACAGAGTAGGGGCAGCTCTAGGAATTGAAGATGCAATTCAAGCGAATCAGCATTTAAGGGGTTGGAATTCGATTCAACGTTATTTTCCAGTTTACTATTATGTGGATCAAGTAGCTAATGCTTGCCTACTCTGGTTTACTCGAATAGCCATTGCAGTTTTTTTATTTCATACTTAATTTTATGATTCGTTCATTTTTGTAACGTTCCTTTTCCTCAATTGATTTGTGTTATTTCTTTTTACAAAGAATTGGTAGCCAGGCCAGGTCTCGGCCAACTTTCTAGTTAGAAGGTTTGGGCCGGGCCGGGCCAAATTTTTTGGTTTTATTTTTAGGGCTAGGCCTAGGCTACCCTTGGCCTATAAAGGCCCGGCCCATTTGCAGCCCTAATAATATAGTGCTTGCATATATAACTAATGATCATTATGATCGTCAAATCAATGTATTATAACTATAGCTTGCAAGAGAGACCTATGTTCAATATATATATATATATATATATATATATATATATATATATATATATATATATATATATATTTCTAGTTAATTTTATTTTATATTATTTAATATGTATTTACACTCATAATGCGTGTGCATTTTTGGTAGTAGTAAACTATAAAGTAAAATGGTGTACTAAAGTACATACTTTCAATATGAGACGGTTTGGCCCATATTTTATATCATTAGTTACTCTTTCTTTAGGTTATGTTAATTTTAACTTTATATTATTATATCTTGCAATCATGAACTCAAATTCTTGCACTTTTAGTATTATTAAAAGGCTCTAGACAAGCTCTATCAAATGATAACTCACATGGCTATGTTTTCTAGAACTTTTTTTGTATGCTTAATGTATATAACACATTTGTCAATAATATTTTTCATATTTATGTATATTATATATATTCAAAGCAATGTATTTTATTTTATCTCATTTAATTTGTATTTACATGCATAATGCATGTGTATTTTGCTAGTATATCATACTATATTTAAAAAGGGGAAGGGAGGAGAATAGAACTTTATTGTTTTGACTATTTTATCCTTAAGTTTTATCTTTATTTCAATATTAGCCTAACTCCCCCTACCCTCCATAACAAGTTATCTCTCCTACATGAGGATGTCTTCGTAGGGTGTGGGTGGCTGATTATTGTAAGCAAGAGCCATGACATGAGTTTATTCAATCCTTTCTCAAGAGAAAGGCTCTTGCTCGCTATCGATTTGAGTCAACAAGTATATATGGAGGTAGCAGTTGTTTCCTCTTCAAATCCAAATGTGAAACTTGAGGATCCCATTGTCATGGTTCCCAATGAGATCTTTAATCCCATTTGTGTGAGAACATACTTTCAAGTGCTAGCATGAGACCAGGCTATGTGGCTTCTCGAATTTTGCCACAATGATGTAGATAAATTTGGGGTGAGGTCGGTTGCATGATCCCTTACGTCGTTGGATCTAAAAAGAATAGTCTTCATTTCTTTAGTCCCGATTGTGTTAGAATGGGCTGACGCCCTAGCTCTATGTGTCATACAATTTTAAAAAAAAATTCCATTTGTATCAGAATGTGCTTCTTCACATCAGCAAGAGTCCAAGCTACATGGGTTGCTGGAATTCAAAACGACGACACACATACATTTTGGTTGTATGCCCCCTTGCACCATCGAATGTAGATCCAACGTATCTCAAAGCCCAAGTTCACATGAACATACGGGATAAAATAATTTAATTTTTTCATAATTATATAGCTAACATTTTATAGATTAGATAATATATTATCTGATTGAAATTAATTATATGAAATAAAATATAATAATAGAATTTAAAACTATTTGTGACTTATAGATTTATACAAAAAAATAACTTAATCTCTTCAGTGATGTGTGACTTAGATTGGGCTAATTCTCAGGTTCCATTAGCCGTCGAATTTCAAATAAATTATATTAAAATCTTTAATCCCTTTTGTGTGAGAATGTGCTTCTCAGCGTCAGTGTGAGTCTAGGCTATGTAGGCTGCAATATGATGATGCAGATAACTCAAGGACTAGGTACGTTGCATGTTGGCTTAAGCCCTCAAATCTAAAAAAATAATCCTAATTTCTTTAGTCCTTTTTGTATTAGAATGCATTGTTGCACAAGTTGTATGTACCATCAAATATTTAAAAAATCATCAACCCCATTTGTGTGAGAATATGCTTTCGCGCATTAGCATGAGTGTGACGGCTGCCATTTAAAGTAATAATAATTATAAAACTCTTGTTTATCACGTGCAATTATTACACGTGTGACCAAAAGTGATAGCCATTGGTGCAAATCAAATGCAATATTTAGAATAATAGTCATAGCATAATACAGAGTCATTGCACAACCTTAATGTAAGATTGGGCTTTTAGATGCTAAGTACAAAAAAAAATATTAATCTATCATTAACTCTAAAATTTATATTCAAACAAAAATGCCCCTCAGCTGCCCTCCTGCTCATCCCCAAGATCGAGCCCAAACTAGAACCCCGATGAGGCCCCCATTCTTTTCTCAGCCTCCCCCTTCTTCAGAAGGCACCCCATATAATATCAGCATAAACTTTCCGGCCATGGCCTAGCATCCAATCATCAAGGAACCACATCTCCATCATGGGCTACAACCCAAACACACCGAGTCGCTCTCAGCATCCAATCATCAAGGAGTGACTTCTCCATCTTAGGCTATGACACAAATGATGCCAGGTATTTCTAGCGAGTTTGTGAGCTATTTGAGCTATCAATGGAAAAGGCATGGGAAGGTGTACTTGCACGAGGGTAAGAAGGAGGTTAGGTTCTGGAACTTTAAGAAGAACCGGGAGTATGTGGTGGAGAAAACGCCAAGCAGTGACACGGGTTGTTGGACCACATGGTGGGGCTCAATAAGTTCACCAACATGAGCAATGAGGAGTTCAAGCAAGCATACTCAGCCAAGATCAGGAAGCCAACAGGGAAGAAGATAGTAAATATTTACACATTGTTATATGTAAAGAGAGTAAATATTTACTATCTTTATCAGGAGGGAGACATCAGAGCTAGCTCTTGTGAATAGAGAGAAAGTCGGAGGAGGAGGCATGGGGCATGGAGTAAAGATCTGGATGGAGGAAGAAAAAGAAAGATAAAAAAGAAACAGAGGAGGACACTGTCAAGGACATGCCAAAGCTACTATGGATGGAGAGGGAGATGGAGCAGAAAGAGGCCTAGAGCTTGGAGGAGCCATCTGGACTAACGAAGAAAGAAGAAAAAGAAAGGGAGGGGTGGAGGAGGTGCTAGAGCTATTGTAGATAGAGATTGAGATAGAAGAGAAAGAGGCCTAAAGTATAGAGGAGAAATCTAGACAAAGGAAGAAAGGGGAGTCTAAGGATGAAGGTGGAAGGAAAAAGATAGGGAAATGTAAGGAATGATATGGATGAAGATGGTAGGAAGAATAAGGGGAAACATTAGGAAGAAGAAAAGAATAGAAGAAGAGGGTAAATTTGTCTAAAAATTAAAATCATGTGGAGTTTAAATGTATTTTAGATTCTTTTCAGACCTCACGTCACAAAAAGCCTCCTCGACAAACAAGATGTCGGGTTTTTTATAATATTAATACATATGTAGGAAATTTAATAGAATTAGTGGATCACAAAAAATATATTACATATGCCTAGGGACCATTGTGCATAAAGCTGATAGTTATACAATATTTATAGTCTCCAGGCATACCGTGCCTTTATGCACCCGTCGCATAAATAACTAGAAAAATATCAAAAGCAACGACAAGATAATTTAATCGGAAATCACTTCCTCTTTCACCTCCGTCCTTGCTGTGTTACCTACAAAATTTAGGGGTGTGTGAGTATATTTACACTCAGTAGGTTGTGTAAACAACTAAAGCAATTCAAAATAGAAAATTCATTAAATAAATATAATCATTTTGTAATATCTTTGCCAGAAAAATAGTTATTTCTCAAACAATTAGAAGTGGATTCATTAATCGTCAATTCGTCCAATGATAAAACCAAAAGTCATAATACCGAACGACATTCCCCTGATGCTCATGGGACAACGGGAGGCTGAGAAAAATATGAGATTTCTCGCGATACACCACACCCATATGTGCGCACAAAATATAGATTATTTTTCTCAATATGTATCTAGACAGAAAATGATAATTCTAGGTTTTGTCCCTAAACTATTCACGTAATACATGCATCCAAAACATGGTATAGAGTATGCAAACTATTTCAGCATAAATTTGGCTATTAAACTAAGCTAAATAAAATATCATTGAAAAATTAATATCTATGGGCAGAGCTTAAGTTTAGAATTTAAACCCGCTACCATAACTTGGGGTAAAAAATTTGTACTTCAAATGTTTCAAATGGCTTAGAACAGATGAAAAGAAGTTTGAGAACTAGAACTCAAAGTGTGAAGAACGGAAAATTGGGGGTTCAAATTTTTAGGCTGTCCACATACAATGCAGCATGTGGAGCGCATGCATCGTGGAAATCCAAAACATGTGAGATGCATGTAGTGCGGTTTGATTCCGAACGATGCGCATAGTGTGGTTTGATTCCGCGCAATGCTGGCCCACCATGTGGGTCCTTGTGCATCATGAACACATTTCACTGGACGCAGGGCTGCCACGTGGTCCTACGTGATGAGGGCATGACATGAGCCCGTTGCATGTCACATAGGTCCAGCCATGCTTTGCACATATCAGACGCACCTGCTGATGCAATCCTTACATCAGCCTACAAATATATAATTCTTTTTTTCTCTTTCCAAAACTTCAAAACACGATAACTTCCTAACCATAAGTATGAATTGCATGTTCTCGATACTAATGAACTCTTTTATCAATGAGCTTTTCAAAACAAGACCACTCTAGAGTAGGTTATCCCGTAGTTTTTAGTGGATCCCGCCCATAAGGCACATGTCTTGGGGCCATAACGTTTGTCTTTTGGAGATCTAATACAATTTTTTTAAAAAAATTAATAAATAAAATATTTAACTAATAAAAATTTGCTAAAAACTCTAACGTTAGCTTTATAAACTCACCAAAAAAGCAAGTTCATTACAGTGAGTCTAGGCTATGTTGCCCATTGGATTTTAATACGACACACATAATTTAGGGAGCATGCAAGTTGCATGTCACCTTGCACTATCGGATCTTGATCCAATGGCTCTCAAAGTCTAGGCTCACACATATATTTTGTATTTATATATTCAATAATATATTATTTGATTTAAATAAATAGATTGAATAAAATATTATAATATAATTTAACAATATTTGCAACGTATCAACATATGCACCACAAATAACTATTTATTATTTGTAACAGATATGTGCACTTCACATCACAAATAACATAGCTATTTGCGACATATAGATTAAATAAAATATAATAATATAATTCTACACTATTTGCGATGTATTAAATGTACACATCTCAAATATATATTGGTCATTTTTTATGTAAATATGTATATGTCGCAAATAGTATTATTATTTAAGACGTATACATCTATATCTCGTGAATAAATTTATTTTTATTTATTTTTTATTTTTTATATGGTATATTATATTATTTAATTATATAAATATATAATATATAAAAATAGAAAAATAAATTAATTTCCCCACTCAAGTGTGAATTAAACTAGGCTCATGCACATCAACTTGAGCCAAAGCCCTATAAACCATAGAATTTTGATCTAACAATGCACATATAGGGGATCGTAGAATTTCAAGTCATTTGTCCTTGATCCAACAGAGCTCAAAGCCTAGACTTTCATAGGACTTTTGCGGTGGAAGTGGGCAATAGTAAAATAAAGCATGTGAAAATTCGTATGCAAGGTTATGTAAGAGCATCAAATGAGGCTCCATAGCCACAATTGGATGCTGAATGTCAAAGGTTAACCAGTACCCAAGAGAAAATGGGGGCATGAGTTGTAGACAATTGTAAATTGATTCAATTAAAATCAAAGTGGAAACCTTGAACATAAATGTTTGCTTCAAAGGTAATAGTTGCATTTTGAGTAAAATTAAATTAATATCTATAGCCCCAATATTGGAGTGAGATTGTGCTCATGAGCATCAACGTGAGCCTTGGCCCTGTGGACAGTAGAATTTTGAAACAATGATGCGCATATCTTAGGTGACCAATGTAATTTTGTAAGTTTTATTGTTTTCTAATTAGTGTAAAGTTCTATTGTTTTCTATTTGTTTTGATTGTGTGATAGGTTAGTTTAATTATGAATTTTCTTGGTTTTATTTTAATTTTTAGTTGAAAAATATTTGTGCCTAGCTTAATCCACCAAGTGCCACACTAATCATTGTCATATGTCATTTAATTCCTTTCATTAATGAAGTAGGCCCAAATATAGGACAAACATCCATCTCAAGTGATGTGCCAACTTCTTGGGTCGTCAACCCTCACTTGACATCTTCAATGGGCTTAGGCCTTGTCAAATTCATTTTTGGGTTCATTCCATACAAATGGCACTTATTTGCTTAAGCCAAAGTATAATCTCTCTAATCCTTCCATGTTTTTTTTTATTTTCACCCTAAAATACTATGTCCTCCTTTAGGATTTTAGATTTTCTTTTTCTCAAGTGCATTCTTTTACCCATGCTTTGAGACCCTAAATTTAAACTTCTTGCTTCTACTCATGGGATTTTTGTTTTGGATAGAAGATGGTGTTAGATTTATCACCTATTAGTGGTTTGAGTCTCTAATTAATAGAAAGGTCAATTTTTTCTTAGGGCTAATGTAACCTAATTTTTTGGGTAAGGTTTCCTTGAGCTTTGGAGGTGATTAAAGGGTCTTTAATCTGATTGGAGGTCAGGCGTTTTCATTTGATGAGGTTCAACTTGCACTAACACCATCTTAATGGGTGGATTCATATTCTTCAAGCTTATAGATGGGAGAATTCGAATCATCTTCAATGGATGAGTTAATATTGTTGTCACATAAATATGAATGACAAATTTCAATCTATCATGTATTAGGCTTAGATAATGATTATATGAAGTTTTATAGATTGCTATGAATTTTTGGAATAAATTTGATTCGGCTTTGAGCAAGAAAAAGAATTATTTTACAGTTTTGGCAAACCGATCAATGGGCTGGATAGGCTGATCGATTGATGGGGGCTAAATGGTTAATTCTTGTCGACTAAATGGTGAATTCTTAGTTCCCAATCCATCATCCCAAGGGGCCGATCAATCTGCTATACTGAAATGGGCTTCATGATTATATTTGGACAGATTTTGACAATTTCTTCATAACTATCACATGTTACCAGTAGAATATAATCATACTGTAAGTATGAATGTCTACATATGCTACATTAATAATGTATAAACTATGTTCTACATTTTTTAGCGTATTTATGAACATGACCATGTTTGTTTATGCTTACTTCTATTTACATGATCTAATTTCCCACGTATGGACCATGTCTCGTGCAGTTTAGGAGTAATTAGTGTATGATTACTAATGCTTGCATGTGTCTAGCATTGCTCACAAATGTAATCATGTTGCATACATAATGAAAATGAATTGTTAAGCCATGATTAATCATGATTAAAAGATTGTGTGTTAATAGTTTTTTAGATTAGCAGTATCAGAGTTTTAATGAATTAATTTTAAGTTCGAAAGGGTGAGGTTTTATGTCCCTTAAGGGTAGTTTTCCTCCTATGTGAGAAGAGTAGAATGCTATAATAAGAAAAATATTGAGACACTTTTGGACTGAGAATCTAGACTAGTTTGTTCATACACATTGGCTGACAGGGACACTTCCAGTTAGAATTTGCCAAAGTACTTTGGTCTTCTTTCTTAAGAAGTCCATAGTGAGTAGTGCTGCTTAGGCCTTCCTTCTTAAGATTGTCAGGGTAAGCACGTTGATTTCTCTATTGTGAGTCATTCATCATGCTAGTTACACATGTTTGTGTATGGATTACAATGCTTATTTACATAGGTTTTGTATAAAGATAATGATGTTTATGTTTATATAGGTTGTGTCTATATTATGACAATTGATCATGTAGGATGTGTATGGATTATCAAACTTGATCATGCATAATGTGCATGGACTATGATACTTGACCATGGAGGATGTGCATGGATTGTGATATTTGACCATGCAGGATATGTATTGATTATGATATTTAAATGCATAGGTTGTGTGTGTGGATTATGACATATTGCGACATGATGCACAAGTTTTAATTATGAATATGTGATGCATAAATAAGATATTTCTCACAAGTTGTATGTATGAGGGATTTGATGTGCACTTATGTTGTTAACACTGATTTGCATGATATTTATGCTATGATCCTTCAAGAATATATTTTGGTGTAAATGTGAGCTTTCTGTGTTGCTTTGTTTTGGGGTTGCATGGGAATTTCGTGCAAGTGCTCAAAATGGCTTATATTTCTCACATCGTGTAATTGAAGATACACGATGTAGTACTTTATCGTCTTATCAAAACACAATATCCCAACTAATATGAGATCAATAACATGGAAATCAAAATAGAGTATTATCTAAAATAACTTACTTACACTATCGTGTTAATAATAAGACAATATACCTATTGTGTTAATATGTTGTTGTGTTATCAATTTTATGCTCATATAAGTAATCATGTTATTGATAATACCAAATGTACATATAATTAATTGTGCTATGGAGGAGTGCTCATCTTCTCTACTCCTAATGTATCGATGGGAAGATGATAAGCCTCGACGTAACATGTAATGCATGGCTTAAGCACATTTTTACCTCCCCACAATAGCCAGGTCATCCATGAAGTCACATAGAGATACGGAGATAGATATGTTGCTTTGGGTGAATAATACGAGGACCCCCATGTGCTAAGTCTTTGTCAGAGACAACACGGCTATTGTCTGACACTTCCTTGAAGATTTCTTCAATTAGATTCTTCTCTGGCTGCTTCCCTATGAAGAACCTTTTGAAAAATTGCCCCTTTACTTGGGTAGCCATCCCGTCGCCACTATCCAACTTCAACGGGTTTCCTTTTACCTTGAAACCCATTACCAATACAACTTCTTCTACCGTAAGGGGTAGTATTTTTCCCCGAATGTTAAACACCTCTTGTGAGCCGTCCTAGCACTTACCTATTAGAATGTCTAGGAGCGGCCTGGAGATAATGATTTGCTCACAACTATATACTAGGTAGAACCGAGTCTCCTCCAAAATTGCCTTACATCCCAACCTCGATTCCACGAGGTCTTTTGATAGTCAAAGTCCAACAGGGAAATTATTAGTTCCCATACCCGGTCTTCGATCTCTCATTAATTCTCTTATTCTTCTCTTTAGAGGCATTCATTGATTCTGCCATTTGACTTTATTCTTGTAGCCTTCGTATGTAAAAGTTGTTATACATATGTATATCAACAATGGGTTGTGACCAAAATCAAAGAGTCGCGTTGATTCACATTATGTAACTAATGTACAAATACATGCTAAGTTCATATATCGTGTTATCAGTTACACAATTATGTTGTAAGACTTTTATATTATTGAAATCTATGTTGTTTACGTATTGAAATTTGAGGACTTATTGGGAGTGATAGCCTTGAAATGTCGTTGTAAATCCATCGTAACTCCTTTGCAATTCCATCACAACTCCATTACATTACCCTGATTTACCACTTGTAACCAATGCAACTCCATCACAAATCCAACGCAAGTCCATCGTAAATCTAATGCAACTCCATCCCAATAACCATCACAACTCCATCACAAATCCAGTGCAACTCCTTCATAAATCCATCATAATTCCATCGCAAACAACCATCTAACTAAATTGATAGTCTACATTTTGCCTTATTGGGACTTTTCTGATATACTATAAAATTGCAATACTATGATACAACCATAAACAAAACATCTGTTACTTATATCCAACCGATACCTCTTTACAACAAAAGGTTAATGTTTACATATCGAAACATCTTTGAACGTAATTACTGTTAATTGTAAACATTGATCAAAGCATAGGCATAATTACATAGCAGTGTTAAAGGTTCATCAAAGCAAACACAAAACATCTCCTCATCTATAATATCTCATAGATATCCATGAAGCTCACAGTGTACCATGCTATCCATTTCCTAGACTTCTTCACATCAAAAGACTCAGTGTTTTCTCTTACTGTCAGCTTGTACATATAGTAGCAATAAAATACCCCACAATCATCCCCATTCTCTTGTAGTTATGGAGCCTTCACATGTGATTTTGAAGAGTTTTACATTGGACATTGTGTTGTACTTATGCAAGATGGTGAGTTCACTGCTTCTGAGATTATACTTGGCAACTTTGCTAGCTTGTGATGTCAATCAATATTTATAATCTACCTTTTCTTGAGAACAAATATTTTTTACAGTAAGAAAAGATAAGTCAGTAGTCCAACAATGAAATTATAAAACCAGTTGGGGCCATTCCTCTGAGATTATACTTGGTAACTTTGCTGGCCTGTGATGTCAATCAGTATTTATAATCTAATTTTTCTTGAGAACAAATATTTTTTACAATAAGAAAAGATAAGTCAATAGTCCAACAATGAAATTATAAAACTAGCCGGGGTCATTCCTCTGTTCAAGCCCATTATATTCATCCCAATGGATGTTGTGAATGTTGTCCACATTCACTGAAATTCTCATAGCAATTCCAACTAACTGTTTACGCAACTCATATGGGATTCTCCACAACTTATCAACTAAAAGCTCATCCATGGCCTTGAGGAAGAAGTCATATGGGCATCCATTTGTTTTGTTTCTCCTAACAACATGGGGACTCCAGAAAGGAGACTTGTAGCTAGGGCCAAAAATCATTTCTCTTGTATGTGTGTGGATTGAGCCTCATCCCCATCAACACAATATTGTTCTCTTGATAGAATTAAAAATCATAATATGTTAGCCAATCAATTGAAACAAAACTATCTACCATCTCAACTCCAATTGCATATAATTGAAACAATAAACGAAACCATTGCAAGAATCATTGCAAACACTAGAAACAACAATTGCAAACCTGCCGCAGCCTCAAATAGCCCATCATAAAACCCATAGCAACCAAATATAACCTATCACAAAATGCATAACAACAATCATTGCAAAATAGCACTGATGTACGATTAATTTGAAAAATCAATCACATCAATTGACTTTGGAAGGACTCAAGTCAAGTTAGATGGAATGGGGATGATAGATGGTGCATACCAATATATGTCAACACAATTAGAATCACAATAGACATCAAAAAATAATTACCATGATAAATTCATGTATGGAATGTAAATCATATAACCTCCTTCGTAGAAATTAGTCGGATTAGCGTGTGTAGTGTCAAAACGAATAGGGATGATGGCATTTAATCCGTTTAATATGAAACAGTAATCTATGTCACTTACAACTTGGACTAGTTCAAAGGGAATTGTGGAATCAAATGGAATAAGAATGATTAATTATCATGGAATATGGCCAAAACTTTTGGTAAGACTAGGGTTGAAATGGGCAGTATGGATGATGTAGGATTGAGGCAGGCAATGCTCTTCTAGGTGGGACAACTTCTTTAGCCGCAATTTGGATCTCAATGACCATGATGAGCTGATCTAGAGAGTCCATGGCACTAGTACCTCCTTCTCCTGAAGATGATTCTTGTCTTTCCCATGTACTATGTCCCAACTATGATGCATCATGTTGTTGGAGAGATGCATTATGTTCTTCTAAAGATATATGGCCATGCTCCTCAAAGGGAGATGCTTCGTCATTTTGTGTAGAGAGGAAGCACTCTCATCCAAGTTCTCAAATAGCCTTCTTCCCCTCATTGATGTTGACACATTTGTCTTAATTATTGTCTTTAAAAGGTTTGGGGAGAGCAACTCTGTCTCTTGGGTAAGGCCAAGAGATGGAGTTGTAGTTGTAGCTGTAGCTGGAAGTGGAGATGGGCATGGAGGTATGCTTGTTGCACCTTGCTCTCAAAGTCCAACTCTCTTCTTAATCACCCTGCACCACTGATTGAGAGATGCAATTTCTCTTTGTATCCTTTACTTCATAGCATTGTTCTCCTCTCTAAGTTTCATGTTGATGTTATACAAGTACTGAAAGTTCTCACACACTTTCTTTAAGAGCTCATCTCTATCATCTTGCCTGATGCTTCTCCTAACATTATCCTCATTAAATCAAGAGGGCACTTGGGAGGTCTCCCCCTTACTATCAAACTTCATGGTGCATTGCCTCTTAGCATAAGGTACTTCAAGAGAGGATTGGGATGCCAAACATGACAGCTTCAATTGCTGCCTATGTAAGATCTCCAACTTTAGTCCGATTTTATTTTGAATTAATTATGTGTTATTGTATGGTTTTCTTTAAAGTGCCAGTTTGACTTGATTTTGAGGTTAAGGGTTGGTCATTATGGTTATAATAAGGTTTAATTTCATTTCTATGGGTTTTAATATCAAACCTAATTTATCCTATTTTTAGGGATTTTATGGGAATTTTACATAAATTAAGGGTGTGCCCACAGTAAGCCCCACGTCCATGATTAGATGGTGAGTGTCCCACATGAACCATAAATATCAATTACTTCATTTTGAAGAGTTTTAGAATTTTTAAGCTCATTTTTAGCCTTAAATTGAGCCTAATTAGCTACTTAGGGCATTATAATTGTATTCACAACCCAATAATTTGTACTTATACCCCAATAGTTTACTATATAAGGAAAACCCTAGCCCATTTCCCAATAGGGAAAGGGTTGGTTAGGAGGCAAGGTTTTGCCCTAATCCCCATTGCAAAAGAGTAAAAACCTATTTAGGTGAGTTTTAAGGCCTAATCTTCTGAATTTTCTCTTAATTTCTCTTATTCCCACTTTCCCCCAAATGGATTCTTGATTTATTGTCACACCTTAGGTTTTTCTACACATCTACTTTAAAATTTTTCTAAAATTTCTTTTTCAAAACACGAATGTAAATCAAATTAATTAACAAAATTCAAAATGTGTGAAAATAACTTTCGTAAATTAATTCATCATACGACAAAACTAAAATTTTCAAGTGTGACCCAAAACGAAAACATATAAGGAAAACTCGCCATGGCCATGCTCTTTTAAAACAATAAATACATCCTACGTCTTTCTGAGTACAAGCTCTTCAACAGTCTGTGTTCTGATTCATATATGTACAAATCCAGAAAATAATACAGTTTTCTTACCTTAACCAATACATGAGATCGTGGCACTAAAATCCTCAAAGTTTCACTACGATTTCGCTGCACTCCATGTTGAGGAAGGATAGTCCACCACGGGGAGAAGTCTAGTCCAAAAAGTTATCGATCAACCTGCAAAAGCCTCCGAACGAAGGGACTAAAAAGATAGGGTGAGTATCTTCATATTGAGTAGGAAAATAGCTAGTAGGGGAAAAATAAATCAATGAACTCCATAAGATCATACATAAATGCTTCTATGCAATCACACATGAAGCAAACAAAATAAGAAACAAAAACATGGTCACGCATACAAATCATCGTACAAGTTGAACTTACACTTACTCATATATCATGCTCTTACACTTACACTCTGAATCAATCTTATTAGTTTACTCATACAAGCGTATGCTTACACTTACAACATACACCTACTCGTACGACCTTATTCGTACGAACTTACTTATATGACCTTACTCATACAATCTTACTCTTACACATAAACGTACTCTTACATCTTCCTTAGAAGCTTACACTTACACTTACCGTCTGAATCAAAGTCTCACCAACATATTCGTACAATCTTACTCATACTCATAAACGTACTCTTACTATTTTTCATAGAAGCTCACATTACTCTGGATCTTACACATACAACTTACTCAGAATCTGAAACATACAACTTACTATTACTATCGTACACATACTACCAATAACTGAAGCTCGTTACAATTAATAAGCTTCAGCGTCAGAAAGGAAAGAAATGCTACTGGGGTGTCACCTTAATCTTCGGGGAGCAACTAAACACCATGGACTTTTCCGAAGGCAAGGCACACCTATGTTCACGAGGCACAGGATCAAACAGGTAAGAGCATATCCATGATACTACTTACCTGAGCGTGCAAATGCCCACTCTCTACGGCCATACAGTGCCAACTAAGGGGAGAAAACATACAGTGCCACTCTTAGGCAGGAACCTTATAGTGCCTCTCTTGGGCAAAACCTACAGTGCCATTCGAAGGCAGAAAACATACAAAGCCCACGAAGGGCGGAAACTTACAGCTCTCTCAACATAGCATCAAATGTTTGGGCTAAAATACAGCACCAAGACCAAATCCCCCAGGATAACACCATGGCTAGACAAGGAAAGACACTCAGTCGATTACTTATCAACTAGCACAAAAATGGAACTTAATCCATCGAAACCCTCAGTCTCAAACTCACAACATTATCAAATTAGGGTTACTTACCATTCAAGTTTATATTAGATAAGTTATGCATGTATAATTATGCTCGAAACGACTACCATCTTATATTCTTCAGCCAACAAGGCTAGAAATATGTCCATCCAGAAGTTCCAATCCACAAAGGTAGCATTCTTTACTTAACTCATCCCCCACCCTTACACTCACAACCTTAACCGATCTCTGCATAGACTTAAACTCGAATTCCATACTGATAATCTTACCATCATACACTTACGGCCTTACGTCTTACACCATCCGCCTTAAAACTGAATCTTCTTACTCGAACTCCTCAAAAGTGGACCCTTTTGACCTAAGTCTTGTTATCAAACCCTTACTAATTCCTTACTCATTATTCTTTCATTACAATTCATATTGCGTACATTATGCATGTATAATTATGTTGTCCACTCTCACTAATTCACAAATTCCCCCTAACGTTAAGAACCTTAAATCTTCCGTATCCTTACATTGCTCACGTCTTCTACCCATTGCTCCAACGTGCCACCCCACTCAATCCAAACTAATTTTTCAATCTCATCAAATCCAACCTTCACTTGTCAATCTTGCATCTTTCCTCGCCCGACATACAATCACAGTTTCTACGACATAACCCACAAAGTACTCCTTCGCCAAACTTACAATCAAACACTTCTACTCATGCCCATCAATCACATACCACCAGTTCACAATGAAGATCGCACGCTCTACTCACATACATACGATTCATAGCAACTTACTACATGCCCTTAGTCCTCATTAACATACACACGCAATTCACATACATACAACATGCTTTTATGATCAGCATAGTCATGCAAAACATTAAATTGTAAACTCCTAGCATGCTACTACACAAACAAAGCATGCTATAATGAAATTACGAGTTCAAGGTCCCCTACCTCTTAATTCATGTGAGTTTGATGGCGAGCAAACAACAGTGGCAGCGTCGATAGCGGAATAGGCGGCCAAAAATACTGCACTGAGAGAGTCATTGTTGTCCCGAGGATTTTCATAAATGCTGAAATTAATCTCGATAAGTTAAACTAATTTCACTCAAAGCAAAGATTGGGTGCACTAAGGCGGCCAGACATAAGGTCATGCCACTAGAAATGGCAAAAGCGACCATAGAATGGGAAATGACTGATTGGAGGTCGGCCAATAGTTTAAAACACTTGTTGGCCACAAAACGTTAAAATAGACCGCATACTACATCCAACGGTAACAATTCCCCATTGTCAAAGCCTCACAACATGGCATAGGATTTCGTTGTGTACATACAGACATAAGGGAGACAGAGGAGGCCTTAATGGCCAAATTGCCTAGTGGTGGAATCGTTCACTCATCATACCCCTCCAAGGCAGTGTCTTTAACATAGACTGCACACGCAACACAAGCATGAGAGGTAGCCTAGGGGAGGATAGGCTGTCAGTGGTCAAACACAAAAGAGGTGGGGTTCACTAGTGGCGGTCGCCCAAACAAAAGTTGAGGGCACTAAGGGCTAGAGAAAGTGGCCAACAAAGGTGGTGTCATATCTAAACGCTTACCCACAATCATATTGTCGTACAGACGATCGTGCATCAAGCACGGCTTACGGTGGAGGTTATGGGCACAACATCGGTTGAGCCTTCGATGGATAGAGTCTAATAGCTAACAATGTTACTTCCCCTTGGAAGGATATGAATTTGGGGACTCTTTCCTCTTTTATGGGTCGTGCATAACAGGAAGTGGGGGTGCAGAGCTAGAATTGGGCCCGAAGTGCTAGCCCTTGCTATCACTAGGCTGAAGCAGAGCTCTAGTTGGTCGGACATGTGGCCCATGTCCGCACAATATCGAGCTGGACTTGTTGGGTTTGGTTGGAGCAGGGCCCATCAACGGCAATTAGAGACGTGACCCAAAGTTTAGGGGTTCTAGTGTGTGCAGAAGACATGCAGAGGAGGCCGGAAGCAACAGCCCCTTATCGTTATTGGGTCAAGTTGACATCCACAGTTGTCTGCTAGCTGATACCGGGCAGCAGAACACCCGGTCAAAGAAACAAAGAGACCTAATTTAACTAGGGCAACAGTGTATTGAGTTGGGGCACAGACACGCATCACTAGGCCACAAATGGCTAGACAGGGCCAGGGGTCGAATTTGGTGGATGGCGGCGACCCAGTAGTCACCGGATTGCAGCGAGCCAAATGGACGTTCACCCGATGTCATTCGATGTTAGAAAATGAATGCCATGATCGAAAATTTACTCTGATATAGGTCGGCCAATCAAATTAATCAGAACTGATCTAGGCAAGGAAGGCTAGACCTCGGTACCTTGACATTTTCAGTATGAGGCGACAATCAGGAGGCTAATCAATGAGTAGCAGCCAGTAGTGAAAACAAATGACAAAATCAACAAAATGGGGGAAATTCTACCCGGATCAAAATGGGGCAATGGAGGGGTTGAGGAAGGCAATGATTTGGGCCGAAGGCGGCCTTGTCATCATTGGTTTGCAGTAGGCTGAAGGTGGCGGCCAACAGGGAAAGCAATTGATAGAACAAAAATCTACGGACTAGGAAAAATTCCATCCGGATCGGCATAGGGCAAAGGAGGGTGAGAGAGGTGGTGGCTAGGGTGGCGGCTGAGGTGGCAACCTTGCCGTCACCGGACTGGGGGATGGCCAAAGGTCAATCGGTGATGGCCGGCCACCAGTGGCATGGCTAGCAGCCGCAACAAACAAACACAGAAAATAAATGGGCGGCGGGATATTTACCTCACAGTGTGGAAGCAGGGACGGGGAGGCCAAGATGGCGGTGGCCAGAGGTCACATTGGCCAGGGTGGAGCTGTGGCAGCAATTTGGAACCCATGCAATGGCGGCAATGGCAGATCGGGTAAAAATAGCAGTTCACGAACCAAAATGGGGAGGAAGGAAAAAGCGGCAGCGGGTGGCAGGTGGCAGGCGGTGGGGAGGCTGAGACGGAGGTGTCCGGAGGTAGTCATGGCTGGGGCAAAGCCGTGGCGGCGAGTTGGCTACCATGCAGTCGGAGACGGCGGTGGATTGGCAGGAAATTTTCAAAAAAATGGGGTTACAGGGCGAAACTGGAGAGAGGGATGAAGAAGTGGTGGTTGGCGGGGCCAGGCCAGGGAGGTGGCAACTGCGTCGCAGAGCCAAGGCCGGCCAAGCTGAAGCTGGCGGCCAGTGTCGGCGCTGCCTCTGGCCAAACAGAGTGAAGGGAGATCCCCTTCACTGTTCACGGGTTGGGCTCGCCTCCGATTCTTATTAAATAATTTAAATTTTTTAATTTTTTTTCCAACTATTCCTCTATTCCTATTTCTATTCTCCCGCGTCTCGTCTTATTTTTATGCCAAAAAATTTCTGTGATGCGTCGAGGCCCATGACATGCGACTAAACACCACTCCCGACTCTTATAGTCGTGAATATTACAATTACGAATACGCCAAAATGTCAAATTTCTTCATCAAAAAATATGAACAAGAAACTACAGAACATTACAGAAAATAGCAAAAAATATGCAGAAAAATTACAAAAAAATCTGGGATGTTACATTTATTTTAATAAAAATATTATTTTTAATCTCTATTTCAAACCTAAAAGAGGGATTTTCATTTTTAATAAAAGGAAATCATAGATTTACTTGTTTTCAAAGTTATTTAAACTTAATATTCGATTTTGATTAAGTATTAGTCAAAACCGTAATTTTGGGTAGGATTTCTTATGGAGTAGAGCTTCAATCTCAACCCAAAATCTTCTTGAAGGTAAGGGGTTTTCATCTCAACTAGTTTTCTATTTTAGATTTCATTTTTCAATGGTTTAAGTGGATTTATGATTATTTATGTGCTTTAATGGTGGATTACTAAAAGGATGTCCTTTATGTTGATTTTCTTATGATTAAGCTTAAGAATGGCTAGGTCTACCATGTTTTAGGTTTGTATTTTGATATCATGAAGTTTTGAAGTGATTCTAGAATTTTTCTAGCATGTTTAGGTATTTTTGGTTTCATTTTAGTGAGGTTGAAGACGAGCAAGATTTGGGTATAAAGTGAACTGTTAAGGGCAATAGGCATTCGAATGGCCTATCTGGCTGATCAAATGGCATTGCGTTCAAACAGCCCAATAGGGCATTCCAATGCCCAAACGACAGTTTTGTCATTCTTGTACATTTTGGTCATTTCTTGTTATTCATCCATAAATCTAATTATTTATTATTAGAATGAGTTATTATTGCCGATAAATGCTGCTAGGATTGCATGAAGAATCATCTTGGAAATTAGGATTGAGTTCAAGTATGATTTGGGTTATGTTTGGTTAGTTTTAGAATGAGATTCTATTTGTCTTAAAATCATGTTTGATGATTACTTCATAATTTCTTGATGATCCAGTAGGTTTAGCTATGAGGATTTGTATATATATTGCACATGTTATGCTAATTATTAGTGAATTATGCTTCCATATTCTAGCTTAAGTATAGTGATGTTTATCCTTGCCTAAGTCTAGCATGATGTTATAATTGTCTTGGACTCGTATTTCGATATTTTTACCATACTTGCTTCATGATTTAGTAGGGAAGGACTATGATAAAATCATAGTTATATGTATATAATTTCGATTATAGTTTGTTCATGATTCACAGGTATTCACATAGACTTGGACACTACCATTTATGTACACACTTGTGTTGATGTGTGATGATGATTTGACATAAATGGACCATAATTGATGCACATGTGGACTGATTAGAGCATATCTTTTTGTATGTGGACTCATGTAGCATTGCTCACGTATGTATAATATTGTACGCATCATGAAAATGATTTAAGAATGAGATTAATCACCATTAGTCATGTTTGATCGATTGGATGCAAGTTGATGTCATTGATCGTCAGATTAATTGATTGAAGGCTTATTGAATTGATTGGTCTAGAAGAACATGATTTGTTTTAAAGTCAATCTTGATGAGCAGTAGAGCTTGAGACTTGCTACCTCCCCGGGTTGAGAAGAGCAGAATGTTATATGTATTACTTAATGAGATATCTAGACCATGCAAATGTATGTGGTATGTCCAAGTTCATCGGCTTACCACATATAATGCTTAAAATTGTCTTGATGAGTAGATGTGTTCGGGATTGTCTTGATGAGCAGTAGTGCTTAGGACTATCTTGATGAGTAGTTGTGCTTAAGGCTTTGGTCTTGATGAGCAGTCTTACTCAGAGTTTTTGACCCTGATGAGTAAGTTTATTTTTCTCTATATTTGAGACATTCACCATTTGTTATTGTTGCATGTGTATGTGATGTTATGATCAATTACACAGTTGTTGTGTAGGGATAAGGGAGCTTATGTTACACTTGTGGATATGGCCTAATTTGCAAGTTGTGCAAGTTAGTGTGTTTGAGACACTTGATTTGTAGGGTGAATGTTCTTTATTGAGAAATAAATATGCATAATATATTTATGTTGAGAAGTTACTTCATGCTGGATGTGATTATGTTTACACATGAGGTGTACGATTTATATGAGATATGTTGAACCCATGATGCACAGGAGGCATGAAAATTAGATGATGAGATTATATGGGTTATAGCATGGTATGCAGGTGACATGAGAATATGTCCATGAGATATGCTAGAAATTGTATGACATGCATGTGGCATGAGTAAATGCTTATGGATGGTAAATTATGGCATGAATGCACATGTTTATGTCAATATCCTATGGTGAATGGGTATGACGGTTGATTTTGTGACTAATATTATGTGATTTACCTGTGTTGTCATATTTAGATTTACTTTCTATAATTTAAAGCCCTTACTGAGCTTGTGGATCACCCCTCTTTCTTGTGTTTTGTTTGAGGGCTGCATGTCGTGCTACGCAAGTTGTCCGGATGGACTTTTTATGGAGCGTATGGGTGATGATGTTGCCTAGGAGGGGTTACTTGGAGATCTAGAGTTGTATGATTGCTTATATAATATGTTGTATTGAGATATTGATCTACTTAATTATACTTCATACTCTATTAGCCAATGTTGGCTTAGTCTTTTATTAGCCATTGTGAGCTCAGACTACTCTTGTACTTGGGCCAAGTGTGGGCTGCTTTGTACTAAGTATGTGGGTTTGTAACTAGACTAATATTTAATTAGTACTCATTTATTTCTCAATTCGCTCTTGTACAAAGTTAAAGTGTGCAACTCCATAGTGAACTACCCAAGTAGGGGTTATGCCTTCCTCATTCCAACAATACTTCATCGTGCAACATGCAATCTTCCCCTTAGACTGGGTCTGGCTCAGGGTTGACATGCATTTGGGTGTGACAGCCTCTTCATTTGTCATTTCAACATCTTCAAACCACTAGTTCTTAAGGAGGTGCTCATCCTCCCTCAGTGATGAGGAAGAATGAACTGACCACTATCGAATTTGAGGTATTTCATCAAAAATCCTCTCAAGTCATCCCATAGATGGCACTAGACTAAAATACAAGTACTATAAAACAAGATATACAATTCAAGGATATTCAAATAAACAACACATATTTTCTGTAACATGTTATGATAGTATTACAATGCAGATTGTGATGGTTTATAGTTAGTTGCGATGGAATAGTGATGCATGTTGTGATGCCTATAGTGTGGTTTCCTACATTGCTATCCCAACATGCATCACAAATCCATTGCAATGCCATTGCAACTTCCACTAACCCATCGCATAAAACTGTCTCAATACAATCGCAACTAACAGTAACAATTATCACTATAAATATTCATTTCCATATAAGTCCCAGCATATAAATATACCATCAATATACCATACCATGATAAACAAGATTGCCGCACAACCAAACATATTGAATATCTTCTTGTAAATGTTGTCAGTCGCATTCTTCACGCTACTCCTTAGTTGAGTATATACCAACTTGCCCCAAGGTACATTCTGAAATTTTATCGATTTTGGGTCATTCATTATAACTCAAAACTTGTTCTCCACTGTACCCCCCTGGTCGTGGCCTTAGGAACATAGCAAGCTCTTACATTAAAGTGAGCATGATCTTATCCTCTGGCTTTGCTCTCTTAAGGCCATGACATTCCATATCACCGCATTGTGGATTGCTTGACTGTTTAGAAACATCTTGGCCTTGAACTTGCTTGTGGCAATTTTAGGTATATCCTCCTCCCCTTAAAATACTAGTGGAAATCCCAATTTGTGAGTGACATCCACTTCCCTTAGGGTGGCCATCTTACCACAAAAAGGAAATGTTCAGCCAAACTCTTGGACCAACAACATGCTAGCAATCTGTTGGTGGCACATCATCATTTCATGGAGATCAATCAAGCATTTAAATATTGTCCTTTTAAACCTATCTCTGACATCCCCGATCAAGAATGTATCCTAGTCTTTCAACTTGGATGTAGTGCATCTACAGTCAACCTTTCCAATCTATTAAAAAGAATGAATTCAGCCTTATCATTTCATTTCATTGATACATACATAATTAAATATGTTGTTATGTTGTGCTGGTTAGGATGTAATGCAGATCGCAATGATAGTTGCCATGCTATGACGATGCACATTGCGATGACATTTGTGATGCCATTGCAATGTACATCATACTATAATTGTGATGCAAATGGAGTGTAATTTCATTGACTGTCACAATTCAGATGGCCCCTACAATTACTTGAGATGCCCATTTCAATACCTCATCATCGCAAGCCCATCGCAAGTATACACCCCTTATCGCAAACACTTTGTACACTATATTTACTACATATTGTAAACACATTGCATACCAAAAAATGATAGCATAAAAAATTGTAAGAACATTTGAAAGGGTTTACTGGACTTACGTTAATAACTCTTGACATTTTTTTGATGCAATATGAGGTCTCCCTTATGGAATCATAAATGGTTGTTGAAGTCTAGTTGGATTCGCGAAGAGGTTGGTTGTCCTTTTCTTTGCCTGTTACAAAGAGATTGAAGAATGAGAGTAGAATTGGATTGCATCTTCAAGTGAAAATTTTCCTTTTCTTCTCCTTCTTACAGAGAGATTGCAAAAGGAGAGTGGAATGCGATTGTATCTTCAATTGTTAATGACTGTTGAAGAAGGAGAGAGAAAGGAGACTCGAATGGATTGCGACTGCTTCATCTCTTCACTTCTAAAACGCATCTCTTCCTCTTCTTGTTGGGGCAAAGGACAACATCTCTTCCTCTTACAATTGGGGTGAAGGAGAACTCTCTTCCTCTTCATCCCTTCCTCTTATTGTTGGGGGTGAAGGAGTGCAATGGTCTTTAGCTTGTGATGGAACAAAGTGGGTCATTTGGCACCAAATCCACTTAGTAGGGTGGAACAGGAAGAGCACCTCAAAAGTTCCTATTTGTGCTCTAAAATGAGTAGGTCTCATATCAAAATGAATTTTTCCAATGGAACCCATGGCTTGATTTGGGATTATTTCACACATTGCGGCCTATTTTGGAAAATTTTCCTATCTCTCTTAATAAAAAGAAATTTGCGCTTATTTTTAACAATCAAAAGTTTGTTGTTTAAACAAATCTAAACCAAATCAGATTAGTTTTCCTGTCATCTATAGCTTAAACTTATTATAAATATATATATGTGTGTGTGTGTGTGTGTGTGTGTGTGTGCAATTAAGTTACTAATAGGTAGTTCTCTATTTCTTGCCCTCTTTTCCTTCTCATTATTTAGTGAGCAAAACTAACTCATTGAATGTTATTATTTTACTAGTTAAACTCTTACCTCAGGAAAAAGATATTATTGTACTCTTTTAAATTGCTTTTCTTACTCCATTCCCCCTGTTAGTTCTCTCACCTATATAGTAACCCAACTATAATAACCAGTTTTTCGATTAAGCTAACCGAGGGGTTAGGGGTAATTATGAATTTTTAAATAAGTTTTAGGCGATTTTAGGGCTATGTATTTGGTTAGAGCTCTAAGTAACAAGCGTAGCGAATCGAATAACACATAAAATAGAGGTTGCGAGCAAAAGTTATGATTTTGGGAAGCATGCCATATGGGCTAGACCCACTTAAAAAGTGCAGGAAAACCTACTCATATGTGGTCCAGTGTCGAAGGGCTCATCGATACAAGTTTATTGGTACCAAGAACGGGTGATTCTAACTTTCAGGTAAGAAGATATCGCGTGTTGAACTTGAAATAATATTTAGTGTAAAATAATAAAAAATTAGAGAAGGATGACATTGATGGCATCATCAATGACGTTAGCAGTGTAAGCCACGCTACGCCATCCACTGGGCCAATCAAGGCATATGAGACTTGCTACAGCACATCGCAGGATCTGCATCCATGTGACGTGTGATGTCTACTGACAGTGCCACGAGCTGCACGCGCACCTCACGTGGTGCCGCCTCTCTGGCGTGAGTTGTGTGGCATCCTTGCATGTGTGTGTTTTTCTACTCGTTCGCTCATAGGTCTTCAATATAAATTCAAATTTTTGGTCAACCTTCTGAGGGAGTTTTCTTGCTCGTTTGGATTTCATTTTCATTAGTTCAAAAGGCGTTCTTAGCTAATTTTAGGGTGTTCTACCCAAAGGAAGCATCCATGCTTCAAGTTGGCAATCATATATGAGGAAAACATCTCAAGGTAAGAGGAAGCTTTCCCATCACCCTCAAGCCCTAGAAAGAGAGTGGCCCGGAGCAAAAGGAGGCTTCGCCCTCCATCTTCATGCTACAACAAGAGAAAGACCCAGAGTAAGGGAGGCACTATCCTCCACAAAAGGGCCACGCAGTGAGAGAAACCTAGGAAAGGGGAGGTTTTGTTCACAGCTTACGAGCATGGTAAAAGAAAATAGTCTCTGGGTAAAGGGAAGGTCTATCCTTCGGCTAAGGGCATGTAAAGAGAGAAGTGTCTCTAGGTAGGGGAGGTATTGTTCGCAACCTTCGGGCACAGGAAGTGTAAAGTCCCAGGTTAATGTGAGATTATGTTCGTCGCCTTCAAGCCGCAAAGAAAGAAACGTCCTGGGTTAAAGAGAGGTGATGTCTACAGCCTTCGAACATAGTGAAAAAAATGTTCCGGACCTAGAGAATATTCTACCCGCTATCTTCGGACCTGAAAGGGAGGACACCCTGTGGAAACAAGCAACTTCAAATGCCACCACTACTTCCTGAACTATAAGGAAGTAAGAGTTTCTGACTTTCCAATTTAATATTACTTATATGCATGAGCAACTTAATTAGTAATATTAATATACTAATTAAGATATATGATTTACTATAATCTAATGGATTTTGATTCAATCTGCTTTCATATGCTCTGTTTTGATCCAATCTGCTTCGAAATATTCTAGTTTGATCTGATATGCACTGATCTTATCTGATATTCTATGGTATGGTCGGATAAAATCTGATATGATCTAATGAGATCTAATATGATCCAATTTGCTTAGTTATATGTTCTGCTCCGCTCTATGATAGAGTGGGATGTGTCATTCCGCTAACTTATTGGCTTTTGTTCAACTCTGTTGATTTATGAAATTTTCATCTAACTCCGAATGATTTATTCGGATATAAGGATATACATATTTTAACGTATATAATTTTGAGATTCCTGAAGCATGTATTAGCTGTTAGGTAGAACTATGTTTGGATCCGATCATATTGGAATAACATGGTAGATGTTATTCAGTATGTATGTAGGCAACCAACAGTGAGGCAATGTTTGTCCGATCCAAATTAGTTATCAAATTAGATTTGTTCTAGCCAATGCGTAATGAAGTGCTAAAGCTCCATAATACGTAGAAGAATGTTATGACTCTCGCACATAGAGTCCACAGTTTCTGGTTGGTCCCATTTTGGTTTTTATGAATAATTAATTTAATTAATTTTTGTGTTTTGAACCCCCCATCTAGGTCGGTTTCCATGTTGGGGTGTTACACCAACCTACAAAAGCATTACCCAAATTTTCCTTGTCTTTCTTCTACTCTAGATAGTAGCAACTCATTTCCTTATGCGTCGCTAATACCCAAGGGTAGTAGTGACGCATAAATCTATGTGTCACTACTATATATATATATATATATATATATATATTATTTTTATTTTAAAAAATAATATATAATCAAAATCCTCTTTATCTCTACCTCTCTCTTCTGCGTCTCGCTCTCTTTTTTCACTCTCTCTAACTTTTCTTCTCTCTCTCTCTTTCTCTCTCTCTCTCCCTCTCTCTCTCCTCTCTCTCTTTTTCTCCTCTCTCTCTCTATCTCTCTCCCCTTTCTCTACCTCTCTCTCTCCCCATCTCAAGCTACCTCTATCTTCCCATTCTCTCTCTCCCTCTCTCTTTCTACCTCTATCTTCCCATTCTCTCTCTCCCTGCCCCTTTTATTCTATATTATTTTTTAAAATAAAAAAATATAGTAGCGACACATAGAAAATGCATCACAATTATACTAGGTAGTAGCGACACATAAGGATGTATTACTACTACCCTAGATAGTAGCTACTACTCTAGGGTAGTATAAATTTTTAAATTTTTATATTAAAAATAATGTCTAATTAAAATCATCTCTATCACTTTTTATAATATTTTAAATTTTTAAATATATTATGAAATATATATAATTATATTCTACACAATTAATCTATGAATTATAAAATTAATGCCTTTATTTGCGTCCTTTTTCAGACTTGGCACGCGTGCGTCCCACTTGATATATGAGATGTCAGATTTTGAATCAATAAGGAAATATATCATTCACTCAAGCAGCGGGCAGGTTGCAAGCTCAAACTAATCATCGGGTCTAAAAAATTTTTAACTTAATATCTTTATTCTATCATATGTGACGTTACGCTTTAGCGCCTCAATGGGAGCCCCCATACGATTGGACATTGGATATAAATCATATGATGCACATACATAAATCATAGGACATGCAATGTGCATGCCCCCATGCCTAGGGGTGCAAATGAGCCAAGCTGAGTTCATTTTTGGGTTAGCTTGGCTCAAACTCAAAGTTTTGGGTATTGGCTTGAGCTCGGTTTAAACTCGATCGAGATACCAATCATCTAGCTCGAGCTCGAGCTCAAGCTTGAGCTCAAACTTGGCTCAAGAAGAAAATTAGAAACATGACTTGTGCTTAAGTTCAAATTAGTATACAGTGACCACATAACTTAGATCAAATTTTGCTCGATTGTGGCGTTACCAAAAAGAACAATCTCCTTGGCCACTTCACTTACAATACCTTTTGTGTTAATAATTTCATCAAATAAATATGATGTTCTCATCATTTAAATATATATTTTTATCAAATATAATTTTATCACTCCTTATTAAAATTGTATGCTTGGCCCATGTTATTTAAAATAATATTTATACTTTTTTATATTAATCATATATTTTAATACATAAAAATGAGTGCAAAAACATAATTAATATTTCTACCTCATTATACCAATATATATTTATTGTTTGGTAAAACACAATATTATCAAATACTCCCTCCAACTTAAATTAATAGCTCCATTTGATTTTTTAAAATGAATTAATTTTAATTTATTTTTAAAAACTAAATGGAGCAATAAATGTAGGACAAATGGAGTATCTATAGATACAATATTATAGAAAAATGTCATCATTTAGTAAAAGCTTATAAATTTTAAAATACACAACTAAAGTATAAATAATATTATTTACTTATTTATTAGATTTTTTTAATATTTTCATTTATTGTTATGTTATATCTTGTTTTTGTATGTGTTAACCATATATGCATCTTTTATTAGTCTTCTATAAACATGTCACTATTATTAGCACATATGTACTCCCTCCATACCATTAAAGCGTTCATATGTTTGTATTATACGTATTTTTAGTAGTTTTATATGAACATGTCCTTATTATTGGCACATATATACTATATATATATGTGGCACCACAACCTCTTATACATGCTCCAACCTTCTTTTAGTTGTAGGAAATATATTTATTATTTAATAACCTAAATTTTCTAAATCTTTGTATTCACTTATTACTTCGAGTGTCATCTTATAGCCACCAAAAAGAAAAACTTAGTATGTTTGTAGTTAACTACATTTGTGTACATGAGATATCATATATGAATGTATATCATTTATTTCTATTATATATAAATATAAAATTTTAAAAATATCTCATATATAATATATGTATATTATATCTCTTTAAAATATTTACTTCTAATTAATTTATATCATGTGTAATTAGTAGGGGTGTTAAGGAGCCAGGTCAAGTCGAGTTTTAGTATGTGGGAACATGAAACTTGATATCTTGTTATCTTAGACCCATCCCAAATAAATATGAATTACCCTAATTTTATAAATATAAAAAGACTTCATGATTTAATGCTAAAAAAATAGTTATATAATTATCGTAAAATTCAAATTTCTAAGGATTCCAACTGTAGTCTTCATAGAAAATTTGAAATGATATATCTTAATTTGTTTGACATGTAAAGATAGTAAATAATATTACCATAACATATTGTGTAATTATTGACATATTGTTTGATATGTAGTACAATATATCCCATTTTTTTACTCGGTTGTACTATATATGTATATATTTTATTAAATCTTATTTCTATGATATATCTAAATTTCAATACATATCATATGTAGACATATGTGTATAATGTGTCTTTAAATGTTTACTTCTCAAAAATATATATCATGTGTGATATAAGCCAATACTTAGTACATAGACATTATACATTCATTGATAACATATAAATTTGTAATACATATGTACATGTTATAAATGTAAATTGGGATTATTAATTGTGCACATGTATACATAAGTGTCAATATGCATTTATGTATTTTATAAAATAGATTGATGTATTTTATTCGAGTTTAAGTCGAGTACAAGTTGAGTTTGAGCCGAGTTTGAGTTTTATTCGAGTCGAGCTAGGGTATGCTCGAACTCAACTAAAAAATATTCAAGTTTGAGACGAGTTCGAGCCATATTCTAGTCTAGTTGAGTCGAAGCACCTTTACTCGACGAGTTGAATCAGCTCATTAGCACCCCTACCCATGCCTAATTTGAATCTCGATTGGATACCTATGAAAGCCCGAGCCCACATCACTTAATACTAAATAAATTATACTAATTTTTCAGTAATTATATAGTATGTATCGAAATAATTAAATGATATTTAAGAATTATAAATTTTAGAAAATTAAGGGTATTAGTGATACACAGATATGTGTGCCACAAATACATTAAGGTATTTGTGACGCTTAGCACTATATGTCGCAAGTACTAAGTGTATTTGCGACACATAATACTATGCGTTGCAAATAGATTGTTGTATTTGTGATGCTCATATCTATGCGTCGCAAGTGCTTCATGTGTTGCAAATATCGCTCTCTCTTTTTTAATTAAGAAATTCTTTTAAATCTGATATCTATAAATATGGGTATTAGCAACGCATATTTACATATTTCGCTAATACCCTTATGTATTTACAACACATATTAGCATGCGTCACAAATACTCTATTTATTTGTGATGCTTAAAAAAATCTCACAAATATGTATGGTGGCAGGGGTGCAAAATGTATTACCGATGGTTATTGGTATGCGTCACAAATACAACTTATAATAGTGACGCTTATGTATATTCATCGCTAAAAGCTGAAGTATTAGTGACGTTAGTAATGCGTCACAAATAGTTAGTTATAGCGACGCTTTTGCAAGTGTTGCTAATAAAAGCGTCGCTAAAAACCAGTTTTGTTGTACTAGTTGGAGCAGGAAACTTAATTTATGTTTATGATAGTTGAAGTTTACAATAGTTGCATTTGGTAGACTCTTGTTGATATATAATGGAGGTCTTGTGTTTATATTTGCATCTTTAGTTGAATGATATAAGTGGAGACTTCTTGAGGAGTGTAATGGGTTTATGTAGAGGTATTAACGAGTCCATATGAGTAGAGTATTGGGCTTGCTCTGCATAAACTCGAACACTTTAAGGTCGGATAGAAGCTCAAGCAAGCTCAAATCTTCTAGCTCGAGCTCAGCATGAATTAGAAATTTGGAGCTCAGCTCGAGCTCGAGCTCGAGCTCAAACTCCAACTTCAAAAAGTAAATTATAAGCCCAAGAATGAGCTGAGATCGAACAAAAAAAAAGTAAGATACATTTAAATTTAAAGCACATAAAGTATTCTACATAGTAAGATACTTTTAATATTAAATAATAATAAATATGGTTCAATATGTATTATGACTACACCTTGAGCAATTGAATATATACACCAGGAAAGAAGAAAAGCATGACAAATGAGCTTTAGTTACAAAACCTCCAAAAAGATAGTATTATCATCTTCTTCTATTTACATGCATATAATTACTCCCAAAAATTTAGAAAATAGAAACCTACATATGCAGCATTATCATCTACTTCTTTGTATCTTCCCCTTGCTACATGTATATGAATCATTCAGCAAGAAACAAAAGATAGAAAGCTATATAAAAGAATTTGGAAAACCAATTTTGTTCTTTTTATACATATTCGTGTTTTTGGGTTAGGAATTAGGATGTTGGGTCATCTCCTCAATTATTATTTCAAACTTTGGAAAAGTTCTTGGGTATCTTAGTGTGGTATTATACTAAAATTAATATAATTAGATATGTTTATATAACTATACTATTATTAAAGTGAGAAGGGGGGCAAAGATTTTTGTCATGTTAGGCCTATATTACCCTTCTAAAACAACTCTTAATTAATTGAGAACTCAACACTCAAGTGACTTGAAAGTACAATACAATAGTTTCTCCAATACATTTTACTCTAGAGCTAGCCACATAAAAAATATGGATTTCATGGTCCTAATTGGTTTACAACTTGTCAAACTTTATTTGTATACTATATTAACCTTCCAATGGCATAAAAAAATATGGAATTCAATGTCCTAATTAATTTAAAACTTGTAAAACTTCATAAGAAAATATAAGTACCCAAATATGCAACAGTCAAGAGACTCTAACTTTTAAGTATTTACACAAATTTATTCAACTCTTTTTCTAACCCTTTTTTCTAATTAAGTTCTAAGTTTGTTAGAAGTTCTTAAAAATGCAAAGAGAAGATAGAAGTTGTCTTCAATACAAAGACTTCTTTTAGAGCTTTCTCAATCTAAACACAGTACAAAATGAAGTTAGCAGTCAGGTTTCCCAATGTAAGCATAACCTTATTTAGAGAGCTCTCACGTTCTACCACCCAAACTCAGAAGACACACATTCAATTTTATCTCTGTAAGTACAAAAGCCACCTGCCTCCTCTCTCTACAATTTATGTAATTTTCCTATAAAAATTATACTCAGTCCATATCTCATGGGACGTTCTAACTAATTTATAACTTGTGAAACTTCATATGTATATACTATATTAAAGTAGGGGTCAAGGGAATTTTTAGTTCATTTTAAAATATCAAAAATCACACTTAATATGAGATAGATAGAGTATTTAATAGTTGTCAGCCAATCATTGTATATGATAAAATTTTCTCCTCTATTATATGATAGATAAGTTGTACGTGAAAATTTAAGATTTATACTATAATATTTTTGCCACAAACTTGGTAATTCTTTCTTTATGTGAAATATTATAGTGAGCACAATGTATAGTAGAGGTAAATATGCATATGATGGAAAACATATAATTTTGTAAGGGGCAAAAAAAAAGTAGCATACCCACAATAACCTTCGTACATGAAAAACTAGACAGATGATTTTAGAATATGTAATGTTATAATGTAGTGGATGATGGGGAGGGGCTATTAAAAAACCTACAAGTTACATAAAGATAGTATTTGATTTTTTAAGTTTATTGCATACTTCCTAGTACACACAAGCCATGTCGAACTTGTGCCCTTTTAGAACAGGGGATCATTTTCCCCTGTTCGATGATATGGGAAGAAGAAGAAGACTCCTGTACTGGAATCTAATTCTAGTCCTGTTCACCTAAAATTCCTAAATAATGTATAATTCCGACCCAAAACAAGTTCAATTATTTTATACATTATAAAAAATTGGAAAAAAAATGTCAACAATCATAGAATAATATAACAAAGTTTTAGACGTGGTTTCAGTGTTTGAATTTTTGTAGGTATAAAATTACTAATATACCCCTAGTCTTTACCAACCCCTTTTGATTATTTTGGTTCACAACCCATTTGCGCTACAAAATTACAAAAAATTAGGAGTAGTCGCATATAGTGTTAATGGTGAATTCAGAATAATTTTGGACTTAAAAAAAGTTTATTAAGAATTAATGTTTTTACCTCCTAATGTGGATCGAGCTCATGATTTTCTAAATAATTAATAGGAACAACCTTTTAAAAAAAGGATTTACCTATTGGAAAAATATTGACTAATCTATGCTCTTACAAACTCAATGATTTTGCCAGGGAGAAGCAAGGTTTGGACTAGTTTGAGCATGGCCTCGAGTTGACCCATGCGTACACGCCTAGTCTTGGTTCTCTGGACGTTGTTTGACATAGTTATGTCAATAACAATGGTACTTGTAGGTCTCATGATGTAGATTCCTTTAGAAGTCTATTAAACATAATTTTTTGGCATGATGTAGATTCCTTTAGAAGTCTATTAAACATAATTTTTTGGCATGTTGGGACAAAGTGTAAGTGTCATATTACTCTCACTTAATAGCCATAGTTGCACTGACCCATGTGGTCACATGCCTTTTTGGTATCACATTTTTGGGGCTTTAGTCCTCATCTTTTTTGAGGCACTGTGTGTGCACCTATGTTTATGGGCATCATGGCAAGCTCATCTACCTCCAATCATCATTGTCCATGAGCATGATGATACCCATATCTATAGGCTCATGGCTGATCCTAATGAATCTCTAGAAAGTGTTGGGATTTACTTCTTAGTTTCGCAACCTACTCCTTTGAGCATGAGTCTGTTTACTCTTAGCCATGGAATCCGTTTCTTAGTGGAAAAGTTTATGTTACTCCCTGTTGTGTCAGAGTCGACTCTACTCCTAGGAGTAGAGTTGTTTCCTTCAGCTGAACATGATTTTCAGTCTTGTGACATCCTACGGATGTTATGATCTGTGTGGTTATGTTGTTTGTGACATTTACCATTTTGTAGTATTAGTTTTTGGTTCCTTACCTGATTTGTAATATTGCTTTAATATAAGTGGTCTTTACATCTTACTAAATGCATCTTTATGATGCAGGGATAACTTAGAAAGCCTAGAGCTTTAGTGTTTATTGCTTTACACATGTTTGTTATTTTAAACAATTCATCTAACCATTTGTTAAGTAGGAATTGACAAATGCAACACTATGCTCACCATGTACAATTGCGAGCATGTACACACACACAGATACTACACGCCATATGTATATATATATATATATATATATATATATATATATATATATATATATATATATATATATATATATATATATATATATATATATATATATATATATATATATATATATATATATATATATATATATATACACACACACACACACACATATAGCGTGTAGTATCAAACAATTGCGAGCATGTACACACGCACAGATACTACAAGTCATATGTATATATATATACATATGATGTGTAGTATCAAGTCAACTTGATAAACTCTATATCACATTGAATTCTTTAAAGAGCCCCTTCTTGTGGACGACTTCAAAAGGAGGTATCACACACACACACACACACACACACATGTATATATGGCATGTAGTATCAAGTCAACTTGATAAACTTTATATCACGTTGAATTCTTTAAAGGGCTCATTCTTGTGGGCCACATCGAAAGGAGGTATGAGACCAAGGGGGGTGCTCAGAAAATCATATGGAAAAGAAATTAATGTATTTTGGGTTAATTTTGATAAGTGGGGCCCGCTTATCAAGATAGGTCAAAGTTTCAACCCCAAATTAATGGCTTAAATTTAATATGGTTTAAATAAATAGTCCTACATATTAAAATATTCTCAAATTTGGTAGACCCACATCTTCAAATAACATATTTAAAGTCTAATTGGTACCACACCCATTGTACAACTTTAAAGACCCAAATTAGAAAATATAATCTCAACTATTGATTTTATTGTGAGATTGAAGCACCACGATGAACGGACCCAAAATTTATGACCCCTTATTTTTTATGATGTTTTTGTAATTTTTTTTAGTCCCACACTCAACAAATATTAGTAAAATCTATATTTTGAAAATCAACCTCATAAAATATTTTATCAAGTTGACTTGAGCTTACCTTTTTCCTATATGTGTGTGTGTGTGTGTATGTATATATGTATGTATGTATGTAACCAAATTTTTAGCTTTTCAAAACATTTAATTTACATGATATATGCCAATACATAGAAATTATATGAACAAGATACATATATGATATGTTCTAAATGCTTAAATTGCTTGTATATAAATGTTTTGCACATATGTTATAAGTACATATTTAAATTAATAATTAAGTATATATGTGTAATATTTATTTCATATTTACGTTAATTTCATAATTACATTCGAGTTTGAGCTAGGCTGAGTTGAGCAAACTTATGTTTGAACTCAATTGGAGCTTGTTCGAGATTGAGATGAGCTCTAGCCGAGCCTTATTCAAATTAACCCCAATTTGAGCCGAATCGAGTTAAGCCTGCTTAGCTCACCAAGTAGGCTCGACTCCTTAACTGCCTTAGGTTTATGTGTATCAAATTTGTATAAAATTATATTATTTGAGGATGTAGAATTGGTTTATAAGTATGGAATTAGTATATATTGATATTATTTGATGGGTGAGAGGTGGGGTGGTTTTTATTCTAAGCCAGGCCTACAAAGGCTCACCTACCAAATAATCTCAACTGGCCAGGCCGGACCACCAATGCTGGTGGGTGACCTGGTCACTTTCAAAAACACTAGTTTTGCCCACTGCGTGATAACTCACTAGTAAATGGAAAGTAATCCATGGAAACAGGTGAAAGCTTCCATGACTCTACACATTGTTAATTTGTATGGTTCATAGAATTTGTCCACGCTTAATTGTAAATCATATTAGCATATCTTTTTTTTTTTCAAATTTAAAACGTTGTGACCTGGTCCGTTCAAAACATTTTATTAGTAAAAAGGTACAAAAAATTGATCGCCTCTCATCCTTTTATCTATGCAATGTGAAAAATGGTTGAAACCTAAAACTTGATCTAGAGAAATAAATTAGGCAAACACTTAGGAAATGAACACGAGATAATTAATAACTTTAAAGGTCCTAGCCTAATCGGAAGGTATGAGGCAGAGGAATCCATTCTTTTTCAATTTTATTAATTCTATGTATCTTATAAATATCAATTTTATGTAATTATTATTAATTGCGTAGATTAACCCACAAAAGGGACCGACCTGAGGGCTTACCACCTTCCATGTCTTCCAATCAATCTGGTCATGTACTTGTCTAGCAAGACCAGTTTTTGTGACCAAGGCTTAGTGACCAACAATAGGAGGTTGTCACATCACTAAAGAAGTGCGAGAGAAACTTGAGAACTAGATCTAACAACTTATAAGGTTTCCCCCTCCATGTATTCATCCCTGCTCACCATGAGGCCCACGTAAGGAATGTCTAGGTACCATTTATTTTTAAGATTTTAAAAATAAGCATGTCCCAAGCATTCCTTTCACCGGGCTCATGGTCAATGGGGAGCATTAAAAACTCTTCCCATGTTCATTGGTTATGCATGTCGGTCATGGTAAGTGGTCATTAGAACATTTTTTTGTAATTTTTTTTAGATAGGGATTATGTGGCCCCGTATTTTTTCTATTTAGTGGGACCACATGCCCCTCGTTAGAGTCTTTGCAAGCTAAGTGACCCCTTTGGCTCTGTCCTGGTGGTCCCAATGTTTATGCTGACCAATGGGAACTCTGCTTGACTCCATGATAGAAAGAAAAAAGTTTGCCTTACGGACCATAAATAATGTGTAGAAGTTTAACTAACAAAGATTATAAAAGCATAAAAATTTATTGTCAATTAATATGAGGAGGGAAAACCTCCATCTTGGTCTTCACAATATAGACTCAGACTATTGGCATACCCATATCCGTGGCACAACAAGTGCCTAGATAAATTTTATTATCACTTAACAGGCATGGAAAAGAGCATCCAAGTACCCATTCATCTCCATGGCTGAAGTCTCCACACTAAGTTAGTAGTCCTCACACAAGATATAAGTGGGACCACCAATTACATAGCAATCAACTGATGGAACAATGGCCACACAACAGCTCACTATGATCAGTAAACTCCTGCAAGTCTCCAGTCATTGGGATAGGCGGAAGAGGCTCACCCTCGTTAGCACGGCCATCCAGTCGAAAGTAGAACTCCAGCGCATTCATTCCCTCGCTCACCCAGATGCTGATTGCGGCAAAATCTGTGATGTTGCTGCGTTGGAACAGACCGCCCCACGGTGCCACAAGCTTGTAGGTGTTGTCCTCATATTTTAAGGTCATGTGGAAGGGAACATAGTGGGCATCATAGCCCACACATTTTACTCCGTCACCACTGCACTGGATCTTTTGTTCATTTGTTATCAAGGCTTCCAGTGTCCCCCGTACACCAGTAGGAAGCGTCATCCTTCCGGTTTTCGAGATCTCCTCCATTAGCTGTGGCAAAAGATGTGCCTGGTAAATGAATATGCAGCGACTCTTCTTGATGGCCTCGTCCAGCATTTTCCTGTAGGCTTCATCCTTCTTGTCCATTTCAAACTCTTTAGTATCCAGAAAGGAAGAATACAAGTAGACAATGGAACGTTAATGTCAGTGAGAGTGGAGTAACTTTTATACTGGGAAGAAGATGCGGAGCAGAATATTGTGAATAAGATTCTCATGTTGTTCCCATGGGCAATGCAATGGCATGAGATAGATAACGGCTTCTTTGTGAGAAGGATTTAGTGTGACCCTTCCAACATGACAACGAAATCACATCCTTAAGCGAGACATAGCTTTTGAGGGTCGCCGGGTCGGTTTGTTTACAAATTGGTATGAATCTGCAGCGTTAAGAAATAAGAAGTCACACACAGGCTCATGATGCATACAGGATTTTGACAATCAAAGGAAAGTTTCGGATGATCAAAATCCCAACCAAATCTGAACTGTTTTTTAATGACTCAGGTCGGCTTGGCATCAAGTGACTTTCCAAGGTTCATCTGATAATTAATAGCATATCTATTTAAGGTATTATCAATTTATAAAATTTTCCCTACAATGTATTCATATAGAACATATATATATGCACCCCACTAAGGTACTAAGAGGATTATTGAGGTACATATAGACTCATTCATTCTTATAAATGTCATCAACTTCTTAGTATTCCTCGAAATGGTGCTATCCACATCAATGTCAACCCCCACACACGTACGCCAAGAAAATTTGTTTAAAGTATACCTCGTATTTTGTCCTTTTTCATGTCATCAAATAATTGTCTTCTTCCTTGCCACTGGTTCAGGCTTTGGCTCCACCTCTCCTCCTCACCTCCCTTCCTCTGCCAATTCCACCTATATATATATATATATATACACACACACACACATGTGCACAGGCTAGCTAGAACACCTATTAGTTGCCAAATAAATCAGCTGCGGGCAGGAATTTTAAATCCCACCCTGACTCACCCTTGTATCACAGCCATTAGATCATCATTGGCTAGCCTGAGCTGTGTGCAAGAAATTTTCCTATGCACGTGCTCATGCTAACTTTTCACCATGTGTGTGTGCATGCGTGCGCACACATGCACACATATATAGTTAAATGCTACATAAGAAAATGAAACAGTGAGCAGCTATTTCTATGAGCTGCACAAATCCTAAATGCCCCATTCTCATTTGATGGTTGATTGGCACACCCCAATTTCCTATTTTAGGCCCTTAGATGAGAACTGGACAGCCAGGATTCAAGCCGCTCACTTGGCCCATGGATAGCGCAGCTCATGGATTTAGTGTTGAACCGCCGTAGATTGTGGGATTGACACTGCTATTCAGAGTCCCCACTAAAGATAACCCAACAGAAGAAATTATAGCTTAAGACAAAAATGTGAAAAGTTGGGCAAAATGGATAGATGCTTATTTTGTACAAATGAAGGAATCTTCACTAAAAAGCCCAAAATGCCCTTCCCGCTATAATGTCCCATCCCTCCCAAAATTCATTGTAAGCTGCCCATAACTCCACTATAACACTCCCTTCCACCTTCTTCCTCATCCACTCCCTCCACCCCTCCCTTCTGCCTTCTCCCTCATCTTCGATCCCCTCGTCCCAACCCAGCTTCTCCCTCTCGCCCTCCACACCTCCTTTCTCCTTTTGATCTCTTATCTTCAACCATCACTTCTAATATCTCCCTCGTCCCCACCCAACACATTGCTTCTGCCATCTCCCTCGTCTCCACCGCTACCTTCTCCCTCATCTCCATTACCTTCTTCCTCATCCACTCCCTCTCGTCTAGTATTGCATCAACAAAGAGCTGAAGTAGATGAACTGCCTCTATTCACTAAGACAAGAAGTTTTCATTCAAAGATTGTCTTACTATGTAGATAAATTCTGAAACACAATAAATTGTTTTTGAAATGGCTTGAATTGGGATGCATTGTAATTTAGATGGCCTTTGTTGCAAGGGTCTTTGTTACAAGGGTAGTACTTGCAATTGCCTTATGTGTAATGGCCAGCAATGTAATTTTGTTGCAGTGTAATGGAGATGAAGTCAATTGCGATGGTCATTGTGATGAGATGTAATGAGATCTACTGGGAAAAGCATCAAAATTTCAATGGAATTAATCATTTCATGTGTGATTGCTACATAAATTTAGATGGCTAGGTAATCAAAATTGCATTGAAACCTTTACAATTGTAGGCTAGATGAACAATATCATTGGCTAGGAAAATATGCATATAATGACAAGGTAATTTTTTTATATAAAAAATATTCATCTATGCTTAGAGTACTAGTATGTTCTGAGGGAGTGATTGAGTCTAGTTCCCGTTTACATTATGTCCAACTAAGTGATACTATAAGCTCCTTTATGAAATGGGTGGCTTCATCTTTCAACCTTGTTCCTGCCTATGTGTCTTTGACATACATATTCCCTACTCTTGATGATGTGATAGTTGTGGAAATTTACATTGGGTTGACAAAGATGGTAGACGTGTTTAGTCACCTTGGGGGTCATTGTAAGATACTGCTCAGTGAGGAGGTAGGGGATCAAATGTTGCAAATGCATGGTAGTGTGTACAAGAACAACTTGATGGTAAATGAAACAGTGAAGGTTGTAAATAGTCAAGCAATAATGTTGTGGTTTAGCGTTTGTGAGAACAACTTCATAGGCACTAGACAACACTTCAAGGAATAGCATGAAGTTATGAAGGCATAGAAACAATTTGCAATTGTTAACAATTTTAGTTACAAAAATGTGAGAAATGGAAAGGTAGGGTTACAATATTATGTAAAAACACATGTTGTACTTGGAAAGTTCATATACAATTAGAGGCAAAAACAAGCTACTTTAAAGTAGAGTACATTGAAAAGCGTACATGTGGCAAGGGGACAACAAAAACATGTGTATGCATTAGAGAGTATATTGTCGAATTTCATTATGAATTGATTTCACAAGACTCCTATATATCGACCAACAAAGTGTTAAAGGACATGTGGTGAAAATATGAAATATCCATCACATATCAAAAGGCTTGGCGTTCTAAAGAGATAGTAGGAAGCATGATATATGGTAATTATAAGGACTCTTACAATGATATTCCATAGAATATATTGCAATAAACTATGGATGACAAACCCTGGGAGCCATGCAAACTATTAGGTGAATCTTTCTAACATGAGGTTTATGCATTGTTTTGTTTCACTAAGTGCATCTATTCATGTTTTTACCTACTGTAGGCCATTGTTGTTCTTAGTTGACACTCATTTTTATGGTTGAGCTAAGGGAACTCTTCTAGTTGCTTCTACTATTATGGTGGAGATTATATATTTTCATTTGCCAACGTTATTATAGACGCAGAAAATGAGGCAAATTGGTTTTGTTTCTTGATGGAAATATGACAAATTGTAAGGATAGAGAAGCAGATCACTTTTGTCTCCAATAGGGCAAGGGATTTAAGAGAAGTCTTACCACAGTATTCCCTGAAGCTTTCCATGGCTACTTTGTTTGTTACTTAGACCAAAACCTTCGAGATAGGGGCTTGAAACGGGGAGGGGGAAAAGGAATCAAAGTAAAAGTGGCCTAGATGATCCACCAAGTTGCCAGTGCTACTAATATGCATGAGTATGAAAAGGCACTATTGATTCTCTAACATGCATTAGAAGTGGCATACAATTGGGTATAAGGAAATGAATTGGAACACTGATGTGATGTGAAAGAACATATGTGTCATTATGCAATGTAATTGGCTAATTTTGTTAATCGAAACTATGTCAAAACTTTGAGTATGTGATTAGTTTTATGAATCTAAGTAGATGTAGTTGTGGTTGAGTCAGGTTTAGAATATAGACTTGAAAATAGTAGCAGACGTGTTCTTATGGATCAAGGCCGAAGACTAAAGACTGTTTATGGAAAAGTGGTTGATTAAATATTCACTCTTATATAAAAGTCACTTGAAATAATTTTAGAAGTGATTTTGAAAGTTTTAGACAAAATTAGGGTAAAAAAGTATATAATTGTAAATGAACAGTGTCATCGATCGATTATTGCAACAAACGCTAACCAAATCGATTGATGGCCACTTGAATCAACTCTTTTTAAAACAAACCTGAGAGTTCATCGATAGATCACCCTAATGACTGATTAATTACTCGAAGTATTGTGCCTTAAGAAAATAGTGAACGGTCGATCGCTGTTTAGAATGATTAATCACAACTATTTTAGTTGCCTAGTTTAAGCCTTTACAGAAAAGATTTTATTTCTAGTTGGAGTCAAAGTCTCAAACCGACTTAAAGACCTATATAAAGGCTAAGGTATCATGAATTGGAAGCGAGGAAAACCTAAAAACGAAAGAAGACCTTCATTATTGTTTTCCTTGAAAATTCATCAAAAAGCTTCAAAAACATGTTGATGGTGAATTTGTGATGATGCACAACTGAAAGAGAAGATTCTCTCACAACAAATAAAAGAGGAGACTCAAAGGTGAATCAACAATTGAAGAATAACTCTTTGATTGAGTTGCTAAAAGAAGAAAACGAAGGACAGAACACGAAGATGGAAATGCTTAAAGGGTTCAAAGGAGGGAGAAACTCGAAGGACAACAACAAAGAGGACTGAAAAAATAAAAGGTATTTTTCTTTGTGTCGAGTCATAGAGGTTGGTTGGTTGTTATATTGTCTTGTAAGTTCTACCTTGCTAGTGCATTTGTTTGGACTTGTGAGGTTGTTGTAGTTTTTCACCCAAGTTGGGTTCTCAACATTAAATCTTTGCGTCTTTATGTGTGGTTAGCATATTTGGTTTGATTGTTGATAGATTAATCATGAATGGCCATAGACATTAGGTTTTTTATTATTTCTACTATATAAGAAAATTCTAAGTAATGAGATCATATTTCATAGTCTTTATCTTTCTAAGCTAATCAGACTAGGGGCAATATGGTGATTTGCTAGGATGATTAGACAGATATTAAACTCTTATGATTCACTATTCCCAAGTCAAGGTATGGCCACCTTTTGAACAACATAGCAAAAAGCTTCAATAATTGGATGACGATAGAGTAGGAGTTGCCGATTGTTAGGCTTCTTGATGGGATAACCAAGATGCATCAAGCGATGTCTGAGTATGAGAAGTGGGGATTCATACCTTATTCCAAATATTAATGAAAAATTGAACAACATCTAATGATAATGTGATAGAGATGGTCGATAAACATTCAAGAGTCAACCTTGATGACTGCACTCATGCAAAAGTGGTAAATGATAGGGTTGTCGTGTAGCCATGCATGTGCTTCTATATTTGTGATGGGGGTACAACAATTAACTATTGTAGGGGATATTATTGGAGTCTTGAGTGCTACTGGAGCACTTACAAATAGATGATGGACAAACATGGACACAAACAAGGATTGTCTACTAAACCCTAAAACCATGTCCATCTGTCCATTGTCCATGATGGTCCATTCACATCACCCGTCACAAACACATGCATCATCAACCCCACCTCCATCGGACCCCGGCATAAACCCAATCACCTCCATCACTCGTCAAAACCTGATCACCTCATTCAAATTCTTCAAATCAGGATCACCCAAAATGAGACTCTGCTTCTTTCTTATATCCAAATGCTGAGAACTTGGGTCATCCTTGAGCTTCAGGTACCCATCAAACATAAAAACTCACTTCAATCAAATCATCAGGAGGAGGGCCTAGTAGGAGACAAGTGCGCTTCTATCTGTGCTGACTTCACAGAAGCCTAACTTAGTGAGGTGGATGCCAGTGCACTTGGTGTCAGCCTCAAAGGAGAGAAGGATGGTGGGGCGTGGTGGAATCTAAAGCGATTGACGGGGTAGGAGGTGGGTGAGGTCCCAGGGCAAAGTGGTAGGCTCGAAGGGAAGGCGGATGGAGACACCATCAAGGTGGGTTAGGGGGTTTGAGAGGACGATGGTGGAGGAGGGGATCTGAGAGGACGGCAGTGGAGGAGGGAGTCTGAGAGGACAGCGGTAGAGGAGGGGGTATGAGAGGATGGTGGTGGAGTGGCTCTGGGAGGATGGAGGTGGAGGAGGGCCAATGCCCAATCGCCACATTTGCAAGGGATTAGGGTAAAATTTTCCCTACGAAATGGGAGTTAAAATCCTTCTATACTGATAAAGATGTGGGCAGCCACAAACACAGACAAGTTGTGTCCACAGCTGCATTCAATAAAGGCCCGAACTAGAATAAATGTTTGCAATTATGTCCATGTATGTGCGGACATGCCAAATCTATCTATTTTAATTGCTAACAGACATGACTATGAACAGACTGCAGACAACTATTGTCTGTTTACACTCCTACTTACAGAGAAACTATTTTTCCAATACTCCATGATGACAAGCCAATGCAGGTTATATACACTAGAAGGTGATGACCTCAGTCTTCCTCCTACAACAAAAAGTCCATGAGAAGACCAAAGAAAAAGCAGTTTGAATCTCAATGGTGTCGGACATGCTTATTTTAGTGCAGCATGCGTGATAGGCCTAGCCACAATCACCTAACTTGCACGATACTTCCGATTAACATGTAGTGACACATGTGGGTTTTATGGTTTTAGTATCTAGATTTTCTATTACTTATATATGTTACATAAGTTAAATTTTAATTTATATGTGTTGTATTAGACCATGTTTAACTATGATGGCTAATTTTTATTGAAGCAAACATGCAGCTATTTTTATGAAATCAAATGATATTGCATCACAAATAACTTCTAGCTATTGCCAGTACCATTGCAAGCAGTATCACAATTGGCATCATAAAATAGAAATATGTCATTAAAAGTGACATCAAAGGATCCCAAACCCATTGCAGTTACTATCGAAATTAATTATTTCATCGAAATCTAATTATTTCCATCACAAGTAGTATTGAATAGTAGTATCCATCTAAGTCCCCTCACTAAACAAATCACAATGCAAGAGTCTTAAATCAAATAAGTATAGTTTCATAAAAGAGCCAAAACATTTATACAAGACCATCTACAAATAAGTGTCAAAAATCAAGTCAAACAAACCAAGTCAATCAAAAAAGTCCTTTATATACTCAAGATGATACACTTCCAATAAGATGTTAATGTACCAAACCAAGTCAATCAAAAAAGGAATCATTTATAAATTAGAGTATCAGAAGGAAAGCATAAAAGTCATTTCTATCTTATGTTGAGAACAACATCTAAGCAATTAACCTACAAGTGTTAGTACACATACATGGAACTGACAATGTACCACACCAACCACTTCCTAATATCCTCACCAATGACTAACTAATATATGTAGTAACAACAAAAGTCACCACAATCATCCCTATTTTTCTACTCTTTTGGCACTTCAACAGTTACACACTTCCATTGCTTGATCCAGTTAGCAAGTAGGGGATCATAAATAACATATGTAGCCTGCCTCCATACAACCAACAGAAATGTATGCGTCTCATTGGCATGTCTTGTGCACTTCCCTATGCAATCATACAGGAACATCTTATTATCTTGTGGTCAGAATTCCGTTAAAGTCCAATGCATTAAACTTGAACTCTGACCCCTCTTTCCACTTTTCACTAGATTCTTTTATTTAAGGAACTTCCTAAATTATTTAGTCAACAATGCAACTTGTTCATCCTCATTAGAATCTTCATCTTCTAAGGAGTTCATAGTCTTGGTTTTCTAAAGAGCTTTCCTAGATGTTTTCAAAGCTATTTGTTTGCCCTTATTCTTCTCATAGACTTCTTTCTTTTATTCATAAAAGTCTTCTTGTATTTCAAAATTGTTTAGATTTCCTACATGTTCTTTTATATCTAAGGCCTTTATCTTCTTAGATTCATAGATTGGAGTCACATTCATTTTAAATCTACTAATGAGAGACCTAAGAATCTTTCTCATCACTAAGTGAATCATTATTTGTTCACAATGTCATAGGCTTTTGCATAGTATATAGTGATAGTTCTTTTTCACTCAACATTATGTTCTCAAATTTATGGGTGAGCATTTGAAACCTAAAAACTTTTACAACCTCAATACATTCATTGTATTTCACCAACCGATCAAATGCAACTTTTGTTTAAATGCAATTAGATACGAGCCTCTGTTGGCTTTACCTACAACATTTAACAAAACACTAAGTATCTTACTATTATGATTTTCCAACTTCCACTCATATTCATCACAATCAAACTCATCTTTGAGAATTTCATTATCGTCCTTATTTGGGATCGAAAGACTTCAGCCTTTCACCACTATGTTTCATGAATTACCATCTAAGGCTTAAATGAAGGCTCTCATCTTATTTTTTTCAAAAAAAAAATTATACCATCTAATATGGGAGGTCAGTTCATAAGATTCCAAAAGTTACCATGTTCAGTCATATTAAAATTTTCAATTGAAATTAACAAGCAAGCAAACAAAGCAAGAGACAATTTAACAAGATAATATCAATCAAAATTGATCAAAATTATAATAAAACCCTAAGCTACCAATTTTGATTTTAATACCCTTTAAATCTATTAGGGTCACCACATTGTCTCTAGTCCAAAGCATATTGTATAGAGTAGTATAAGTTGTGGCCTTCTATCACACAAATTGATATGTTACTAGTGCAAGAAAATACACCAAATAAGCACACAAAAATTCACACGAGTTTTTTAACATAAAAACCCAACCAAAAAAATTATCGTGACACCTTTAGCTGATTAATCAATGCACTATGAAGTTAAGACTTACAAGACTCAATTATTACTAAAATCTATGGTGGTTCATCTCTAGATCTCTCTTGGCCACCAAAGTCCTTCTTGGCGCTTTCAAACATCATCTTGATTTTCTCCTTCACTCGTACAATCCCCTGATCATTTTGAAGTTTTACCCAATATCCATCTTGATATACCCTACCCTTACCATGTGTGTCTTGTGTTTGTGTCTCTCACAAAATCTCAATTCAATTCATAAATGATTTATGAATCAAACTCTCTCAACTTTAGTTTGATTTCTCTCAAAAACTCCCAAAGGTATTTGAAAGAATTTAGTGTAAATGCTCTCAATTTTGCCTCACAAAATACCTTCCTTCTCAATCTCATCCTCATTAGGTCCTTAAATAGTTGTCTAAGTCGGAAATCTTTATACTTCAATAAGAAACAAACTATTTCCAAAATTACCTATTTCAAGTAACCAAATTACAATGTGATCGATCGTTCCACAAGGCGGTCAATTGTTCCACAGGGCAATCATATAATATTCTCAAACTATAGCAAATTGATTGATTATTTTAACAGTGTGAACAATCATTCACAGTACTTGACCTATCAAAACTCACGCTGATCATCTCTTTCACTGGACGATCAATCTTATAATGTTTTGGTAAAGAAATTAAACTTTATTAAATATCAATCAATCATTGTTCAAGGAAGATCGGTTGCTTATGGACTATTCAGTAATATTTGTCATTTTTCATCACTTTTTTCTAACACTCACATAAGGTATATTTATTTAAAAACTAATTGTTTGTGATAGTGCGTGTGTGTGTGACATTTAAGTCTTTTTTTTCTCAACTTCAATCACACTGTGTAGGTCTTCCATATTGAATCTTCAAAGCACATTTACTCCCATTTTTAAGTTATTGAATACCAAATTTGACTCGACACATCAATAATCTGAACAGATTTCACAAGACTTAATTACACACTCAAATGGACATAGTTTTAATCATCCAAATATAGCCAATATATACATATATCACATATGTTCTTACAACTTATACTCATGCATAAAATTTCATCTAATCATGATGAGATAAGCAGGATCATCCTAAACTAAGGATTAAGTGCCAAATTATTTTATTTTATATTTTGGCTGAACATAAAAGGTTATAAAGAGTAAAGACAAACTTCAGAACCCCAAATAAAAGATACCACTTAAGAAAGCCCATAAAAAAATCTAAAAGCTCCAACAAGCATGTCGGCACACCCCCATAATCCAAACAACTACAATTTATACATTCCATTCAAGACATCCATAAACCACCAACCTACATCCCGGACATTACAAAGTACCCTTTTTTATATGACCTATCATATCTGCTTAATGTTGTTTCTTCCTCTTAATGATGTTGACCTTCTTATTCAATTTGTGGGAATCAGTCAAAAAAGGGGGACTGAATCTACAAATGAAGAGGAGTTTCATTAGTGGGAGTAGGTGCTGATGCCAATTTGTCAATGCTCCCCTTGCACCTCTCACTCTTGCTATTATTTGCAAACTTCAAGCTTGCCTGGTGCAAACCTTTCTCTGTTTCCTTCTCACTCCACTCAGATAAGTAGTAGTCTTCTTCTTGGGCGTCCTTCTTAGGCCCCACAAGCATCCCACCCCACATAGGGAAGTAAATGAACAGAATGGGAAGGGTGCAGGCAAGAATCATGACACCCATGAGAGTGATGCCATCTTCCTTGGAGTATCTTGACCCTTTGAAGAAGATGAGTTGCGTTAGGACTGCACCTACATTGCCACCTCCCCCTGCCATTCCAGAAACCACACCCAATGACCTGAAAGACAATTTAGTGGAACTAATTAAGATGAGAAATTGCATAAGAGTGAATTGAAAGATAAGTAATGTCTTCTTGTAGTCACGTATCTAGACGGTCATCGACCATACCATAAATTTACAAATGTCATGAAAAGAACGATAAGAACAAAGGTGCACCGCCCACCTGTGATCTTTTTGCATTGACTAGTGTAGCCAACATATCTAGATGATTATCAGTCAAGCAACTTTTCATTTAATTCGGGGGATTTAGAAACGGTTTTAACTTATATAGAATTATTAATTTTACAAGAAAAATATTTTTATTACTACTTATTATGATTATAATGCATGACCAATGTAAGGGGAAATCTTGGGAACTGTTGGATAGGGTTTTCAAATTTATCTCTCTCACCACCGGGTGATTTAAAAGCCTTCCATTATTAGTCATTAAGCCTTGGTTATGCAAATTAATCATGTTAGACAAGTCTATTTCACAAGGTCTAAATAAAATTTAAATCAATTATAACATTATAAAATCACTCTAAAGGGGTTTGGCCAATATCTTCACTACCTTAATTGGGATCATGAAAGACTCATTCTACCAGCAGGCAGTTTCATAGGTCCAAATATGTAAAAATTTAATGAGCACACAAGAGAAATTGTCCAACCATCCAAGATCTGTCAAGACTTTCTAAATACTCCAGGAATTCTTAATTATATTTTTATTTAATTTTTTAAAATAAATAAATTTTAATTTATTTAAAAAAATAAGCTCCAAATTAAATGATTTAAATAAATAAAAAAGAGAGAGAGAAATATGCTAGTGTACCTTCTGGAGACGAAAGGAACCACCCCGAAGGTCAGCCCACAGGCAGCCTGCACGAAGGCAGAGAAGATGAGCATGATCGCAATAGAAACGGCCAGAGAGCTGACCCGCCCCAGTAGAACACAGAAGAGGCCCCCCAGGCTCTGCACTAGCCACAGCCCCCACAGTCTCCCCCTCATCCCGTAGTACCTCGCAAGCAGGTCCGAGAGCCACCCGCCCGCCGGCCGTGACACGATGTTCGCCAGCCCGAAGCTCGCCGCGATCATCCCCGCCGTGTGCAGCTTCAGGTTGAACCGGTCGAAGAAGTACTCAGCAATTATGTTGTCTATTGCCAGCTCCACACCGAAGCAGTAGCCGTAGGTCAAGGCCAGGATCCAGGCCCTGTAGTTGGTCGCGCCGTAGAGGATGACCTTGGACACCTTATCCTTGGCCTTCTCCCCGGACTTGTGCAGCTGCTGGTAGTTCCCGTCCGGAAGGTCTTGGCCGAAGATCAGGATGGCGAAGGCCGAGAGGACCTGGATGGTAGCCGGGATGAAGAAGGAGATGCGCCACGCGGTGAAGGAAGTTGCACCCATCTTGCGTATGAGGGCGTATAAGACGGGCATGAGAAGCTGGGTGGCGCCGCCACCCAGGTTGCCCCACCCTGCTGCCACGCCGTTGGCCGAGCCGACCACAGGTCCGGAGAACATGGAGCTCATCCAGAACTGGGTGGAAACGAAAGTGGCCAGCGAGAAGCCTGCAAAAAAGCGAACGAGGAGGAAGCCGGCAGCAGAGTCGATGACTGAGGCACAGTAGACGGCGGGGGCGGTGAGGAGGGAGAGGGTGGCTGAGGCGAGGCGGGGGCCGAGGAGGTCACAGGCGGTGCCCATGGCGAGACGGGCGAAGACGGCTCCAGAAACGGACGCGATGCCGGCGTTGCCAATGTCAGTGGCGGTGAGACCGAGGTTGTCACGGATAACAGGGAGAAGGGGCGGGGCCGCGAAGGTGGAGACGAAGCAGGCGAAGAAGGAGACCCAGGAGAGGTGGAAGGACCGCATGTGGGGCGCCGCGGCTGAGAAGAGGCGGAACTCGGTGGCCTTGTGCTCGGAGTCCACCGGAAGGGCGAACTTCCTGGTCGCCCCATCCTCAACTCCATTGAACCCTTCCATCCCTACCTGGGTTTTCTTCTACTAATTGATTAAAATTAGGCAATTCACTTGTTAAGATTGAATTGCTAATCAAAAGGGTGACACACAAGCTGGGGATCTTGCTTCAATCATCTATGAGATGAGAGGGAGAGAGATCTTTGGATGGGATGCCTGAAAGAGTGGAGCACTCTCTCTATTTATAGAAGACCAATGTTCATTTTTAAATGGGTTTTTAGTGCATTTATATGTATCGGTTGTGCGATTTCAATCATGCGGTTGCAATTGTAGTTGCGATTTCGATCGTGCGGCCACGGTAGTAGAGGCTGAAAAACCCATCGCCCATTACGTCGGCCCATGCTTCTCAACTATTCTTAGAGATGGATATTTTGGCCTCACCATCGCTTGTACATTATGACCTCCGTCTTATATTAATAGTTTTATTTAAAAAATAATTATTTTTATTAAATAATAAAATAGAAAAAATTAGCTTATGATAATATTTTTTAGGTACTTAATCACTTAAATAAAATAAATATTAAGTTATAAAATAAATTAATAGTAACCTAGTTAAAAGTCATGAAAATATTTTTTTCCTAAAAAATAGTGGCCACCGTGAAGTTTTCCTCTATAGACAAGAGGATGTCTAGTTTTTGCCTATAGGTAATTATAAATGAAAAATAATTTCCCTTGTTTTTTAATTGAGATCAATGAAACTTTACTTTTAACTTTCTCAATACGACCCTAATGGGCTGTGGGGACATAGCGTGTGCTGGGGATACCTTATATTTAATTCATTTACAAAATTATATCCGTCTTGATGTTTACAGCTAAATAATATTTCGATTAGTGAGAACAATTATTTGTTTTTACGAAGAGAAATGACGTAATATGCAGAGATTCCAAAAAGGCCGGTTGGAATCAAGGTTTGACTTTGTTAGATGTTGGGATATACTAAGGCCCACCATCTAAAATAAAAATTGATTTGTGTTAAAATCAATCATTTAATCGATTCAACAATTGGAGTGTTATGGGCGCCTCCAAAAATTCCTTTGATTCACTTTTTCAAGCCACAGGCTTCACATGATTCACACAGTAGTCAACGCACACTCCGCACCAATTTTGGAGAGTATTGAAACTTAATTAAACACAAATAGAAATATTCACTTTGCCCCATATTAATAGTAATATTTAAAAATAATATTTAAAAAAATTTATGATAATTTTTTTTAAATATCTAATTACTAAAATTAAGGGTGTTAAATAGTCTAGCCAAGCCGAATATTGGACTTCTCAACTCGAACTTAAACTCCTCAAACTTGGCTCGAAGATTGACCAAACACGAAATTTTTAGCTCGAGTTAGATATCTATAGCTTAGCTCGAGCTCGAACTCGAATTACAATAAGTGAATTACAAGCCTAGGTTCAAACTAAAAAATAATAAATATATATCTAAATCTAAAATATACAATGTACCACACATAGTAAGATGTTTTCAATATTGAATAATAATAAATACGCTTTAAAAAGTATTATGATTGCATCTCAAACAACTTATTATAGTAATTAGGAAAGAAAAAACTATTATAAATAAAATTTAGTTAATATGCTCCAAAAATATAATATTACCATTTTCCTTTTTTATGTGCATTAATCACTAAAAAATACGAAAAATAGAATATAAACAACATTATATCTACTTCTTCGTATCATTTTTTCTTTATATGCTTATAAATTACTCATAAAAAAATTATCATTCAACCTTAATATGCCCCTAAAAAATTTCAAGTACAAGTAAAAAGACAAACAATCAATAAATAAGGTTGGCCACAAGCAGGGCCAGCTTGATACCATAAGAGGCCTAGCACGACATACTTAAATTAAGTATTTTTATAATTTATATAATAATATTGATATTTAATATGTAATTAATAAATTTATCTTAATAAAAAATAAATTTAACTAGAATAAATTATTCTTACCTTTGGAGGTACAAATTTACTTATTAATCTTTTGTATTCCAGCTTCAGTAAGAAAAAAAAAGATGAAAATGAAGACTCGGAGAAAGATATGTAAATATAGATTGGCTAATGAGCTAAAAAAATAGTGGTTAGAGATATTTTATGATTTTTTTCTTAATTTATATTTAACTATAGGTATAGATAATAGAATATACATGATTGAAGGAAGGACGCATGCCAAGGTGAGTCTTTAATGGAAGAAATCTATAAAAATAGAAAAATAAAAGGCCTATAGGTGTATAATAATTTTTTTATGAAATAATAGGCCTTTAATTTTAGTGTGGCCTTAGTCAGTTGCCTAAGGTGTTGAGTCGCCCCTAGCCACAAGTGTCATGCTTGAGCTTTTTAAATAATATTCTAATTATAATGTTGTAAACTAAGGTTGGTCTGATAGTGTCATGCTAATTTTATAAGAATTCTTAGGTATCTTAGTGTGATATTAATAACTCTATTAATAACTCTATTTCGTTTTTTAATTAAACTAATTTTAGTTCATCTTGAAAATCAAATAGAGCTATTAATTTGGGATGGAAAAAGTATATCAATGTTTGTCTCCAAAAAATTTTTAAAAAATATATAATTTATGCATTAATTACAATTTAATGAGGATATATATCATGGAAAAAAAATTATATGAGTTTGAACTCATGCACATCAACATAAGCCCAGACATCATGGGCCATCGAATCCATATCCGAGGGCAAAAACCAATTTACCCCTTGAGTTATGTGCGCTGTTGAATATACATCTGAGGCATGTGATGTTTGGGTTCACACAGTCGTGACCCTAACTCATCTAAACATGCCTCATATATCATATATGATACATGGTATTAGTATATTTATGCGATTATATGTCATATCATATATATTATTTATTATATATTATTTATATATAATTTTAATTTTATATTTGAGATGGATCTCGAGTCGAGTAGAGTCATGCTCGAGTTTCAATCAGGCTAAGCTGAGTCAAGTAAGGGTATGCTCGAACTCATTCTAGCCTATTTGAGTTTGAATCGAGTTCGAGTTGAGCCTTGCTTGAGTCAAGACTAGTTCGAGTATAGCCGAGCTAGGCTCATGAGCAACCCTAAAAATTGAACAAAATGGAGCTATTAATATGGAACAAACATTTTTTCCAAGTGAAGATATTAATTCAGGATAGAGGGAGTAGTTTTTTATTAAATAATAAAACACATATTTAAGAGAAGGGAAAATATGATTATGATACATGTTTTTGAACTACCCAATGATTTAACTTAAACAAAATGGAGCTATTAATATGGGATTTTTGCCAAATAAAATTATTAATGTGGATGGAGGGAATATATTATTGAGATTATGATCTCCTTGTCTCTTAATTATCTATTTTTTCATTTTGTTAGAAATAAAATGAATGTATTTAAATTAATAGAGTGTCAATGGGCCGACGTGCTTTGTGGAGCGGTGGTCTTGAGTTTGAACCTGCACTCTTAGCCACCCACGTAAGATTATATTTTAGGTAGGTAGAAAGCTACCTAAAATTATAGTATAGTAACCCTATTTCTCTAAACCATAGGCCTTAACGCTTATTATTAAATAAAAAATTATTGGTAAGTGAAATTCACATTCCCTATCTATTCAAAAATAGTGATGTAGAGAAATAGTATATTGGATTATCGTTATCCAAAATTATACCCTAATTTATTTAAAAATATTTTTTAAAAAAAAAAATGGCGCTGTTATAAAAGTAGGAGGCCGTATTACATTTAGCAGAAAGCAATAGTAATTAAATGGTTTTTTCTGCTCGGAAGTACTATATGCATATCTAAAAAAAAAGGGTCCAACATCATCGAGTGACCTTTAGCAATGGGGCATCTAGGAGTTCGCTCAAGTCAAAATAACTCAAATAAAATAGGTCCTCTCGTTGAGGCTTTAAATGCACTTAGAGTTCCATTTAAAGTAGATAACCTAACTTTTGTTGACTTAATGGTGCGAGGTAGGTGATACAAAGTTGTGACATATTCATAAAAAGAAATGGTTAATAGTAGCACTGATTTGTAATGAGCCCAATTAAAGCTAGGATTATATTCCATTTGCCGCATATTAACTCTTCAACTTGGGTTTTTAAAAATAAATTAATTTTTTAAAATAAAATTATTTTAATTTATTTAAAAAAATAAATAAGATACTTAATATGTGATGAAGGGAATATTTAACATATACAAATTTAAGAGTCGTGCACAACATTTTATTTTGAGTAAGGCCCTTGATCCCTCTTGTCAGAACCCCTCATTATTTATATACCCCTAAAAATATAAAAAAAAACTCATGTATATTCCTCAACTCTAGCACAGGTAAGAAGGAAGGGAAGAAGATAAGGAGTGTGGACTCTCTTGTAAAAACATACTAATATTTTTTCTTTTTTGGGGTGTTTTGAGCATTGTTTGGGGGAGGGGGAATAAACTTGGAGTCCTAACCCTTTCCGAAAGAAGATAAAAGGTGGGTGTGACTAGACAATGGTGAGCCATATCTGTCATTGAGCTTGGCGATACACAATATGTAAGACGAGGAACAAATTAAATTGGACTAGTTATCTATAAAAGTAGGTGTTTAGGAATTAATAAAAAAATACTTTGTCTTTTACATGTTAATAGTTATATTTAAAAATAATATTTTTTATTAAAAAAATAAACTTATGATACTTTAAGTACCTAATCACATAAATTTAACTAAATAAAGCTATTAATATAGATCAATTTTTTTTTCAAATATAACAGATAAATGTAATTTTCTCTGCTATAAATATTACAATAAACTAACATATACGTTTGTAATGATGGAATCACCAGGGCCTAGAGACCCGTTGACTTATGAGGCTCACTAAATTTGTTTAAACAGACTCCTTAGGTATAATTATTTCATTTTTAAAATAAAATTCATGGCTCTAAAAATCTTGATCATCATTTTTGGATAAAACAAATAAACAATATAAATATCTTTTCTATATCTATATGTCTAAAAACCTGAAGCGGCTGATGTCTGTTTAGGGCCGCCCAGCAAATAAATGATAGCAGCACCTTTAATCATCTTTATTAAAAAGAAGTCCATGATTTAAAAGTTGCTAGATTCATTCCATCATGTGACGTGGGAAGAGTTCAAAGGTCTCCCAGCTAAGCGCCCAAGCACTACGGTCCGTACACTACGTCCTTAAAAGCGGGCGTCAGCTGGTGGCTCTTGCGTGCACTACGCAGCCCAAGGGATGGTACTTTGGGACACCCTGAACGACTAGTTGGACATGCTAAGTGGCAACTCGTATGCGAGTCAATGGAAACTGGGATCAGTTGACGGTCACAATTCTCATCCGAGTGCATCGCCCTAAGTGGGGCCGTGCCTATGTCATGACTATTTTTAATAAATTAATTGCTCTATTTAATAAAAAAAATTATTTTATATTAATAAATTTATTTTATTAAATTTAAGTATTTGAGTATTTAAAAAATATTATAAATTTGTTTTATTAAATAAAAAATATTATTTTTTTAAATGTACTTATTAATATAGGATAAAAAGGATATATATTTATAATTTTAAAATAAAAAGAGAAAAAAATACTTTAACGTAGATACGCGTCTTGGTAGATAAGCATTCAAGTTCTTGTAGAGGTTGGACGAGCATTTTATTAAATCAGGTGGCGAAGTTGTCTGATAAACCTTATTAGAAGCAAAGAGATTGACTTTGATAAACATAGCTATGCGGTGGTTCGTGACATGAATTGTATTCCAAAGATGGTCTCTTCTTCCATTTCTAAGAACATATGCGGCGGAGCTGAGCGGACAACCACTGGTTCTATTTTTTTTTTGGCTTTTCGCAAGGTTTGACTAAGATCTTGGGCGCCCACTTGGTCTAAGATTCCAGTTCACTACCTGCCCAGCTGGAATTCTTCAAATATATATCATAATAGGATGTTGTATCATGCAAAGTTGTGTGTGAGCACAGTCTCAAAATCGCCAAATTTTGCATTTTTAACAAATGGGACCACTTGATATAGGACGGAGGGAATATTTTAAACTAACATAGGTATGATAGACATGTACTTGGTAAAATTACTGAATTCAAACTCTAACAAACACTCATGTGGACATTCACCAATCCAAAAAAATTTCACAAGATTGATAAAATTATATAAATTTTTGGATGTTTCCCCGATGAGTAGGGTTGTAAAAACTTGATCTGATGTGGATACCCTGAGTATAACCCAACTTGCCTAACCCTTACCCGACTTGACAATTACATGGGGTAGGATCTATTGACCAGTTTAATAAAGGATTCAAGTCAGATAATTACCCTCATGACCTATTTGAATTCATTTAACCATTTTATTAGTAAATTTTGTGGGATTGTTATGGTGTTGGACATGCGTATTATATGCTTTGTTTAATTTTTTAGCTAGTATCATGTGAGATATTTCTCATAATCTTAATTAAGATTATTGGATTGTTATGGTATTAGATGCATATTGTTAGCGCGTTGGGTTGGTGTGAGAAAACATGCACAAGATAATATATAAAGTTGGTTAAAAATATGAACTCTAAAAAATTATTATCTTATTTTTTTTCTTCATGTTTTCCCATTCTCGGTGAAATTCTTTGTTTCTTATATTGAAGTTTTGAGCAATCATATAGAGATCAAGAGTTCAAGGCATATAGGATCAACAATAAAATTTTAAGAAGTGGTGTTTGCTAATCCTCTTGAGTAGGGAACTGTTAACTTTAAAAAAAAACTCAATTGATAAAGAAAATAGGGTTATCCACACGTCTGCGCTAACCTAAGTAAGATTATGATTTATATTTTCATCCCTTTTAATTGATAGACTTGGGTTTTAACCCATCCTATTTAAGTTTGAGTTAAGACCAATCCGGCTGAACATTTTGATAGCCCTACCTATAAGCGCTCCACAAAAAAGAATAGAAAATAGCTAAAGCTGCAAATGAGTCTTGGTTTTGCAGCTTTTGCTATAGGCCTACATCCTACCCTACGTCGCTGATGATTTTAATAAAATATGTGGTCAGATCCTATAAGTAGGGGTATTGATGAGTCGAACATGAGTATTAGGCTCGTTAGGCTTGAGCTCGAACTATTCAAGTTCGGCTCAAGCTTGGATCGAAGCCTGAATAAGTTCAAAAATTTTAGTTCAAACTCAACTCGAACTAAAATCTAAGCTTGGCTCGATCTCGAACTCAAACTTCAATATGTGAATCATGAGCCTATGCTCAACCTTGGCTCGAACAAAAATGAGTAAAAAAACTGTATATCTAAAGTATATAAATTATCACGCATAATAAGATATTTTTGGTACTAAATAATTATGAATATCCTTCAAGAAGTATTACTATTGCACCTTGAATAGTTGACTATAGTCATTAGTTGAGAAGAAAAGTGGCATTAATAAATTTTAGTTACATATAATCCAAAAAAGCAACATTGCCATTTTTCTCATTTTACATACATATAATCACAAAATTATATAAAAAAAATAGAAACCTAATATGGCTAAAAAAGTTCCAAAGTACCTACACAAAGAGAAATAATAAACCAAAGTAGATGGAATGAAGATGATGATAACTTCTTGATTATGGATGTTCTTGAATAAAGCTAAGAGTATATGAATAACCAATTGTGCAACAGTGATTATATAGTCAATTATGTCCTTTTTTTATAAATCTTGTTTTTCAATTAAGACTTAAGAGTTGTAATGTTGTTTTGTCTCCTAAGTCCTCAATTTTTATTTTAAATTTTAGAAGAGTTCTTAGATATCTTAGTGTAATGTCAGAGTGAAATTAATATATTTCAATATATTTATATATTTTATTTAGCTATATTTTTATGACATGTGTAGTATATGTATATATATACTCCCACTATCTCAAATTATTAGTTTCATTTGGATTTTTAAAATGAACTATAAAAATTAATAACTCCTTTTGAAACTTCAAATGAAGATACTAATGTTGGACAAATAGACTATATTGGTGTTTTTGTGTCTAATTTTTTAATTATAAAAAATATATATCATACATAGAAATTATACATCAATTACAATTTAAAAATAGTTAGCTAGAGTTGTGCAATGATCACAATCTAGAGCTGCAACTCTAGATCTGGCTTTGGCTTCAACTTCAGCTAGACATTCTCTTACAATTAAATGAATATATATATATATATATATTATAATTTTGAAATTATATTTGGGTTTGAGTTTGAGCTTGAGCTGAGTATGAGTTTCATTCGAATTGAACTGAGTTGAACACTTATATGTTTGACCTCAATTTGAGCCTATTCGAGTTTGAATTGAGTTCGAGTTTTAATTTTAATCGAGCCTAATTTGAGACAAGCTGAGCCTAACTTACTCTTCTTGACAAGTAAGCTCGACTTATTAACACCCCTATAAGGTTTAGATAACAAAATAATATTTTCAAATGGGGCCCTGTCATCGACCCTGTTTGGTGATCAGGTACGCTGGGTCGACCAGTTGGGCTTAGGTTTTGTTTATTTTTATTAGTTTTTTGGGCTTCTAGGGATATGCTTAAGCAAAAAAATATCAGCTCTTTGGACTCAATTGTGAACTAATAGAATCTAACCAGAAGATGTGGCGGCAGAGGATTTCGATCCCCAAAACTCAAAAGGTCCTACAGTGAGAAAAGCGGATGTCATCTCAAGCTTCCAGACTCCAGAGCAAGATGAAACTTCATGTCTCGTTACTCCCAGAGAGTGAAGAAGTAGAGGATGCCAAATTATCAAGCCCACTTCAGGTGAAGCTGAAGATGAAGCTGATATCTCTCGAATAACCATGTCGATGTCAGAGCTCAAGACCCAAAGGAGTCTTTCTTTCTCAAGCTGGGAAAAATAACATTGAACAACTCATTTTGGCGGGTGATGAAACAATCTCCTGGGAAGCAAAGAACAAGGTGTTCGAGCCGACGGTTGTTGGCGAAGCAAGTGTGACACCTTGGTTTTAATTTTTAATTTAAGAGTTTTTTATTATTTAATTTTGGTCAGTAGGAGGGTAATGATTTGAACAGGTAAATCAGTACGTGAACCTATAGGAGAGCCAACAGGGCACAGCAGAAGCTTAGTGGTGAGCCAGTGAGGTTGCCAAAATCAAAATTTTCCTCACCTCAATAATGTATTAACATATATAAACAACATATAAACAATTTATTAACAACATATAAACATCAAACATATATATATATATATATATACATGCAATATTCTAAATTCAAATCATAATTAAAATATAAACAATTTATTAACAAGGAACAATACTCACTGGTTAGGGGCTTCGCTCCAATGACACGGCCTTCACAACCCCTCAGGAAATACACCCCTTTACGCATATAAACATTTCAGGAGTACCTCTTTATGTAATATCATAACCAAGCACCACCACCCTTTTGCATGGAAGGAGAGACCAGCCCATACTAGCCTCCGTGCAGCGTGCTCAGGCCATTGCTCGTTTGATTCCAACAAGCTGTATGCAGCCCAAGGGGTCGGCAGCACTTGTCCCAAGGTAAGAGAAATAGAAGGGAGGCAAAGCCCTCTCTTTGATCCACAAGGGAACAAGGAGGGAGAGGGGGCGACACCTCTATCTTGTAGTTGAGTTGTGGCCAGCCTAAGGAGAGGGAGAGGAGGGCTACTCCTCCAAGGAGAGAGAGAGAGAGAGAGAGGTTGTAGGGGAGTTAGGGCTCTCTCTAACTTTATGTAGTTTGCTCTCTTTCTAGCATGGGCTTGGACACTAGACCGATAAAGACTCTCCTAAGTGGGCTTGACTTGTGGTGTCCTAATTAAGGGTATGTAGGTATGGCAATGGGTCGTACCAACCCTTAGGCCAGCATGGACCACCAACCTAACACGCAAGTGGGGTAGGGCGGGCTTGGGTATCCATGCCTAGGGCCCGGCAGACCTGGACACCATGAGCTGTAGGCCGGCTTGCAAACCCAATGGCTAAAGTTCTGACACTTGTAATTTGGTGAAGAATTTTTATGTCTTTATTCATGATTTTCTTCATTATTTTTTTTATCTTGCGTGGGATGTTCTTATGTCTTTTGAACCAACAAATCTCTATGATAAACGTAGGATTTTTGAGTGATGAACCCAGGGAAGTAGCAAGGATGTTAAGTATAAGGTTTGTTTAATCTTAGTTTGGAATAAAAAGTTTTGTCAATAAGCATTGACACATATATGAACCTATCGATGAAATATCATTTCACTGTCGGTAAGGTTCGACATGTCAATTAACTCACAGATAGAATATTAAAGATTCTATCAGCAGTCTTTGACATGTTGACTATTGTGAAACGATTTTATCGATGACTTTCAAACTACATTACAGAGCGGTTTCAAGTAGTTTGGTGGACAATTATGCACTAAAATTTAGTTATTTAATTCTCATATAAATATCTTTGACAAATTTCTACCATAATCCCAAGAATTCTCCAACTTTGGGGAGAAAGTGGTGGACAATGGAAGGGAAGAATAACCGAATCCCTAGAGACCTTGTTTATTTGCAGAAAGAGGTCGAATTTCTAACCTTGTACTATGATTTAACATCATGTATATGCATGATGAATTTGAATTACAATGTTACGGTGATTGAACTTATGAAAGCATGACTTTTTAGGATGCTTTGTTATGATAATAATTATGATCATGATCTTTGGATTAAATGAGTATTTTATCCATAAGATCATGTTATATGCTTAAATCTTTAAATATTAATGTGAAATAACATGTTATATCAGGTTTTTAGATGAATTTGAAATAAATATGATAGTTTTGTTAATCTTGTCGATTGCCGCCGACAAGTTTATCGACACGTTAGTCAAGTTGTTGATGAAACAGAGAAGATGTAGATACAAGTAATTAAATTGCATCAACATGTCAGTGTGCTACTGATGGGTCACCAATAGTGAGGTCGACATGTCAATGAAGCATAGATGAGAATGGTTGACCTTGTTATTCTACTATCGGCAAGGTTCGACACATTGATGAGTTACCAATGGTCATCGGCGATTTGGTCAACACGTATGTAGCTCCCCGACTTTTAAAATAACTTTAAAGTCGGAATCTCCTCAATTCGTAAAAAAATAATTGGATCGACTATGTAAAGAAGAGTAACTTTTTATTAATATACATAATTACAAAAAACTTTACAAAATAAGGCTTGTCATGCCTTAGCAAAATCCGAGTTGCGCAATACATAATTAATACATAACAAAGGAACTTGACAAAATAAATCCAAAGTGTACATTTTTCAAAGTTTAGCAGGAAATCTTCAATAAAATCATTTCCTTCATTCATACCTGAAGTGTTTGGGGGTAATTGAGTATAATGATACTTAGTAAATAAGATTAAATTCTAGTAGTGTGCTAAAACATAAAGCATAAACAAATTATTCTTTTAATAATTTATATTCAAAAGTAGTCTCAAAATAATATTATCGACTAACAAAATCCAACGCACTTCTTATACAAAAAGTCAGACAAAATAGTTCTTTAAAGAATCCGATAAACTCGAATAAATTGTTCATAAGTAGAATCCGATAAATAATTAACAATCAGATAAATCATCATTTACAGAATGCCACTAATACCAGTGCGACATACACCCATGTTCTTGGGGCAATAAGATAAGAATGAAATAAATCATCCCACAATATCCCATTTCATAGGTGTGCCATATACTTTAATAGGCATATCTAGGAGTTATAACTTTGATAGCTTTTGGTCAATATACCAAATAGCTACCCATCAAATCCGATTAAAATTGTTCATAATGTCATTCAAATAAGAATAATATTAAAGTTTGTATCACGAGGAAATTTCTTTTAGAGGTGCACATGATACTATTATTTTAGCGTTCGTTCGACCCCTAATAAATGTCCTCTTTTTTAGAATAATTTTTTATGAAATAGTACAACCTAATTGTAGCACGGAATTAGAGTTTAAAGTCACCTACACTTTGTTCTTGAAAATACCAGATGGCCTGTGGTCAGAGCCTTATCTGGTTCTCAGGCTTAGGAGTGGTGGGCAGAACCTCCCCTTATGCCAGAATTGAATCTACTTCTTGGCTTGGAAGTGGCAGACACAGCCACTCCTTGCGCTACGAATAATTCTCCTTCTAAACCGGAAATGGTTGACAAAGTTTCCCCTTAGACTAAGATGTTTTCCTCCTCCTGATCTGAAAATGGCAGCAGTGCCTCTCCTTACCCCAGGTCATTTCCCCATTAGAGTAGCTAACTCAAAAAATAGACTCTTTTACAACATAAAGCACCCTCGAGTTTGCTAGGAATGGTTTTGAATAAAGAGAATCGAGAAATAAATGACTTAGAAACAAGGTTCCAAAGTTTAGAGAGCAGGTAGAGCTCAAAGGAGAAGAAGGGAAGAAGATTTGAGGCTAGTTGGAAAGGGCCCCCTCCCTCTATACATTGAAAAATGGAACCGTTGGATGCCCCCTAAAACTCTTATGGGCCCAAAACAAAATCATTAAAAATTCTAGGACGTTACAACAAACTACCCTCCTTACAAAAATTTGTCCTTGAAATTCACACAAAATAATTATAATAATGTAGTCTTAAAATCAAACTAATATCCCTAAAACTGTAGTAATGAAAAATGCTATCAAAACATGGGTCTATTTCTCCCATTAGTTGAAAAGGTATCTTTAGGAGAAAATCATTAAACAATAAGGGAAAGCTCATGTAAATTATAATTTAATTCTGTAGACTGAGAAACCCCTGCATGACAGTAGAAACATAGATTGTAGAACCAGAGTCAATCCACCATGTATTATTATGATGACAATCAACATATTTAGATTCGTAACACGCTAAAGACATAAAATTACCTCATTTCTTGGCAAGCCACTAATAATATTTAGGGTAATCTTTCTTCATATGTCATCTTTTCTTGCAGAAAAAGCATTTGATTTTCTTGGTGATGTCAGTAGACTTTATTGGCAAACTTTTACAAGTTTTTTTTAGCACTATTCTTTCCCTTATTTTGTCCTTTATGAGAAACTAGATGAGCACTTCCTAGTTTCTCTTATTTAAGTCTCCCCTCTTCATGTACACACATACTCAGAAGGTCATTGACGACCATTAAGTATTATGTGCATTGTAAGAGATCTTAAATGACCCATATTGTACAGGCAGGGAGCTTGAAATAAAGTGGACCAAAAAGGTATCATCAATCTTTATTTCCATGTTGTTCAACTAATTAACAATATCACGCATCTGCACGATATGCTCTCTCACCCCTTTGCCATCTTTTAGCCTCATGGATGACAACTTGGATATTAAGGTGCTAGCTAATGCTTTATCAGAACTCTTAAATTGAGCTTCAATAGATTATAAAAGTTATTGCACTGTAGCGCATTCTGAGATAAATCCCCTAATGCTTTTATTTATGTGAGACTTCAAGAGCAATAAGCTTAAGCGGTTAGACCACTCCCACTTTTTGAAAGATGCTACCTCACTTGGTGTACTTTTTCTGTATGAGTGGTGGGTACATCCATACGAAATGTCAAATCCAAGTCCATGCACCCTAATAGTAAACGAATATTTTCTTTCCAATCCGTAAAATTGTCCCCATACAATAATGGAAGGTGCTTATTAAGGTCAGAAATAAAAGATAGATAAGTTGCAATAAAAGAATAAATACACGTAAATATTAATAAGGGTAAGAAACAATAACATAAGTATGAAATAGCCAATGCTAAAATCATATAGTAAAATTGTAAACCTCCCTTTGGGCAAATGTTGCAATCTACACCAAAATTACTAAACTATATAGAAACAAATGTTTATTTTGTTGCATGATAAGGCCAGTTGGTTATACATAGAACATTACATGAAAAGCACACACCTTTGGGCATATGAATTCACCCATGTTAAAATATATAGCCCTCCACCCTATCCTGATTATATGACGCTAACTACCACCTCCCTTTGGGGCTAGATGATAATTTTTGTCACATAATTAAAATTTGTTGACAGAACAATATTTTTATGTATGCAAATCTACGCATCCAATGGTAGCATTCTTTATGATTCACACGTTGAAAAATAACTTAGGATGCTTTGGCCGCTCCTAGGTCATCTCAATGGACGTGGAACTGAATTTATTCTTATCACCTTCTCAAAATGAATGCAATTAATCATCAAACAATCAAAAAATATCCATACACAAAATTGATAAGGGCCTTTTTGTCAATTTTGTCATTGGGCTTTGGGGACTCGGCCAGGGGTTCCATCACCACACACCACAATTAAAAAATATAGTCCAAAGTCCATGTGCAGTCCTTAAAAAAATGTACAAAGTGGAAGCTTTAGGCTCCTAAAATAGAAAAAATGTACATTAATTCTTCATGACTGCATTTACCACCATACGTGGTCCTTGAATTCTGGCGTCACTTACAATAAGTATAATGTACACTCTCTCTCAAAGTTACATAAGTGGTGCGCTCAACAATTTTTTTTAAAAAAATGATAAAATAGACGATTAAAATATAATCACCTGGCTGGCCCATAACATTAATAGAGCCTTAGCATGATAATTAAAATACATCCATAATTTCACATGCAATCAAAACTGAATAAAAAAATTTCCAAAGAAAGGAAAAAATTCCTAATTTTTTTGGACCCAAAATGGACCAAACCGGGTGGGCCGGGTTAGAACCTAACCCACACCGCGGTCAGGTCAGAACCTAACCCACAATGCGGTTCAGTGAAAACCCGCAACTTGGCGTGGGTCAGAACAGACCCTCGCCCAGCATGGGTCAGCGGCAACCCACTTTTACAGGTCATCTACCGGAAAACATGTCGCCCGACTACAACGATCTAAGACCCAGTGGTATTTCGCGGTGGGATGCGGCCTGTAGGGATTTCAGAAAACTCATAGTGCGAGGAAAAATCCTGACGACTGTTCACGATGGCCGGTAGCCCAGGAGACCAGAAATCATTTCGCCTAATGGCAGAGGTTCAAGATCCGGCCCTAATTTTAGACAACATTGTTTGGCAGCGGTGGCTCTGGCTGGTGCATCTGCTCCAGCCAACAGTCTGGCTAGTTACAACGACAACAAGAGTAAAAAAAATACCTCAATACCAATTGATAGCATAAAATACATAAGGTTTAGGCATACCTGTAGCTATTAAAACCTTCAACCAAGCTTAATCCTGTTGATAAAGCCTTGTCTATGTTAATCCTCTTCAAAATCACACAATGAATTTCTGTTTAGAACTTGACTGAGAATAATCTCGCTTAAGGCACTGTATTAGAATGGCTAATGGTGTATTTATAATTAAACTAGAACATCATTGTTAAGAACCCTAGAATCCTGACCCTCCATCTAGAGGTCAGCCAATGGTCCATATATGCCACTTAAAACCAAAGCTTAGTGGGTATTTAAACTGAGGCCCATTACCCGGATAGTTTTAAAAGCCCAAAACAGTGTCAATTGAGACAATTGGGCCACTTGATGTTTTCAATATAAAAACAAGCCCAACATTACGTTTTGTTCTATTCTGTTTTGATTTGCATTTTGAATAAATATGTTCTTTCTATTTTGTTCTTTTATGTTTTGATTTGTATTTTGTTTAATTAATATTGATTAAATATGTTATGCTCTATTCTGTTTTAATATTGTACGCTTTGTCACCTTGATAAAACTGGTAATATATTTACAGAAATTTTTTTTGTTCTATTCACTGTATACTTATAGAAAAATTGGAGTTCATGAACTCTATTGTTCCATGCATTTGTACTTACTTGAAGATGGCTTTTAAGATGGTATTGTTCTCATGATTGTTTTTGGAGTGGCCTCTACAATAAAGATCATCATAATACACTTTGAACAATATTCCGTAATAATATAGAGTGCATAAAACATGTCAGATGAAAACAAATGGTGCCTCCAAAAATTAACTCTAAAAATGAACATAATGAGACAAAAGAAGAGTACGAATAGAATACAAGGAGTAACAAACAAGAGAAGGTGGGGGTGCATATATAGTAAAAGACATACTATCTGGACCACCAAGCTGAGTCACAACAACAACAAACCGCTTATGGAGCTCCATTGTCCACCAGACGCAGGGCTTGGGATCAGTAGTGAGGACAAGGCCGGAGTAGTGATGCTGTCGGGTCAGGTTCGGGTCAGGTTTTGCCAAACCCGAACCTGATACCATATAACAAAATTGTGACCCGAACCCGACCCATTTGACCCGAATAGAATAAAAAATATTATTTTAATATTTTTTATATTTTTTTGATTTTTTAAAAAAATAATACTAAAAAATATATAAAAAATATAAAGTTTTTATTTATATTTATATTCGGGTCAGGTCGGGTCGGGTTGGATCACCTAAAACCCTAACCCGACTCGAATAAGCTATTCGGGTTTTTTTTTTAAAACCAAACCCGACCCATTAGGGTTGGATCAGGTTTACCATTTACCCGACCCGAGTGGCATCCCTCTGGAGTCCCCCTGAACATACATGGGCCTGCTCTCATGTGAATTCATACGAGGCTTCTTTGCATGGAACATTCTCCTAGGGAGACTGCTGCTTCCAAGAAAATTAGAAGAGATTCAAGAACATGGAATAGGGTGCTGATTTCTTCGGGATGGAGAAGATAAGGCCCTCTTGTCTCCCTCCTTCCCTCTCCCCTTCTCTTTCTCTCTCATACTAGAAAGCCATGGAAGCTGTCAGGCTATACCCTATAAAAAAACTACCGACTCCAATAAGCATATGCCTCCCTTTTGCTAAAAGATACTCTAGTGAGGGAGACTAGACCTACCTATCTATCACCAGTTTTTCTCATTATAATATAAAATCATTATCATAATTAAATAGTACATTTTTTCAACAATTTTGGGTTTGCATCATAGATTTTATGTCTCGACTCTAGCTTTTTTTGTGTCTAACTCTTTTGTAAAAGATAACTTAGTCATATCCTCATTAATATAAAAGAAAAAAATAAGCTTATGTATTTATCTTGTTATTCTTCCATCATGGTTAGCTTTTACATTTTATGAATACAAAAACAACACGCACGCAATCATGGAGGACATGTTAGGCATGTTCGTACCCTCCTCACTGTAGGGTCATGAGCTGCATTATGCATATGCATGCTCCTGTCAAGATATGTGCATTAGAAAGTACTTGAGGGGACAAAATCTAAAAACTGTTGTAGATGTAATGAACTGGACCTAGTTTTTTGTTCTGTTTAGTTATAGCACGAGAATAGTTTTGCCATGGAAGAACTTAGTGTATCTAATTTGATGTAAAGATATTTGAAAAATAAGTATCCACTGTGTTTTCTCACATGTCACATAAATATGAAGCGGAGCAAGTAAGTCTAGACTGCCAATGTTGTTTAGTCTAGGCACCTACTAAGACACTATATTGTTGAGCAGATAATAATGCCTTGAGCCCCATGACCCAACATACAAGTGCTCTTTTAATGTTTACTTTTTTTTTTCTTGTCTTATTGACCACCTTTTCCACTGCTTTGCTTTAATAAACTGGTGAAAACTTGTCCGGTTGAAATATGAGACAATCATGTGTCCACGGAACTAAAAAAGTTTCTAATAAATGACAATCATATGCAATGACCAAGAGACAGACTGTAGAGGTTATTCCTCCTTATGTTTGGCTTGTGGTCATCATTGCTTATGAAAGCAATATCATCTTTTTTTTTGCGACTTCCTTGGGCACTGTTATGTCCTGAGATATTGGAAGTGAGATGAGCTCTTGCTTAGGTTTACATGCACCTCGGTACATGCAAATAGAGGCAGAAATATGGTATCAGTTGGGAAGCTTTGATCTGCAGTATGCTGCAGACCTACCAAGAGTAGTTTATGCTCTCAAAATGCACTATAAATTCTCATAGGACTATTAAAATGAAATCTTAACGTCAGATAGTTGAGATTATAAGATCTAGTAAATTTAACTCCATTGGTTTCAAGATTTGCCAAGATCAATGACAACATCAGAGGTTTTTTTTGCAATTAACATCAGTGGGGGTTCGATGTCTGTCATGAATTTTGGCAATCATTATTCTTAGTATCTATAAAATGGTGAATTTTCCCTTATGATGCATCCAAGGTGTAGCAACTGCGGGGGGGGGGGGGGGTGTCCTTTGGTGTCTGTGGTTGGTAATATGGGAGGATGTTAACATACCGTTTTTCTCTAAAGTCCATGAATGTGGGGGAGCTTTGTTCTCTCAAAAGCTAGTTGGTGCTGAGTTTCTGGCTTTTGTAGTATTGAAGATTGTCCCTTCCTTGCATATGTCATCAAAGCTATCTCATCCAGATTCAAACAAAAGCCTAAATTAGGTCTGTGTTAGTTTTTTTCTGAGGATGTTCTTGGTTAAATTCTTTCCTAATCTTAACAGATTTAGCCTTTATTAGAAGTGGCAACTAATTAACATGGTATTAAAGCAGAGGTTTTGCATTCCATTACTCTTCCCTGTTTTTATTGAGTTCAATTTCAGTTAACAAACTTACCTTTATTAGAAATGGTAACTAATATGGTATTAAAGCAAAGGTTTTGAGTTCAATTTCTGTTAATAGACTTAGCTTTTATTAGAAGTGGTTACTAACATGTTCTTAAAGAAAAGGTTTCCTAAATTCATCTTAAAGAATTTTTTTATTGAGTTTATTTGTGTCTTGTGTTTGATCACATTACTGTAGACTCTTGCTGTACTTGTTTCTTTTTCACTCAGTTTTTTTTTTTAGATTCTATGATCCCTTTCTGAGGTTATATTTCGCATTTATCAGTTTCATGCTTGTGGATTGTCTCAGGTTAAAATATTCCATATGAATGGTTGCTGACAACTGAAAAAAGCTGATGTGAAGCTCTCACATCTGCCCGCTTGAAGAAGAGAGAAGTTCTATATTTTGAGACACACAAAGACGGGTAAGTGTCATGCTAATCCGAATGACATTGGCTGGATGAATGTATCTCGTTGATTGTTTGCTTCAAAATTGGTCTTAGCATAGCATGGGTACTGCTGAGCATTTGGATGTTTGATGTCAGCAATATTTCGGTATTTGCATTGGAGCTTAGTTTTATGATTTGGTGTCTTATTTCATCAACTTTTGATAGTGAAGAAACTGTTTGACTGGTGCATATTAAATTTTCTCTGCTATGTGAGCAATGGAGGCACAACTAAGTTCTAAGAAAAGAGCGAGGGTAAGGAAATAGCGAGGATTAACCAAGGTTTAAGATAACTTTGTTAACCAAGGTCTATCATAGCTGCTTAAGAACTGATGATGGATGGAACTTCTAGGTTGGGCAGCTACCACTCATCCCAGCTTCTTAAGAACGTCTGATCATTTCCTATCAAATGATGCATTGTGTCAAATCCCTTTCGAGCTTAATTATGCTATTTGTGTTTTTCTATGTGTTGAAGTTTTTTTCTAGGAATTCATATGTGCGAATTAGTTATCTGTGGTAGTTTACACCAAGTTATAATATAGTTATATGCCATTAGAAATTACCATCAGTGATGGGTCAACCCTTTCCTAACTTATAGGAGCTGGAGCTAGCGCTGGAGGACTCTTGATTGCTAGATGTAACTTTTATGTTCAAGTTATCAGCCTTTTCACCATATCCTTATGTCAAAAACACAATTTAATTTTACTTCTCATATCCAAGATGATGATGATAAATCTTGTAGTATTCACAGTAGCAGTGCAATACTCGATGTAACAGATAAGTTACAGGGTAAAGAAACTTGAATCATTAAAATTGCTTCCCTGTGGTATCTATGATTTGTCTGGTTATTTTCTTACAGGATCACTTCCATGTATATTACAACTTCTGGGCCTTTTCTTCATCCTGGAGTCTCCAAGATGGCTGGTTTGCAAAGTTTCGTTACCTGAGAAAATGATCTGATTATACATTTCTTTGGCATAATTTGTTTTTCGGCCAAAGGTAGGCCCCAAAAAGTATTTTGAAGCAGCATTGCATAGGCTTCTTGGGAAGGATGTAGACTTCTCACAAGAAGCAGCTGAGATTAGGGTACTTCACAAAATTAATCCATAACTAACTTTTGATTGTGTGCTTCATGAAGTTGGATGTCCCTGTCTAAAATTGTGCTCTACCTTATGATTGTCACCGTGCTATAGATATTTTGATGCCATTGCAGTTTATTGATGATATTTTTTTGCAATCACATACCTCACTAGTAGTTCTCAGACAGTTTTTCTGGAGCATCTTAAGCTTTGGTGCATGAAATCTGGCTTCTCTCTCTTCTTTTTTTCCCTCATGCATTTGTGGAATGCATGTTGAATAGGATTGGTAACTGTCATGGTTTTGTTAAATCAATCAGTTGGAACTGGGATTTCTCTGCATTTGACTTTCCTTTTTTCTATCTTGCTGGGGTGGCACCTGCGTTTCTTTAGAGCTTTATGAAATTGAGTTTCTATAGGTGAATACATTTCATATTCTATGCAAATGATTGTACTTTTTCTCTAAACAATGCCTTGCATTAAGTACCTTTAATTGTTGGCTTTCATTTGTGCTAATTACTTTCATATTCTAGGCAGCAGAATGCCTATCTTGAACGGGTTATATGGACTTTGTATATGTAATAAAAACATAATTTGTCGCATCCTGAATGTCGCCAGGAGACACAGGACACCATGTAGCTGCTGTGTTGCATTTAAATAGGAAAAATGACAATTTACTTGTTACAAAGTGTATTGTTGATACTCTCTTGTAATAAGAAATTAGTGATTTCCCAACTTACATATAAATGCATGGATTAGCCCCCAAAAAGATATTCGATTCGCTTCATTTTCTACTTGAAGGTTGGGGCACCCACAGAAAAAGGGGTGAGACTTTTAGGCTGTTAGATGTGTTTTATATGCTTTGAAGCTATAAGATGTAACCATTCAATGAGTAGTGAATTAGCTATAAGATGTAATCATTAAGTGAGTAGTGAATTAGCTATAAGATGTAACCATTCAATGAGTAGTGAATTAGCTATAAGATGTAATCATTAAGTGAGTAGTGAATCAGCTATTGGTAGACTAAATTTTGTAAGATCAGCTGATGTTGAAAATCTTGTCCTAATGTGAGTTTATTCAAATATGGCATCGATTATTTATCTTCACATTATTTTCATTTACGGTCTTTAATACAAGTGGGTGATAAATTCTGATGAATTTGATAGGACGTGAGTCATGCTTAGGTATACTACAACTAGCTTATGGGGTCCACCATCTAGTCGTACTACAACCTCAAATTCTGAATATAATTCTATGAAAGAAAAATTATCACATATTGTTGAAGAAAATTTAAAAATGAAAGAATAGATGATGGAGGAGAGTTCAAGGCATAAGGAGGAAATAAGACAACTTTAAGATCAACATTAGGAATTACAATCAAAGATGGATCAAATGATGCATTTCTTTCAATCTCACATTAGTCACATATAAGCTTATCATTGAAAGGTATAAATATGTATTATTGTTTTTTATATATTCTTTTATAATCTAATGCATGGTCGTTTGGATTTGTGTAGGTAGGTCAATGATGGATGATACTATGATGTCAACTTACAAGTATAGATCTTGTTCACACATTATTTTTTCCTTTTTGAACTTGTCATATGTAACTCCTGTTTATGGTTTTAGTTTTATGAACAAGTGTAGGATCTTAAAATGAGTAACACTTAGTCAAGTTATTGTATTTTGAGACTAATGTAAATGTTTGATACTATTCTATCTTTGTTTTAATTAATTAAGGTTTTTTTAATTTATGAAGTGTGTTAATGGTTGAATTTAATTGTATTATACATGTGATGTTTATTATACATGGTTTGTAGAAATAAAAAAAATGTTTATTATATAGGGTTTGTAGAAATAAAAATAGAAAAAAAAAAGCCTTAGAAACAAACCACTGCCATTACCTTTTGAAAATCATTGCTAACTATATTGTATGTGACTGTGAATTATGGTTTTAGTTCTTTAAGACTGTCTCTATAAGAGACTTTTAGTGGTAATTTAGGAACCACTGCTATTGTTTGGTGCCAGTTGTAAACAAAAAGTAGCAATTTATAAACTGCAGCAAAATATTTTTAGCAACAATTCATACACCGTCACTATAAAAAGGTTACAAAATGGAAGTGGACCGCAGCTAAAATTAGATTATAGCGGCAACCATAAAGATTGCCACTAATTTCCTTAATATGCACTATAGTGGGGCTACTTTTTATGGCATCTCCAGAACCACCGCTAAAGGATTTTGTAGTAGTTTTTAGACTTTTAGCATTGCTAAAAAAACATTGTAGTGAAGCTGCATGTGATTTGAAGAGACAACATGTTGAGTATGAAATGAGTGTTTATGTATGAGACGTTTTAATTAAAGACAATTTTCAATTGCGGATGACTCCGAGTTATCTGTTAGAAAGATTGGTCCATTGGAGATCATTAAGAAGATCACCCTAAATGTTTATCGTCTCAAGCTACCTATTCACATCCAAACATACAGCATATTCAACATAAAACACCTTATTCTATATCTTGGATATTCTTCTAAAGGCAAGTAGTTAAATATGAGGGCAAATTCTTTCAAACTTGGGAAGATGATGCAATCTGCATATAAGATCGAGGAGGTCATGAATAAGTTTGATTGGAGCAAGTCAAGGAATTCAAAGTCATATGGTCCCATCCCATGATGTCACTATGCAACACAAGCTTGGTGATTTATATTTTTTAGTTTCCATTGCTTATTAATTGTTTATATATGTTAGGTTTGTTATTAATTGGTTGATCTATGTTAGTGTTAGCTATTGGACTTCAGCTATTTTCATTTTTTGCCATTGGGACCTCTAATTCTCTAATTATATATTAACATCATTATTGACTGAAAAATGAGTTCATGCTTTTTGTTTTTCCTGATTTTATGGAGAGAATCTTGCGATGTAAACCCTTCAAATCTATGAGGGTACCTAAGTACCTCTAGTCCTAAGCACCAACATGTAAAGAACTACAATGGCCTCATTGTGCCAAAATTCATGTGCTACTTATATGGAAAACTATGCCAAACAAGCACACTAAAAAGAACACGATATTTTTAATGTGAAAACCCCATTATGGGAACAAATCATGCAGCCTATCCATTGGCTAAATTTGATGTACTAGAAAATAAAACTTTTGTAGATACTCAATTTTAATACTAACCTCCCGACCTAAAAGTCCAATCTCTAGTTGACTTTGCCCCCAAAGTTTATATATCTTGATGTTTACGAACTTAAGCTCCTTGTTATCTTCTATTTTTTCTAACACAATCTCTTAAACTTGAAGCTTTAATCACTATTCATCTTGATTAGCTCCTCCAATTAGCATGCATGTGATGTGTTTGTGTTTCTTACAAAACATCAATTTCATTCATAAAGGATTTATAAATCAAACTCTCACATTTCTTTTGATTGCTCTTAAATTTACTCAAAGGTGGTTGAAAGAATTTAACACAATTACTCTTAATTTTTCCTCTCAAAATATTCTTTCTCTTTTATTAATTTTGATATCATTAGATCTTTAAATAGTAGTCTAAGTCGGTTTATGTCTTTGTCTTTTAATAATAAACAAATTGTTATAAGAGGGACCTATTTCAAATAACTATGCTACAGTATATGATCAATCATTCCATAAGGCGATCGACTTTCTTCATACTATCTTCAAAGCCTTAGTGTGCAATTTAACATTTTGACACTGCAATCTATTGTTTTAGACCTAACGAAATTCACTCTGATTGATCTTTTCTATTGGACGATTGATCTTATAATATTTTTAAAAAAATTAAAAAATTATTCAAGACCAATCGATCACTAGTTCAAGGTCGATTGATCAAGTGTGTTTTTTGTCATTTTTTTAGTTTTTTTAAGACTCGCATAAGGTAATTCTATTAAGAACCTTAGTGTTTATGATTTTTACCTCTCTTTTTTAAACATCAATCACTTTGATTAAGTCTTCAAGTTTGAATCTTTAAAGCGCATTTGATATAATTCTTCAAGGAATACAATTCCAAATATTACTCAACACATCACTAATCTAATCACAATTCACAAGACTTAATACACACGAATAGACATAATTTTGATTATTGAAATATAGCCAATACATACAAATATTCTTACAAATCTTTTCTCTCGACCTATTTTCCTCAATCTTTTGTAATTATTAGTGTGCAATTCTCTTGTAAGGAAGATCATGTACGTCTGTAGCCATAGTCATCTAGTGTGTGTGTTTTGTCAACTTTCCCTTGCATCACTTTTAATGTAACTAGCACAAAGATGTTGTAAGGGCAATTTTGGCACAAATTTATAAATTCATAGTAGTGGGGTAGAAGTGAGTTGGCATCAAACATCTCCCTTCTCCGCATCTAACATTATTATATGAGACCCGTTAGTATGAGCCCGGGCTTATGTGCGTCAATGTGAGCCTAAAATTATGAGCCTTTATATTTTAATTTAATACTACACATTACTCAATAGCCCATGCGTTTTAATCACCCACCCCCCCTATAAATTTACATTGTTAGATCTTAATATGATAGTTTGCGATGCCCAAGATGATGTAGGCAAAATTAAATTGGATCAGAATAAAGAATCGACTAATTGGCATTTCGTCGAACAGTTTTCTATTAACAGAAAAGTGAGGATAAAAATGTCTTTTAGCATTGATGTTAAATCGTGACCGTTGGGTAAATCTAATGACTCTTAGTTAGAGGGGTAAAATCATCCATTACTAACTCGTGAGTTCATCAGAACTGTTGATATATTTGGACAGTGGAGATGAAGGGCAAAACAGACAAATTTATAATGTAATCATGTAGTTAATTTGGTTAGTCGTCTTCAACCTTAGCTGGGTTTCTAGAAACTTTCGTGGTAGCTTGGAATGCATTAATTGGAAGATTTGTCCAGCTAGAATCCACATCAAATGAACAATGTAGTATCAATAGTTTAATTGTAACTGGAAAAAAAATGAACTCCCAAATTACTCAGTGAATTGAAGCTCTATAAAGCTCTATAAAAACTTTTACTAAGAACTTGGAGATAAGTTATTGTTGAATGTTGAATTATTGAGGTTTGAGTTTAATTTCTCATGATTGATGTATTTTGTTAATTATATTTAATTCTTAAAGATAATAAAGAGTTTATCTCCCAAAATTACTTGTTTGATTTGCTCCGACATTTTCGGATCTGGTTTACTATTTCTCTGTAAACGGCTCTATCACTCAATCCTTTTCAATTATTGTATACAATACTATTCTTTCATATTTTAAATTGGAGAAGCTTGGGGGGAAGGATGGATGCAAGCTGTTCCACACTTGCTCTAAACAAACACAAGCTGAACATCCAAAGCATGCGCTTCACGTGTACAGGTCACTATCCAACCCAGATCGTATAGTATAATCAGTCACGGACGAGACTTTTCTTCCTTAATCACTCAATCCTTATGATGCTTGTACAGTGCCTAAGTGTTAGGGTTCTTTAGTGCTCTATATAGCTGTTTTTAACCGTATCTCGTTTGTCTGCGTTGAAGTAAAGAAACTTTTTCGTTTAAAATAGTTGAAAGTTGAAACAAAGCAAAGCGTTTCCATTTCTTAGCTACAGTTTTATTACAAGTGATGTCTCTGGTAGAAAAATGAAACAGGACATTCCTTTTTGTTGATCCTAGGTGTACTGTTTTTTCTTACTGCATAGATTATAAAAAGCTTGTGAACCTAACAGGTTGATAGCAACGTAGCTGGTATGTTTATAGCCTGTGAACCAACTAGTTTCATATGTTTTTTAATGTTTTGAGACCCATTAACCTGAGCATAGGCTAAAGCGCATTATTATAAGTGTAACATTGCGAATTATCATATTTTGATCTAGCAACACAGATTATTCATAAGGCAGGTGAATTACTATTAATATGTGTTGTTAAATCTCGATTAAATGACTCGTGATGCCCGGGCTCATATTGAGATGAGCCTGGGCTTATGTTAGTTTTTATTCTTTTTATTTTTAAAATCGCTTAAGCCAAATTTTATATTTTTGAATCACCCTAATCAACAGGGTTTGTATAATTCCTGAAACTAAATGATAGATGGTAGAATCAGGTGTGAACTGCCCTTATCACGTTTAAATCCTGACTGAACCACGTGATATGGTGATAAAATTGGTCTCGACCACGGTTAACTTTGTGGTCCTCATAAAAATCAGTATAAAAGACAATTTGAGGTCTCATGCAGCCTAATGCCTAGTGATAAGTCCCCATCATATTCTCATTCCAGTTTCTGTGTGTGCAGATGGCGTGGCAGGCAAAGAACAAACAAAGCAGACCAGCGAATGAAAGTTGATGACCACACAGTTCAGCAGATTTAAGAAACCAACCCATCCCCCCTCTCTCTCCCTTATATGTTTATAGTATTACTGACAAGGGAAGCCGAAATAATTCTCTACGCCCTTCTTGGAACTCTGATCAGATATCTTCTTCTTCCCTTCTCCCTGGACAAGAGTTTCCTCTGTATGGAGAAGTTGGTTGAAGTTTCGGAGCAAGAAGTGCAAATAGACTTCAAGCTTGGGTGCAAATGCAGGGTGAAAATCCACCTGAAGTCCCTCTCCAAATCCAACCCAATAGCTTTCAAGGTCCAAACATCAGCCCCCCACAAGTTCTTGGTCAGCCCACCAAATGGGCTAATCCTTCCATCTTCCTCCACCTCCTTCCAAGTCATCTTAAAACCACAGACCCAGCTCCCGGCCTCCTTCCCAAGGTCTCCCTCTGAGAGGTTCCTCGTCAAGACAGCTCTAGCACCAGGCCTAGAAGATGATGGCCGTTCAGTCAGCTCTTGGTTCTCTTCCACCTCACGTGTCACCAGTGACATCAAGCTCAAGGTAGCCTACCTGGGCACCTTCCTCCTCCACCAAGCTGTGGCTAAGGACGACATAGAAGCCGTCAAGAACATAGTCAAGCGGAAAAAGCCGGCCCTTGCCTCCCTCTCCCCGCATGAGACTCTATCCCTGCTAGAGGCTGCCTCCTTCACCACCAACCCTGACATTCTCCACTCGCTGCTTGAGGCAGGCCTGAAACAGGTTCACAGGTGTGCACCAGTGCCTTCTCATGTGACTAACCCCACAAGTTCAGTGCAAGTACCTGAATCTGAACTCGAGGCTAAAGAGGAATTAGATATGATGGTGTCAAAGGGGTGGAGCCAGCTTCATTTGGCAGCTGCAGCAGGTCAACATGAGATCCTCCAGAGATTGATCATGGAAGCTGCAAGTGAAGGAAGTTTGGATTGTAGGGACAGGCTAGGGAGAACACCACTACACTTGGCCGCAAGCAAGGGCCACACCCTATGTGCCGAGCTATTGATTGATGCAGGGGCAGATAAGAATGCCAAGGGAGGTGACGGACGGACAGCATTGTTCAAGGCAGCGGCCAATGGGGAGGCGGAGATGGTGGCACTGCTGCTGGAGATGGGGGCGGACCCCACAATCACTGCAGATGACATCCATGGCTTCACCCCACTTGATGTGGCTCGAGAGAAGGGACATGTAAGTTGACCATTAGATGTGTAGGATTATCTACTTTACAAGTACAGCACAATTGGATGATGAGCCCCGGGCAGCACTGCTAGCCGGGGGATGAAAATTTGGCGCACCTTTATATTACTTCGACAGAGGAAACCAAGGTGGATGTAGAATTCAAATCCGCTGGTGAACATGGGTAAATTTCCACCTTCCGTTTATGGCCCCAAATTGGCTGTGCATATGAAAATGCACCAGATGTGTGTCCATTGCATATCTCTTATGTTTTTGTGTACGCCATCAATTTCGGGTCATCAGCAAGTCCCTAGGGAAGCTTCATCGGTGGATTTGAGTTCTAAAAAGTGCAGCCTCTTTTTTTAAAGGTTTTGACACAAACAAAAAAAACAAAAAATAGAGTTCAGCCTTAAAACCTTGCCCACACCTTACATAATAAAAGGATAAAAATAACCCTCTTACCATGTCAAAATGTCCAAATACATGTCATCTCCTATCCCACTTTTTTTCTATTCCCTTGTTCACTTGGTGGTAGTGGTGACAACAACAGGGCTAGGGCTAGTTGGAGGCCGAGGTTGTGTCCTAGCCACGACCAAAACCTAAATGGGAAGAGTAAACTTTAGAGGTAAACTTGTTATTTTTAAAATGTTAATTGAAATTCATAATTAACTAAAGTATTTAAAAAGGTTAACATATTGGGAAAGGGTGTTTTGGTTTTTCCACTTTTATTTAAAATGTTAATTGAAATTCATAATTAACTGAAGTATTTAAAAAGGCTAACATGTTGGGAAAGGGTGTTTTGGTTTTTCCACTTTTTATCATGCTTTTGAAAAGGAACATGGGAAAATAGGTTTAGTGGGTTGCTCTTATTTTATTGGTTGCTAGAAATGTGTGGTCGCTTATAGGTGTGCCCCCTCTATTTTTTTTTTGTCCGCTAGGAAGTATCATAAGTATTAACAACAAAAAAACCTTCCATGTACAATAACATATCACGGGTAGCTTCTCTTCTACTAAACACAATCCTAATTTGTTATATTAAAAAGCTTTTCATTAAAAAAAAAAGTTTTGCTCACTCTGTAACACTTACCAAAATGCAGAAACAAGTTGTGGAGATCTTAGAAAGTGGAGAATTGTTGTTGACGGCTGCAAGGCGAGGTGATCTTAACACACTAAAGTCCCTATTAGACAAATGCCCTAGATTGAACCGCTTTGATCAATATGGCCTCACTGCCCTGCACTCTGCTGCTATAAAAGGGCATACAGGTGCTGTAGACATGCTAGCAGAGCATGGCATGGATTTAGAGTGTCAAGACTGTGAAGGCCACACTCCTTTGCACTTGGCTGTGGAAAGTGGTTGCCTTGAAACAGTAGAGGTCTTGATTGATAGAGGGGCCAATGTGAACGCAAGGAGCAAGAGAGGTGCCAGCCCTCTCTACTTGGCCACCTCCATGGGTCATGATATGATCTCGCAGCTTCTTCGCAATCGAGGTGCTGGTCCAGAATGCTCCTTGTCTTCATCATCTTCCCTATCGTCGTGTTCATTTAGTTGAAATTACCCTGATCTATTCGAAAGTAGTTTGTGTATGTTTTATTATTTGTTTTGTCCTTGAATACTTTGCTTAAGGGTTTTCCTTTGTAAAGCTTTCATCTTGCCTGGAACTCTTTTGCCCAAAATGCTTTAATTAGGACCTGTAACAATGAAGTTCATAATTTTTCCGTCCTTTGTGTCAAATGGAGTATCAGGATTATGTAATTTCATGCATTACACAACTAAGTACTTTATAATAATTGGTCATATCGAAAGCTTTAATGGTTCCTTTTATGCATATTGTATATCTTTCTCCTTTTAGAGAAGAAGCTTCATCTTAGGATGGAATAGACTATTTTATTCATATTAGACAACCTTTGTTTCTCAGTAAACTTCCTTTGTCAAACAGTACCCATGGAGGCAAAAACTCCTCATTATCTTCAAATCTTTGTGGAGGCATATTTACCCCATATTTATCCTCCCCTTAGTTATGTCCATGTGCATAGCTTGATGAATACTTGCATGTGGGTGGAAGCATTTGAAATACTTCATCCGACAATAAGTGTTTGGATTAGAAAATAATAGTGAATTAAAATTAGTTCATTTTGATTTTCTAATCAAGATACTTATTATGGAATTGAGGGAGTATGAAGTAAGTATACCAATAAGTGTTTGGATTAGAAAATAATAGTGAATTAAAATTAGTTCATTTTGATTTTCTAATCAAGATACTTATTATGGAATTGAGGGAGTATGAAGTAAGTATACCAATAATCTATTTCTTAATAGCTTAATTTATTAGGAAACAAGAATATCTAATTAAAAAACCAATAAAGAGGATTAATTAAAAAAAAGGAGGAAAAATGAATATTGATGATCACATTGTGATGGTTAAGAGTAGTCACAAATAAGAGGTTCCGTAAAGGAGCTGAAAAAGAAAACATGTTTCACTATGGCCGAGTGAAGGATTAGAACCAATAAAGGAAGACGCATGAACAATACAAGAGTTTTACGAGATGGTTGAAGTGAGCTCTAGACAATGATTACTTGCAACCGTGGAAGATGACTACCAATATAGGTACATGCCGATGATATCCACAGTACTTGCCAAAATGAACACGGAACCTCTAAGATGTAGTAATACTTAATGAAGCTTATTAAAAAATTATTACAACACTTACGTAAAGAGTATAATTAGTAACACAAGCTGCACAATCAAAATTACATAGCCCAAAAGCATCAAATACATGCACATGATGCATTGTAACGCCCTGACCCGGAAACCGACCTGGGCCGGGGGTCTAAAAATGATAAAAACCAAACACAGAACCATAAGCGGCAAACTTTGAGTGTGAGAGTTTTCTTGTTCCTCTACGTGCTTCGAAACTTTAGTGCTCCGTTACGCGTAGGCCAAAACAAACCTAATTATATAACTAATTCGGATCTGGCCAACGTTGCTTTGCCGTTAGTTGTCTACGTACGTATCGGATAACATCCGCGATGTTACTCTGATACGATCAGATTTGTAGATAGTTCTGCCTATTGGCTACTATATATATCAAACTATACGAAAATACATACGTATACTCGAATATTTAATCGGGGTTATACAAAAACCCGTAAAACACCGGCAACACATATCTCACTCTCTCATAGAAACAAACACTACATGACCACCACAACATGCCTCACTCTATTCAAGAGCAAATCCATCAAATCACATGTCTCGCTCCATCACTGAGGCGAGACCACATGCATCACACGTCTCACTCTATCACTTAGCCGAGACCAAACACACACACAACACGTCTCTCTCTAACCCAGATCGAGATGACACACATCATGGCATATAAGCATAGCATATCATAATATAAAGGATCATAGCATATCAAGGCATATCGTATACCTTATCTAGCACATGCATTCTATAATTAAAATAGGAGATCAAAAATGCTTACTCCCCTAATTCTCTCGGGGTAGCAGTATTCGGGGTACTCATTTCTAGGCGTCCTCCCCTTCAGATCCGGAGACAGTGAATGGAGCCTCCTCTAACCTCCGCACGTTCCTTGCATTGCACCAAAAGACGACTGACCAACTGTCCCCTTTCTCGGAGACTTCTCATTTTCTGCACCCGTATGCGACATACAGAACGTCCCTTTCCCCGAGACATTTCTCACACTGCGTGGCCCTTCAGTGAAGGGCGGAGCCTTCCCTACTTCGGGCGATGACCCACGATGCAGCCCATGATGGAGGACGGAGTCCCCCTTTATCTCCGGGCCGTTGCTCTCTCTTCGGGGCAGGAGGGTGGCAAATAGAGCCTCCTCTTGCCCCAAGCCGTTTCCACTTCTAAGGATGTCAACTTGAGGGATGGACCATGTCATTGCGTAGATCACCCTTGACTTAGCTAGGAACGCCTCAAGATTGACTCAAATCGGACTTAAAATGAGTGAGAAACGAAGAACAAAAGTTTCTGAATATGGGAGAGAACACAGAAACGTAAGAGAGGATTCCCCCTTTTTAAACTAAATGTTCTGGATGATATTTATAGAAAACTGAATAAACGTGAAGCTGACACATAGCAGATAGGATTGATATTCGTCAATCCTATCCGTTGCGTCAGCGATCTTATCCACTTCATCAACAAACCTATCTGCTTGCATCAGCAATATTATTCGTTGCGTCATCGATCCTATCCGCTTCATTGTCAGTCTTATCCATTGTGTTGTCGATCCTATCCAGAATGATATTATTTTATTCAAATAATATCCTGACCTCAAAACGTGATAACTTCCAACCTTGACGTTAGAATTGCACATTCTTGTTACCGATAGACTCATGTCGATGAGCCCTTCGAAATAAGACCGCACATGGTTATCCCGCACTTTTTACGTAGGTCCTGCCCATATGGCATGCTTCCCAGGGCCGTAGCTTTCGTTCCCGACCTCCGTTTCGCGTGTTCTTCAATTCGTTACACTCGTTACTCTGAGCTCTACCCGGATACAGGGATTTCATCTAATGAAACCCCCTAATACTGATCTCAAATTACTAAATTACCCTTAACCCCCTGGGTTAAGCATAACCGAAAAATGGGTCATTACACGCATATAAACTGAATTTAAAAGTAGTTGGCCACAAATATATATTGAATTTTTTTTAGTTATTTAAAACAAGGTTGATGTAATAGTGTTGGTTAAATGAAAAAAATTAAAAGAAGTATTACAACAAAAGTCATTTGGCGTAGTTAGTTAGAAGATGTTTAAGAAAATTCATAGGTTTGGATTCGAGTGCCATAGGCCTGCTAACGAGCTAAGCTAGCTCATCGAGTAGGTCCAGCTCAACTTAGCTCGGCTCGAACTTAGCTCGACTCTAATCAAGCTTGGCTTGAACTTGATTCGAGCTCGAATAGGCTGCAGCCAAGTTCAAGCATACCCTTACTCGACTCAGCTCAAACAAAACTTGAACTCGACTCTACTCAGGTCGAACTCAACTCTGCTCAACTCAAACTCGAATATTATTTTAAATTACATATAAATAATATATATATATAATAAATAATACATATATATGCATATTTTATATAAACATAATTATTAGTTTAAATATATATTTATGACATACTCCCTTTGTTTTAGATTAATAGCTCCATTTGATTAATTCATTTTGAAAAATCGAATGGAGTTATTAATCTAGGACAGATGAAATATATAAAATAATATATAATTATATATATGTACCAATACCATGTATCATATATGATATTTGAGACTTGTTTCTATGAGCCAAGGCGCACTCACGACTGCATGAGCCCAATGTCGTGCGCCCTCAGATTTCAATCCAACAACACACATAACTCAGGAGGCACATTGGTTAATGTCTTCTTCTGCCTTAGATCTCAATCTCATGGCCCATGATGCTTTGGTTCACGTTGACATGCATGAGCCCAAACTCATATAAATTTTTTTCATGATATATATATATTTTCGTTAAATTGTAATAGATATATAATTTTTATATATAATATATATTTTATAAAATAAAAATATTGGAGACACAAGCACTAATATAATCCTTATGTCCCAAATTAATAGCTCTATTTGGTTTTGAAGATGAACTAAAATTAGTTAAATTGAAAAACCAAATGGAGCTATAAATATATGACAGAGGGTTAACATGATATCACACTAATATACTAAAAAACTCTTTTAAAGAAGCATGACATTAGGGGGACTAACCTTAGCTTATAAAAGAATGATTAGATATTCTTTTAAAAGTTGAAGCATAACACTCGGACCGTCCTCAACTTAAAGAATGTATCTCTTTTTACATGTGCTTAGAAAATTTTTAGAGGCATACTAAGGATAAAAAATAGTTCTTTTATAAGTGATTTATAAGCATATAAAGAAAAAATATGAAGAAGTAGATGATAGTGTTGCCTAAGTGAGTTTTTATTTTCTGCATCTTTTTTAGTGATTATATGCATATAAATAGAAGGAACTGGTAATGCTGCCCTTTTTTAGCATATATAACTAAACTCATTTGTCATAGGTTTCTTCTTTCATAGTGACTATAGTCAGATGTTCAAGGTGTACTCATAATACTTGTTGAAGTATATTTATTAACATTTAACACTAAAAAGCATATTATTATGTGTGATATAAATATATATATATATATATATATATATATATATATATATTAATTTTTTATTTTGAACCCAGTTCGAGCCTAGGCCTATGAATCACTTATTGCAATTCGAGCTTGAGTTTGAGCCAAGCTTTAGATTTCTAATTCGAGTGAGTTGAAAAGTTTGAGCTTATTCAAGTTTCAAATCGAGCTCGAGCTAAGCTTTAGAAGTTCAAGTCCATGTAAACCCAATACTCGGCTCAATTGGGCTCATCAATACCGCTAGAGTCCCACCACTAGGGGTGTTAATAAGCCGATTATCATCGAGTTTTAAAGTGTTCAAGCTTGAGCTTGAAACTTCTATTTTGAGCTCAAGTCGAGCTCGAATGGAGTTGCTATGCCTTATGATCATTGCTTAGTTTTGTACTTGGCGACATAGAGGTGTAAGATCTCTAAACTTGAACTAGTTGATTTTATTGTATTTAATTGTATTGTGTGGTTTAACATTAATTCTGATCGATTTTGAACTATTTTTGAAATTAAAGTGGTTAACAAAGGTTTTAACAAAAAATTTCTTCACATTAATGGTTTTTATGTTAATATAAGTCATTTGGAATTTTTCTAAAATTTTTAGAATTTTTACTATTTTTCCCAAAAAGTTAGGGAGCGGGACCGACCGTGAGGCCCACGTGTGAAATTGGGCTATTAGTTCCAAATGACCCTAACAACATCCTAGGACAGTATATAATTATCTCAAAATTTTTAGACTTCAATTTGGGTTTAAAATGAGCAAGTTTTCTATTTTTAGTGTAAAACCCTATTTATACCCCACAAATCTATTAGGTTTACCCCAACTCTTACTATAAAAGGAATGACACAACCACATTCCCAATTGGGAAAGGGCTGAGATTAGGAACTTAATCCTCATTTTCCAAAAAAGGAAAAGAGATTAAGGTAAGGATTAGTTTATTTTTTAAACTAATTTCTTAGGGTTTCTCTTAAACTTTTCAAATCTCTTCTTTTGACAAGGTTTAATCTCAATTTTAACCCAAAAAACTACTATTTTGAAACTCTGTTTCAAACCCTTGAGAAAGGAATTTTGTTTTTGAACCCAAAGAACCATAGATCTACTAGTTTTTTAGAGATTTAGGTGTTTTAAATCGGATTTATGAAGCTATTAACAAAAGCCCTATGTTGGGTAAGTTTTGAAGGTGTTAGAGGAGCAATTTCAAGTGAAGATGCTTGTTGAAGGTAAGTGTTTTAATCCTAAACATGATTGTGATTTCATATTTGAGTTTTGATAGAGTTTGAAGTGGGTTTCCATGGATGTAAGCTTTAATGGTGGTTTTAGGAAAGTCTAATCTTTCTTATAAATTCTTTGTGTTTTTTATTATTAATGGCTAGATCTACTATTAATTATGCATGGATTTAATTATAACAACGTTTGGGAGTGAGATTTGGTAGTTTAAGATGATTGCGTGAAGTTTTAGTTTTGGATTCGAAGTGGGGAAGATGAACCAGAGAAACCCGTTATGGTGATTGAACTGCCAAGCGTTCGAACAGTAACACTGTAGATTGGTGATTTTTGCTATTTTGTCCATTTTCAAGTTTTTACTCTTAACTACCATTTTCTATGTTCATGTTAAATAATTTATGTTAGGATGAGCTACTAGAAGGGCATGAAGTTGATGCTGAGAATTATGAAGAATATTTAAGTATTATGTGAAATTATATGTTGTTGGTTGAACATGTTATGATTGCTTATCTTGAATCTATGTTGAATGATTCTTTATGTTCTTAAGCATGATTCCAGTAGGGTTATAGCATGAGAATGGACTTGTATGTCTTCATATAATGTGATTACATTATGGGTGAATGAAGGTGGCATGTCTAGCTTCAAGTGTGGTGTGCATATGCTTATATAGGTCTAACATGAGGTTGCACTTGACTTGATTGATGTTTTTCAATGGTTTTCACTCATGATTTCAGTTAGGAGCCATGATTAGATGTTAAAGAGCATGTGTATAATGTCTTAGTGGGCTATCTATAATGCATGGTTATATGCTTAGAAATGAATGTTTTTATCTTGAACACACACACACATGGGAGGAGTAGTCATAGTAATTGTTGATATTCATGATCAAATATGATGCATGTGGGGTTGATGGGAGCACATTCCATGAATTAGAATTCATGTAGAGATTGCTCACGTATGTATCATGTTGCATGTGCCATGAAACAGATTTATGAATGAGACTTTACCGGGTTTAGCCGATGTTGGTCCATTGGATGCAATTGTGTGAGAATTGCTTGCCGGGTTAATCGATCGGAGGCATAATCAATTCGGTTTTACGTTTGAAAGGACGGCATTTTACGTCCCTTGAGGACGGATTTTCCTCCCCGGGTTGAAAGAGTGGCAATGCTATAAGGAGATAAACTGTTGAGACCATCTAGACCCTAAGAATCCAAGCAAGTGTAGCTGAATGTACCTGTTTACTAGGGGTTATTCTTCCCCATTAGGGAATTTACCTAAATTACGGAATTCCTTTAGACTTTCCTATTGGGGATTGTTTGGAGTACGCAGGGATTGCTTATGCTTCGGTTGATTAAGCAGGGTTGTTTTATCAACTTGCATGTTATGATTGTGTGTTAGAGATACTTGATATGCAGGTTGATGAATTATGGTTGTGTATGATATGATTGTGTGGTAGAGACACTTCTCATGCAGGTTAAATGTGATTAATATAATATGATTGTGTGGTAGAGACACTTCTCATGCAGGTTAAATGTGATTAATATAATATGATTGTGTGGTAGAGATACTTCTCATGCAGGTTAAATGTGATGAATATGCATGATATGATTGTGTGGTAGAGACACTTCTCATGCAGGTTATATGTGATGTTATGCATGATCTGAATATGTGTTAGAGACACTTCTTATGCAGGTTATATATGATGTTATACATGTTATAAATGTGTGTTAGAGACACTTCTCATGTAGGTTATATGAGATGATTATGCATGATGTGATTGTGTGAGAATCACTTATTATGCATGAGGGGTGTGATGTCATAATGTGATTATTCATGTCATGATTAGTATGTATGAGATACTTATATGTAGGATAATTACTTATAGGTAAGTAGGAGTATGGTAAGGAAATTAATCAAAACTGAGATATTATATGAAATGTGGATTTGAATTACCATGTTTGATGTGTCGTGGTTGTTTTTTATTAACGCTTTTGTTTTTCAAGCCTTACTGAGTTTTACTCACCCCTCATTTTATGTTTTGTTTTGGGGCTACATGGCATAGCATGTAATTAACCAGGATCCTCTGTATGAGGAACAATTGAGGAGAACATGGGAATAAGCATGGATGCCTTTGGACTTTGTTATGTCTTCTGTTTTATGCCGTTATGATTATAGAGCATCATGTCTGGTGTTTTGTGTTTCAGAGTTGAGTATATCTTATGTTAGACCTGTTTAAGACTTTCTAATTTTGAGCCATGTGTCAGCTCAGGATGCTATGTATGTGGGTTGAGTTGAGGATTTATTTCAGAGATGTTTTCCTTTTTTATTTTTCTTATTTCTTTTACACAAAAGAATAAAGATGCGCGACTCCGTATATGTTATTCACCCATGAGAGGGGTTAAAACTTTCGCAACATATTTAAACCAACAACTGTCACCCCCGTACGCTTTGTCCGTCCCTTGGACTATGTTTGGCTCAAGTTAGGCGGGTGCTGGGGTGTGACATGAGGTATTTAGAGAAAAATCACTAAAACAAGCATGGTTAGTCAGTGATCCAATGTGTTAGATTAAAAAATCAAATGAATTAGTCTTTGTTGATTTTGATTTTCTAATTTAAACTATTAATACATAACAGAGGGAGTAAAGTTTCATAAAAAATGGTTCTAAATCTCATAATACATATTATATAATTCCTCGAACAAAAAACCTCATGTAATTGCACATGAAAATAGTAGAAATGATATATTTTATGAAAAAAAATTAAAACTTGGGAGACATAAAATCTATATATAATATGTAATATATGCATGTGTATATTTAAAAAATAATATACTTAATGTGAGTTTAAGTTTTTATCAAGCTTCGAGCTGAGCCGAACACAAGTATGTTTTAGATTAGCTTGACCAACTACAAGTTCGAGCTCGAATGCGAGTCGAGCCGAGTTGAACTCGAGCATAGTCAAACTTTCAAGCTTACTTTAACACCCCTACCCACCACAAACAACATATTTTTTGACCCACTAAATAGATGCATTTGTATCGATACAATACAATTTATATATCACCCATCACGTGTTGATAAATAAGGCTAATTTAAGATACTCCACAACTAAAATTAAGGTACTTTCCATAATTTTCCAACTATATAGAAACTTTTCCATAATGAAGAATTAAGGTACTTGAACCAAAATTCCAACTGAAAACAATGAAATCATGAGTATTCCATTAAAACCACTTCAATCACTTAAATTCTCTCATTTACCACAAAAATAAAGTTGGCAATCACCAAGAACTTGAAGAAAATTTAAATAAGAACATTTCATTTAATATTTTAAGTTTAGAAAGCAATCTAACCTCAAAGCACAAATCTTCCTTCTCTTCTCGGCTAAGGTTCTTCCCGAACAGTCTTCAGACACTCTCCCACTAGTGCTTGGACTCTCTCTAGACTCCTTTTCCCCTAAGAGTTAGTTTCTACTCTCTTAAATACCGAAATAATTACCCCCCAAGTCTAAAACTGCCTAAGTGTTTTTGTATTTTGTGATAACTGCATGCATACAGTTATCATCGATGACTTTGCCAATGTGTCGATGCTCGCTGATAGCACAAGTTCAATTTCATCAATAGCTCCATCGACATGTTGATGATTGCCAACAGTTAAACCAAAAATATTTTCTTTATTACAAAAAGAGTGGATTTTCTTTTGGAAAATGTAGTGTGTCATTGGACAATTATTAATACTATATACAATATGTGACTTTAGAATATAATAATTTTATTGAAGACATTAAAAATACCTTATATTTTGTATATGATACATATGAATCTATTATGGTAGGACTATTGTTCAAACTCCTTTAAATAGAAATGACCCTTCTTGGTCATTACTTTGTAGGAATAAATAAAAATATAGTAGTAGTACCACTAATATGAATTACTTATGTATTTACAAAATAATTTATAAGTTTTTAACAGAAGAAATATGTAACTTCAACATTTTAGTATGGTGGCGAACACATGAAAAAAGTTATCTTGTGTTTGCTCCATTAGCGTGTGATTTACTAAGTTCTTGAGTGTTTACAGTAGTTGCGGAGTTTGGTTTTGGTGCAATAATAGGGTATTAGATGAATGAGTCACTTAGACCCAACGACAGTGGAGTGTTGCATCTGCTTGAAGGATTGACTAGATGTTGAAGATAGAGAACAAGCTCCAAAATGTAGAGGAGCTAGAAGAAGACTTTAATGAAATTTTAAATTATTAGAAAGTTCAAATGCATTTTTTTTTATCTTGGACTCTTAGAGCAGTGTTGTAGAGGTGTGTTAATGTTAAATTTACATATGATAGATAGGTGAGTGGGTGACAACCTAGTTAGGATGTACTCATAGAATGATGCAATTTTCACCTCCCTAAGATTTAAACTTTTGTAAAGTTACAAGATTATATAATATTATGATTTCATGAATTCTTTTTTTAATGAAAAATTGGTAGGTCTGAGGACCTTGTAGGGTTTGTGTTCCAAGGTTATGGCTTAACTTGGCCCACACATAGGCCTAATACAGGCCCAAGCTAAGTGAGGCTCAACACTTTGCCACCTCTAGGTACAACAATAATACGAATAGGGGAGATGTACAAAAAAATGGCAAAAAAAGGAAATTACTGGAAAAACGTAAAAAGTATTGATAAATTTTAAAAAATGTTTTCAAAATGCAACCCAAATACAAAAAATAAAATGTCTTCTTCCATAAAAATAGTACATTAAAAAATAACAACTCCATTATCATAAATTTGGGGGAAGTTAATGGCTAAAAGTATCATTAGCGGGCTCACCAGCTAATCAGAGCCAAAAAATTATGGAACATGAAGAAGAAATTGTTGAAATGTGAAAAAGTATGAGAATAGTACATGTTTCATACGTGTATTAAACATGAAGTATGCATATTAAATGCAAAGCATGCATATAAAACATTTAGTATACATTTAAAAAAACATGAATAATATGTTGTTTATTATGGTGGGATACGTAAAATGAAAGTATGCATATAAAATGCATACTATACCCATTTTTTGTCACTTAGTTGACTACACACCAAAGAACAAAATCCTAACTTAAACCCTGTGACTAATTTTGAATTTTTTTTAAAATATTTACAAACATCACATGTTCACAAAATTTGAACCACATTCAAATGAATGAGTTACCGACACAAAATTAAATCAAGGACTCAAGCTAATTTCAAAAAGTTACTTATTTTGGAATTCTCGAAAATACTATATGATATAGGAAATCTTGAGCAATTGGAAGCCAAACAACATAACTTGGTGATAAAGACTACAAATGATGTTGGACAAATGACTCATAGACTTTCATTCACAAGAAATGTGATACTTATAAGATGCATTTTGGAGACAGGAGACACATATGAGCATGAATCATAAAACTATGAAATCTGACCCTCCCACCTTACAAAATTTTGAATAAATAAGATTAATTAGGAAAAATTGCCAAAAATAGAACATGGAACTAGACATATTAACAAAACCTAAAAAAAATTACTAACCAAAGAAGAGAATAAAAGGATCCAAAATAAAGTCAGAAATCTAAAACATTGCCTACCGGCCGAAATATAGCTTCACAAGAAATAGGTTTTTGCGCAAGTAAAACTTAGAGAAAACACTTCAAACTTTTTTTTACCAAATCTAGTTTAATTGTGAAATCTTGTTTATTTTGACTAGAACTACATCATACTATGATTTCACACAAATTCATTGGTTAAATTTTGAGTTTTCATGGATCAAATGTTTGAACCTTTAAGAAACCAAGAACAAAAAGACAAATTCTTGATTTTGATGCGAATTTAGGGTGATTTTTAAGTTGTTGTAGTTGAGAAAATTGTTTCCAACTAGAGTTTGAATAACGTATAAGGATACTATTATTGCTTATTCTTTGTTCATAGATGTACTCTTAGCTAGTGTTTTCTAGTTTATTATCTTAAATGGTTGGAGGTCACGGGAGTACTTCACAGGCAAGCACATCATATGCACCTAGTTCTTTGTTTGCACCATAGACACCTTGGGTTAGGCCTATTAGGTTTGAGCAACATATAATGTATGACTATAACCTAGATTGCCTAGAGTGGCTGCTACATCAAATGGAGTGGACTCAGTTTTTCTCGATTGTAGCAAATCTACCCCCTTAGTTTACCTCCGACTCATTAGACAATTTTATGTGGGGATGGATGTGCATAATGGAGAGACTATTACTAGCTAGTTTAACAGTTGCCCAATCACATTCAGGCTATGGATGTAGAGAGGAGACCCATTACATATCCTCTATACACATGATATGAGTTGCTAAAGGATCCTGTTACTACGGGCAAGCTGTAGGGGATAGAGGTAGGGGTGACTTTTGATACAACGATGAGAACACAATCTATGACTAGCTAGTTTAGGATCTTCCATGTCATTTTCCAGTATGATATTTGGTCAGCATGGAAGGAGTTAGTGGTCAGGACCATGATTCTGATATTGTACATGATTTTAGATTATGATTGCCAGTTAGATCTTGCATCTATCATTTTTGACAGCTATGCACTTATGCATGGCCACACCCATGAGATGCTAGCTTATCAACATATTTTGTAGATCTTTGTTGCTCAAGCAGTTAGGATTCCTCATGGTGATCCAAACAGATTGACATGAACTAATTGATGTTTCTATAGTTCATAGGATGGGAGTTGAAGACCAAGAGCTTGTTGAGGGGGAGGAGCCATAGATGATGAGGACATCATGCAAATGCCCAACTCTAGAGGACATTCAACTAGAGGATGTTGATCTACAAGATAGACTAGTTACTTTCCGCAGTTTGATGCATTTCGAAGAGATATTTTTGAGAGGGTAGATCACATGAGCAGGCATTTCATGTGATATTGATTTTTATTTTAAAACTTTATAAAGGTTTTAGATATATATGTACTTTCATTGATATTCATATGTATCTTAAAACTTATGTTGATTATTCGACATAGTTATTTTTGTAGATATCTTAATGTTGTTTAATTATGTCTTGATTACTTTGCTTTATGTGCTTATTAGTTGTTTTTTGTTATATATTTGTCTATTTTTTTATAAAAAGAGAAAGAAATGAATGAAAATTATAAGTCATGGTTAATTACACTTTGTGGAATAGTGTTATGCAAATTTCTTTGTTGGTGATTGTGCAAGTTAATCACACAGTACAAGGTTTTTCAAGTGTATTTTAAAAAGTCCAAGTTAAGTCAAATCAATTCATATTTGTACAACTTAAAAATCAATGTACTAATTGTCTAAGAGTTATAATTTTTTTATTTTAATATTTTGTAGAGTTTTGTCACAAAATAGTCATAAGGGGAGACACTTAGGACACATATGACATATGTATTATATTGGTTTTCATTCATTGAATAAAACTATGTCTATTTAATGTGTGTTTTTTAGTTCTATGGAGTCTATGTTGATTTGTGATAAGTTAAGTCAAATTTAGAAGTGAAAGACTTGAAAAATTGGAGCATATATGCTTTGAGATTTTAAGGTAGAAGACTTTTTAAAGTAGTATTTGATGTTCTGATATACTGAAGAAACATATATGGAATCACACATACGTCAAACACACTTAGAAAAGTCGTGAATTAATCCTATGAGAGTGAGAAGAATAATAGATAAAATCAAGACAAAAATCACAAAAAGGTTCATAAGTAATCAATCGGCAAAAAACTAGTGATCGATAGGTTTTGAAAAAAACTTGGGATTTCTTTTTGTATATCAAATGATCAATCTACAATTGCTTAGATAGATCAAAATGAGTTTCATTTGATTTCATTACATTGAATGAATGCTTGTCTTGTGAAAGGATCAATTGACCTGAGGCAAAATTCAAAACAGAACAATGAATGATTGATTGGCAATGCTAGATTTGCTAAATTTAGATTTTCCAAGAAGAGTTTTTTTTCCTATTGAAATATAAATACCTAGACAAACATAAAACCCTATAAAAAGCCTAAGGCGTGATGAAATTGAAAGGAGATGATAGAATTCTTTGAGAGAATTGAATGAATTGAGTATCTTTGTTTATGAGGCAAAACTGAATGATTGCTCTACATAATTCCTCCATGAACTTCAAATATTTTTTGAGAAATATCAAAAGAAAGGTGAGATAGCTCGATTACAAATTAGGTTGTGTGAATATTTCACTACACATATAGTAAAGGAATTGTCAAACACAAAGGTTGAAGACGAACCGAATAAAAAAGGACTTTGATTGAAGTTTCAACAAGAGAATTTTCTAAGAAGAATACCAATACGAAAGTACTAAGAAGGGCATTGGTAGCCAAGAGACATCTAGAGATACCTCTAGAATCTTATGATAATGATTGAGTTTTTATAATTTTTTAATTTTCTTAGTGCATTGGTTAATTGGCCAAGGGTTAGACATATAACTTTCCCCGAAGAAGGTTTCTACGTTATAATTACACATATTCCTTGCTTTATGTGATTTATTATTTTTAAGTAGTTCATAGTCCATGTATATTCTTAGTAGAGGATCTATAGTTATCATCATAGGTGAAAGATCTTAAATTCACAAGAATGACACATTACAAGGAAGCAATTGAACATAAACATAAAGATAAATTACATTTACTATTAACGAGTTTTAAATGCAACGAATGCAAATTACATCAACCAATAATATTACTACATTACCTCCCAATATAGTTTTGCTTATAGTGGCATGATTATATGAAAAGTGAATGTAAAGGTATGATTATATGAAAAAAAGAAATAGGTAAAAACATAAAAAAATTAAAATATAATTTATAGGAGTTTATATAAGTTATTAGCTTGTGTGAGATGTTTGGACCCTGGTACTAGAGAGGGTGAATAGGAGAAATTAAGGGGACTATTTTGGGCTAATAAAAACAAAAGTAAGGTGGGTAAGTAAATAGAAGGGAAATTTATTAAAATAATAATTAAAAAAAATAATTATCAAAATATACCACTTTGGAAAATATTTCCCAAAGTGGTGTTCGTTTTTGCCACGCTAGCGCTAGTCAAGCAGCTGGCGCCAGCGTGGCTTTTTTTTTATTTTTTAAGTTGATTTCGTCGTTTAGAACGACGAAATTGGCTTGAATACGATTTCGTCGTTCTAAACGACGAAACCTTATATTACTTGACCTGGTTTCGTCGTTCAGAATGACGAAATCAACTTAAGCTGATTTCGTCGTTCTGAACGACGAAACTACTGCACAGCTAATTTCGGCCCATGTGAGTGGAACAACACTGATTTCGTCGTTCAGAACGACGAAATCATCGAGCTTATATTTCCCGATCCGCTCCGCCTCCAGTCGCCTCGCTAAAATCCACTCGGCTCCGCCTCCGTTAAGCGATCCACCGCCCGCCTCTGCCGACATCCGGCCCGTCGCCGCCGTCCAGCCCCGCCGTTGCCACCGTCCAGCCCGCCGTCGCCGCCGCCCACATCCAGTCCGTCCGCTGCCCACGTCCAGCCCACTCCAGGTGCGATTTTTTGCTTTTTTTTGTTTTTTATCTTCTTTTTCAATCGTTATAAATGATTTTTTATATGTTAAATTGAAGTAATTTATCTTTTCTATGCTATATTGAATAAATTTGAAGTTTTAATTGTACCATTATTGTGCCCTAGTTTTAAAGGTATTGTTTTCAGTCCTTTTGTATGTTTTTTTTTAAAAATTATTGAATTGAGATGGATTTTTAATTAATGAGTTTTTATTTTTTAAGATGTTAAGTCTCTCAAATTTTGGAAAATGAGGAGGATTTGAGTTTTTGAATATGCTTTTTTTATAGCTTATATGATTTGTGACATTGTATGCGTTATTGCATCAATTGTCTAATTTTATTAATTAGAAAATTTACTCATTAATATAAAGTATTAATGATATGCTTATATACTTGGTAAAGTTATTAGTTTCTATGCGTATATATTTTTAAAATATATTTGTTAGAGTAGATATTAGTATTAGTTTGCTTAATCTAATATTAATTTTATTTATTATTTATGAATTAATTGAATAGAAATGGCAGAAGAAATTGTTAGTTTTTTCATTAACTACGACGGACGCATAGAAGGATTATTAATGAAGAAACCGTCTACATTTGATGAATTTAAGATGCACGTAGTAAGTAAGGTTGGGTTGGATCGAAGAAGATGAAAAATTACTATCAAATGTAATCTTCCGTCCTATGGATCGAGAATGATACTAATGAACATAAATGATGATTCATCAATGGCTTTTATGTTTCACCACTCACGTCACATAATTTCTTTCGAGTTATTTCTTGAAAAAGAGGCCCGAGTGACTAGTGAAAGGCGAAGTAGTTCACATAGGAGCTCTCACAGAAGCTCACAAAGGAGCTCGGATAGAAATGTGAACAATGAAAGTCATATGCAAGTGCCGGTGGACGACAAAGAAGAGGGAAATTTATCTATGACAGTAGCTTCAAATGAACATCATAGGTCGTCTGCCCTTATTTACGATGGAAGTGGACCTACTTGGAGGTAAAGGTTGATTTAGTTGTGAATACGTTTTCAATCTTATTATCCTTTAATGAAAATACGTTTAGCTAAATTTTGAGATTTTGTGTGTAATATGGAAGGTCTACGATGCATGCACACGAGCCATTTAGCGTTCAAATGTCTCAAGGTGGTGCATGGTATGAAACTCAAAGTTCGATGGGCCTTCATTACCCCTACACGTATGTTGGTCATACTGATGCTGGACCATCTAATCAGAGGTGAAATATATATTTATAAATTAATTCAACTTTTTTCGGCTTACGAAATTTAATATATATGCGATGTTTATATGTAGGGGGGGATATGTCTACGGTGAAGATATTGATGAAAATGAGGATAATGAAGGTGAAGATAATATTGACGAAGTAAGTGGAGAAGATTCTGATATGAATGTAGAAGGGGTTAGAGGTGAAGAAAGTGCTCAACAAATGGTTGACGACGAGGGGGATGATGCGGTAGACAATGCCATTGCTGGGAATGATATGAATGTAGATGATGAAGAGCCGCCGTACTGTGAAGTGGAGCCACTTTATGCACACATCACAGATGAGGAGATAGATGCAGCAATGAATTCTACAATGGATTTGGACCAACAAAATGAAGATGAGTTATACGTTGGCCGCATCTTTGCGAATAAAGAAGCATTCGTTACAGCCTTGTAGGAGTTTTCCATTCAAAATCATGTCGAATACAAGGTTGTATGAACAAATCCGGCGGAGTATACAGTGAAGTGCATTGATAACACTTGCCCTTGGAGAGTGCATGGCTCAATCAAAAGGGGTGGTGGGTTCTTTAAATTGAAGACGTACAAAGGTGACCACACATGTCGAAATGCCCAGCTTAGCACAGATCATAAGCAGTGCAGTGCCTCCTTTATTTCGAAGGTCATAATGCCCGCTATCCAAGCCGAATTAACTCTCACACCAGGGGATATTATTCAAAGAATGAAGGAGAAGTATCATGTTGACATATCTTATAAGAAAGCATGGGCAGTAAGGAATATGACGATCAAGGCCATTTATGGAGATTGGGTTGAATCGTATAAATTGTTGCCAATGTACCTAAGGGCGGTGCAAGAAGCCAATCTTGACACCTACTACTGCTTAGAGGATGATGTAGTACCTTGTGCAGATGGTGGCACTTGTAGGAGATTTAGACGGTTGTTTTGGGCATTTGGGCCGTCTATAGCTGGGTTTCGACATTGCATCCCTATGATTGGCGTTGATGCCACTCACTTGTATGGCAGATATCCTGGTGCTCTTATGGCTGCAACGGCTACAGATGGAAATAATGGGTTATTTCCTCTTGCATTCGGGCTTGTCGGGAAGGAAGACGGAGACAATTGGAAATGGTTTCTAATGGAATTGAGGGATCATGTACTGATGGGCATGACGAACATCGTCATTATTTCAGATCGACATAAGGGGCTTCAGAAGGCTGTGCCTGAGGTTCTTCCAGAGCCGGATTACCACCATCGTTATTGCATCTGTCACATAAAAGCAAATTTTAAGAAGGAGTTCAAAAATGATACACTGACGGACTTGATTGGGGCAGCAGCTTGTGCACTCACAGTAGAAAAGTTTGATGCTAAAATGGACTTGATTGGTCAAGAGAGTCCTAGGGCAAAACATCTCCTCTTAGGAGGAGAATTGCATCCTGCACAGTGGTCCCTTGCACATGGTGGTTTTATGACATTTGGCATGACGACTACAAATATGGCTGAAAGTTTAAATAGCGTCTTGAAAGGGGCACGAGGGTTACCCATGCAGACTTTAGTGTCAGCTATCTTTTATCGGCTCATAAAATTTTTTGTTAAACGATCTTCTGCCGCCTCTGCCATAGTCACCCCATATACTCCTAGAGTGGAAGCCATATTGAGAGAGCAAACAAGAAAAATTGGGGAGTATATAGTTAATAGGATCAACAGGAGTCAGTATGAAGTGACATCAATTCATGCCCGCAAGGTTATGATAAATGTTGTGATGCATACTTGTACATGCAACATCCCTCAGGTTTATGGTTATCCTTGTTTGCACCTTATCGCCGTGTGGGCAAAGCGGCGGGAGCCAATCAATGCATCACTATTTTACACATCTTCTACTTATAGAAATGTGTACTCCGCAGAATTTTATTCTCCTCATGGTCGGGAGTATTGGGAGAGGGATATACCGTTTGTGTTATACCCACTGATAGCAACAAGGCAACCCGGTCGCCCATGGTCTGTTCACATTAGGAATACCATGGACCGCAGAACAATGGAAAGAGATGGTAGAGGAGGATATAAATGCGGGAGGTGTAAACAAAGTGGGCATAATAGTAAATCATGTAGAAACCCTCTTGTTGATTGGTAAACATATAATCAACCTCTGTATTTATTATATTTTTTTAGTTACGTACGCATGTATTCCTTACGATTAATGATATGATCTTCATCTTCCACAGATCATATGGATCATGCAGAGCCTTGTTACGGACCAGGCCCGAGTGACGCTTCTTTACTCGTAGAGCAGGAGTCACATAGGTCTGCTGCTATTTGGAGAGGAGAGGTATGATAACTTTTTTTTAAAATTTGTTTCATTGGTTTTTGGTTGATATAATACGACATGTTATAATTTTAAAATTTATTATAGGACCCCGGGTGCCTTGAGTGCACCGAACATTTTAAATACCTCCGTCATTGGCCTATAGATGAGCGTATATTACCTTATATCGAGCGAGCGGGATTTGGCCATTTCATTCATCTACAGTATGTTCGTCTCGATTGGCCTCTATTGACAGCTCTTGTTGAGAGATGGAGGAGGGAGACACAGATGTTTCATTTGTCATATGGTGAGATGTCCATCACGCTCATGGATGTGGCAGTTCTATTAGGACTCCGTATTGATGGACGTCCGGTGATAGGCACGACAGGAGGAGCTCATATAGATATATTAGTTAGACTTCTTGGTAGAGCTCCTCCTCCTACAGTGATGCGCGGTAGCCGAGTGAGCCTACGATGGCTCTTACAGGAGTTTCGTGAGCTCCCAGCCGATGCTACAGAGATAGTTATCGAGCAGCATGCACGAGCCTATATATTGCATTTACTTGGAGCCACCATATTTGCGGATACCACGAGCAGCCATGTGCATGTTTCGTATCTCTCTCTCTTTCACGACTTTGACATGGCTGACACTTATTCATGGGGCAGTGCTACTCTCGCATTCTCATACTAAGAGTTAGGAAAGGCATGCCAAGCCATGACCTCGGGGATTGCGGGCTGTCTGACTCTTCTTCAGGTAAATAATTGTGTAACTTTACTTGGAGTTTTAGTCACGTATAATTTTTTAATTCTAATATTTGTTATCACTATTTTATGACATAGTTATGGTTGTGGGAGCACTTACACGTCGGCCGACCAACTGCTGAGTTGGGTCGCTTAGTTGAGGGTGCTCCATTAGGGGCAAGGTAGGTTGTATTTATGTTTACCACATTACTTTTTATGCAACGTTTTATGAACATATGCTGAACTCATTTCTTAAATTTAACTCCTTAAGGTGGAATGTTCGGAAGAAGAGAACCGAAAATCCACAAGGAGTCCTCCGTTTGTATAGAGGGGAGTTAGACCGCCAGCGGCCATACCAGGTAAATTTATTACCGTGTTGAACTTTTTTTATATAATGATTTTAAAAAAATTTGTCGTTATTTAAACTAACTTATCTCTATATATTATATAGATTATTTGGCAGCCGTACTCAGAGGACTTGTTTGCTGTGATACCTCCACTCTGCACTGACGGTCGAGAGGTGTGGCTTTCTCGAACCCCTCTCATATGTTATGAGATTATAGAGATGTATGTGCCAGATCGTGTAATGCTCTAGTTTAACCTGGAGCAAGGGGTCCCACCTTCTACTGTCGAGTTTGTCCATCGCATCACTCGACAAGGCCGCCATATTACCGACTGGGCTATATATCATGCGTCGAATATTGCTCGATGGGAGGATAGGAGAGCCACTATTATTAGAGGGGAGCTGGCTACGACATTGCGAGATGTTTGTAGTACTTATATGCACTGGTATTTACCGATTACACGGTGATATATTTTACCGCGCAATGATGTAGAGGAGATGACATATCAGCCTAGGGGAGCATCTGAGGCAGCTCTAGTAAGTACAACTTTGTTAATTAAGGCATATATTATTTTTTTATTTTATTTTAATTATTTATCTAATATTTAATTTATTTTTTTATAGCTTCGTCAGCTTCGACATACTAATGCGTATTTGAGTGATGCACTTGTCACCTGTATTTCGCGTGAGGACTTAGCAACAGCATGTGAGTCGGTGATTAGATCATCTAATGATGTCCTTCGTAGCTTGCCACTACTTCATTCGGTGATCACGGATGTTCATCGAGATTATCCTGTCGACGAGGCCGCTCAGACGCAGCCGATGCACTCTTCATGCCCTGATATTCCATCATCATCAGCAGCATATAGCTCTCCTCCAGGTTCATCATTTACAAACACTACACATGTCACTCAGCCAGATCCGATTTTATATTATAGACGACATCGGCTAGCTCGTATTGTACCATCTATTACTTATGCTGAGCCGGAGCCCGAGCAGGAGCCTGACATGGAGTCGCAGCTGGAGCCCCAGCCCCAGTCGGAGCCCGAGCCCCAGTTGGAGCCAGAGTTAGAGCCACAGCCAGAGGTAGATCATGAGGAGCTTGTACACCCCTGTCGAGGACGAGGACGAGGGCGAGGGCGAGGACGAGGACGAGGACGAGGACGTAGGAGATTATGATATTACTTGTGATGTATTATATTTGTTACTCGTATATGATATACTTTACTTATATTTGTTATGGTGATATTCGTGATAGTTATATTTGTTATAGTGATATTTGTTATGGGTGGAATGAATGAAGTCGTGCATATTTGTCTGTGTTTTGAATGAATGAACAGGGACAAGTGATAAAATTAGTTTTAAATAGTAATTTTAAAAAAATTTAATTTGATTTCGTCGTTTAGAACGACGAAATCAGTGTCCTTCCCACGACAGAGCCCGAAATAACGAAAGTGTGGTAGTTTCGTCATTCAGAACGACAAAATCAGCTTAAGTTGATTTCGTCGTTCTGAACGACGAAACCGGGTCAAGTAATATAAGGTTTTGTCGTTTAGAACGACGAAATCGTATTCAAGCCAATTTCGTCATTCTAAACGACGAAATCAACTTAAAAAATATAAAAAAAAAGCCACTTATTTGGCGCTAATTTCTTGGTCAAGCGCCAGCGTGGCAAAAACGAACACCACTTTGAGAAATATTTCCCAAAGTGGTATATTTTGGTAATTATTATTTTGGTAATTATTATTTTAATAAATTTCTCTAAATAAAAACAGGAAAATTATTAGAGAGGAAATTACAACAAAAATAATCGAAAAAGTCATATATATATATATTTTTGTGATTGGACTTAACAAATGGGCCTTATATAAAATTGGCTCTTATCATGACCAATTTAAATTTATATGTGATATTTTTGTTGTAAAAATATTATTTTTCCATTTATTTGTGTGAATACATAGATTCTTTATCTCCAAGGAATATTGTCTTTTCGTTATTCATAAACCTCCATATTAACGGTGTTTAAAGTCTCCCTCTCCCTCCGGCTCGAGCTTCAAACAGCTCATTTTTTCTCATTCGATACGATTCCAATCTTACCCTCCATGCGTGTGGGAACGATTGGGGTTTTCAGTTTCTTCCTCCACCACTGCTCCTGCTCTGCTTCTCATTCTCCTCCTACCTCCCCCCGGCGGCCTTCCTACCGCCTGTGAACAAGACTCGTCCATTCCAACCCAAAAATCCCGACTCGCGACACCATCCTTCTAGCCGGCGGTGTCAGTCATCCGGCTGACGGCGACCACCGTTCTTGGTGAAGGTACTGCATCGACTTTGTTTCTGTGAAAAGCTTCTCTTTCTGTAATGCCCCTAGCTCTCCACTCTGAAAATCCAGTGGCAAAATCTTTCCCAGTTTCCACCCTCCGCACACCCTTCGAACGAACTCAGCCTCCCACAGAGTTACTTGTCGTCTCTGCCAGTCTCATCATCTCTCCAACCTCCTAATCCTATACTTGCCGCTGCTAGTCTGCTTCCCTCCCAACATTGCTTCAGTTGGTCACCCTCCTCCATCTCATTCTCTTTCTCGTTGCTTAGATAATTTATAGGGTGTTTGGATGCTTATTTTAAACTTCACCAAATTTGTGGGAGAAGTTGCGACAAAACAGAAGTTACAACCAAACACTCTATTAAGCTTCTGAGGCACTTTATTCAGGTACAAATGATGTTTTCTTAATGCACTCACAAAAAGATTTAAACTGGTCTCAAAGTACATATTAAATGTGATGTTTGTATCTTCATAGTTTGATGGTGCTTTTGCTATGATTTGGTTTTATATATTTTTTTTATGTCATACGGATGTCATGTCTTGCAGATATTGGGAACCCTTGCATTGGGTGCTAAGTATTTCGCTGGTTGAGAAAGGAAGTAACTTGAATATGCTTCTTCGCTGTATGTCCAGTGTGGTCTGGGGTCCACGGCGTGAGAATTCCTGTGGTCTGGATTTGAAGTTTTCTCCTTTGCCTACACGAAGAAAGGATTTTGGATTGGAGATGGAACATGTGAGGAAAGGAAAGCATGAGACAGCGTCTAGACTATCTCAGGAGCTGCAGATTGCATCTTCTTTAGCAGAGCAAGGGTTGACTGAGTATAGGTATACAATTTGGTTCATTAAATTGGCAGTGTTGTGTGTACACACGAGTTATCAATTTTTTTTGCTGTTTGGTTTAAGGGTTGGGGGAGATTTTTTCTCCCATGGTTCTAACTGACTTTGTTTATTATTAGCTAACTTTTTGAAGTTGTGTTCATTGTATGCCTCAAGTAGAAATTGCTACAAGTTGTTTCCTTTTAAATAATTTTCCATCGGAAATAAAAAAGTTTCTTACTGTACTTGAATCTGTTCAGCTTGGGATGCAGGCTACTTGGTTTTGAAGATTATCAATAAACATGTAATTACAACGATTATTGATTGTGTAGTTGTTGTGTAGAAAGGATGATGTGCCTGTTCATGGGCTGTCTGATAAAATAGTCGGAGTCTTGGGAGGTGGACAACTAGGTCGGATGCTCTGCCAGGCAGCTTCTCAGATGGCCATCAAAGTAATGATTTTGGATCCAGCTGAAAATTGCCCTGCTAGTGCAATTTGTCACTACCATATGGTAGGAAGTTTTGATGACAGCACTATGGTTCAGGAATTTTCAAAGAGGCAAGTTTGAAGTCTTTATCACTTTTACTATCTTAAACAATATAGGAAGAAGTGAAAAGGTTATAATTATTAGCTAATTTTCTTGGTGGTAGATAGGTGTGAAGTTTTGACAGTTGAAATTGAGCATGTAGATGTTGCCACAATAGAGCAACTTGAGCAACAGGGAGTAGATTGTCAACCTAAAGCGTCAACCATTCGCATAATCCAAGTGAGTTGTCTGTAGGTCTATTCTACCTAAGATGGAATACATTGCTTTATGGTTTACTATAGCTTACAGTAGTTACTTTGGCAGTATTTATTTATTTGGAGTCATTCTTGTGCTGTCCAAAGCTATTATATGGGGCCAACTAGTATTTAGCTGCCATCTTTTGTCTGTTAGAAACATGCCCAAGTGTTCTTCACTGATGCTGCTCTCTTATTTGTTAAAAGTTAACTTCTTCAATGCTTTATGGGATGCTGATATAAATGTTTATCTAACCATGTTCGTAGTAAGAATTTTGTGGCGATTCGCTTTTTCTTTTTAAAATTTATTTTAGGCATTCAAAGCTCTTAAAAGAGCTGCTGTCACCTTACAAAGCCAATTCTTGCTAGAGTTCTCATGTGATGAAAGAGCAACACAATGTCACTGGCAGTAGGTTGCCAGCACCATGGGATTAACAAATTAACAATGATCCCACAGTTAGTTTGTTAATTGTCTGGCAGTGTCACCTCACTGTCAGTGCCACCATGTGGTGAAAAACAACATGGTGGCACTATCGGTGGGGTGCCACCTCGAAATAATAAACAATGTGTCAGTGGGATCGCTCCATCAGTGAGGCTTGCCCAACATTTGTCCTTCTGATGGTGGGATCCCACTGTCATCTCTTCATTGTGGATTCTTTGCTTTAATCAAGATGAAAGCAAAGAAAGGATTGAACTAGTTACTTTTGTCTTTTTTATTTTCTCGTGGAATTAGGTGGTATCCTTTTATCATCTCTTTGTAGTTTACAAGGTGTGCCTATATATATGTATATGTATGTATATTATATGTATACATGTATTCTTTGATTTACTTTAAACTACAAAGAAATTGGTGGGGGAGAGTTGGAGGAGGTTGAAGACAATAAAAGGAGGTGGTGAAGGATCTGAAGGGAGTGGATGTCGTGACCCGGCCTTCACAATTGAAATTTCTAAATTAAAGCTTTCTTCTTATTTAGGTCTTCTAATTTAGTTCGTTTCCTTTTATAATTAGAAGTAGTATCTTTGAAGGCTATCTTTCTTGGTTTAGGATTTCTATTCTTAATTGGAGTTGGCATATGATGACTATATAATGTAGTCTTACGTAACCTTGAAAGGAATAAGAATTCAGAAGTTATGCTTAGTTAATTAGTTCCTCTCTATAATCTCTCTACCTTTCTCTTACGTACACCCCTTGTAGCCAATAGGCTACAGCAGTGGATGGAGTGGAAAAGAGAAAGGAGGGCGGAGAATGGGATGGAATGTGGTTAGGAATAGGGAGAGAAAAGGATAAAGCATGAGAGGAGGAAGAAGAGGGTGAGAGGAGGAAGACACATATGGAGAATGAGGAGGTGGAGGAAGAGGGTGAGAGGAGAATACAAATGAGGGAGAATGAGGAAGGAGAAGAATGAGTGTAGAGATAGGTTAGGGTGAGTATTACTGAGTAATTGTAGAAGGCATTAGGTTGTAGTTACCAGTAAGGTTGAGGGATATTTGGGTAATGAAAAGACATCTCATGGCTTTAATATTGTGATGTCTTGGAGGCTTAGATATTGGTATTGGTGAGAAAATTGAGAATCCAGAGGGGAGAAACCTGTCGATATTGGTGAGATCTCTGCGAGACCAACTCAACACCCCTCTTTTAGAAAAAAAACTAAAAGCCGTTAGCTGCTGCACACCATGCAGCAGTTGTGTATTACGAAAATTTTCATAAATATCCATGATACGGCCCATGCGATGACTGTGTTCATCAATTATGGTCAACAAGCATTATGAGCTGCAAAAGGCATATTTCAAGTACGATGGAACTTTTAATTTTGAACCATATTACCTATAAATTGTTATAATAGTATGATAAATGAGTTTACTCATGGTGACAAAAATGCTGTCATGCCATTTTTTATTAGTTGGTTCAAAACTTACATTTGTGATGCTCACAACTTGACTTTTGTTATTTATACTTTTTATTTTTGCATGAACTACTTTTAGGTTGCTTGCTTGTCAATGTTCAAGTTTGTCAGAAAAAAAATCTGTACCACTGGATTTTCTCAGTATAAACTTATAGTGGTGACAATATCATCGACAGGAACAACAATGCTATTCCACTAGCTATTGAATACCGACATGCACATGCCATACTAAAGAAACATTCCATTTAATAGAAACCATCAACAATATCATGAATGCATGTATTGATGCAGAAGTTAAGCAACTAAATTGTCCAGATGTCATCAAATCACTCTATTGCAGAAAGTGGATATCACTTAAGTTCTAATGCCCTAGAATGCCATTCAGCATTGGACTTTGGGATGTGCGCTCTCTTCTAACGTCATCTAGTCAAGCAATGCTGCTTGCACAAATCTCATAATGTATTATCAAAGTTTTCTATTCATGTTACTTGCAAGGATTGTAATGTTATTCCCCGTGAATCTTTAGCACTACAATATAGATTAGTTGTTTTAGGTATCCACATAAAGGGATGGAGAAAGGAAAGGGATGATAAAGTTGAGCCTAGGATCAAGTGGAACTTGAAGGGTGAATCACTCAAGACCTTTCCTTTCCGGAGAGATTGAGAGTGGAAGGAAACTGGAAATTGGATGAAGAACCAACAACAATGTGGGGTAACATGGTTGATTATATTAAAAAGTTGGGAAAAGAAGTGCTTAGGGAAGTGAAGAGGAGAAAGGACTTAAAAGAAGGAAACATGATGGTAGTTTGAGGAAGTTCAAAGAGTTGTCTAGGAAATAAAATGTTCTTTCCGGGAGTGTAAAAAATGTAAGAGTAGGGAGAGTTGGGAGAGATATATTCAGGTTAGAGAAGACGCTAACAAAGTAGTGAGTGAAGTTAGATTTAATGCATTAGATGACTTGTATAATAGATTAGGATAGGAGGGGGAGAGGGACATATATAAGATAGCTAAGTTAAGAGAGAAGAGAAGTAGGGACTTAAGATCAAGTTAGGTGCATTAAGAGTGATGATCAAAAGGTTTTAGCTAAGGATGAGGAAGTTAAGGCAAGATGGAGAGGGTATTTCAAGCATTAATTGAATGAAGATATTGGTGGTGGTCATGATATTGAGTTTAGTCCTGTTGAGGATATAACCTATTTTAGGAGATTTACAATTAAGGAAGTAGGAGTCACTTTATAGAAGATGAAGAAAAGTAAAGCATTAGGACCTGATAGAATTCCTATTGAAGCTTGGGAGTGTCTAGGGGGTGTTGGATTAACTTGGTTGACTAAGTTGTTTAACAATATTTGGAAGTTAAAGAGGATGCCAGAGGATGGGAGGAGTGGAGGAGAAACACCCTTATACCTCTATATAAAAATAAAGGGGACATCTAGAGTTGTAAGAACTATAGTGGTATAAAAGTTATGAGTAATACTATAAAGTTATGGGAAAGAGTGGTAGGAGGATGCTTGTGGAAAGTAACTGAAACCGTTTTTGGTTTCATGCCAGAGAGGTCAACAATTGAGACTATCTTTTTGTTTCGACAATTAGTAGAGAAGTATAAAAATCAGAGACAAGACCTCTTTATGACTTTTATTGATTTATAAAAAGCTTATGATAGAGTGCTTGAGAGCTTATTTGGAGTGCCTCGAAGAAGAACGAAGTTATAAGGTTACATCGATATAATTAAAGATATGTACAATGGGGTAGTGATTAGTGTATGAACAATTGGAGGAGAAATCAAGGAGTTCCAGTCATAGTATGTCTGCATCAAGGGTTAGCCTTTGTCTTTTTGTTATGGATGAACTAACTCTACATATACAAGATAGGATACCTTGGTGGTTTCTTGCGGATGTAGTTTTAGTTGATGAGATTATAGCAGGGTTAAATGCTATTTAGAACTGTAGAGGGAATCTCTATAATCAAAAGATTTTAAAATAAGTAAGACTAAGACGGAGTATTTAGAGGATAACTTTAAGGAAAGTAGAATTATAGTCAAAATAAATGGGTAAGAAGTGCCAAGATGTGAGCACTTTCGGTATTTGGGCTCCATTATCCATAAAGAGGGAGATATTGATAGTGATGTGGTACATGAGTTTATTCTTGATGGGTAAAATGGAGGGTGGCATTGGGAATATTGTGCAATAAGCGTGTCCTGAATAGGCGTAAAGGTAAGTTCTATTGGACAATTACTAGGCCAGCAGTACTTTTAGGAGGAGGATGTTGGGCACTAGAGAAAAGATATAAGTAAATTAAATGTAGTTGAAATGAAGATGTTAAGGTAGATGTGTGAGATGTTGGATAATCTATCCGTCTACATGTGTTATGTTTGGGCTGATTTGGGTTTGGTATATGTTTTTGGGCCGTTTTATGACAGCATGAGCTTTTGAGGCAACTTGATTTCAAATAAGGTATTAGAGTCGAGAGTTCCCCATTTCAATCTTCACCCCTGCCTTTGTATTTTGTGCACATGAAAGCATCTGCATTTGTTAAAATCATGCTTGTTCGTGTAGTTTTTTTTTTTTTTTTGATAATTTTCCTGTTATGTGTCATGTTTGGGCCGATTTGGGCATGATATACATTGTTGGGCCGTTCTTTGACAACTTAAGCTTTTAAGGCAACTTTGTTTCTAATCTGGAATAACTTGGAAATATAGGATTAAAAATGAGAATATATGCGAGAACTTAGGGGTAACATCTTTAGCGGAGAAGCTTAGGGAGTTTTGGTTTTGTTGGTATGAACATGTACAAAGATCAGGTGCCCCGCTAAAAAGGTTGGACGCGATTTATATAAATGATGCCAAAAGTGGGAGAAGTGGACCTAAGAGAACTTTGATGGTGTTAATAAGAAAGGATATGACTGCTATTTCTTATGAAAGAGTTCACAAAACAGGTGGAGGCGTAATATCCATGTCGCTAACCCCAAATTGCGGGGAAAAGATGCTATTTCATTATGATTGTAATTCTACCTTTGTGGTAAAGTTTAGATTGTGTATTCTTTAGAGTACATTGCTCATAATCATAAGTATAAATCACTTGCATTATGCCGTATTCTATTTATTCTTGATGGTCTCAACAATAACCAATTGACATTTATATAGAACAGTAAACAGTTGAACAAAAAATGATGGGTAATAGGTGACATTACCTTCAAACTCATTCTTCTTTATAATTAATTTTCATGTTTTCTACTTAATCAGCATAATTCATGTTTTTAGTATATTCTCATGATGTTATGATTTTTTGAGATCAGTATTAGTGCTTCTTGATGTTCATATGTGCTTAGTTTGTCAAAATGCGTGTGAAAAATCTTTTTTTCGATCACTGATATCATTTTCTCTGATCTATCCATGATCACCAGAACATCTCATCTCATTGGGTCACTAGTCGACTGAGATCCAATATTGCAAACTTTGCAAATCCTTTTTTGCATGCATTGTGCATTCTGGGGAAGATCATTAGAAAGCCAGCAACCAGTCCGGTGCAGACCTGAATAATCTTTACGTAGCATTATCTATACATTGTGTTAGCCATCTAGGGTTAGCAATTGGGATTCTATTCCTGATTTGAATGTTGCTGTTATAAGAATGAAATTATGAAGTTCATGTCATAAGTTAGTGGAAGTCTTTACTCCTGATGTCCTTCCTGTTGCAACCCTTTAAGAAGGGAATAACAAGATGAAGACATCATTGTCGACTTTATCATCACCACCATTATCATATGTTTTTTCTGTTTATTTGGTCTTGGCTTCAGGAGGTGCTGATCATAGTCCAACACAGCTGGCATTTAGTGTTTTAAAACCTGGACTGGCTTGGCCAGTCTGACTGGGTTCAACTGGACATGGCTCATAGTTCATCCAGGTCCCTGGCCAGTTGGGCCCGGCTGGTTCAATTGGTGACCCAGGCCGGTCAGTTTGAACAGTGCATAGTTGAGAATGTTACAAAATATTTTTGTGAGGGGTATCTGAACTTCTACTCTCCTTTACCCTTTGTGGGCCTTTTACCAACTAGGCTATAGTTTATTTATGTTATATTGAATAGCAATTATCTTTATATTATTAGGAAAATAATATTCCTACTCTATTTTCTCCACACCAGAAGCCTACTTTAGCTTCTGATTGGATTTGGCAAAGTGAATCTCCATGTTATCCAATGAGGGGCTGGAGTAGGCTTTTGGTGTAGAGAAAGCGGAGTAGGAATATCAGCTTCCATAGTATTAGATTTATGAGGATGAACGCACAATAAAAACTATTTTCAAGGAGGGATTTGAATCTTTCATGGCCAGACTACGTCATGCATCCTACCCAACTGCGCTACCTTGTTTTTGTGCAACATTTAGTACTCAATTATTTATATCTTATTAAATTTATGAGAAAGATGGTTCATTTTAATTGCTGATGTCATCAATAGGTTAACCACAGGTAGACCCACGGTTGGACTGGGTTGACCAGCCCTGCGACCAATCCAGGTCAGTGGTCGGCCAGGGTTTTGAAATGTTGCTGACAGTGCAAATTGATCGGCTGCTGCTTGGAAGAATGACAATTATACTGGCCTTAATAATAGTGCCTTAAAATGATTAGCTATGAAGCAATATTCTTTGTGCAAGTCGTCTTGGACCACCTTTTTTTCAACCCATTTGTTTAAGTTCGTTGACCACTGTATCTCACAACATGCGTAGCCCATCTGTGAATATACTTGGCAGCACCTACTAGCCGGGCCTTCCCAAGTTAAATGATCCTTTGGACAGTCACAAATGACATTTGCATGCAGTTGTTGCATATTTTAAATTGTAGTGTTGGCGCAAATCAAAAGCCTTAATTGCTTTCTAATCTTTAGAGATGGGTGGTTGTAGTTTGCATGTTGAACTAGGAGGCTATGGGTAACGCGTTTGATATGTATATCTGCAATCCTTAGTTTAAGTTGAAGTTGTGTGGGGGATCAATTCTTGCCAATTTGTCTAATTTGACTGTGAATTTAGTGAGTCAAATTTAAATTGCCTGATTCAGGTGTGACATTTGACGTGAATAGTAAATTGCTTAAGATTTGGGATGGGACTGAATTTGAATTGGAACTACTTGCTGGCAATCTCAATCCAAATTGACCAATTTCAAATGAATTGGCTAACTTATAAGAATGATCTGTAAGGGACTTACAGGCCATATTTGGAACTGAGCATGTGCATCAACATAGATTAGAAGTGGATAGTGATGACATACCATTTGCTGATGGATCAACATGAATTTTTTTTTATGAAAACATGATTAAAGTTTATGAGATTTTAAAAAACCCTTATTATAATATTTCGTGTGCTTGATTTGAGGATCTAGGGATGGCATTCCATCCTTACTGTCATGCTAGCTGAATCAGTCTCACTAGGTTATGCATAACTAGGCCATACGGCGTGATAGGTGAATCATTTTCATTAGGTTATGTTGAGTAACTAGTCCATGCGACATGATAGTTTTGAATTGTGCTAGGTGGGACTCTGCATGGTGTAGAAGTTTGGCTTGAGTCTAATCTTTTTGGACTTGATAAATTATTGAATTGTGGTACCTTTTGGGACTTAATTTATGACTAATTTAGCTCTCCATGCTCTCTTAATTTTCACTTGTTTATTTTTACCTGCTTTCTATGCTTGTTCATAATTCTATCATGTTTAGAAAATGGCCTAAGTATGCAGTTTAATTTTCTTCTTTTTGGTTTTGAGGATATCAAATTGATCGGTTAAGATTTCTGTTTGCAGGACAAATTCCTTCAAAAAGTTCATTTTTCTCAACATGGGATTCCACTTCCTGAATTTATGCAGGTTTTTTATAGTAGTTTTTTTTATTTGAGATGTGCTAAGTTGTGGTTTATAGGTTTAAAATTCTTGAGCCTGTGATAACATCAGATAGATGGACTTGAAAGTGCCGTAAGAGCTGGAGAGCTGTTTGGTTATCCACTAATGATAAAAAGTAGGAGGCTGGCCTATGATGGACGGGGAAATGCTGTTGCTTACAATAAAGAGGATCTTTCGGCGGCCATTTCTGGTAGGCTATTAGCCCTTGCAATATACATTATTATATTTTTAATTGAAAATTTCTATTCGTTAATTTGTTAGCTTGGATTTTGTGTTGTAAAATGATTAGTTGAAGTTTACATTTTTTCCCCCTTCTCTAATTGATGTTGTGGAAACTACCATATAACATAAAATTTGAAAGTTGGAAATTTCTTTTGCTATTTTCCTTTAATTGCTACTGAAAAATGTGTTTTTTCTTAGTAGTTTATAAGGATGCTATGAAGAGGTTAATTTCGTACTAGATTAGAATGACTACATAATGGGATCTTCTTTATTCCTGTATTACTTGAATGTAGAAACCACTTCTCCTAAGTTCACGTTTGCACATTTTAGATTATTTTTATTGATTTCATAAGGTTTGAGGGCTCTTTTTTTGGGGGGGAAGGGGGCAGGCACTAAAATCTAGCTGATTCCTTTATATAGACACTTCAAAACCATTTACAAGTATGTATGGATGGTGGATTGCTGCGCCAAGTTTAGATAAGCAGTAAATTGTCTTGAAGCTTTTATGAAGGTCTCTGTGTTGTTGCAGGAACTGTTAATCGTTGGGTGATATAAATCGATAGGAGATTGCTGCTACAAGTTCTAATGAATGACCACCATACATTTATGGTTACTGTTCATCTTTACATGTTACTTAAATGACTGGGATTTATTATATAGTGTCGATAGTGTTTCAATTATTGTGGAATTTATGGGCTACTTAGCTGTTAGAGAGTTCTTAAAATTTCTTTTTTGTTTTGCAGTACAATTTCCTTGTGTACTTCAACAGAAATTGTTTGACCTAATCCAGCAATATAAACAAATAAGCTGAAAACAGCAAATCAATTCTTTATTTCATCATATATTGCAATTTGCATGTCTCGGACAAATATTAATCCTATTGAAATAGCTTCCTTCATTGCTGAAATCTTGTTTTTCTTTTTCTAAACATTTTGATTAAAATTGTAATTTATCTTTAATTAATTTGTTTGATGTTGATTCCTCTTTTTTTCTTGATTTCTCCTTTTGTTTTCTCGCTATAGTGTAAGAGATTTGAGTGTGAGATGTCTTTCCCAAATGGGAACTGCCTCATGCTTTATCTATACTTAATTTTATAATTTGTCATGCAGCGTTGGGAGGATTGGATAGAGGCCTCTATGTTGAAAAGTGGGCACCATTTGTGAAGGTTAGTCTTCTATTCATTGTAACATCCTAACTACAGTTTTTTTTTTCTGTGGTGAATATAGTTTTTCTTCTGAAATTTATGTATATAAATCATTCCCCAGCCAGTTCTCCATTAATGAGTTAATGGATTCTACGGTGTGTGTTATCAATTTAGTGACTGGAGTGACGATTTGAATGACTTGTGGTGATTCACTATAGGGACAATAAGGTCTTTTCTTTGCTGTGGGCATGCATAGTTTCTGCTAAATTGCTGAAAATGAGCCTGTCAAGGTTAACCCATATGATGTTTGGGGGGTCTGCCAAGTTTTCTAGAAAGAAATAGGCTTTGGCATGTACATGGTTGGGAATCCAGTGACATTGCAAAAGCTTTTGGAGTGAACGTGTTGAGATACAAACCTCCATTGTACACAAATTTGATGCATCTGATTCTTATTTTTTAGGTTCATAATATATTAGAAAGTCAACTTAAATTATTAGATGGACACAAAATCCTAGATGTTTGAAGTTAAGTGTACTAAATCCCCCCTTTTATGCAAATCCTGTTCTCTCTAGGATGCTATTCTTTGGAAACTTCAACTTGAAAACTTGAGGAATCTTTGTAAGGAAAATAAAATAGAGGAAAAAATAGGGCAGATGATAACAACTCTTGGCCCCAACCTTCTACTTGGAAGTGTCATGGGACTCCATCAAGAGCCTGATTGAATGGGGGATTTTGGGAGAATTCTGGGCTTCCAAAAATCCATTAATACCTTTTGTTTAGCATTTTGGGAGATTTTCTCAATAAGTTGGATTCGAGGCGGAATCCAACCTGTTTGATAATAAATTTTTTTTTTACTATCAAATTTTAATAAGAACCAAGATTTTGGTGGGAGATTGTCAGAATCCTTTTTTATTTAAATCTCCTCAAGAGGAGATTTAAATTGGAATCAGAATTTCTGGGGGCTGACAAGCCGAGTTGTAATAAATAACTGTCAGACACATAATGGGATTGTTTCCCCAAAATCTTGGAAAAATTGGGAATATTGGTCCTAATGTACAAGATATACACACTTGTATAAAAGTCATGACTAGTCTCTTTGAGCTTCTCCATAAGGTTCTCCCCTAAAGGTGCTACCCCCTAAATTCTCACAAATGTACTTATTTTTAAATTTCTCTCTCCTAATTATCCCACACATCGACCTTAGCATCCTCACTTCAGCTACATTTAATTTATCTAATGATAGAATTGAAAGATACCTTTTATAATAGTTCTCTTTCTATCTGAGAAATTTTTTCCATTGATAATTGACAAGTTATGGTCCATATGAGATTTTGAACCATATTTGTTGGATAATCTATCTATCCGCATCTGTTTGTTTGGATTGATCTAGACTTGATATACATTGTTGGGTAGTTCCTTGCCAGCTTAAGCTTTGAAGGCATCTTGGTTTCTAATATGGTTCAAAGCTAAGAGGTACTGCCTTTGTATTCTGTGTACATGCAAGCATTTGCATTTGTTAATTTATGCTTGCCTGTGTTAGGGGGGGGTGGATAATCTGTTTATCTGTATTTGTTTGTTTGAACCAATTTGGGCTTGATATACTTTGTTGGGTCGATCTTTACTAGCTTAAATTTTTAAGGCAACTTGGTTTCAAACACTTCTAATCATCTATGACCAAGCTTTTGTCAAACAAGGACTAACTATTAATTGTTATTAAGATTTTCGCTAATAAAATTTTCTTGTCTTTGAAACATATAAATCCATATCCCTTCACCAGGTGAAAAGTGATAACAATGAGATATGAATGGTTCATATTTCGTTGTTGACAATAAAGAAAAATAAACAAATTGAAAATAGATTGGGAACCCTATCACTAACAACTTTCTTAATGACAAGTTAATGGCATCAACTGCTTGCCAGTGGTTTGTACAATCAAGAATTGCATTAAAACAAGTGTTGTAATTGATACCTTGGCCTTCAGCGCTTGATTACTTTTGAACAATGGGCTCACTCATCCACCTTTTGATTTTGAAGAAAATAAATTTATCTGTGTCAATATGAGCAGAATTGATTTAGTTGCAACAAATTGAGACTGACCGCATTTGGCAATGCAGTAAAAAAGAAAGGAAATGCCTTTTTCTCCAACCCTCATGAGGGTTGATGTAGAAAGGGCATTTCCCTCTGATGTGATGTTTTGCAATCAAGGAGAAAGGCCCTTTCCAAAAAGTGACAATGCTCATACCTTTTATAATAGTTCTCTTTCATACATTTCAGTGTTCTGCGAATTTGCTTTGAACCACCAATGCATGTAGGCTTTATTTCTCCTTATTTTTTGGGATAACTTCAATAAAACTAAAATTTATCTCCCCTACATAAAGTGACAATGCTCATATGGCCTCACTTGCACGACGTATTGTTTTGTTTTTTTTGTTCGGAAAACTTCTGCTAGTTTGAGAGGTCTGCCTTAATCAGATGAGGTGTCTATAGAGTATGTGCTTGATTTAAGCTCCTATTGTTATCATTCATCTACAAGTGACTCCTATTAGCCAACTAGTTATATAATTTTTTTACTTGAAATTTGATGTAGGAGCTATCTGTCATTGTAACGAGGGGACGGGATGGTTCTATTTTGTGTTATCCTGTGGTTGAAACTGTCCACAAGTAAGAATCCATTTTTCTTTTGGTTTTATATGCGTATTGAACAGTTTTTCCCCCTTGAACCATCCACATGGTAAAATGATACGGAAATGGAAGGACCTTTGGAAATGATAGCTTTAACCAATCTATAGGACTTTACTCATGTAAACATTTGAAGTAGCATGATTTCATTGGCATAGATTTTTGTACAATTAGGATAGTTTGATTAGGGCCACTGCTCTTGGTAGGTTCTTATTTTAATGACCCCTATATTAAATGCCTCTTTTCCATTTTCAAACCGTAGTGTTTTTCTTTCCATTCACCCATGTCCCTTGTCTTGCAATAGTTTGGTGCTTCCAGCTTTGGGGTCATAAATTTTTACACCAACAATTTGCATCACAAACATCTTGATTTTATATCTCTTCTTTCATTTGATCAGACAATGTTTGGTTTCTATTTACTTTTCTAAGGGAGAACATCTGTCACATAGTTGAAGCACCGGCTACTGTGCCTGGGAAAGTAAGAAAGCTTGCTGTTGATGTCGCAGAAAAGGCTGTCTGTTCCTTAGAGGGGGCTGGAGTTTTTGCTGTTGAGCTATTTTTCACAAAAGATGGTCAGGTAGGCCGTCATTCACATATCTTCTGTTTATCTAGCTCGGACGCATCTCTCTATTTTGGTGGTCTTCTCATGTCTTGAGTTATTGCATCAAATTAATTACCTGAATAACATCTGTTATTTTTTCTCAGATTTTGTTGAATGAAGTGGCTCCTCGGCCTCATAATAGTGGCCACCACACCATTGAGTCCTGCTATACATCACAATTTGAGCAGCATTTACGAGCCATTACAGGTCTACCACTTGGTGATCCATCAATGAAGACTCCTGCAGCAATTATGTATAATTTGTTAGGCGAAGAGGAGGTATTTTAATGTCTTTTTACTTATCCTTTGTTTTTACCATCTCTCTGCCTCTTTTTCAATATAAAACTTCCCCATTAAGTTTTTTTGGTGTGATTCTCTTTTCATCTTTAGTTCTTCCTTTTCAACCTCTGGGTTCTCTCAAGCATCTATTGTACCATCTAAATAGAAACCTCTTTCATTTTCTTATTTCCTCTCTTCTGTTTCCCAGATCTGTTACACCTCCACCTGCCACTGAACTAGCTAGATTCCATGCAGACATTCTATTCAATGCAGACAACATGCATTTTTTTTACCCAAACCTAAGCAGGAAATGAGATGTTTTTAGGTTTTCCATGTAAATAGGTTTTCCCTGAAGTAGTATTCCATGCAGCATATATAATTAACTTAATTCACTAACTATATATTGGCTGGAGATAACCACCTTATCTTTGAGCTGTTGGCTTTTGTTTTTGTTTCTAATGTGAAAGTTCTTAAAAAATGAAACTTATAAGATTGGTTCTGCTTTTAGGTCTTCCATTAAGTAAATGGGGTTTCCAAGCAATAATATTCCGTGCAAGCATTTATAAATAACTTAATATATGTCACATAATGAAGTCAACAGACTTCTCTACTCGTATGTCTAACTGTTGTTGTACTAGGGTGGGGCTAACAGTTTGTGGTACCTAGTTGACACAAATCTAGAAAGAACTATATTGGGATCATTCCAGTTGTCGGCTGTGGATTAGGTAAACACTGTATTTTTATAAGACTGACCACTCAGCTTGCATATGGTTTATCTGCCATTCTTGATTTAGGAAAATGTAATGTTTTCTTGAGTGGTAAGTTAGTGAGCACATTTAATTTACTTTCTTTATTATATAAGAGGCTTAGGACCCTTGAATCTGTAATTTCTATTCTTTTTTTTAATGGCCTAGCTATTTAGTAACTATACCAAATCCAATCTGATTTTGGAATTTATTTTATGAATCTACAGTTGAACTGTTTTTGGAACAAAAATTAATATGCTGGTTCTGTGGATTGAGAATGCCACGGGATATTGATTTTACCAACATAAACTTATTTTTTTTTCATCACCTGCTATTATGAAAGAAATTTCAAAGTTCTCTTATGCATGGTTATTGGATATGTTGTTATGGGAAGAGTTTTTCATGCTCCCCTTTGATAATGGGCCTAGCGTAAGCTACACATGGGAGCCATTTATCCACGAGATCGACGGTGCATATGTTAGTGTCAGTATTACTTATGCTAACATGCACTAACATATGCGCTGTCGATCTTAAATATCAATGGCTCCCATGAATCTGTAATTTCTATTTCTTTTTTTAATGGCCTAGCTATTTAGTAACTATACCAAATCCAATCTGAGTTTGGAATTTATTTTATGAATCTATGGTTGAACTGTTTTTGGAACCAAAAATTAATATGCTGGTTCTGTGGATTGAGAATACCACAGGATATTGATTTTACCAACGTAAATTTTTTTTTTTTTTCATCACCTGCTATTATGGAAAGAAATTTCAAAGTTCTCTTATGCATGGTTATTGGATATGTTGTTATGGGAAGAGTTTTTTATGCTCCCCTTTGACAATGGGCCTAGCGTAAGCTATACATGGGAGCCATTCATCCACGAGATCGACGGTGCATATGTTAGTGCATGTTAGCATCAGTAATACTTATGCTAACATGCACTAACATATGCGCTATCATTCTTAAATATCAATGGCTCCCATGCGTAGCTTACGCTGGGCTCATTATCATAGGGGAACATAAAAAACTCTTCCGTTATGATGTTTGAATGCTAGCTTTGTATTAGATGATTCTGTTTTCTATATGTGCCATCTGATAAGTTTAAACTTATTGCAAACTGTAGCAGCACTTATTCATAAATGGTTATGTATGTCAAATTTTTATGTCCAGGGTGAGGCAGGCTTTGATTTGGCTCAACAACTGATTGCAAAAGCTTTGCATGTTCATGGGGCTAGTGTTCACTGGTATGACAAACCAGGTAGTATAAACTGAAGAGAATTGCTAGGGAGACCTAGACCATGCAAACATGTGCATGGCACATAACACTTTGACAGGGACTTGGTGGCTTTAAAAACGCCATGGACATAAGGAGCATATATATGGCCATTCTGATCCATGGCCAACTCCATTAATTCTACAAATTTCATCCATTTAAGGGTGAACGAAATTAATTTAAGCATTCCCTTGGCTAGATGGTAGTGAGCAGGTCACACATCAAGGTGGGGTAAAAAACTTTATGTTTCCACTTTAGTGAATTTTAGTGACTTCGTTAGATTTTTCCAAATCCATCTCAGGGGGAACCTCTGTAGGGCCCACATTATGGGGCTGCCACTTTCTGCACTCAGTTTTTCTCTGATTGCTGAATATTTTTTATGTTTCATTGGATATGTGTTATGCTTATTTTCTCGGATCAGTAAAGATATGTATTAAGGCCCTACAATATGGCTGTACAGTTTTCTTGACGGAAATTTTCTCTGATTGCTGAACATTGTCCATGGTGCATATAGTAGTATGCTTGAGTTCACCCTGTAATTTTTTCTCAGAAATGAGGAAGCAGCGGAAGATGGGTCATATAACAATTGTTGGCCCTTCCATGAGTGTAGTAAAAGCAAGCCTGGCTTCATTGTTGAGCAGAGAAAGTTTAGGTCATACTGCAGGTATTGGTCAACCTGCCTGCTCTTCTTTGCATTGAGCCTCTTTTTTCTTTCTTTTGTGCTTGAAGTTGTATCCAGTGCCATTTAATTTAGAAATAGTTATAACTTATAATACAACTTGATTGCTGAATGATCTGATTTTGGACTATTATCTGGAGTACTGTAAATAGTGGATGACAAAGATCTTTTGGATATTGTTTGAACAATAGATTGTTGTGCTTAATTCATAATTTTTATAATCTGTAAAAATAAGTTTGATTTATTCCTTGACAATGATTATTTAACTTTTTTCTCTAGACATGCCTCTTGTGGCAATAATAATGGGTTCGGATTCTGACCTCCGCGTGATGAAGGGTGCTGCTGAAGTGTTGAAAGCCTTTGGTGTTACCTCAGAAGTAGGGGTTTCCTCGTATTTATTTGTTATTACTTGCATTTTGCAACATCAATTTAACCAGTTCTATATATTTCCTACTATTGATCTGTATGATGATACTTTATAGGTGACAATAGTTTCAGCCCACCGGACCCCGGAAAGGATGTTTTCTTATGCTTCATCTGCTCATGAACGAGGAATTGAGGTTATCATTGCTGGAGCTGGTGGTGCAGCCCACCTGCCAGGCAAGTTGCTTTTTTTCCGCTCCCCTTTCTAGCGTGTAAATATAAATCGGTTACACTTCATGCATAATGCTTTGTAGATAGCCATGTGACCTTTTAATATGTGACGTAGGCATGGTGGCTTCAATGACTTGCTTACCAGTCATAGGTGTCCCAATTAAGGGTCCTTCACTTGATGGACTTGATTCTCTCTTGTCAATACTTCAGGTCAGCTTGAACTTTGATTTGCTTGATCTCTTATGTGATCAGAACAGGGATATGCAATTTTGATTTTTCCAACATTTGGTTTAGTGAAGAACTTGTTACTGCTCCTGCACTTAGTTAGCAAATAGGACTAAGCATAAGTTGTCACGCTGAAAGTTGTACTTTACTTTCATAATCAACAAAGCAACACATAATCAATCCCATTTGTGGAGTGAAAAATAAAATACTGCATTTGTTATTTGTGAAAATAACAACACTTTGTTTTGTTATTTGTGGAGTTGCATGTCTTACTAGCACATAAACTACTAGAATGCATTTGTTCAAAAAGAATATAATGAGTGTTGATTATGTAAACGTTTTTTATATGCAACCATATATAGAATATTTCCTGTTTGTGATTTTTTGATGATGAATGTTGACATCTTCGCAATATAAGTTTACTGTAAATGTGGCCTTAATGGAGTATTTTAGTTAGTTGAATATTTTTGTTCATATTTAAATCAAAGCCCTTTCATTCATTGCGAGCAACTTGAAGGAACTGAGCACATTTAAGTTAAGCAAGACAAGGAGGTTGTGGTCAAGTCTTTGGAAGGCTAGTAGCAGTGTTTATTGCGAATTAAGAGTTCCATAAACTATTGTTCATTTCGTTGAAGTTGTAAATCAATATCAAACATATTCTGTTGCCCATCAATTTCAGAACAAAAGGCTTGAATCTTTGTATGTACCAGTATATCTTGAAAACCAATCAAAGAGTTATAGTTGCTTACTGTCCTTTTTGCTTATGCAGATGCCAAAAGGTATTCCTGTTGGAACTGTTGCAATTGAAAACGCTCCAAATGCTGCACTGTTGGCAATAAGACATTTGGGGATAAAATACGCCCATTTAAGGGAGAGGTCAGGTCTTTTTGCGAACATTATTATGATCAATGTAAAGTCACAGTCTGTCCAAATGCTTAATTTGTCTTATTCCTTGTGTGGTGTGGCAGAATGACTCAATATCAAGAAGAGATGAAGGATACTGTCTTGAGAAAGGCACAGAAGCTGGAGAGTGATGGTTGGGAAAATTACACGTGATAGATTTTCACTATTTTTTCAGGTAATTTCATCTGTATTCAATATTAGAATATATTAATTTTTACTTTATTTCTGCATTTAATTGTAAATTATCTTCTTTGTTTCAGGTTGATTATGTTGTCTTGATTGTTTATTTACTAGTATGCACCCTTAGCATGAAAGGCTGAGCCTGTCAAACCAAGAAAAAAGAGAAAATTGTAAAATTAATGATCCTATATGCTGTAATTGTATGGGGTTGTGAGCACAAAATTTTCAAGAGAATGTGAAATGAAGTATGCCTTTTTGCAATATTTGTCTCAGCACGTAAATTATAGGTTTGAGTGATATGGAGCAACATGACTCCCTTCCACCTAATTGCTTATCCCATTTGGAGAAGGAATTACTAATAGCTTAAAGTGTCTCACCTGTTTTGAAGTGGCTGTCAGCCGGATTGTTATATTATTACATGTGCACCTAGAATTGTCACTATGTTGAAATTGATTCAGCCTTCTACTTTTCCAAATCTAAGATCAGCATTTGTATGTTAATAATATCTTTTGACTTTCTGATTTTTTTTTCTATTTCACTTTTTGATTCAAAGGAACATGCCAATAATTTGCAAGAGATTAATTCCTATATGTATGTTGCTTTGGTTGGATCTCTCTTGAGATGCCCCGGCCTAAGTTATATATCTTTGTTAAATTATAATGGAGGTGTAATTTTTATATATTCATGTATATTACATATGATATATATTTTTAAAAGTAAAAAAATTGGAGATACTGATACATATATACTTGCATGTACTAAACATGTGATTTGTATTGAAATTTACTTATATCATAGAATTAAAACTAAATAAAATATATAAATATATTAATTTTAAGGTAATACCACACTAGGATGCCTAATAACTCTTCCATAGGTTGAAATAATAATTGAGGACCTAATGTTCAAACTCTAAATCCAAAACAAGGTTTGTAAGATATGGATACAATTGGTTTACAAATTGTTTCTCTTGGTGTATGTACTTTGACAAATTTTAGAGACATACTAAGGGTAAGGAATAATTTTTTTATGTGGTTTTTATTTTTTGTATACTTCTTTGTGATTTATATACATGTAAAGGGATGAAAACATGAGGAAGTAGATGACAATGTTGTCTATATGGGTTTCTAATTTTTGCTTATGTTTGACTTATTATATGCATGTAAAAAAAAAAAGATGGTAATGTTCGTCTTTTTAATAGATATGTAACTAAGTTTATTTGTCATATTTTTCTTCATTCTTAGTAATTGTAATATGTCGTTGAAGGTGAACTAGTAATCCTTATTGAAGCATATTTATTATTGGTAGCATTTTACTTTGTGGGAGGAGACTTTATATGGGTTAGAAGCATAGTTCAAGCTTGAGAGTTAGTTGAGCTCTATATTTTTTAGTTTAAGCTGAGCTCAAGCTATAAGATTTGAGCTTGTTAGAGCTTCAAGCTAAGCTCGAGCCGAGCATGAACAATTGAAGTTCAAGCTGAGTAAGCCTAATAATCGTCGACTCATTAATACTCTTGTATATCATATACATAAAAACATACAATAACATACTTATTTGCTCTTTCTTAGACATATAAATACTTGTCATATTATAATTTTTAAATCTAGTTGATGTCATCTTTTTGTTACAATTTTCTTGTCACTTCTTAGGTGTTTACTTCAGCTCATAAAGGGATTTAAAGAAGCATATATGCTTCATGTTTTTGCCCTAGACCTTTAAACTCTTTGAGTTGTTATGTATATTTCTTCTTTTAATTAACTATTTAGGAATATTGTTTTAACATCTGTTTAATATATTTGTAGTTGATATAATGTTATAATGACAATTAACATACTGATGAATGCTATTTTGTAATCGATGAATATGTATTAAAGTACTCCAAATGTTTTCTGCTTGTATCTTTTGATCACAAGCTGTATATTGTACTTTTTAATTGATTTATCAACTTTTATCTTCATTTTAAATATCTATTTATATTATAAGGGTTTAATCATGGTAGAAGATCTATTAGCTCCTAAGTGTGATTTTGTATGATAGATTTAAGTTTATTATTTATAGTCTCTTTCCAAGATGGTGCTTCAAGAAAGGACATTATTTCCTTATAACTTTGAGGTTTATTTTTTAGCAAATAAGTAAAAAAATCCCAATAAAAGAATTTCGATGTTCTAGTGTATTTATTTCATCTACATTCATTATCATCATCTTGGTCGTGACTATTGTTGTTTACCATATCAAAAGTTGTTTTAATATAACTCTCCTTCTGTGCATAATTATAAGGAAATATTTATTCAAAAATTAATGCATTCTTAGATTTAATCATATCCAAAGTCTTTGATTTATGAATATGAAATTGATATGCATTATTAATTATTACACAATTAATGATTTTAAGTCCAATATTTGTTCTTTTGGGAATATGGACTACCACTTTAGCCAAACACCTCTACATTTTTTAAAATTTATAGGAAGGTTTTTGATTTTTCTATTATTTTAGAAACTGACATTCATTATTTATTTTAAAGTCTTATTTTTCTTTTAGCAACTCGATTTTGCTAAAGTAAATAGGATGTTGTAGTTTGTTGATTAATATTATTTGTTGAGCGTAATATACCAAAAAATAATATATATTCCCCACCTCTATCATTTTTGATAAACTTTTTATCTTTTTGTTGAGTTGATTCTAAGCCTCGGTTTTGTAATGCACAAATTTGTGTAAGACCTCATCCTTGCTTTTAAGCAAGTGTACATAATAATATATCATGAAACCGTCTATACAAGTAATGAAATGCTTTTTGTCACCTCTAGTTTGCATAAATTTTAAATTATAAGCATCATTGGAATTAAATCTAGGGGCTCACTACTTTCACCACTATTGAAGGGAGTTTTTGTTAATTTTGATTCCCCATAAATTTTACATTTATATGTATAGTCAATATTAAACTTAGGTAAATATTTCATGTTAACTAATTTAGATAAAGTATCATAATTAACATGTTATAGTTTACTGTCATATCTCATATGACTTAATTATATAAGTGGAGGAAACATTAACATTTTTTATTTTAGGAGCAGTTATAATAGTTAATACATTGAGATAAAATAGTCATTTATTGATATACTATTTTCCTACATATATCCCACTCAGTTAATATAAGTTTATTAAACTAAAAAACTAGCTTGATCTCCTTTCTTAGCAACGTTCTTGACACTAAATTCTTCTAAGTTTTTAGCACATGTAACATATCAATGAGAGTGAGTTTGTATTACTCCCCCAAAATTAAAACCTTAATAAATTATAAATTAATAATAATAAATTATACCTTAACTAAGTCATGACTCAAGTGCCTTAACCTAACCATCAAACCATTAAGGATCCCTCAAGTGCATGCAAAATGCCTAAAAAATTATTAATTCGTCATATTTCCTTCAAATGACACATACATGTGGAAAAGATGTATTGAAAATCTTAAGGAATTTTTTTTAAAAGAAACAAAAGAAAATGGATGAGAAAACCATCATCTAGAACAATTATAAATCCTTATAAATACATGAGAAGATATATCATTCAATAATACATAAGTTAATATCAATTTCATGTCATAGTAACTATCATTGAACCCGTTTAAATCAATTATCATTTTAATGCATTATTTATCCAATAAACCCCAGTCAATTAAATTTCTATTTCTACTATATGTGTCATTAGAACCCGTTGTGCCCACTATGAAATAACAATGTTTCACTAAGTATACAAAATCTCAACGGAAAGACCGTGGGAGGGATTTGAGGTCTTTCACCCTAGGTTGGACCCCCCATCATTTTAAAACTTTTGGGGCACGAGAATCTATACATTCATTAATATATTTTTTCATTCAACCAACATGTGTCAAACACTATTTTTCATTAAGAAATGGAAGAGTATCAAGTTGTCTGTCATGTGAGTTATTACCCAACTTGTTCCATAATCTTATTAGGTTTCTTAGTGATTCTCAATTCCCATCGCCAAACAAAATTTTAGAGTTTACTTTTACTAGGCAACCAAAGTTGGTGTCATGACCTAACTAACATGGTTGACCTAAACTTGACAAGGTCAATCCTACGAAACATGCAAGGGTTGGTGAATATCATGTGGGTTTAACGAACGACAAGAGATTCACACCCAAATGTCCATGTCCCATACCGTAGACACATTGGGTTTCACCTTGACATCGCACTTATGCAATGGAGGGTGTCTCTAGCATTTATGTAGACCAACTTTAGTTCATGTGGGATCTAACTCACGATGCCTTGAATTGATGTATATATTAAATTTAATTCACATTCTATAACAAGATATTGGTACAAGCATGCATATGTCAAATATGCACAACATCTATACATGTAGTTGTTTAATTTTGAAGAACATATCTAACATAGTTTATGATAATTACTCGCGTACTCTACATGAACATGTCACATAGAAATATTTATAATAACACATATAAAATAACTTTATACATACAATTTAAGTAATATACAGAGAATAATGTTACTATTTATGAAGATAATTTAATCCTTAAACATGCACCCAAACTCAAAATATTATCATGCATATATTATAAAGTAATACTTATAGCAAAAAGTAGGAAATGACCCTATAAATACTATTTATGTCATACATGCAAAATAGTGTTAAAGACTACTAACTATAACTTAATTAAACACCTAAACATGATTCTAAACTCATCAAACAATCATATACTAAAAACATAAAATCTTTAGCTATTCATGTAGTCATGATACAAGAAGATGTATAATTTTTCTAATTCATACATATCAATGAAAAATCCTAACATGTATAACTTGAGACATCAATTTAATGCAAGTACCACCATGCTCATACATACAAACATAATAATTATAAACCTCCTACTCTTTTATGGACATGAGAGACATCATGTTTACTAGTATCATATCATCAAGAGTACATCATCAAGGAAAAAAACAAGAATATTTACTCTATTTTCTCCTAACTAATGGAATTCATATATTTAATATTTAAAATTATAGATTTAAGGAATAAATCACATAAACTTCAATTATTCCCAAACTTTTTATGGAGCACTATTAAAAGAATAATAAGTTTTTATAAATTTTGTACCCCAAAAATTAGACATTTGAACAGTAGAAAAATGGTAGAATTTAGAAGGATAATTCTATCTTTTGACCTACCAAAATGATTCTGAATATTCACAAAAATCCATCTAATAGGACCGGATCAAGGTTAAAATTTTACTATTTTTAGAAATGTATGGAGCGACTTATAGATTTTTCAATACCTTGCTGAGACTGTCATACAAATTAAAAATTCACAAAAAAACAAAAAAGAGAGAAACTTCCAACTCGTACCAGCAAGCAATTAAACCTTAATTCTAAAAATCTTATAATACCAAATAATGCTAATAATCAACTAAAAAAAGTCAAGATTCACTGGCCGGTTCTCTTACCTCTAATTTCCAATTAGGGCTCGATCTCCGCGCACTTGGATCCTACAAAAATCAAAGAAACCTTTTTAAGTGACGATTTGTAGTGATAAAGAATTCAGAAAAAGAGAGAAATCTAATATGAGGAAGATGTTTAAATCAATTTTGATTGAATTGAAAATAGAATAGAAGAAGTTGAGATAAACTTGAAAGTAGAGAAAGAAAGATAGAGAATTGAGAAAGGGGCGAGAAGAGAGAGAAGGGGGGGGGGGGAAGAGAGAGGCACCCATTGCAAGAGAGGAGGGATGTGTGGGAGGGGAGAGGGGAGGTTTTTTGTACCCTTTTTATGGTATTTTTGCAAAAAATCTTCTTTAACTAAAAGTGGTTTGAGTGACCAAGTCAAATGAATTCAAATTGGGTAAGTTTGGGTTAATTTTTGAGTCAAAATTTAAGTGGTTAGGAGGTTGAATGACTTGGTCGAAGGATTTCAAAAGAAACAACTTGCAACTACTTATTGGAACCAAGAGACATGGAATGGGGCACCACATTCTAATTGGTAGGCTGTTGGTCTTGTGAAAACTTGTGTAGGCTCAAAACGGTACTATACCCCTATCTTCAAATAGTCATATCTTGGCTATTTGAAGTCCATTTTAGGTGTTTTTGGATGTGTTCTCTTCAACTTTGCGTTTAGTTTTTTATCCAATAGGTTTTAAAATTATATGTCTAGTAAGTGATATATTATATATAAGTTACTAGGGGCGAAAACCCTAAAGTCTATAGGTTGGGTCTACTAATGTCTAAATGTTCAACTAAATATCTAGTGCAACAAACAAGCGCCACACGCACACGCGCACGCGCGCACACACACACACACTTTAAACTAAATCAATATGACATCAAAACATTTCCCTTAGTTTAGAGAAGGAATAAAATTGTTTATTGAATCTGTTCAGATTATCTCGGGCCCACAATGTGACAAAACATTCTGAAGTAAATTTTTGAAGGAAGGAAAATGTTTGAAAATTCTTTTGAAATTTTTTGGTAATTACAGTTTGTAACACCAGATAATTTTTTAAAATTTCGTATACTTGGCCATGCAAAAATAAGTAATTTTGACCCTTAGGTATTCTTTGTATAATAACTTCCTCTATGCATAGAGTTTGGATATAAAACTTTCTTATTAAAAAGTAGACAATAGTTTCATAGAGCTTGCAAGAGTGCGCAAATTGAAGTTTGGATAACAGAGTTATGATAGATATAACATGAAGGAAGGTTTTAAGTACAAGTGAAAAACATTGAATTTGACCTTTGGGTATTTTAATTACATTATCTTATCATGTGGTTTTGGATATAGGTGTGAAACATTTTCAATAGAAAACTAGAAAGATATAGCTTTAAAATGCATCTAAGAATGTGAGAGTTTAATATCCGTATAATCAACCTAGTGGAAAAAGTTAAGAGTTCTCGTCTCTATGCACAATTTTTTTTTCTATAATAAAAATAATAAAAACCTAATGACTATGTACATTCATGATTAATCTACAACAATCAAACCATAAAACATGCAAGAACACACAATTATTTAATTTGAAAAACCCAAACTAGGATAAAAAACCATGACAACCTCTCAATGGCTAAATCAATGCACTAGCAAGTAAGATATTAAGAGACCAAAGAATAACCAATTAACCTCTTAATTCGACACAAATGAAAATACCTTTTCTTTGTTGAACCATTTTCATTGTTGGCCTTTAAGTTTTTCCCTCCATCACAACCTGTCACAACCCGAGCCTTGAGAAGATTCCAATGACCGTCCACACCATTGAAGTGTACCTAAACTCAAGTTGTGACAAGACAATAAAATATTATGTAAGGGATAAATAAATGAAACTAAACTTAAATAACCTTCTTACTAACTTTTATTGAATCAAAATTAATTCAATTTCACCCATGGGGTGTTAATCTTCAACTACAATATGATTACTAATGCTCATAAGAAAATAATCAAACTAATCCTAATTCTCTTATCATCCATGTGAATGATATTTCTCTATCCTTTCTTGACGTTCCTATGCATCCAAATTAACAAATAAACATGCACGCAAAAATACCCCCAGTGGAATGAACATTCCACCTTTGAGCTAAAAACTATGTAATCATGCCTAAAATAGAACATGTATTGTGATTTTGCAATCATTGATCATATAATAACAAGGATTCAATACTCAAATCTCAACATGATATATCTAAACATGGTCATCATATATGCATCACAATTTAACTCAACATTTACATGATCATTCATCTTGTCATACATTTACATAATCACCATATGCATCATATATCGTAATACACACAGCCCATTCCCTTTATCACCTAGAGAAAAAGCTATGCGACCGTGAGTTGTGCCGGTGCGATCGCCATGGGTGGTCATCTGCGTGCACTTGGTATGACCCGCGAAAACTGGGAGGGAACTGCCAAAGGCTGGGGTCCACCCTCATCCCTACATGACACCTGGGCAATTTTATTATCTTGATCCTGAAGTTAAGGCACTCTACCCAGACCTTAATTACCTTTGTCAACCTCTCACTCATAGGTTGGTTCTTAATTCCTGATCTACCACTTATGCAAGATATCACTCTCACATGCCGCTAAAGAGGGAAAAACATATTCTATACATTTCAACCCAAGAACAAGAAGCTCTTATGCTTCACCAATCAAATTGAATAATAAACACATAAATTCATGAAACAAGAATAGAAATATCCACCCATATTGTCTCTTCAATTCATTTACCTGTTAGAACATAAGCATGCACTATCTATGCATAATTGATATGTAGCCCAATTTATCATAACCTGCATAGAGTGGTGTGTGTGTGTGTTTATATATATATATATATATATATATATATATATATATATATATATAAATATATATATATATATATATATATATATATATATATATCCAAATTTACATTTTCATCTTGAATATAACTTGTAGCATCTCATAGTTAAATCACAGTTTTGTAATGGTCAATTAATTGCCCAACATACATCACCCAACCTCATCATGTATAAATCAATCTTACAATACAGGAGGACATTCATCATTTCAGCCTTAACATGTACGTAATGGATTTTGGGTAAAATATGTACTAAACAATTTAGAACAGGACCTATATTAGTCATCTTAGAATGAAACATACTTTAAACAAATTAGTACCAAACATCTATCAAACCTTTGAAACAAACTAACTTTAAATTTCACATTTATCTAGCATTGGGGTAGATCTTGTTTTAATCCAAAACATATGCCCTATGTTGGAGCAAAGTACATGTTCCATTAAAACATGTGCATACAACCGTTGCTGAAATAATATGTATATCTAGCTCAAATCCTATATCACACATTCAAGCACTTCATACCTTTGAATTATATTCGAATCAAACATATCCCAGATGCTAGAACAATGCATGAAATTCACTCAATTTATATTGCAGACATTAGGCAATGCGTATGATAACTCAATTATATGATTATGACATTTAATAAGGCCTAAAATTAACTCAGCATATAACTCAGGCAATAGGCAATGCTGGTGTATGATTCTAGACATATCACTGACATAGAAAAAATAGTGCATGAGATTAAATCATGGCATATATCACCCATACAGTTCAAAAATTTCAAAACAGACATAGCATTAGAAATTTATCTTATATATATATATATATATATATATATATATATATATATATATATATATATATATATATATATATATATATATATATATATATATATATATATATATATATATATATATATAATGACAAGACGCAGAACGATTCATGCAAAAAAAACTCATGTCATATGTGAGGGTCCTCACCTTGGCCTCTTCCAACTCCTAATGTCCATAAGCTATTGCTCCTCTCTAAATCCTAACATGAAAATTCAAAAACACTTCTAATGAGTGGCTGTGAACAAAAGGTTGTAATCAACTAAAACATAGGAAGAGAAGACGTGGTTTTGGGCATTTCTCTTGCCTAGAAACCTACTGTGAACAGTGGGTTCGAATTGGTAGAAAGGAGGGGATCGGTCTAAGGAAAATGGATACTAAAATTAACCCAAAGGGACTACCTTTTTTGTCTCCCCCTTGCAACCAAGCCCTCTCGCAGTCCTATTGTCACCCCCAAAGCCACCTCTGGCCACCATAAGTCTTCACATGCTGCTGCCCATCGAAATAAGAGGAAGGGGCAAGGATGGCGCGAGAAGGGTGAGTTTTGGTGCAAATAGAGAAGGGAGAGAAGAGAGATGTGCTAAGGGAGTGTGGGATGTATGGGGAGTGGGGAGAGAATCAGTCTGCTGGGAGAGGAGAGTTTCTCTCGTCAAAATTAGGGCTTGGGGGAGGAGGAGAAGTTCTCTCCCCCTGCCATCTAAAAACAATAAAGAGTACATTCCGGGTTTGAGTTGAACTTCGACCCAAATTGGGTTCTTAAAAAAAATGACAGTTTACACAACCTTCAAACTTTCCCTCTTCGTTTTTTGTCTTCTTCTCCTTCTAGCAACTCAATCAAAAACTCATTCGATTGTTAATCTTCCTTTGAGTTTCTTTAATCACTCCTTGATGAAGAATTTTGCCGCAACTCTTCAAGCTCTTTTGTGTGTTTTGTTACTCTTCTTTTTAGGCTAATTGAATTAATCTTCAAAGCATATAGCTAATGAAAAATTCTATACTTTCAAAACTCAATAGAGTAGACTCATTAATCTCTCTCTATACTAATAATGACTCCCATTCCTCTTTTTTTATGTCCAAAACACCCCTTATAAAGATAAATAAGTTGGTTTAGGTATTATACTTTGAATATGAATCAAATTAAACTCAGAATGACTTATTTTGGGAAGCTATGGGCTCTAATGATCAATCACTACAGTAACCAATTGGTTGCCCAACTTTCGGCTCCATTTTTTGAAATTTCGTGAAAATTGCTATAGTAACTGATCGATTTGTTCATCGATCAATCTATCACTGCTACAGTACTTATACAATGTTGCTACAATGCCAAAATTCAAAATTCTTTCCAATAACCTTTTTAATCCTAATTAATCTTTGATGAAAATTTTGTAGATGTTTTTTTTTTCACTCATTCTTTTATCACACTCTAATATGATAAACCATTTATCCTAAGTGTGTGAATGTGATGAGTGTGTGTTTTTACCTACAAAAGTATTTTTAAATCTTTTGATCTTTTTCATCTTCACCATGTGAACTTGAGCAATGAACATTCTATTCTATGATTCAAATTATACATCAAATTGACATTGTTTTGTTCACTGAAATAAGCAAATACAATACATATGACTACATATATTCTTAAATAATCTACAAATTGGAGTTTGGATGAAGAAGTTATAATCATTCGAAGTTGGACATGGGAGTGTTCTGTGACTAGCTAACGCCTGGTGATCTGACCCTTGATCATTATTAATATAATAATTTTTTCTATAGAAGTGTTTATGATCTAGAATTTTGGGATTAGAAATTAGACAAGGCTATCTTCATAATGCCACCAAGAACATATTTATCGGAGTTCAGTTCTTGGTGTAGTCAACAGTTACTTTCGCAACCATCGACATTTTGATGGCTTGCTGATGTTTATGTGCAGTTTTATAGTTTTGCTCGAAAATCACCGATTTTGATGGTTTTCACAAGAAATTTGTCCTATTTTACTTATAAGTAACTTTTGAGGCCCATAGACTATATCTCTTTTCTAAAAATTTCTAAAAATAGAGGAGAATACCAAAGGCTCTTTGAATCAAGAGAAATCAAGGGAGGGTGTAATTTTCTATGGAGATTGACATTATAGTTGAGGAAGAATTTTTATGTCACAAAATAGTTCAGATTACTAACCTTATTACTATAATTTAACATGGAATATACATGTATGATTAAATTATGTAAACATTAGATATGAAAGCATGAAAATAGGATTCTTTGTGAATTTCTGTCGTGGTAAAGTTGAGGAATCATGTTTCTATGTTGGATTGCAAATATTGATTTTACTACGAAAAAACTGTTTTTTGATGACATTTATAAAACACAACTAAATCAACATAAAGTGTCGCTAATTCTTTTTGTGACCTGATTATACCATACCCTCACCTAACGTTTATAATAAATTTATTATTATTTTTTATAATTATTTTTAAAAAATAACTTGTCCACACATACAAAATGCATAGAGATTTAAATTAATTATTCATTTTTATCTCATACCCATAAAAAATATCTAGATTTATTATCATAATACAAAGAATAGTATAATAAAAAATATTTATAATTAACTTTACTAAATAATTGAATAGCTATTCGGGTTTAATTTAGAAATTCAAACATGATTTATTAGAGTTTGGTCGATCCGGGTTTTACCATATACTTACTCAAGAGACAACCCTTCGAAGAAGGCTTATGGTTGTAATAGTTATATGTCATCGAGTAAAAATGTCACTCATGTCAGTACCGAACTAAAGTTATATATAAATTTGTAATTTTTATTGTTTACTTTTTATTTTGATAATTACTCTAAATAATTTTACATGGTAAGAGATAAAACTAAATAATTATTGAAACTTTTATTTGTATTTATTATCATAATGTAGTATTTTTTAAATAAAAAAATAAAAATTTCTAAATATTTGAATCAGGTCATGTTTAGGTATGCATGAATCGTGTCAACAAGTTACTATTTCTTAAATGGAAACATGTTCGGCTTTAGATACCCAACCTGAGTTCAACCAGATTTTCTCGCTAACATTAAGGGTTGATAAGAGGGCCTCTGATTTAGTGTCATATGCATTTCAATTTTTTTGTGTCATTTAGGAAAACGAGCACCATATTGTAGATGAACTAGACCTAGGGATCAAGTTTGGTGCATAGTAAAACCACCTAAACCTAATAGTTTAGGTTTGGTTTTCTAAATTTAACCCGAATAGTTATTCAATTTGGGTTCATGGTTTATGTGACTTGGCCGAATTAAAATTATCAAATATAATTTTTATTCATATTTTGACAATAACTCAATAATTTTTTATTATGTAAGTAATTTTTTTACAAAAATAAAAAATCTATTTTAAAAAACTTTAAATTCTAAATTAGTCATTCAGGTCTAGTTCAAGTTAAGCTTATTTAGGTCGAGATTAGTCTTGACCTATTTGGGTTGGGTTGGGTTCGAGTTACCATTTTTTAAATGGTATCGAGATCGGGTTTAGCAAAACCCAATGACATCTATAATTAAGTAATTTCATTAAAATATATAAAACACCACACAATTGCACCCCTTCTTTTAGTTTGCTAAACCTAGAACAACCTCTATATGGGGGCATGCATTAAGGGTAACCCCCATCTCTGACCAGTTCAATATTTGTGTCCTATATTTCACAACATGTGTAAATTAAATGTTTGTGGTGATTTGAGTCTAGAATCTGATTAATACATAAAATTTATAGTAAATTAAAAATAATTCTTCACCAATCACTCTTATAAATTTTCATATATTTTTATTCTTTTTCCTAATTTAAGATTAGATTATAATTATTTTCTATATTAAATACATTACCGGCATTTTCAAATCAAATGCTGCTAAATGCATACTCACTAGTTTAATTTTCACAAATTATTGAATTAGTAGCGGTAAAAAAAAATCACCTCACAAACTTTTTTCAACAGTGTTTTACAATACTATACAACTACGATTATGTTAGGTTGTAGCTGATTATTTTACATTGGCGGCGCTATTGTGTAAAGTGTCACTAATGACATACTCTTAGCGGCATTTTGTAAAAAATGCCACTGATGTTGTGAATGCTAATATTGTGATCTTTAATGACACTTCACTGCGAATAGTGCATCTTTAGCGGATCTTTGATAAAAGCGTTGCTAATAATGTCACTAAAAATCATTTTTTCTAGTAGTGTTTCATGATGTAGTTTTGAAATGATTCTATAAGATATGCTTTGATTACTTAAATGACATGAGAACATGTAAAAGATGATTTCTAAGATTTTATCATGATTATGTTATGTTATCATATTTTCCCCATGTTTAATAATTAATTGAAATTAAGATTCATCATTTGTTATTATGGGAAGGTTATTTGTGGGAAAGATTATGACATGTCATGATATGGAGTTATTTTGGAAAGTCAGGATAATTTATGTTATTTTAGGAAGTTGGACATGTCGGTAATGTTGTCAATGTAATGGAGAAGATGATGGTACTGATATGGATAAACATTGACACGTCAGTGTAATACTCATAGGTCACTAACTGTGAGGTTGACACGTTGGCGAGGAGTTGATTAGGAAGGCCCTTTTTGCCATCCTATTGTTGGTGAAGGTTCAAAACATCGGTGGGTTACCAATGGGCATCGGTGACCTAGTCAACACGTCAATTAGTCTACCGACAATAAGTTAGTTTTGATTAAATTTTAGCAATAAATGTCATATGTCTTAGGATAATATTATGAGACATAATAACATGATATTGAATGTATAAAGTAGAATTATACATGATATTATGATTAATAATATTTGGGCATATGTGCCCTTGTATATGTATAATTGCTACAAATAAGCTCTAGCTAAACTAGATGCTCATGACAACCAAAGGTTAGATGCTGTTACATTTGAACATAGCCCTCTATGGAGCCACAATCTTGTTGGAGGTGTCCCTGTATATTATGGAAAAATAGAATAGATAATTGTAGAGTCCAGACAACAAAATTCATCACCCCTACTTTGGAACCTTTAGCACATTTGCTAAAATTGATGGCAAAAATAGGGATGCCACTTAGGTTAGGTACATGGTAAAACCCAACTCGACCCTAATTGGTCAGGTTTGGTTCTTAAAACTTAACCCGAATAGTTATTTGGGTCAAGGTCAAGTTTTAGGTGATCCAACCCGGCATGACTCAAATAAATTTATAAATATAATAAATTTTATATTTATTTTAATAATAAATTTTTTAAAAATTAAAAATTAATTTAAAAATTAATTTTAAATTCTAATCGGTTGGGGCTTTTTGGGTTGGGTTAGGTTCTGATTACCATTTTTAAAATGGTATCAGGTTCAAGCTTGACAAAACCCGACCCAAACCTGACCCAACGACATCCCCTAAGTAGAAGCCGACGGCTGCCACATGTGCCATTTGCCACTGAGTGGAGTAAAGAGACAGACCCTATAATAAGAGGCAAAAATGGGAATCAAATTGCATAGCGGATCCTTCGACCATAGCTAGTTTCAACAACCAGATTAGAGAAATAGCAATAAAAATGATAGAAACCAGAAACTATTTCCCATTATTATTCCTCACAACACCGCCTCCGCATTATAAACTTGGATTCTCTTTGGATTCCCCATTTGACATTAATCTTCCATAAACCAATAGGATGTAAAAGGCATATGACTTTAATAATTTTTGCAAGACAAAAATAAGAAATATTTAGAAGAAAGGTTTTCAGAAATCATTTTCTCTTTATCCAACATTGGCCCCATGGGAGGAGCCGAAGAAGCAAGAATTCTCAACTGGTCAATGATGCTCCATAAAATGGAATTGAAGACAATTGCCAAAATTTGCAACACATCTAGCACCAAATAAACCAGATTATCAAAAAGGGGATTAGTCTCGCAAGAAATTTAATCACCAATTTCGACTTTGAAGATGCATCTCGAATTTTAAATTACCACTAGATAACATACTGATTCCATGAAAATAATGCCCAATTTGAGAAGCAATAGGACCTTGACTAAAGACGTGATCCATCGTTTCGCATTTAGTGGAGGAGCAGCATGAACATATAGAAGCCAATTGAACCCTCGGCTCACAAATATTTTTCTCCACCGAAGCTCGGCCATACCAATCAAACACTGCAAAGATAGATATTTTCCGACACCCCGAGAAGATTTAAAAATCCCATTGCAACATCATGCAATTGAATAGGAAACTAACAATTGGAGATCAGCTTGGCAACTATATTTGTGATAGTTAGAGAGAAACCAAATCTGGTCAAAGCTTCATAAAAAAAAACTTCCATTCCTATTCATCATAAACTTTTGTCATTTCTAATTTAATAGTAACATTACCTCTTCTGGTTTATGAGTTAATGTCCTGAAATATGTCGTGGGCAAGAAGAATATTGTCTGAAATGGAAAACCTTTCACAAAGGCTCGCTGCCCTGGAGAGATAGTCTTTGGAAGAATGCTATCAAGATGAGTGTAATTTCAGCAATTTAGAAATCACTTTCATGCTAAAATTTGCTTGGCCAATACTTAATAAGGAAGACGCTTCAGTTTTTGAAATTAAAGCTATAAAGGTTGATGAATAAGCCCTAGGCTAGGGGGTATCTTTGAAGATGGCTTTCACTGCAGCAACAAAATCCAGTTGAATGGTATCCCACTAGTCATCATCGTCGCCATTATAGTCGCCAGTGTCGGCGTTAGAGAAAGAGAGTAATTTTTTAGTTAAAAATATTGATGGGTGGGGAGGGGTGCACATGGGCATTTTTTTAAAATTTTATAGGGGTGTAGACAGAATGGGGGGCCTGAGTATATCTTGGGGGGGAAATAGATGCGCTTTATGAAAAAATAGAGAAAAATCTGAAAGTTCATGCAGAAAAAGCATTAGTCAGAAATAAACTCCTGTGCATTGGCTTCTCTGTCCTCATTCCATTCAGCCTACTGATTTTTAATGCTAGAAATAATGAACTTATAACAGCTTGATTTGAGATTGGAATGGGAAAATTGTATATTTTCTTCCCGACCTTGGAGCCGCTTTATTTTGGGTTTCTGCCTCCATAATACTTCTTGCTTATAAAGAACTTTATTCAAATGGAAAGTGGAATGAGCTTGCCTGTTTGAGTTGTATATAGAAGGATGTGTCAAACTCTATTTGAGCTTGAAGTTCCCAGTCCTCAACAATATTCACTACCTGGGGGATATCCCCAAAGGAATTCTGGTTCCAAATTCTTAATGTTTTTATTTCTCCCCACTAATGTCTCACTTCCCCCAACCCTTTTTGAGTTTTTACCTTTTTTTTATTGTTTTCTTCGCCCTATGTATTCCCCCTTGATTCTCTCCCTATTACCCCAATGTATCTCCCATTCTTCTCCATCTCTTCTTTCTATGGCGTTGGCAATGGCGCCAATGGCTAAGCTAGCCATGCCTCCGATGATGGTGCTAGTACCTAGATCGCCGCCTATCAAGCTTCCATATCCTATTGCATTTGCTTCAGGGAAAAGGAGGAAAAGAAAGGAGTAGGAAGGAGTAGGAAGGAGAAGAAAGGACGGTCTGACTGGATATGGGTTGGCTACGGCTATGTGCAGCCTTTCTGCCACATTCTTTTGCCGAATGTTGGGAAGAGGAGGATGAAGAGGGGAAGAAGAAAGGAAGAGGAGGAGTAGAACAAGAATAATATGAAGAGAGGAGGAAGAGGAGAAGAAGAAAGGAAGAGCAGGTAAGAGTAGAACAAGAATAATAAGAAGAGAGGAGGAAGAGGAAAAGAAGAAAGGAAGAGCAGGGATCAACAATAGAGTTCATGGCTATGGGGTAGGGGTCGATCGAATAGATGACGCTAATGTCACGCCATACCAGTGCCAGTGCTAAGGAGTCACTACAACAAAATGTACTATTAGAGACACATTTATTAGTGATGCAAACAAAAGCGTCACTAAAAACCATTACGTGCAGCACATACAAAATCGTCCCAAAAAAATGAACTAGTAATGATGCATAATAATATGCGCCGCTAATAGTCATTTATTAGCCATACTTAATTTAAAGCATCGCTAATACTAACCATATTAGCGACGCTTTCTAATGAACGTTGCTATTTAGTTAGGTTATTAGAGACGCTTTAAACAAGAGTCGCTAAAGATATTTATTTTAAAAAAAAAGAAAAAAAATCATAACTATTAGCGACGCTTTTTATTAAGTATTGCTAATAGTTTAACAATAGCGATGCTTGTTATAAAGCATCGCTAATAGTTTTCAATTAGTGACACTTAATAAAAGCGTCACTAATAATAATGAATTTAAAATAAAAAAATAAAAATTTAGACCTATTAGCCGCTTTTAAATAAGTGTCACAAATAGCATTGGTAATAATGATATTAGCTTTATTAATTAATTTTATTTATAAATAATTATACTATAAATAAATATGAAAAAAATTAAAATAAACTTCTTGAATATGATATATTTTATTTAATATTTACTATTTGTATATATAATAAATAAATATAAAATTTTAAATAAAAGATAGTGTCAATAATCAATTAAACATTCACTATTTATATATAATATATTTTATTTCTTAATTTTTCTTATTAATTTTAAAATACAATTTATAATAAAAGACAGAGAGTGAAGAGAGTAAAAGAGAGGAGAGAGTGCGGAGAGAAGAGAGAGTAATAAGGAGAGAGAGGGAAGAGAGAGATAGATAAGGAAAGAGAGAGAAGGAGACACAGAGAGAAGAGAGCAAATAAGGAGAGAGAGAAGAGAGGGGCTGAGGAGAGAGAGAGAATGAGGAGAGAGAGAGAGATAAGAGAGGGGGTGAGGAGAAAGAGAAGAAAGAGAATGAGGGAGAAAGAGAGGGTGAGGAGTGAGAGAGGATGAGGAATCGAACTGAACCGAAATATAAAAACCGAACCGAACTGACATAGGAACCGAAACCGAATAAAAACTAAATATTTTAATTAAATTACTTTAATGAATCAAAATCAGGTAGATATAATATGAAATTACACATTTTTATATAAAAATTGATTTTTTCCTTAAAACCGAATCTAACTAAAATTACTTTAATTAAACTGATTCGGTTTCGGTTTTTTTTCCTTAAAACCGAACCGAACCGAAATTCATTCGTTTTTTTATAAAAACCGAACTGAAACCGAATTAGGGACCAAACCAAACCGAACCGCTGAATTTCGGTTCGGTTTCACTTTGTTCGGTTCGATTCCGGTTTTCTGGTGCAACCCTAATACCAGTATGCGTTGCAACTATGTTGTGTAGTAGCAACACATATAGTTATGTGTCGCTACTACAAATTTTTATTTTAAAAAAATTTTAAATAAAAGATAGAAAAGGGAGAGAGAGGAGAGAGAAAATAGGAGAGAGAAGAGAGAGAGGGAGGAGAGAGGGAGGAGAGAGAGAAGAGAGTGGGTGAGGAGTGACATAGCAGAGAGGGGGTGAGGAGAGAGAGAAAGAAGGGAGAGAGGGAGGAGAGAGAGAAAGAAGGGAGAGAGGGTTGAGAGAAAGGGTGAAGAAGAGAGAAGAGAGAGAAAGAGGGGACAAGAAAGAAAATTTTAATTATAAATTATTTTTAAAAATAAAAAATGTATATTAGCGATGCATATTTGTATGCGCAGGTAGTAGTGACGCATACAGATATGCATCGTTACTAGAAATTTTTATTTTAAAAAAATTATAAATAAAAGAGAGAAAAGGGAGAGAGATGAGAGAGAAAATAGGAGAGAGGGAGGAGAGAGAGAAAATAGAGACAAAGGGTAGAGAGAGAGATAGAGAGACAAGAGAGAGTGTAGAGAGAGTAGAAAGATGGAAAATTTTAATTTTAATTTTTTTATATTTTTATTTAAAAATGAATAATAAATAAATAAATTAATATGTATTAGTGATGTGTCACTAATACACTTGTTATTAATAACACATACAAATACTTGGTATTAGCGACACATCTTTATATGCGTCGCTAATGACCTTAGTATTAGCAACATATATTCTTATGCATCGCTCTTACCTTATAATTTATGATATTAATTTTAAAATATGTAGAGAGAGAAAGGAGATAGGATATAGAAGAGAGAGGAGATAGAGAGAAGAGAGAGAGGGTAGAAAGAGACAGGTTGAGGAGAGAGAATAGAGAGGAGGGGAGAGAGGGAGATAGTGAGACAAGAGAGAGTAGAGAGAGAGGGACCATATTAATTTTATTATTATTTTTGTTTAAAAATTAAAATAAATAAATAAATAAATATGTATTAACGACGCATAAGAATATGCGTAGCGATGTATATACCTATGCGTCGCTAATAACCTTGTTATTAGCGACACTTATTCCTATGCGTCACTATTACCTTATAACTTATAATATTAATTTTAAAATATGTAGAGAGAAGAAAGAGAGAGGGAGGGAGGAGGGAGGAGAGAGGAGGGAGAGAGAGAGGAAGAGATAGAAAGGAGAGAGAGAGACTGTGAGGAGAGAGAGAAGAGAGAGAAAGTGAGGGAGGAGAGAGAGAGAGGAAAAGAGATAGGAGAGGAGAGAATTAAAAATGATATAATAAATTATTTTTAAAATTTTTAAAAAATAATTTTTTTAATAGCGACGCATGTACGTATGCATTGCTACTAACTTAGGGTGTGTATGCATCGCTACTAGCCTAGTATAGTAGCGACGCATACACTTATGTGTCACTACTAAGTAGTATGTAGTAGCAACACATACACTTATGCATCACTACTAAGTAGTGTGTAGTAGTGACGCATAATGTAAAAATAGTTTTTTTAATTAAAAAATATTTAAATTAAAAGAGATAGTGAAAGAGAGGAGGGAGAGAGAGAGTGGGGAGAGAAGAGAGGGGGTGAGGAGAGAGAGAAGAGAGAGAGGGGAGAGAGAAGAGAGAGAAAGAGGGAGATAGAGACAAGAGAAAGTGTAGAGAGAGAGAGTAGAGAGAAAGAGACCTTATTAAATTTTTTATATTTTTTATTTAAAAATAAAATAAAATAAATCAATAAATAAAATGTATTAGTGACGCATATGAATATGCATCACTAATACTCTTGTTGCTAGGGATGCATATATTTATGCGTCGCTAATAGCCTTTTATTAGCAATGCATATTCCTATGTGCCGCTATTACCTTATAATTTTTTATATTAATTTTAAAATATGTAGAGAGATGAAAGAGAGAGAGAGAGAGGGAGGAATGAGAGAGAAGGGAGAGAGAGACAGAGGAGAGAGAGAGAGTGAGAAGAGATAGAGAGGGAGGGAGAGAGAGAAGAGAGGGGATAAGGAGAGAGAAAGTGGGGAGAGAGGGTAAAGATAGTGAGGGTGAGGAGAGAGAAGAGAAAGGGTGGGGAGTGATAGAGAAGAGAGGGGGTGAGGAGAGAGAGGCTAGAGAGAGGGAGGGTGAGGAGAGAGTGAAAGAGGAGAGAGAGGGTAGCTAGAGAGGGGGTGAGGAGAGAGAGGCTAGAGAGAGGGAGGGTGAGGAGAGAGTGAAAGAGGAGAGAGAGGGTAGCTAGAGAGAGGGTGAGGAGAGAGAGGTAGGGAAGAGAGAGAAAGAGGAGAGATAGTGTAGAGAGAGGGGTGGGGGAGAGAGAGAGTGTAGAGAGAGGATAGAGAGAGAGAGTGAGAGAGGAAGAGAGAGAAAGAGGATAGAGAGAGAGGAGAAAGTGGTGAGTGGGAGAGGAGAAAGAGGAGTGAAGAGAGAGAGAGAGAGAGTAGGTGAAGGGGGAGAGGGAAATTTCAACTAGTAGTGATGCGCAAATGAGAGCGACGATATTAGTTATAGTAGCCGCAACTGTAAGTTTAGCGTCGCAACTACTTACTCTATTAGCAACACTCATTACTGAGCGTCGCGATAGTAGTAGAGATGCTAATTTCTAAGCATCGCTACTACTATAACTAATAGCGACGCTTGTTATAGAGCGTCGCTAATAGGATTAATTTTTTTTTAAATCTCTTTCTCTACCCTCTCTCTACCTTCTCTCTCTCCTCCTTTCTCTCTCTACCCTCTTTTCACTCTCTCTCCTCTCCCCTCTCTCTCTTCACACTCTCTCTACCCTCTCTCTCCTCCCACTCTCTCTCTCTTCAATCTCTCTCCCCCTCCCTCTTCACTCTCTCCGCCTCTCTCTCTCCTCCTTTCTCTCTCTACCCTCTCTTCACTCTCTCTCCTCCCACTCTCTTTCTATGTCTGTCTCCCCCTCTTTCCTCTCCCCTCTCTCTCTCTCTCTCTTCCCCCTCTCTACCCGCTCTTCACTCTCCCTCTCCTCCCACTCTCTCTCTACCCTCTCTCTCTTCACTCTCTCTCCCTTTCCCCTCCTTTCTCTCGCTACCCTCTCTTCACACTCTCTCTATATTGCCTCCCCCCTCTCTCTCTCCCCTCTCTCTTCACTCTCTCTCCTTCCCTTCTCTATCTACACCCTCTCTCTACCCTCACTATAACAAAATAGCTTAATAGCAACCCAATTATACATAGCTAGTAATACCCTAAACGTCCCTAATAGGTATTAGCGACGCATGAACTGTGTTGCCATAAGCGTAAAAAATACTATAGTCACAATTACTAATTTGCGGCAAGTTATAAAAAGCATTGCTATTACTTTTCTATTAGCGACAGATATATATGTCGCAAATAAGAAATATTAACGATGTATATTTATACGTCTCTAATACATATTAGTGAGACAAATATTTATGAGTCGCGAATATATCTATTAGAGAAGTATATGTGTGTGTCGCTAATGCGTTGTATTATCGACGGATAAGTATACATCATTATAACCAAATATTGGCGATGTCTGTGAATAGTCGGTAATACTTAAATATTAGCAACACATACATATACGTCTTTAATATATATTTGTGACGTATATGTATACATCGCAATTAGGATATTATTGGCGGCATTTTAAGTTTATGTCATTAATACTCTCTTAATAGCAACGCAAATATATGTCGTTATTAATAGTATATGTCGCTAATGGCTATAAAATTAATCTTAGACGAAGGTATGCATCACTATTTGGGAGAACTGTAGTGACATTTGTTTGTTTACATCGCTAATAATTAAATTATAGCGACATATATTTCATACATTACTAAAAATATTAAAAAATATTAAATAAATGTTATTTGCTTATTTAATTATTTATTGTGACATTGTAAATGAGTCGCTAAAAATTTAATTTAAAATTAAAAATAAATTATATCAATTATATACCAACTACTCCCACATACTGCAACTAGTTATGGTATGACGAATTTTGCTTAGTTTAATGAAAAATTTTAATTTTAAAATTACTGCTTTTATTTTCATGGTAACAATATTGATGTTACATTGGAATTAATACTAATGTTCATGTGTTGAAATTAATACAACACCACAAAAATTGTCACAAGTAATGCCTTTTGTTTGTGTAAGAATGAAATGAATAGATTTCCATGTATCTCTTCAATCTAAGCTTATTTCCCTCTATGTACAAGAATCAGAATTGGCAATACATTTCCTTACCCCTGTCCAGTGCATCAGAATTAATACTCCCCTCTATTTTTCAGAGGAGAGGAAGGGGGAGGAGGGTCGTCTGAGGCCGGAATCCATTGTACTCCAAAGAAAGAACCCATACTAGTATTCATGATCTCTTTAAACGTATCTCTTAGTTTGAGCCTTTTTCTCAAATTTAGTAAACTTTGTGAGAGATGATATTAATTCATTCATTTTTTTCCACAAGATGATATTCTTAAATGGTAATTCTTATCATAATTACTTCAAAAATTCGTCTTCAGTTGTGGGAGAATTTGTAGACCTCAAATTTAGCCACCGGAAAACATGGTTGATCACATTATGATTAGTTGAAATTCACATCATAAACATTTGTTATCCTTTTGTTTGTTAATAGGGGGTGTTCGAGCCCTTAGGACCGCGTACTAGAAGGGGCAGGGCCGTCCGACTCTTACAGCACCATATCCTGCCGCCAACGCCCTTGGGTATGTGCAACGCCTATACATGACACGCATAGGGTAAGTTGATAGAATCCGCATGGGTGATGCTGTTTATATGTAGGGATTTTATTTTAGCTGGTTGAGTCTTGTGTCTGACTCTACTTTTTTTAGTTATAAAACAAAATGAACACGTAAACTTAATTATGGAGAGACATACCACCATATAGAAGAAAAGAGAATGATCATAAAATCACACAATTTTATTATCTTGAGGGAAGGCCTCTATCTTGAACTCACATAATGGAAGATTTGCATGATCATCCTTATATATGTGGCACACTGATCGAACATAACTAAAACTCACGTGAATCTAGAAGACTTTTATTAGCAGGCATGGAAGAGGAATCGTGCACACATCATCTCCATGGCTCAGATCACACACCGAAGTAATATTACTTAGTCCTAAAACGAACAAACCAGAAAAGGACCTCCAATGACAAAGCAATCAACTGATTGAGCAATGGCCATCCGCTTGCGGGAGGAATTCATTAGACTCCTTTTGTTCATTTATATTTGGGAGAGGGAGTGGCGGTAGAGGCTCACCCTCATTGGCATGGCCATCCAATCTGAAGTAAAACAGCGGCACTTTTATGCTTTGGCGCACCCAGAAGCTGATCGCAGAGAAAGCTCTTATGTCATTACGCTCGAACAAACCTCTCCAGGGAGCCATAATCTTGTAGGCGTTGTCCTCATATGTTAAGGTCAAGTTGAAGGGAAGATAATGGGCGTCATAGCCCACAGATTTCAATCCTTCGCCACTACACCGGAGCTTCTGGTCCTCGGTAATCAAGGCTTCCAGTGTCTCCCGTACTTCAGCAGGAAGCAGCATGCTTCCCGTGGTTGACATCTCTTCCATCAGTTGTGGCAGAAGATGGACCTGGCATATGAATTTGCAGCAATCTTTTTTTATGGCTCTCTCCAGAAGTTGTCTGTAGACGCTATCCTTGTAATCCATTTCGAAATCTGCAACCAGGAAAGGAAGAACAGGTACAAATAGGAAATCGAAGGCAATGGAGTTGCTTTATACTAACTAAGTGGAAGGAAGACGAGGAGCAGCAACTTGTGTGACTAAGGTTCTCATCTTGTTACCATGGGACACTTAAAAGCATGAGATTGCTCATGCTTCTTGGTGAGAAGGGTTCACTCTGACCCTTCGAACGGTATTTGCATGAACCACAAGGTCACACTCTATGCGAGAGAGATGGCTTTTGATGGCCGGATTGGTTATACTTTGTATGAAACTACAGCGTCAAGAAGCTGTGATTTACTCACGCATGTACATGGTACAATAGGACGTTTGATAACCCAAGGCTGCTTGTTTAAAGTAATCCAAACCAAATCAGATTCGTTTTTTAGTGACCGGGGAAGGCGTGGAGTGAGGCTCCTGGCCTTAATAGGATCGTCCATTTAGGTAGTTGGGGGCATTTTCGGATTTTCTTTCAATAGCAAGAATGCACGCACATTGCCCTTATAAAACATAATTGATGTAAAATTAAATAAACCAAATTAAATTTATGTTAATTTAATTTATTTAGAATAGCTATAGCATTGACGTAGGCAATGTTAAAAATAAATCAACTGGGATTAAGTTCGGAATAAGGGTAATATTGAAAATATAAAAAATTACGTAGAGAACTAAGGGTAATATAGGATATAATAAAAACAAAATTAAGTTTACACTAATATAGAATAACTATAGTGCTACAACTATATCTTTGGTCAGGGTGGATAAGATCTTTTATTATATCCCTACCCAACCTGAGATAGTGCCTATGATTATTAAATCCCACATGACTAAATGTAGCTTAGATAGGACCCAAGATTTAGGAAGCCTATCAAACATGAGAGGGCCTAGGATTTAGGAGCCTGACCTAACCTGAGATAAGATGACCTACCCAAGAACCTAAGATAGGACTATTAGAGCATAACTATCTATATGTTATTTATTAACTTATTGTCATAATCAAAATAATGTAATGAAATGTGTATTTTGAGTATGAAAGTGGAACAAAAAGAAGACTAGTATTTTTGTCAGTGAACACACATCACATTCACATACACTTTAGAGTAAAAAACCTTAGGTAAATGAATGTTGAAGTTTGGAAATATAAAATGTCACTACAACAAGATGTGCTATTACCTGCGCTTTTATTAGCGACGCAATGTAAAGCGTCGCTAAATATTACTACTTGTAACACTTACAAATGCATTGCAAATTTTTTTTTATTAGCGATGCTTTTTATCAAGCGTCACTAATAGTATTAATAATAGCGACGATTTTATAAAAGTGTTGCTAATAGTTGTGCTATTAGCAAAGTTTCAATAAATGTGTTGCAAATAAGCTAAATTTATTTTTAAAAAAATTAAGATTAGTAGCAACACTTTATTAAAAATGATGATGCTAATATTACTATTATTAGCGATGCTTACAAAAAAACATTGCTAATAGTTTTTATTTTATTTTATTTAATATATATTTTTAAATATATAATAAGGTAGAGAGAGAAATAAGGTAGAGAAAGAGAAGAGAAGAGAGAAAGATGAGAGAAGAGAGGAGTGAGAGAGAAGAGAGAAAGAAAGAAGAAAGAGATGGTAGAGAGAGAGAAGAGGGAGAGAGGAGAGAGAGGCTAGAGAGAGAGGAAGAGATAGAGGGGAGAGAGAGGCTAGAGAGATAGAGGAGAGATAGAGGGTGAGGCTAGAGAGAGAGGTGAGAAAGAGGGAGAGAGAGAGCAAAGAGAGAGAGAAAGGAGAGAGGCTAGAGAGAGAGTGTGTGTAGAGAGAAGAGTTTAATTTTAATTTTTGTATAAATATTATATTTTAAAAAAATAAAAAAAATAAAATTGAAGTTATTAGTGATGCATAGGAATATGCCATTATTAAACTAGGTATTAATGACCCATAATCTTATGTGTCACTAATATATATTGTATTGGCAACATTTATAATTATGCGTCGCTAATAACTTTTAATTTATTTCTTTTTTATTATTTTTAAAATATAATATAGAAATAAAAAACCCTAAAAAATTAAAATTAGAGGAAAGAGTGTAGAGAGAGAGGAGAGAGAGAGTGAAGAGAGAGAGAAAGAGAGATAGTGAAGAGAGAGAGGAGAGAGAGGCTAGAGAGAGAAGAGAGAGGCTAGAAAGAGTGAAGAGAGAGGCTAGAGAGAGAGGAGAGAGGGCTAGAGAGTGTGTGTAGAGAGAGAGGAATTTAATTTTTATTTTTTAAGATTTTTTTAAAAATATTATACTTTAAAAATAATAAAAATATTAGCGACACATAGGAATATGCGTTACTACTATATAAGGAGAGACCGTAGAGAGAGGAAAAGAGAGAGAAAGAAAAAAAGAAAAGAGAGGACAGAGAGAAAAGGGAGAGAGGCTAGAGAGAGATGAAAGAGGGAGAGGGAGAGTGAAGAGAGAGAGTGCATAGAGAGAGAAGAGAGAGTTGGTAGAGATGAAGAGAGATTAGAGGAGAGAGAGAGTATGTATAAAGAGAGGATAGTTAGAGGGAGAGAGAAGGAAAAGAGAGGGAATATAATTTTTTTTAAAAATAAGGCTATTAACGACACTAGGTAAAAAGCATCGCTAATATTCAGTAAAAGTTCAAGTCTTCTACTGGACTTGTTTGGACATGGAGGTGTGGATCGAACAAGATAAAGGTTTTCGTGAAGACGCTCAAGTGCCCTATCTCCATTTTTCCTCAATTAGACTCAACAAAGATATGTTTTTTTTTATCTCCTTTTAATTATGGGTCCCTCTTGTAACATGCATGTCTGGGTTTTTGGTTGGTTGGTCTTTCTTCTACTTGTTGAATGAAAATCATGAATTACTGTGGCTGGTGGATTGTTTAGTGTTCAATTGCATGATTGATGGGTTATGTAGAGTTTGATCTGTTAAAATTAGATGATTTTTTTTTCAAATTAGAGCTGGACATATTTCTCTAATTTTCTAATTGATTTTCGTTGTTTGTTGTTGATACTGAGAGGATGGATTTTTAAGTGCATTAGTTTTGAGAAGACCATTGGGCATTTTGAATCTTATTTTTAATTGGGCATATTGGATTATACACATTCTAATCATAGGATTGCGTTCGAAAGCCAATATTTGTTGGACCATGGTATGGGCTCGGGCCCGGTTTTGTCCAACATGACATGATCCGGGTGAACTGGTATAGGCCACGGGGTCCAAGGGTGGTGGGGGCAGTCGTGCTAACCCTGCATGTACCTTCGTTACACATAATTCGAGTAGGACCCACATATGTCACACATGTACACTAAACATACATCTAGGTGTGCATTTACATATTGTGGGGCCTAGATGCGCGAATTAGGTGTTGAGGGTAGGATCTGTGTTAGTGAGGGGTCGACCCTGTTGCGGGCTTAGTTATGTGCAGGGGGTCTAGGACTCCGCGGGCTCTGTGGGAACAAAGCCCGCTCTTATTGTGATTGAACCTATATAAGAAACCAGAAGAAATTATGCAAGTAGGCCCAATTTGAATCAGCTCATATAAAAAGCCCATTAAAGAATAATCAATTCAAGACCCGCCTAAATATGGTATGTAGGGGAGTAATTAAGGGAGAGAATAAAAGAGAATAAGTGAGGATTTATTTCAATCCGATAAGGAAGGGCCGCCCCACCCCTTTGGATTCTCTCTTCCCAATTTCGGGACACTCCCCTCTCTCTCCCTTGTTCTCTCCTTGGTGCAGCCTGGTTTTCCTTTGGGATTAGGTGCTGGCTGCCCCTCCTTCTCCCCTCTCAAAGACTTGTTGGTGGGTAGATCAAGTGGGTTTCTTCCTATCTAAGGCGGGGTCTTTGAGGCTGATTCAAGGGCTGAAGATTTGCTGTGAATTCCTTCGTTCTAAGAGGTGTTTTGAGAGGGATCATCACATAGAGGTATTTATCTATAACTTTGCTTGTTTGATCTCGGGTTTGGCATGCAAGATCTACTTGTTTGAGGGCGTGCAAGGGCTGGATAGCCCAGGTCAGTTCGTCTTCTTTCCATTATTCAATTGTCCTTTGATTGATTTGAATGGATGCATATTTATCTTGCTAATTATTATTAGATTGATGCATGTTTTGTGTAATCAAGTTAAAGATTGGATTTTTGATTTGTGTACCCTTCCACTCCTACCAAGCTTTCGCTGATCTGGCCACTCTACAATATTGACCCTTATTTTTGTTTTCAAGAAAACTATGCTTACTTTTTTGTTTGTTTGTTGTTGCTACTGAGACGAAGGGTAAACTAATTTAGTTTTGAGGAGAAGATTAGTTTCTTTTGCAAAGAACGAATTTTGTTTTGGTTGCTAACTGATTTTAATTGGACATTTTGGAGTTGCAAATTCTAGTCATAGCAATGCTGTATACAGTCCATATTCTGTAGAGTGGATATTCGTTTGCTGCAAAATGTGTTCAGTGGAATTGTGCTGCCTTTTGTCAGAGGGTTAGATTGATTCACCTTTCTTGACATCGCAGTAATTGCAAAAGTTGTTTTTATAGCTTCAGCATAATAGATAGACTGAGTATAGAAATTCTTCATTTACAGCTTTTTGTTGGTTGCTAACTTTGGGGCTTCCAATTGAAGGATTTAGACTGATTTGTGGATTAAATAAATTTTCAGAGCTACCATTGTTTATCTCGAACTCAAAAATTACATATAAAAACTCGTTAGTTCATAATAGTCAAAATGTTGGAAAATGAAAAAACCTCAAGTTGGATATCCAAAGTCGGCATATTCATAGTTCACAAATTGGCCAGATGCTCTGTCTAATTCTGGTGACAGATCAAATACATCAGAGTGCAGAGGATAATGAAGAATAAGTGATATTTACAAGTGATATTTGAAGAAGTTTCTGGAGCTTCTTGAACCTATTGTAATTCCAACAATGGAAACAAAGTTTCACATGGTAGGAGTTCACAAATTGGTCAGATGCTCCACTTCAAAAACTGTGGTAGGACTTCCTCTCCACTCTGATTTTTCTGTTCTTTGCCACTAACAATTGACCATTTCCTGTGGGTGGGAGTAATTGACAGTGAAATTAAATTGCCTCTTCATTTTAGTATTCTATGATGTGCACTGCTTCATTTTAGTTTGCTTTTCTTGTTGAAGTTGATCTGGGTTCGAAATACCAATGCAGATATTGACATATATGACATACATTATAACAAGTAGTACCGGAAAGGAAAAGGAGGACCAAACCACTCCATTTCTCCCTGGTTGGAGTAGGTAGCCCGGTATGTATACCTCAATTAAAGATCTGTTAAGTTGAATATTGGTAGCTTCTGTTAGAGATCTCCTCAACCTCTATATATGAATATTTATTACTTTTGATGATACCTTATTCTGTATACATGTTAAGAGAGTACTAGTAACAAATTGGCTTCCAATATGGTAAATTACCAAATGAAAATGAATGGTACAACTCTCCTCATTCACTATTGCTATATACACTCAACCTTTATATATGAATTTTTGTTTTTCTGGCCACATTGGGTTGTGGTAGGAGTTCCTCTGCACTGTGATTTGTTTGGTCTGTCATGTTTGTTTCTTTTAGGTTCTCCTCTATGCTTCTGCCATTAATTATATAAACTTGTACTGTATAGAATTACATAGAGTGCCTGCTCAAATCATAAACCTGTTTGCTAAATTGTTATTGAAAAATGTTGCTAATATTTTTAGTGACGTTTCTAAAGCGTCACTAAATCCTTCTTACAATTTCCCTACATATATAGCACTGCTTCTAAACATCGTTAATTGTTATCGAGAAACGTCGCTAATATAAAACATTGCTATTAATTATAATAGTGACATTTTGCACAAACATCACCACAAATACTTTTAGCAATGTGACCTTTAGCGACATTTGTATAAAACATCGCTAAAAGTTTTAGCAACATTTCAAATACTTTCAGTGACGCTTTTGAAACATCGCTAAAACCAAAATTTTTTGTATTGCAACACTTATTCTTGAGCATCGTAACTAATCATGCTATTAGCAACACCCATTACCAAGCTTCGTAAATGGCCTTAGTTTTTTTTTAAAAAAAATTAGCTATTAGCAATGCTAAATAGAGAGTGTCGCTAATAGCATAAGTAGTGGCGACGCTTAAGAACAATTATTGCAACTACTATGATATTAGAGATGCTCTTTACCAAGCATTGTAAATAGCCTTATTTTTGGTAAAGAAATTTGAGTTATTAGCAATGCTCAGTAGAGAGTGTCGCTAATAGTATAATAATGGCGACGCTTAAGAATAAGTATTGCAAATACTTATGCTATTAGTGACGCTCTTTACCGAGCATGGCAAATAGCCTTAGTTTTTTTAAAAAAAGAAATTTAGCTATTAAAGATGCTAAATAGTGAGCGTCAGTAATAACATAAGTAGTTGTGATGCTAATAGTAAACAATCAAAAGTTGAGGAAACCAAAGGCGAAAAGTTGTAGTCTGTTTAAAATAGTGGAACAAATCTCCCTTGTCAATAATTAAAACCACTAAAGAATAATATAAATAGAAACCTAAAACAAAATCCTTGTGAAATAATAAAACTGAGAACAAAAAGAGACACACTGATTGACATTGGTAACACATATAGGAAGGAACTAGGAACGAAGAAAGCAGGGGAGTTGCAACTTATTGAATACGAGAAGGAATGATATACTTAATATAGCTTCAAGGAGGCCATTCTTGTTGACCCTCTTCCTTATATAGAGCCCACTATTTGGCTTCCCTAATCTCTAAGAGGAGCCAAGGTGGGGCAATTGTCCCACCTCAAAGGTATGTCATTAATTGCCCCATAAGTTTTAGTATGGACACAAGTTTGCACTTCCTGATGTTAACACTACCCTACGTCGAAAAGAAATAAATTAAATTAACAAATAATAAGTGGGCCCAATAGCATTGATAACATTAAGGAAAAATTATATAAATAATGTTAAAAAATTATTTACTAAAATAGCAAATAGATAAAAATATTTACCAAAATAGTATTTCTTTTGGCCTTGTAGGCGCCAACTAAGCACTAATGCTTGCATGACTTTTTTCTTAAATTTTTTTATAATTTCGTCCTTTTGAAGGACGGAATCAGTACTATGACTTATTTGTCCTTCTCTCTTCTCTGTCTTTACTCTCTCTCCTCTTTCTGTCTCTTCTCTCTTTATTCACTTTCTCTCCTCTCTCTTTTAGCTCTCTCTTCTCCTATCTCTCTTGTCTCTCTCTTTGTACACTCTCTCCTCTCTCTTTCGGCTATTTCTCTTCTCTCTCTCCCTATCTCTCATCTCTTCTAAAGGACAAAATAATAAAATTTTTTTTAAAATATATTGATTTCATCTTTCGCAAATATATTATAATTTATTTAAATTTTATTATTTTAATATATAATAAATAAGTAAGAAAAAAATTAATTAAATTTCCCTACTTCCTCCCCTCTCCTCCTCAGAGCTAGAGCTCACGCTCATGTGCATGAGAGAGAGACAGGGAGAGAGAAAGAGAAAGAAGAGATGAGAGAGTGAAGAGAGAGACATGAGAGTGTGTGTGAAGAGAGAGATAGGAGAGAGAGAAGAGAGAAGAGAGATAGCTAAAAGAGAGGAGAGAGAGTGAATAAAGAGAGACAGGAGAGAGAGTGTGTGTGAAGAGAGAGATAGGAGAGAGAGTGTGTGAAGAGAGATAGACGATAGAAAGGAGAGAGAAAGTAAATAAAGAGAGAAGAGAGAGAAAGAGGAGAGAGAGTGAAGTGAGAGAGGAGAGAGAGTAAATAGAGAGAGAAGAGAGAAAGAGGAGAGAGAGAGTGAAGAGAGGACATATAAGTCATTGTACTGATTTTGTCCTAGTAAAAGATGAAATCATAAAATTTTTTTTAAAAAATATGCAGGCACCTACACTTGGCTGACACCTACACTTGGCTGGCACCTACATGGCCAAAATGAACACCATTTTAGTAAATATTTTTATTTCTCTGCTATTTTGTTAAATAAATTTTTTTAACATTATTTATTTAATTTTCTCTAACTTTAAAGAAAAGTCCAAAAGTTATACATATAATAATAATAATAATAATAATAATAATAATAATAATAATAAAGGGAATTAAAAAACCCACCATCATATGACTTTGAAGGCAATTTTATTGGAGTCAAACTTCGAGTCATGTTCCACCACTTATTTCCATATTAAAACCTAAAAAGGGTGAACCAAGTTCCTTGAACCATATCGAGTCTAGTTAGGTCGGGTTCCGTAGGACCCGATCCCAGATAGAATCAAGTTCCTTGAACCAAACCCAACCCTATATAGGAACTGAATTTCTTGAACCTACTCAACCCAATAAAGGACATGAAAAACCAAAGAATCAAAAGAGGGACCGAAATTCTATCTTGGGTGGGGTTGGTTCAAATAATTCAAACCAAACTAACACTATATTAAGCTGATTATATCTATGAAAAATTACAAATATTCATATAACTCGGGTTAAACATGATTTTGTAAATTAATTAGGAACTCATGTCTGGTTAGATCTTTGGTTTTTTACATGCTAGACCCAACCTAACCCGAGACTTACTTGGGTATTTTTTTCTTGGGCCCACCCTGACCCAAGATAAGAACTGACCTGACCTTAAACAATCTTGAGTTGGGTCTGGGTTTTCATAGCATACATACAGACTACTCTTCACATATCTTTTCACCTATTCAGTCATCAGCTGTGAGTTCTCTTCCATAATGAGTATCTGTCGTGGGCAATTATAAAAAAATTATTAGTTATAATACTCCATTTTTAAAACATATGTTGACAAAATTTTAAAGTAAAATCCCTTGCCCCACTTGAACAAAAATCTTAGCTCTGCCCCTACTTCCTCATGTGGTGACCAATCACTTTACCCACTTTGGCATTAAGTGGAATAGAGTAAGTAGAGAAGTTTTGTGGTAATAAGTCAGGTCTCCTTAAAAGGATGGGGTTTTCTTTTGAGAAATGAGTAATAGAGCTAAAGACATTGGGAGAGACTTTTCAAAACAAGAAAATGAGTTTTTTGAAGGAAGAAAAAGAAAATGAGAAAGCCTTTTAAGATAAAGTTGTTCATCTTGGCATAGATAAGATAAATCAAGGTGATTTGTATTCATAACCCTTTCCCCATCTCTTTTTTATTTTTCCACCTTTGAGTGAGATATCTTCATTGTATATAAATAGGGAATATATCCTTTAATGTGACATCTCCACAAGGCATAGTGTATCTCCATTGTTGATAGTAGAATTGGTCTACTTAAACCCCATGGATGTAGCCATTGCTTTGAAATTGACCCATGTAAATCTTGTGTCTTACATGTATTTGAGGAATTGTTTCATTGGTGAACTTGCTTTGTATATGTGTTAATTTGTATATCCGACACTTGGGAAGTGTAGGGAACATACTTATATCACTATGTGTATAGAAATGTGGATTTATTATGTTTCTTGACTAACACAAAAAAGGGAAGAGGTGTAGTTTTCCCTACAAGTGGTATCAAATCAAAGGTTATATTTATTTGAGTTAGCCAAAATGGTGAGTCAAACCACAATGATGATTAGAATTAATGGGAGCAATTATATGTTATGGAAAATCAAGATGGATAATCTTTTATGATTCAAGGCCCTCTTTAAACCAGTTTTAGGAGGAAAGACACAGAAGGCATAGTATGATGATTAGATGAAAGATAACCAGAAAGCTATAACATGCATTAGGCAATGGTTGGATAATATGGTATTGCATCATGTGTTTAATGAAGTTGATGCAAAGGTTCTTTGGGACAAACATTATGAATTATATGAAAAAAAGGCCATGAGAAGCAACACCTTCTTGATTAGGAAACTTGTGAATTTGAAGTTTAAGAAAAGTAGTTTGATGACTCTACACATTTAAATAAGGTGTAAAATATTGTTAACCAACTAATAACTATGAAGATAAGTGGCAAGTCATGTTGTTGCTTAGTTCCTTACCAGAGAGTTGGGATACTCTTGTAGTGTCTTTAGCAACTCAACACCTAATAGAGTGTTATCTATGAGCTAAGTCATAAGTTTGTTGAATAAAAAGGTTAGGAGAAAGGCATTAGGGTCTTCATCTCAAGACTTGGGTTTTGAACAAAGAAGGAGAAGGTCAAAGAGTAGAGGCCCAAAATATGGTAAATAAGGTAAAAGGTTTAAATCTTGAAAATGGTTAAAATGCTTTTATTGTGGTGGTCTTGGACATTTCAAGAAGGAACGTAGGAAGTTTTTAAGTGAACAAAAGGAAGACTCAATAAATTAGAAAGGAAAACAAGTTCAAGATGCTAATGTCATAAAGAAAAGTAAGGATCTTGTCATGATCTATATTTGTGTTGAAAATTGTTTGAGTTCAACAAGTGCAACTAGTTGGATTGTTGATTTTGGGGCATCTTTTTATGCAACTTCTTATAAGAGAGTACTTCTCTACATATGAGTTGGGTGACTTGTGGGTGGCAGGAGGGGGTAAAGAAGGAAAATCATGAGTTTTAGAGATTATAGGAAAAGGAGATGTGCACTTTGTGACTAGTGTGGGTCACAAGTTGAATCTTAGAAATGCAATACACATCCAAGACTTGAGGTTGAATCTCATACCAATGAGCAAACTTGATGAAGGTTATGACTCAAAACTTTGGTAAAGGTGCGTGGAAGTTCACAAAGGGGTCCCTTGTTGTAGTAAGAGGGAAGAAGTGTTGAACTCTTTACAAAATTGAAGGGCAACTATGTAAAGATGGGTGGATATCACTCTTGAGGACTCACTTGTTAACTTGTGGCACTGAAGGTCACATGAGTAAGAAAAGCTTAAAGGTCTTAATGAAGAAGAAAATATTTTTAATTTAAAAGGTACTTTGTTAAACCCTTGTGATCATTTTTTGCTAGGTAAACAATGTAGAGTTTTATTTTCTAAGACTAGTACCCGAAAAATAAATGTTCTTGATTTTACTTCTTTGGATGTTTTTGGTCCTATGGAGGAGAAGTCTCTTTAAGTTTTTTGAACTTTGTTACTTTTATTAATAATCCATATAGGAAAGTATTGGGATATAATATATAGAACAAATATGAAATTTTTTGACACATTAAAAAATTTATATGCCTTAGTTTAAAGGCAAAGAAAAAAACTTCTAAAATATCTTCACACCAATAATGGGGAAGAATACACTTCAAAGAAGTTTAATAGAGAAGTTTAAATATTATTGTAGAAAGCATGGTATAATGCATAAGAAAGTTGTACCTTATACGCCTCAATACAATGGTGTGACGAAGAGGATGAACTAAATAATAGTGGAGAAGATTTAGAGTATGTTGTCTCTAGTAAAACTTCTCAAGAGCTATTGGTGTGATGAAGGGCTGGGATTGATGGGATTCACAATGTTCAATAAATACAACTACATGCAAACACAACCTTCCTCTTTTGCTAATTTCAAGCATAAATTCACATAAACATAGGGAGAACAATGGAGAAAAAAGTTCTCTCCTCTTTTTTTTTTTCCATAATTTAGAAAATTTAGAGTGTTAATGGCTTCCATGAAAGAGACAAGCTTTTATACAATACCCAATGACATAATGGTAAATATAACAGAATCCAACTCTAATTACTTTAGGACTAACCAATCAAAATTAAGGAAAACAAGCTAGAAAACCCCTAAATAAATAAGACAACACGGAATAAAGACTCATAGGATAGTAAAAGACTCAAAAGAAACCAATCATGAATCAAAATTTTGATCCAAAACGGAATTAGAGTTATATCATCAACAAATCGATCGATCACCTAATAATCCCATTCGATCTCTTAGTTGTCAACCTAAATTTACACGGGATCATTTAATTTGCTAAGAGATTGCTTGATAGAGCCAATCATTGCTTGCGACTCAGTCTAAACTAGCAAAAAATGGTAGTAAGCGATCAATCACCTATAATGCCCAATCAATTACTCAACATAAAATTGTGTATTTTTCTCTTCTGATCCCATTGCTCTATGTAGCTCAAAGCTATCTTGTTTACATCAACCTCCCTTGATTCAAAAGAATTTACCATCAAATTCAAAGAATCATCATCTAAAGAATGTCCAAGGTAAGAAATCTACTTTTGAGGTGAATATATATCTAATAGAAGTGGTTGTACTCAATTGATGTGGATGAAACATATGTTGATAGACTGTAGAATACATTAGGGCTTAATGACTTTATATTGTGACAATCCGAGTTCAATTAAAATGATTCAAAATATAGCTCAAAATTCTTGTACTAAGAATATGGATATTAGGCATCACGTTATTCACAAACTAGCTGAGGATGAAATTGTGAACTTCAAACATATTTCAACAAAGTTTCAACTACCTAATTTGCTTACAAAATATTTGGATTTTCAATAGGTTCATTAACCTAAAGAAAGCTATAGGGATCTCTTGCCCAAAGTAGTTCCTCACAAAAAACTTTGTCCCTTGTTTTTAGTAAATTTTTAGTTTTTTTTTTGTAGTCTTTTGTTTGCAAATAAATAGCACAAGAATCATGGATAACACAAATTGACTTATGGGCTTTTGCACAGTGGGACATGTTATGCATAGTGCTAAAAACCTTAAACCAAAATAATTAATTATAAATTATTTCAATAAAGCTTTAAGATTCATGATAGTACTATATACATTGTTAATTTGTGAAATGACTTATTAATCACTTTGAGAATTCAAAACCTAATACTGAGTTACATGTATAATACCACAGATTTACTTATAAACTCTAAAACTTATTAGGTATTATAAGGTAGTTAGTAGTTTGGATTCATTTCCAAGCTGAATGAGATTTGATGTTTATACTTTTTACTAGAATATCTTATGTAAATATTTACAAAAATATAGTTTTTATAAAGATGGCAGTTACATGAGATGTTTTGTGTTAGTTTGAATGGTACCATCTCCTTGACACAGAAAATACTATGAATTGAAAAAAATATAAAAAAATTGAAGGTTAGGAAATCTAAGAAAAAGCTAAAGATAGCCCATTAATAAAAATAGAAAAGTCATATATTGAAATAGGCGGAAGGGCAAAATTATAAATACAAAATACACATTGTAATGACACATTGATTCTGGTTACTCATTCTAATTCTATGTAAATCAATTAGTTTTTCGACATAATCATTTGCCACGTAGTTGAAGGAAATAATTATTTTTTACTATGTTTGTAACGCCTAAGATTTTTCATCACATTTTCTTTAAAATTCAAAGAAATTGTTTGAAATATAATGGCTGTAAATTGGAAAAAATGACGAATACAAACCTGTGAAAGCAGTTTTATAATTTAAAATATCACACATCAATCATTTTCTAATATAATTTTTTGCTCATTCGATCAAACATCATACGGCCAAACCAAACATCCTCAAGCGCTACTCAAAAACAAATGTACGAATAAATTGCTATGATCATATATTTTAAATACAAATCTTTCCCAAGCATCCTTGAGTGCAAGTCCCATAAGAGTCTACAGTTTAATCCAAATTACAAGTCCAGAAAGCATAAACACTTTAATTCTCATCTCACCTAATACAAGAGATCGTTGCACAAATAATACTCGCAGTGAGTCAAAGATATACCTGAGTCAAAGAGAATCAATCCACCATGGAAACGAGCATCCATCTACAGGAGCTATCCATCACAAATTTGCAAAAGCCTTTCGAACAAAGGAGCTAAAAAATAGGGTAATGAGTATTTTCATATTCAGTAGGAAAATACCCAGTAGGGGAGTTATAAACAGTGAACTCAGTCTATACATAGATGCATTCATACAACTCAAACATGAAGCAAGCATATATATAATAATCATGTACATACGCATACAATTATGCTAAATACATACCATCAAACCAATCTTACACATGCACTCTTAATCAGAGTCGTACAAACTTACTTGTACAATCGTACGCTTACTCATACAACTTACACATACTTGTATGACTTTATTCGTACAATCTTATACTTATAATCTTGCTCAGAACCATACTCTTACAGTCTTACTCAAAATCATACTCTTATAGTCTTACTCAGAAACTTATACTTAGAAACTACATACTTATACAGTCGTACACATACTATCGACCACTAAAGCTCATTACAACTAATAAGCTCCAACATCGAAGTGAAAAGGAATGCCACTGGGACATCACCTTAACCACTAGGGAGTGACTAGACGTCATGGACTTTTCAGAAGGAAAGGCACACCAATGCTCATAGGGCACAAAATTAAATAGGTAAGAGCAGTTCCATGATACTACTTACCTGAGCATGCAAACATAAACACCAACACATAAGGGGTTATACAATTGCCCACACTTTATGGGTCTTATAGTGACAGTGCTACTTTTGGGCAGAAGCATACAACACTCTCTATAGAGCAACAAACACCTAGGCTTAATACAACACACAGACCAAATAAAAAACATACGTCACTCTCAATAGAGCATCAGATACTTGGGGCTCAATATAGCACATAAACAACATCTCGCAGGATAAACACCATGGTAAGACATGAGAAATGCTCGGCTAACTCATTATCGGCTAGCTCATACATGGAACTTAATTCGTCAAACCCTTAGGTCTCAAACTCACAATGCTATCATTAGCTTTGATTATAATTCATGTTTAAATTAAGTAAGTACTGCGGTACAACTATGCCATAAAAACTCACAGTGCTCGACTCATCAAACCCAAATAGAGGCCGATCCGAAACCCTTATTCGTTAGGGTAGCAAACTTCACTTAACTCATCTAACCCACAACATAGTCACCTTACATAAATCTTTACGTATTCATACAATCTCTGCCATCCACCTTATGGCCAAAACATCTTACTTGACATCGTCAAACTGAGCTCCTCATAGCATATCCCCGTTATCCCCCTCTTATTTAATACCTCACTTATTATTTTTGTTTTCACTTATAATTTGTACGTTATGCTTGTACAATTATGTAGTAGTCTGACTCTCTGACAATCCCCCAGCATATGCTCCCATCCAAACTGATCCAATCCGATCTACTCCAATCCAAAATAATGATCATCAAACTTACATCATTTGTATTCCGTCATACGCTTATGCATCCACATCCAAAATCATACCAAACTCTTTGTCACCTCTTACTGTCCATCACCCATACTTTTGCCCACACACACATACACATATCCATCAAACAGACCTATAGCCATCATACATTCATATATCCATCATACATATGTATAATATACACATATTATTCCATACATAGTTTACCAACATGCTCGTTAGCCATCACTAGTACATACATACACATCCATACATATAGCTTACCAACATACTCGCTAGCCATCACTAGCACATACACAATCCACATATATACCTTACCAACATACATGCTATCCATCACTAGCACACATATACATCAACAATACTTAGAGCTCATATGCATTTCAACATGGCATAATATATCCCCTTACATCATGCAAATAGATCGTAATATATCCAAAGCATTGATCATACAATCCTAACATGCTGCTACTCATTTAAAGCATGTTATGATGAAATTACGAGTTCAAAGCTCCCCTACCTTGTAATCATAACGTTTGATGGCAAGCACACGATGGTGGTGGAATTGGTGGTCAAAAGCATTGCCAAGTTGAGAGAGTTGTTGTCATGAGGTTTTAGCAAGTGCCATAAGCAATCATGGACAAATGGGGTGACACGGATCAACGTGGCAAAATATGCAATCCATGGCGCCACACTAGGGCAGCCAAGAGAAAGGTCATGCCAACAAAAATGCCAAGTGCGACCAGATTTCGAGGTGTACTCACTGAAGGTAAGCCAGTGGTTGAGAAGTACTCAGTCGGCCGCAAGACATCAAAATCGGCTGTGGACATCACTTAACAACGGTGATTTTGCATCTAAAAGGGCCCACATAAGGGTGGAGGACTTGAGGCGACGCTTGAGAATGGACGAGAGGTGGAGGAGGGCTCTGATGTCAACTCAAATAGTGATGAAGCCATATGATGGTCAGGCGGCGCAAAAGTGGCACCTAAGCCTTGAAACTCATGCGTGGCCACATGCACACGCGGTCAAAAAGGCCCACTCTGGGGGGAGATGGGTTAGACGGTGGCGGCCCAAGGCCCACAAAAGGGCAACCAAGCTAGGGCTAGGAGGTGGTGGCCGACTAAAATGGCAACGACATCGCCAGTCGTCACCCACACCCAAAATCAATGGTGCAGTGGTTGTGCATCTCACACGTAAAAGGGCGAAGGTTGATTGAAGGTCGAGCAGTGGCCGGGAAAAGGCCATGGTGAAACAAGGACAAGCCCATGGCCAGCCAGAGGTCAATCGGTGACCAGAGGTGTCATAATTGCAAATCGGCCATGAAGGGTCATACCAGTAAGACCCAAATTGAGGCATAAGTGCGGAGCATGACATTAGGGGTGAAGCGGGTCAAAAATGGCAACCCCCAACCAACACCGGGTAGAGGTAGGCTGGACGGAGTCCAACCTGAGTTAGTCTGGTGGCCGAATGACTACCAGAAACACACCGGCATCTCAAAAATATAACAGACAATGAAATGAAAAGAAGAACAAAAACTAACAAAGTACCGGAAGCTCACAAAGGAGAAAGGAGAGCATGGCAGAAGCCTTGGTTGGCACCTATTGGTTCTTAGCAGCCAAACAAAGATAAGTCTAGTTGAGGGCGGCTGCAAATGGCATCAAAATCACCCTCCTATGGCCCAAAAATGAATTCAAGAGGTGAGAAAAACCAAAGAAAATACTGGTACCCTGTGGAGGAGCGAAGAGGACATGGCAGCAGTTGTAGCTGGTACCTAAAGACTCATAGCGGTAAGGTGAAGTGGATCCCAACAAGAATCGGTGAAATCAGACGACGGAGGGACAACAAAGCGACTGAAAATGCACTTGGGTTTTCTCACAAAGTTATTGTAACGTCCAGAAATTTTCTAAATTCCTGAAGTCGTACACGTAGAAATTAAGGTGTAGGATCCTTTGATATTCCCGTGGGAATAACTTAATCATAAGTTAGTACGTGGTGGCTAAAGTATATATTGATCGAAAATATACGGAAAGAGCTTTGAAACACCACCAAGAATGAATGAATCGGAGTTCAGATGAGGGAGAAACAACCGTCTGAAGTTGAACATATCGTGCAAGACCCGTTTACCCGAATTAAAAGTGCGAATTGTCCATTTAAGTCACTATATGGGCCCGATCAATTAGTATTCCGAATTTGTGTTTTTGGGGCCCGATTTGGTTGCTAAATTGAAGAGGTTTTTAACCCAAATTTTCATGGGATTATGAGCCCTAATCTCATGCCTATAAAAATAGAGAATTAGAGCTTTTTGGGGGAGAGAGAAGGAAGGGGAGCCGCTGATGAAATTTTTCGGCGAGGCTCCAGCGTGGCTATAGCGGCGGTGGATTGACGTCAACTTGGCCACAGAGGTAGGATTTTAGGTTGTAATTATTATGAAAATTTTTAATTAATTTGTATTAAAAACTATAGTAATTTCTAATCTGTAAATACTATTCACGTAATTACGTAAACAGTACTTTGATTTTCTGGTCACCGGAACAGTGATTGGACCGGAGCTGCATTGCGGCCCTGACTCTGGCCGCGATGGCCCTAGCTTTGGCCACAACAGCCTTGGCACCGGCAACTTTGGCGGTGGCAGATTGCCACTGTGCAGGCCGCCGGATCTGTTCTGTAAAAAAAAAAAAAAAAGAGTGGACAGAAATTTCTAGCTCTCGGTAGGGCAGAGATGGCTAGGGACGGGCGGCGAGCTTGGACCTATAGAACTGCCGGATCCTGGCGATCTGGGTGGTCCTAGGACATTGGCTGGCTGCCACGCCGAGCAGGACAAACAAAAAAAAAGGAGCCTTTGTGCTCCGGCCGACGGCGGGGCGGCGACGGGGTTGGTCTAGTTGGAATCGCCGTTAGGTGGCGATCTGATTCCGTCCAGCCCTCGCCACATAGCGGCGGCATGGGGCGGCACCGCCAGAGACCAGTCAGCCTCTGGCCAGCAGCAAAGGAGATGACCCGTTACGGGTCGTCGGGTTTTTTGGTCGGACCGGGCCGGCCGGGTGACCCGATCCATCCGGCCCAAGTTAAAAAAACAAATGAAGGGTTGAACTGGGTCTGGTTTAGGGAAATAAAAACACCAAAAAATTATGGAAAAATACTCAATGACCCCAAGAGGTGGGAGCATTCTAATGAATTGGGAAAAATCCCAAAGACTATAAAATAACCTTTCTACCCCTGGTAGTTAAATCATCGTGTGAAAATTACTTACCCGATTTAGAGGCTCCGGTTCGGGGGCCTATTAGTTGATATAAAAATTAAGAAAATTCTCAGTGAGATTTTAAGGTGTATCTTAATTATGGATCAAACTAGTTAGTGAGGAAAAATACCAATAAGTGGTTAATTGACCCTTTTACCCTTAGGGTTTAGAGTAAAGCGTTAGTCAAAACCTGGGTCGGTTCAAGGGGTTCACGAACCCGTTACATGCTAGAAAATTACATAGAGTCCATAAAGTCAAGTAGTACCCTTGACCCTAATTTTGGACCCATTAAATGTCATTAAGGCCTTAAACCAAATGACAAAAATACCCTTTGAGTGGACCCGCCCACATTCATGTGAATGGAAGCGCGAGTCAGTTTGAGAGTGGAGCCTTCTGAGAGGTTATTGACTTAAAATAAAAAAGGGTATTGAGATAACCTAAGGGAGGGTAGCATACCCCTAAGTGGTAGAATTACCCTAATGCCCTTAAGGGGCAATATATTCTATTTTTGTCGAAGCGAATAACCTAGTTAATCAAGAGTTAAGGTACCCTATAAATGACTTCAAAAGGAAGGGGTGTGACTGGTAGGTGACACGAAGACCTTGACAGGTCATAGTGTCATGGGAAATCAATGGAAAACCCTAATTCTCAGGGTTTAGGGCAGTGTATTACACGTGTCCGTAACACAGCGCAAAAATCCACTAGGGCATTATATGCATCACTCGTGGAATATATTAATTTACATATCGGGCTTGAATTCTCTGAGCCCTAGCCCTGCAAATGAATACAATGGGCCTCCGTTTATTATTTATATATTTTTATGATTGCATGTTATTTATGATGATGCATGATTTTGATATTGATGCATTGATTCATATCAGTAACTTAAGATTAATGAAGATTAATCAAGAGACTAGGTTGCTGTTAGTTTGGAGGGAGAACATCTAATCAAGATAATGACTAAAATACCCTCTTTATGGTTGGGACCAGTTCATGAAGTGAACGGGGCCCTGACATAGAATTTGACCTTAGTTAATGAACTGAGGGTGATTTTGGGATGTTCTCCGAGTCATAGCTCAGTAGATGAGCAATTTATTGGGCCGATTCACAAGGTGAAGAGGACCCAAATGGTTGAGTGGATACTTGACTGGATGAAAATAATCTAGTCTAAGTTTCAGGTGTTGGGGGAGTCAATGGTCATAAGGACCTGAGGCTTCTAAGGATATATTGGTAATGTCTTATGAGACATTTTCTCCCAGAGTTGGGATACTGGAGATTGTGATATGCTTCTTCATTGCCACGACGGTGTGGGTATTGACTAGAGGGTCTTTACTGCAGGTCTTCCGCAGGTCTTCCCATGACTATTTAGTATGTACGAAAAGCGGAGTTGTATGAGCATTATGAAAGGCTTGCCAATTGTGTCCATGAGCACAGTTGGGATCCTCTTCTCCAAATTCGTGGTAGGCTATTGAGAGCCCCAGGGATTTGGGTCAAGCTGCTGTTAAGCAGTCTACTCCAAAGTTGGAGTACTTTGTTTGGGAATTTCTCAAGGGGTGAGTCATCTTCGAGTTACAGATTTGATAGTGTTAATTATCGAACAAGGGATGAGAGATAATTAATAACAATGTTTGATTTGTTAATGAGACAAGTGGAACGATTAAAAGACTTACTAAAATATAGGTTGAAAAAATCTAAGCATTGCATGTGTGATGCTATTCTTCTTAAGATAGAGTAGTTTTTAGGCAGAACTACGTTTGGATCCGATCTTGTTGGAAACATTAGAGATATTGTCTGATGAGTACGTAGGCAACTAACATCGGGTGATGTTGGCCCGATCCAAAAAATATTAATAAAACCTTTTGTCCTTTAGAAGCTCTTCTCTTCTAGGCGGAGATGCTCCATTGTGGTTGTGGTTGTTGCTTAGTTTGCTTTGTTGCAGATTCTCCAGGCGACGACAAGTGAGACCAAGGCAGGCGAGCACAAGAGATTTTGCGTTTTTACAACTTCGGTACGTTAGTGTACCTTTGGCGTGAGAGTCAACTTGTTATTTATTTTTAGACGGGTGACACTTGTACTTAGATGGATGAGCTGGTCTTTATAAATTTTCAGACGTTAAATAATATTATATGATTTGATATTCATATTTGTGAACCCCAGTTATCATGACCTGGATATTTAATCGAAGGGTTTGTTTTGTATTTAAAGAAAAAAAATTCTCGCTACCTACCGTTCATGCTATTTAAAAATGCTTTTAAAAATCCGGGTCGTGACAGTTATTGAACGTAAAATCTTTCTAGACATCTCATGTTTCTAGAATCCGATTGACATGCCTAGAAACATATATTTTTTCTATCTATGTCCCCAATACGCGTTAACTTACTATTTACGCATCATGCCTCCAAAATTCGCAACAAAAGTGCTTAGTGAAGCCTGCGGCCTGTGGCTAAGTCCCACACCCAACTCTATGTGTATAAATACTAGGGTAAATATACAAATATAAATACTCCGAAGCATCATATTTTCTTGTCGAAAATGATTAGAAAAATATCAGAAAAATTATAGAAAATCGTAGAAAAATAAGGGACATTACATTGCTATTCATTGGTATCCCGGAAGGAGTGTTTTTGAGTGATCATAGTATAATTTTTTACCTTATACAAAACACCTTGACATATCTTACTACTACGAGTTTTCTTCCTTAAAATTATGATTCTTTAGTTGAGTGGTAAATTTTTTGACTCTCCTTGATTTTGAATCTTGATTGTGGTTGAAAATTCTGTGTTTTATCCTCTATATTTTGTTTCTTCTTCTTTCTTTCATTTGCCTTGTTCTATTCATGAAAAAAAGGGAGAAATAGTTAAAGATAACTATGCATACTTGAGGGGAGAGTTAGCTAACATATATCTTGAAAAAGAAGAATTGGGTAATTATTGATTGGAAGAAAATTGAATTGATTGATCTTATCACCTTTTACTTAGACATTTAAAATTTGTATTTATTTGTTTTGAACAGTATTATATGGGTATGTTCTCATTTTGTGATGTATAGGTTGAATACAGGTTGAAGACCACATTACATTAGAATTTGTAAATCATAGATTAAGGGGGAGAATAATGTTCAAGTTGGATAATTTATTTAAGTATAACTTATGCACTGTAGAATTGTAATTTTCTTTTTTAGATTGATGGGTCATAGTATTTTATCATGAAATAGCTGAAGGAGGAGATTGTAACAACATATGAGGACATATGTATTATATTAGCTTATTTCTATTATCAAAACAATGTCAAATGTGTGTAAATTTTGAGTCACAATATTGCTAAAGATAACATGTTGAAAAAGAAGTAGAACATCATACTTAAAGAAGTGTTTTATTAGGTAAAAATATACACACACATCATACTTATACACTTTGGGGTTACGAGAACTTTATTGTAGTTGTTGTGGATGAAAATGATGTTTTTGTTCCTCGACGCTTGATTGTTTATGACTGAATGATCAATCAGCCTTAAATATTGTTCACAAGGTTCTCTAGTAACTTACATGATTGTTCGCCGTACGCCAGGTGGTGCAATCTTTCAATCAATCATTTTCTATGTAAAAATTATTGTATATTGATTATTGTTTTGTTTGAGTGTTTTCACATAGAAAATTGATGTTTTGGATAAAAATACAAACTTAGCTTTTATTAATAGGGGGAAATGTATCTTATATCTTAATTACAAGTTTGTATTCTCGGCTTGTTCATCTCTAAATACCAATAGGAAGGTGAGGGGGAAAGGGCAATTCTTCCTTAATTCTCCAAATGGAATGACCAGCTTCCCCCGGAACCAATGCTTGTTTCATAGTTGTACAACTAAAACAGGATAGGCTACAACCACAAGCCAAAAAGGCTACAACAAGACTACAGCCGCAAGACTTTATTAACATAACTAAAACCTAATGAACAGGGCGGCTATGGCCAGGATAGGTGGGACATAACAGGCGCCTCCAACTGAGCTTGCCTGGGCTGCACAAGTAAATAAGAGCAGCAACAGGGAGGCCCTACGACCGTTGCCTGAGGAGATCAAGATCGTAGTGGGAGCCTGGATAGGTGCTAGTAATCGCACTGGCACCACCTTCCTCAACTCTGAATCGGTGATGCTCCGCTAGGAGGAAGAAACAGAACGTTGCATGTGCAAACCCATGGCTTCCTTTTGGTCACTACCAATGCCGATTGTTCAACTAAACTAGTGGCCTTCCCTTTGCCGAAGCTTCTACTAGCGCTCAGGTTGTGGCCAGCCACCGTCTGCCCTCGCCGTTGTGTCAACCGACTACGACCAATGAGGCAAGGGAACGTTTTTTACCCCCAATTCCAACCTGCCAACGCAACAAAGTGAGGACTCTCTTTATTTCTCAACTCTTCTCGCGAGGACATTCGTTCCAAAGCCACTTTAAGCGCCTTCCCTTTACCAACCAACCAAGCAACACCTTAAACTCAAGGACTATAAATATAGGAATGATGGAGGAAAATATGGTAAAAGCAAGGATATAGAATAACCTCATGCTGATAGTGCAGTTGTAGAAAATGGCACAAAAATAAACCTTTTTTACCCGACACTCCAGGATATATAAGAAAATATGCTAACGATTAGGGGTCTTCTTGACACCCACTTTAATTTTTTAAAGCCGTCTTTTTTGTGTGTTATATCAGTATATAAAAATATCACATCATCAAAAAATTAACTTTACAAAACAACTCTCCTCGTGAGGATTGGAAAGTTAAAAGGGACTTTCCTGTCCCATCCAAAGGGTTTCCAAACGTGCCCTAAAAATGCAACCACTAAAATTGGTCCAAGAGTCATTTGCACTGGACGGCAACATCAACTTCTATCACTGCTATAATCAGAAGAATTCTTATGTATTTACTCCAAGATGAACTCTAACGCATCAATCATAACACAAGAAATGCCTCAAAATGTTGTAAGTGATTCTATTTTATTGATCATGGAGTCACATTTAACAAATCAGTAATTTACATGGACTTAGCGGAAATAAATGGAAATCAGTGGAATATCTACATCGTTGTCCTCCTCATCCTCACAAGCCACCACAACATCCAAATGGCATCGATAAGGAGGAATCTCCATCTTTGCAATTTCTCTAGCCAAATCAACCACTTTGCGATCCATTCTATCTTTATGCCTCGGGAACATGCTGTTGTAAAGCAAACAACTACCACAAGAAATGCTGTAGGCACTAAGTCCTTTGTCTTTCAGCCACTGAATTAGTTCTCTTAGGGTAACGTTCCGCTTGAGGGTCCATCTGTCCCAGATGGTCCAGCTGAGGTCCTGGTGCTTGACAGCCTTCGTTGATACAGGTTCTGCCATTGTGAATAGGGGCAGTGCAAGATTGGCAAATGTGTTCCGGTAGTCTTCCAGCTTAAGCCGACCACAAATCACTTTGTAAAGCTCCAGGCAGACAAGGCCAGTGGCCATGGCAGTAGATGTGGCAATAGCAGGGATGATTCTCCCAGCAATAAATTTTGCTCTCAATTTATCCACTTCAGGGATGTTGTAGTTTCTTGCACGCATGTTAGCAAGGCCAGCAATGAGGTCCATGTGGAAATTTGTGTCATCATCCTGAGCATCCAAGACAAAGAATAAGCACAAATCCATTCTAAGAACCTAGATATATAATAAAACATAGGCTGTAGAAGAGAAAAAATGGCATCAACATGGGCAGTAAATGGACTACTTTTTGCACTGTCAAATCCAAGCATAGGAAATGGTGGATTGACATTAGGAAGGATATCTGGCTTAGAATAATGTTGCCATTTTTACTATACATGATCCTGCACTGTTGATACTTCAAAATGATTGGGATAAGGTGTTGATGAATATGCTGATTATGATAATGTAAAAATGACGATAGTTATGATCTGATTTTAGAACATGCAAACTCCCTGTACTTGTCCAAAGTGGCCACTAAAAGAGCTCAATGTTTTGAAATATATACAGAAGGGTTCAGAACTATTTTAAATTTGAGCCACTATGTTCACACAAATTTTCTTTACCACTTGATTATAGAAAGAGGAATTTCGTATCATCATTTGATTATAAGAACCAGCAAAGGGTGATATAGAGTCCATGCCCCTGACAAGCCCAGGTAGTAAAAAAAAATCTCAAAATTTTATTAGTGAAGCTGTATTACTCATTATTGTCACACCACTATCGTCTATGAAATAAAGTGGAGTTCTATTTTAGTTTTGCAGGAAAGATACACACCTTTTCAAATTGGACAGGGTTCATCTTGAAGCCCGGAGGGAACTGCTTTGCACATCCTTCAAGCTTTGTTGACAGCTCACATATAACGGCAGTATCATTGACAGATGCAGTAGAGAGACTGGTGGGTTTGTCATCAGTCACAATCTTCACATCTGCCTTGGGCTGAAAATCAGGGACAATCACCATATCAACAGCACTAGCCAATTTCTGCAAATTCTTTGCCCAATCAGGCACAGGAATCCCAAATGTTTGAGCACGCAATATGGAAGCAGCCATGATGAAGCAGAGATGACTGGAGTCATTAGATGAGAACTGAAGTGGATGAGGGAAACGTTTTGGGGCTGACCAGAAGGGGACCCCACTGCTAGTGGCTGCATCTTCAGGGAAAGTAAAAGTCAGCTGTTTCACACGGTCAACAAAGTAGTCTTCAAATCTGCAATTTGCAATGCAATCAGAGATGAATCTGTTAGGGATTTTATAACCATGAAAAATTATGAATTAACCTAGGAAAGATAGATCTATTAATCGTACTTCAGCCGAGACCATGTGACACAATCTTGGAATGTGTTGCATCTTTCCCTGTCAAGGCACTTGATAACATGCTCCAAGAGATCTCTTGCCTGGGCATCACCTGCCGTCTTCATCTCTGATATATACTTGGCTGGGTTAGACAAAAATGTATTGACCTCAGTAGGTGTCTTCTCAAGCAGGCCTTCAAACTCAGAGCGAGCCCACGTAAGGCAGTGATCAATATTATGAGGAAAAGAATGGACAGTGCACATTGGTGCTTGTTTCTCGGGAGGATCTCTGGAGGCCCCATAGTTCTCTGTCAAGTGAGGTATGACCACCTGTGTATTGCACTTTGTCCCTAAAGTTCCTGACTCCAAAAGTGGCTTTTGGAAGTAGAGACACCTAATATCCATATAAATCCTGGCATTGACATTATCAAGAGCATTGATGACCACATCCAAACTTTCCCAAAATGCATCATTGAATACATTTTCTGTCTCTGGGCTTGCACGATTTTGGAGGGCTTCAATATGAAGACTAGGATTAATTACACGTGCAGCTGTAGCAGCAACCGTGGACTTCGCCTGGCCAATGTTCCAATCACGAAAGAGAAATTGACGGCTAAGATTACTCTTCTCAATAACATCATCATCAGTTATGGTGAGTTTCCCTTCATTACCACAACAAACTCCCATAAGGGCTAAATTCTTCAAAAATTCGCATCCAAGTGCACCAGAACCAACAATGAAAACCTTGGCTTCTTCCAATTTTTTCTGAAGCTTAGACCCAAACACTGATATTTGTGCATCATAGCGGCTATTTAAAGGCTTCAAATCACTATAGTCTAATGGATCCATTGGAAGTGATTCAAGAGAATCAAAATAAAAGAACTGTAAGGACAAAAAGGATAAAACAATTTATATATGAGCAGTAAAATCAAAATTCAGATGACAGAATGTTCAGTAAATAAGCACTAAGAAACAACATGAGGGATACAGCCCAAAAATCAAGTGAACTTAATATGGTAACACACAATAGCATTTGTTACTACCAATCCACATCCAAGCTTGCTAATAACCACATTCAAAACACATCAGCCAAATATCTAAGACAAATAATTGACAAGTCAACAGTGTAGGGGGGAATCCGGATGGATTGCCACCGACAGTAAGCCAGTGGACAAACTTCACCACCAATAATTATTTATTTAGGCATTGTGTATCATGTATTGAGCATATGAACACTGTGTCTTGTGCTTATTGCATGGCACTATGTGGGAGTCAGATTTTTTCATTTGCATTTACCCAATTTTCATCTTATAGTCCATTACCTGAAAAAGTGGATGAAACTTTCCAGAGCATGCTTTTACAACCTCTTGTCCAACAATTCCACCAAACATTGCAGCCATGGGGCTCAAAACGGCTCTGGAACCAAATGCAAAATGTCTCAGTAGCTTCTCATCAACTAGCTTAACCCTACAATCTCCGGAGCTCTCATTAATAGCTAAAGCAAACTTCATCAACAACTGAGCATCCTCCTCGGATCCAGCAACAGGAAAGCGTCCTAAGTTGCATAAAAACTTATCCAGTGCTTGAAAAGCCAAGTGCAACAGTGGAGGTCGCTCAAACTTGGAGAAGTCACTGAGAAGAAAATCTCCAGGGTCACTGAGAGCCTCTTTTAGTGATTTAAAGTGCAAAACCTTCTGCTGCTTGACTTGAGTTACAATTCCACCTTTTTCATACAACGCAAAGTTTGAGGTATCCTCTTCTAGAGTGAATGAATAAGGCCTTACATTTCTAACTTTTCTTGGCTTCCCATCATTGAGCTCTATCATACCTTGAACTTCCGAAAAGATGACAAAATCCCCGTCTTGAAATTCAAGGCGCTCGTCATCAACACAGGATACAAGGGCAGGACTGTCATTGGTGATGGATGCAATAATACCTGTATGTGGCTCCTTACCATCAACGTCATCAACTGTGAAGTCAGGTCCAAAGTCACAAAAGACATTTCCGAAGAGACCTCGAACTTCGGATTTTATAAAGGCAACTGGTGAATTCTGCTGGTGGCAGTATTCATTAAATTCAATGGCCTTTTCAATGGCAATGTCAGTGAAGATAACCACCTGCAGAGCAAAAATGATTTGAAGTTGTGACTTTTTTGCCTAAAAGATTAAAGTTCTGACTGGTCAAGTTTAAAGTATCTAAAAAGAAAAAATAACAATGGTAAAGAAAAATAAAACAGGAAAACATGACTGTAGAAGAAAGACTTTCCGTTAGAAAACTTAAACTGGACAGTAAAATTAAATTGCATTATATAATGAGCATAAAGAAAAGTTAGACAATACTATTGTAAAGTTGTAAGCACTTTGTTATTCATGAGATTATTTTTTGGATCTAAAAATTGATTGAAGGAAAAGCCATCTCATTATATGATACTCAATCCATGCACTTCTTTTCTTCATGCAATAAACAGCATATGAGTTATAAATAAATTGCATGCCGATATTTCTATTAAGTATAGCGATCATAGTAGTATACCATGAAATTTTGCACAAGGAGGGTTGCAGGACATATTCACATGAAAAGGAAACCAAACACCACAAAGAGGAAAAAAATCAGTTTCAGCAATTTCGGAAGGTAGTATTGGTTATTTTATACTAGGGACAATTCCGTATTTTCTTGGCAGGCAACAAAGTTAAAATTAGGAGGCATATAAAAAAATTGTAATTGATTAAGTATACTAGACTGGGAGTATTTTCATTAGTTTATAAATTTTGATCATTACTGACGAGTTTCAGGACTTTCACAATTGCAGTTGGACCTATGAACAAGAGCATAGGAAAGCTCATCAACTAGTCTTTGCCTATTCTGCAGAATCAAGTAAATATGTTTTGAGTTGGTGACAAGGTTTCTTGGTGAGATCTTTGTCTCACCAAAGTGGCCAGACAGAATGTCAAGGACTATCTCTGAGATCCTTTCCAGTTTCTTTCTTATGACAATGTTTTTTTTATAAATTTTCCTTACTTGGGAAATAGATAATTTCTATATGATGCTTAACTTAGATATAGAAGATTTATATTTAATACATGTTGTAATATCTATAGGTAAACTCTATACCTGGTATGTAGTACACATAAATATACATGATACTTGCATAATAACAACTGCAATAATTCAAAAAATTCACCGCTAAAACTGAATTACGTTTGGATAGAGAATTTGTTAGAATAAATTCAGATGTCGCGTCAAACCCAATTTTAAAATTTAAAACTAATATAACTCTCTCGAACTCGGATATGCACGTTCTTCGTACCATTACGCTTCTAAATTCAAGCTCTATCAAACAAAATCCCACAAGGGCAGGTAATTTTGAATTTTTAAAGTGGGCCCTACTGCACATTTATCGAGGCTCAAATCGATATGAACGATAACCATTGAAAAATACAGAATCTATAATTTTTAAAACAGTGATTAGGAGACTGAATCGACTGAATCACCTCATGATTCAGGCCGATTCAGGCTTGAAACGGCCTGAATCTAACTACAGTACTGAATTTTTAATTCAGCGCAGCTTCTGTACACAAACAAGATTCTAAAAATTCAGTGCTGAATCGACACTGAATCGACTGAATCTTCTCACGATTCAGTACCCAAACAGCCCCTTAAGCATTCAACATCTATATGACTATCATTTCCTAAAATATAAAACATTTAAGAGCGAGAGAGATTCCAATCACTTCAAAACCTCATCGACAAGTTCTCACTTTTCTAGCCATTCAATATCACACCGTGATCCAAGAGGGCCAATTACTCCAATAATCAGTCTAACTTTTTATTTTTTTGCAACTCAATAATTGCAAAATGTATTGAAAAATAAAGGTGTTAAAGCAAAATAACGCTCCGAATGTGAAGTCAATGTGAAAGTAATATCTTAAAACGTAAGACATCTTCCAAAGAAGTATAATGCAAAAACGGGATAGTTGTATATCTACTAAGGCTTTTTGCTAGTAAGGACTTCTGCTATCACAACCAATGCCCATCACTTTAGTCATGCATAAATTAGAGTGCAAAATGAGTTAAATACATTTAACTAATTGTCAATAAAAGCTTCTGCAAGAGCTACATCAATTATCAGCTGAGTTTCAAACTACCAAAAATCTTAATGCAATGACAGATCTCCTGCAGTTTCCACCGCTCCAATGTGGAATGTGTAATAAGTTACATCTAGCGAATTATAAGACACATAATCAACAAATGAAAAGCAATTTCATTGTACATGGTGTTAAATCAGAATCCAGCCATATTTTAGCACGCCAAATGCAGTTGTGAAATCTATGAAGTAAGGTTCACATTTCACTGAACCTCCTTAAAAAAACAATCTGTACGAATTGTTAGTCAGCAACTATTTAACATATAACAACTAGGTTTGACATCTCGGATCCCATTCACATATAACAACTAGGTTTAACTAAAAAAAAAAAAAATCTCAGATAGATTTTGCAGCTCAAAGAGAGTGGAAATCTGAATCACAATCATTAAAAAAACCCAGAGTGGACCAGGATCGGTTGCGGGGCCACCTTGAGCAGGCCAGGTCATGCTGTACCATCCGGTTGAACAGGCGATGCACCAGCTCGGTTCTGTCTGATTAGGATTAGAACTGTGTAAAAATGTTGTGCAAGAAGCGGGATTCGAAGTGGAATGCACCAAAGCCTTAAAGGTGAGTCACTAACTATGTGGGTTCTGGGGGCTTCATTTATTCATAACTGCTGATGTCATCAACCGGGTCAGCCCAAGTTAACCCACGGTTGAATATGATTGACCCAGCCCAGCCACCAATGAGGGTCAAGGGCCGGGCCAGGTTTTAAACACTGTTATATACACACAAATATGTACACTGGGACATGACAAGGTGAGGCCTCGTGATTTTCAGCCTTCTAGAGGCTGCCACAACAAAACAGCTTGGTTTGTTGCCTCACAAAGTTTCACCTCATTTGAGGGTGTGAGGCCCACAGTTTCATGCCCTTGAATTTCAGCTGTTCAAGGCAATTGAATAAATAATTTGACAGAACAAGGTAGAGAGGAAAAAGGAGGAAAATTCTTTCATGTACCCACATTTATCATGTTTGCACAAGGACATAGCAGACTAATATGCCACCATTCTCACTAAAGGGGTAAATAAGGATGGATTTTACCCATAGTAACAAATTTCGTGAAAGTTTCACAAAGTTTTGTTAAGTTTGGCAAAAAGGCCTGAACTGAAAGTTTCACAAAGTTTCGCAAAATTTACATTTTACGCAAGTTAGTTTCTGGTTTTTTACATTGTAGGCCGTAATTTTCACATTTTTAACGTTTTAGGTGGGCCATTTTTTTTTTGGGTTTAGACAATAGTGTTAGATGTTTTTGCAGTTTGGGCAAGTTATTTTTAGGTTTTTACACATAGGGAAGATTGTTTTTTTAGACTCCCTTCTTCCTTATAGTTCTTCCTTCTCCTCCTTTTTCCCCTTCAAAATTTTCCCAAACCGAACGCAAAATGACCCCTACCCAAAATGAACCAAAATGCCAACTTTGTTACTATGATTTTACCTTAATGCTCTTAATACCATAATAGAAGGGAGCAACTAACTGCCACTCAAACTAGAAACCCTTAATTAGTGTCTATCAACAGAAATTGACAAACACCTCTTTTAATTTATTTTCAAGATCAGGATTCACAATGAACTTTACTGATAGAAATAATTATTCAGAAAATACAATAGGCAATAATACAATTAAAAATAAATGAACGTAGCTTCAAGTTTTTTTTTTTGCATTTGAATAATAAGCAAAGATGAGGAAGAGCATCAAATCCAAATAACTCTTGCAGTCTTTATTTAGAAACTAATAAAAACTGAAAAGTATGAAGGGTAAAAAGAACATGGAAGAAATATGTCAAGATGTAAAGATAATTGATTTACAAATAATATGGCTCATGATCAGATGGGACTGCAGAATGGGATCAATGTCGCTGTTCTCCATTGCTTAGGATATGCTGATGTCAATGATCATGATATACTAATTGCAAAGTAAAGCATAAACCCTAAGCAACTCAACTATCCATTTAACAGAAAAACATCCTTTGCTTTGTAACCTGAAAAATAGAGAGCTGCTCCTTTGATAATTCTGTAGTCAGGGTAGAAATAATCACAGCACTGTTAAGTTCCTGCAGCTTCTGGATACAAGCAAGCGCCCTATTTTTTCCAATGTCTTCCTCAGAGAAAAAGAAATTGCTCGACAAATCCCATGTATCAACTGTTCCTTCATCATGCAGGGTCACAGACTTGATCCCAGCGAGAACAAGGTTCTTTGCTGCAAGGACAGAGAATCATGTGTTGATCGGCTGTGCTCATGTAAGATAAACAACTCAGGAAACAGCTATTAAATGAGACGAAATATAAAGCAAACTACTATAGCACAAATTTAAAACACAGCATCCCACTTGAATTTATATTTGTAGAATTACAGAAAGAAGATGATATCTGGACAAGGAAGTCAATGCCCCTGATGGCCAATTGTTCACTGCTTTTATTAGTAAAAACTTCCTTAATTTAGTAAATATGTAGAATTAAAAATAATTGAAGACTGAAATCCTACAATAAATAAAATATGAATATAATCTAAGAGATCAAAATCCTACAAGATACAACCTGAGTATAATCTAAAATCTCCAAATCCGACATGTTACAAAAATTGATTCACTAGTCACACCATATTAAGACACCAAATGTTATGTGCACCTGGGTCCACATGTTGCCTTTGCAACATAAAACTCCCGCTCAAGTTGTGAATAGAGATTAAAAAGACATTTGGAACATAAATTATCAAATTGCACTCTCAAGAAAGACTTCATGAAGATATTCATTCATACACTGCAGGTGAATATTGTTAGTTCGGATTTATCTCTGATGAGTTGAAAGTCTATTTCAATGTGTTTAGCAACTCACAAAAATTGATTTAGTTGAGATGTGAATAGCTAGTTAATTTTCACAAAAAAGTACCATATGTTTGCATATAAGAAAGCAACTTTCAGACATAATTGATCCATATCATCTCAATTGCTGCTCAAACCAATTTCAGATATTATTGTATCCATCACCTCGATTGCTCTTTTCCCATCACTCTTTATTCCGTTTCAACACCAGGCCATGTAACCACATCTTGTTTTTTACTCCAAGTCACAAGATGTCACACCCCTAAACCAAGAGATAACATGTGACGAGCTGGGGATATGAAAGGTGAAAAGCAATATGCCTACTACTTGTCCTAAGTAGGAAGATAGAAAATACTGCACAGTGAAATAAGAAGATTTACACAACTCAAAACACGTGGAACGGCCAACTAAATTATTCTCATATGCAAAAGTATAATGAGCAGAATAAGCAAGGCACATAAGAATTTTACATGGAAATCAACACCTTGGTTCTTCTTCAATCGAAAATTCAGCAGCAACATCAACACTTCCTAATCTCCTTAAAAAAGTCTTCAACAATCTCAGTAAAACAACTCAGAAAAACTTCCGAGCAGAACACTCAAATCTCAAGTTTGAAAGATCAATAGAGATTTTAATCTCACAATACTCTCAACAAAATTCAAAGTGGTTCAGCAAAATATTGTCTAGTTCAGGTCATAGAATATCATTGACGTAACCTGCATCACAACTGAGAAACCAAATCTAAAAACTCAACTCATAAAGGAGAGTTAAAAACTTAGAACTTTCCTCTAGGGATTCCTTTCTAAAATTTCTATCTCAGAACAGACAGACTGTGAGTCCTTATATAGAGGGCTAAGTTAGTTGTTTCAGAAAGGAAGAAGTCCTATTCAAATCAGACTTGAATGTGGAAAATCCCAAAGCTAAAAGGATAAGTCAAAGATTCGATTGAATGTACAGTGGAATGTACGACTTGTCCCGTAAGAAAATTAACACATCAAAGGTAACTTCCAGATAAGGTTGAACGATAAGGAAGAACAAGGTTTTCCAGGAAAACTGCATATAAATGTTTGAGCGAACTGTACAACTGACAATGAACTGAGCAAATGCATAGCGAAAAAAGGATAAAAACTAAGTTTCTGTCATGGAATTTGTCAATTTAAAAATATTAACCTTACAAAAGGAAGCCCATTTGACCATAGACATGCGAATAACATTGATTTAAACATATTATGCAATAAAAACAAAGGCCTTAAAATTTTTCAACTTTATTTAAAGAAAAAATTACCATTAAGTCATTACTACATAACTTCATAAATTGTCTCAAGTAACATGGTTTCAAAGAAAACTACTAAAATAAGTTCCGATTTCATCTGTTGCCCCACGAAATTCAAAGTCCACTCTCTGACCATTGATAATTGCAGGCCCGAAACGCACACCTACTCATTCTGCAGCTCCAGCTCATTTGTGCATTGAATACAGGGGTTCCCAAGAGGATTCCAAAAAAGAGTGAGGCTAATATGTTCAGTAAGAAAAACAAACACGACAACTATAACATACTATAAACACGAATAGCCATGCTACCAGTCATAAAAAGAGAGAAGATAATAACTTTCGTATGCAAAGGTATTATCTTGTGGAACTCAGCCAGCCATTAAAACTCTTCTATTACTCTTTTCATCCTTACATCCTTGATGTATTGTCCTCACGAAATTCTCAATCATCTTACCACTGTCATTACATTACATTGATGCCAAGCACCATTAGTTCAATATGACTCAATGCCAGTGCATATGACATGACCTCCTTTCCAAACCACAGGAGGGTCTACAATTCCACCCCTATGGTTCACTTCATCCACTCTAAATCCAAATCTGACAGTTTTACATTTTAGTATCATGTTATCCTAACACAACACCCCCGCTCTTAACCAGAGCAAACTTTGATTTTCTATTCAAATCCTTAGCTCTCTGCTAATCATTTATGTCTTCCACTTTGTTTAATATGTTTTGTAACATTACTCTCATCGTACGGCCATGCATAACATTCAATATTCATCAATGTATAGTGACAGGAAGCCTCAGAATGTATCTTTTTTAAGCAATTGAAAAGTTCTGAATAGTAGAATAAAAGAGAACACCCTCAAAAATCCCAAATTCCTTCTCTTTGTCTCAATTCCTCCCTTATCACTCCAATGTTCCTCCCCTTTCAATCCAAATTCACAAAACCCTACCAAAACTATTGCATTTTTTATCCCCTAGCCAAGAAGTTCACATCCTTCGACTTGGAGCATGTTCTATTGCTTTCATCAGAATACCTACCACTATTGAGCTAACAACCAGTCAGATAGGACAACTTCCTACATAATATTTCTTTTACAAATTGGTCCTATAATTCCATAAGAGGAATCCATAGTATCTATACATGCCAATCAATGACTTAAATCCAAAAGTACCTTCGCTGAAAGTTCAACTCTTCACAGGAATTTGCCATTAGATCTACTGTTGTAAACTTATCACCGGGCAAATTCATGTTAAATTGACTCTTTTTTAAAGGAAGTTTAGTCATTCTGGATTTTAGAATGAAATCTTCAAATTTCAAAATTCGGGGATAGTCATTTAGGGTTTCTAACAAGTAAGGATTTACAATTCTATATTCTAAATGCAACGTTAGCAGATTAGGCTTCAGAATACTAGATTTATAATACAAAGTTAGTCAAAAGCTCTAGAAATTTTAGTGATCAAGATTTGATTACTGTAGTTATAACGCAAAATGGGAATATTACAATTCCACCTCATGAGGTGGTCTTCTAAAATGATCGGGCTAATAAGCTGCAGGGCAAACAGACCTCCTCTCACTTCTCCATCTCCTCTTCTTGAGTTCACCTCCAAACCTTGCGGCTTGACCAGTGGGGTGGACAGACGGACGTGGCCATCATGAGGATCACGATTCATGCCTTTGGCCAGTTGTAGCCAGGTAGATCTGGTACAATTGGAATCAAGAGCAGTGGAAACGGGTAGCTACGGTGGAGGAGCTAGGGCAAAAACATTTTGGGAGAGCTCTTAGAGGAGTTTGCCATCTTTCTCGGTGAAGTGCGCTTCAGCTCTTTCCAGAATGCCTTCTTCTCTTCCAGGTAAATCCGGTACAATTGGAATCAAGCGCAGTGGAGGCAGGTAGCTACAGTGGAGGAGCTAGGGCAAAAACATTTTGGGAGAGCTTTTGGAGGAGTCTTACCATCTTTCTCGGTGAAGTGCGCTTCGGCTCTTTCCTGAATGCCTTCTTCTCTTCCAGGTAAACCCCCCTCCCCCTCCCCCTCCCCGTCCTCTCTTCCTCTGACCCAACTCTCTTCTGCTCTATTTTTCAAGCCATGGCTGTCTCTTGCCTTGGCCCTCCTCTCTTCTCTCTCCCTCTCCCTTCTCTCTGTTGTACCCCCTCTATTTTGCTCTGCGTCTCCCTCACAGCCAATGGATGCGGTGGGAGATGGGTTGGTGGCATTGATCATTGCATCTTGCTCCCCAACCTGCTAGGCCATGACCTGCCCCCTTCCCCCTCCTGCCAACTCTGCCCTCCAATCGCCATGATGCCAGATTGGGAAAAAAAAAGGCTGTTTTTTTCTATCATTAGCCCCCTTCACACCTCTGCCCCCTGTTTTCGTTTTGATGATGCTCATCTTTCTGAGGTTTTGTGTCTATTTCGAATTAGGGGTTGAAGCACAAAATTTGAGTGTTAAAATTTTCAATTTAGACAACATTTCTTTTTTATTGAAGCTTATGAAAGAACAATCCCCTTAAAAACTGTAGCATTCACCATTTGGAAGCAGTGCATCTCCTCTAATGGCCTCAGAATTTTCTTGTCACAAACTGGCAAGCTGTCATCGCTAGTAGCTTGTATGTGTTTTAGAAACTCCCATGAGACTACCACATAAACTAAGGACAAACCTGAACCATATTTTGCAAAGAAGTACATTCTCCAGTGAGTCTATATCTAGTTGGATTAGTCTACTGTTAACTATTTTGATTCTGGCAATAATCTCTCTGTCTGTTGTGCTGCACAGCTGGGCAGATTTTCATTCGGTTTGATCATGATTTATTATAATGAATCATTAACAAGCATTGCTTTCCAGTTGGCTTGCTAGTTTCTAGTCTCACTGCCCTTCCTCTTCTGTCATGAATATATGATTGTGTAATTGATTAATCATCCATGTTATAAGATTGTCATTCCAGCACGATTTTACTCTGTGAACCAATTAGTTATTTGACATGATATCTGCAAGCACTGGCATCCTTGAGAAAGAAGTGAAATTTTACCTTCCCTGGATCTGTATATGTCATTATATTTGGTGAGGGAACATATTTTTTTATAACAATTTTTCATCTCATATAGCTATTCCAGGTTCTTCTTTGTTTTTTAATTCAAATATCAACTATCATGTCATTGAATGATTGTATCCCATTTCACTTCGCCCTAGCCTACACAAACCACTAAGAGAAAAAAAATAGTAGTCGTTGATGACCAGGGCTTATCAATTTTAGACTCGCTACATAGAGCAGCCTGTTAGTTGATGCTAGTTTGTTACCTCCGGTTCAAATGAAGACCAAATTGGGTCTAGGATGCTAGTTCGTTATCAAGCAGTTTTTCTTTTCCTGGACTTCGTAATGTAAGTGTTTTTATTTTATGTGCTAATGACATTTTTGAGGTTACTAAACTATAAATTATGGATTAGTCACATTTGAATATTATAGATGAAACATTTACGGGGGTTAATTATTTTGAAATCTGACAACTCAAATCTATGGATAATCCAGATTGACTAATTCCCTGTGAATGAAATGTGGGTTACATTATTCCTACTATGACCAATTCCTGGCCTATAATCTCCATTCGAAGTAATAAATCATCACACAACAAAAAACATTATAAGTCAAATCTCACCAAACAATAACCACGATTCCATATTGATAGTTAAAAGTTTGCTTGCAAACTCAAACGCTAATATTGAACCAAGGAAAATGGTAGACACAAGATCATCCAAACCATGTAATTTCCCAATACAACTGAATTCAATGAGATAAGTTTACCTATTTCTGCTCCAAGTCCATTCATTCCAGAAATGAACACATTGGACGCGAAAAGCCGCCGCATCGTCTCTCGCCCATACACGGCGAGCTGCCGGCTGTGCAGATCTTCATCAATGTCATTTGCGCTCCCATTCATAGCTGTACCTCCTGCCCGATCACTATCTCCGCCGACACAACCGACCCGGGGCTTCTTCAACGTTTCTGCCTGACCGTCAGCGCGCTTTCTAGGAAACATAGAGCGACATAAACTGCTCAAAAACCCGGCAGAACCCATAGCAAGAGATCAAGAAAACAACACAAAAGAAGAAAAGAAGAAAGAAACTGAAACAATTCAGACCAAGGACCCACATCCGATATTCAGAACTTCATGGCGATGGAACGAGAAATTAAGACAATAAAGGGTCAGAAGGAGTACAGGAACGTACCAACCAAAAGGCAGAATCTGCAGAGGCGAAGCAAGGAACGGATGAAGAAGAGGGAAACAAGAAATGGGTGTTGATCGGATTCCAACTACCAGCCTTTATTGCGTCCAGGTTGGTTGGCCAAGCTTGCGAGTCAAATGGAGGAATTTTCTTGAACTAAAGCTGGACAAGAGTAGAAGAGCTCTGAACTGAAACGGAGTACTGCTACTTGACCGCGTGATCACGACGCACAAACCGGGCATCTTTCCTTTGTCGTCGCGAGTTGGCGCGTCCTCGCGCTTTCGCGGACAAGAGAATCTTTAAAGACTATTCTAGAAGGAAAAATTTAAGCCTACGCAATTAATATTAAATTAATTATGAGGAAAATTATTTAAATAATAATTATAAAAAATATTTATTAATTTAAATTATTTTAAAAAATGCTTTTTAAAGCAGTGTTGTTTTGCCACTCAGGCGCCAGCGGTTCGTGTCTGTGTAAATTTTTTTTAAAAGATAAGATAATATCCAAAATTATAGGGAAATTTATTAAAATAATAATAATAAAAAAATAATTATCAAAATATACCACTTTGGGAAATATTTCTCAAAGTGGTGTTCGTTTTTTCCACGCTGGCGCCAGCGTGGCTTTTTTTTTTATATTTTTTAAGTTGATTTCGTCGTTTAGAACGACGAAATTGGCTTGAATACGATTTCGTCGTTCTAAACGACGAAACCTTATATTACTTGACCCGGTTTCGTCGTTCAGAACGATGAAATCAACTTAAGCTGATTTTGTCGTTCGGAACGACGAAACTACCACACTTGTGTTATTTCGGGTCTCGGTCGTGCGGGTCACACTGATTTCGTCGTTCTAAACGACGAAATCAACTTAAGTTGATTTCATCGTTCTGAACGACAAAATCATCGTCGTTATATCCGCGACGCCGCTCTGCCTCCCGTCGCGTTCCAGTGTGTTTTTGCTCCGCCGCTACTGCCGACGTCTGGACGCTGCCAAACTCGCCGCTGCCGTCCAGCCCGCCTCCGCCGACCTCATTCCTCCGCCGCCGACTGCAGTCCGCCGCCGCCGACCTCAGTCCGCCGCCGCCTTGGTCTAGCCCACCACTGCCCACATCGAACCGCTCCCATTTCATTTTTTTGGTATGTGTTTTTCTATTTTTTTTTATTTACCTGTTTTTAAATTATTGTAATATATTTTTTATATGTTACATTGAAGAAATATAGTTTTTGTATATTACATTGAAAAAATTTGAAGTTTTGAATGTCCTATCATTTAGCCCTAATTTTAGAAGTATTGTTCTAAGTCATTGTGTGTGTTTTTTTGTTTAAGATTATTAAATTGAGATGGATTTTTAATTAATGAGTTTTTGTTTTTTAAGATAGCAAGTCTCTTAAATTTTGGAAAATAAGGAGGATTTGAGTTTTTGAACATGTTTTTATCTGATATGTGACATTGTATGCGTTATTACATTAAATGTCTAATTTTATTAATTAGAAAATTTACTCATTAATATAAAGTATTGATAATATGCTTATATACTTGGTAAAGTTATTAGTTTCTATGCGTATATATTTTTTAAATATATTTGTTAGAGTAGATATTAGTATTAGTTTGCTTAATCTAATATTAATTTTATTTATTATTTATGAATTAATTAAATAGAAATGGCAGAAGAAATTGTTAGTTTTTTCATTAACTACGACGGACGCATAGAAGGATTATTAATGAAGAAACCGTCTACATTTGATGAATTTGAGATGCACGTAGCAAGTAAGGTTGGGTTGGATCGAAGAAGATGGAAAATTACTATTAAATGTAATCTTCTGTCCTATGGATCAAGAATGATACTAATGAACATAAATGATGATTCATCAATGGCTTTTATGTTTCACCACTCTCATCACATAATTTCTTTTGAGTTATTTCTCGAAAAAGAGGCCCGAGTGACTAGTGGAAGGCGAAGTAGTTCACATAGGAGCTCTCATAGAAGCTCACAAAGGAGCTCGGATAGAAATGTGAACAAAGAAAGTCATATGCAAGTGCCGGTGGACGACGAAGAAGAAGGAAATTTATCTATGACAGTAGCTTCAAATGAACGTCATAGGTCGTCTGCCCCTATTTACGATGGAAGTGGACCTACTTGGAGGTAAGGGTTGATTTAGTTGTGAATATGTTTTCAATCTTATTATCCTTTAATGAAAATACGTTTAGCTAAATTTTGAGATTTTGTGTGTAATATGGAAGGTCTACGACGCATGCACACGAGCCATTTAGCGTTCCAATGTCTCAAGGCGGTGCATGGTATGAAACTCAAAGTTTGATGGGCCTTCATTACCCCTACACGTATGTTGGTCATACCGATGCTGGACCATCTAATCAGAGGTGAAATATATATTTATAAATAAATTCAACTTTTTTAGGCTTACGAAATTTAATACATATGCGATGTTTATATGTAGGGGGGATATGTCTACGGTGAAGATATTGATGAAAATGAGGATAATGAAGGTGAAGATAATATTGACGAAGTAAGTGGAGAAGATTCTGATATGAATGTAGAAGGGGTTAGAGGTGAAGAAAGTGCTCAACAGATGGTTGACGGCGTGGGGGATGATGCGGTAGACAATGCCATTGCTGGGAATGATATGAATGTAGATGATGAAGAGCCGCCATACTGTGAAGTGGAGCCACTTTATGCACACATCACAGATGAGGAGAGCAAACAAGAAAAATTGGGGAGTATATAGTTAATAGGATCAACAGGAGTCAGTACGAAGTGACATCAATTCATGCCCGCAAGGTTATGGTAAATGCTGTGATGCATACTTGTACATGCAACATCCCTAAGGTTTATGGTTATCCTTGCTCGCACCTTATCTCCGTGTGGGCAAAGCGGCGGGAGCCAATCAATGCATCACTGTTTTACACATCTTCTACTTATAGAAATGTGTACTCTGCAGAATTTTATTCTCCTCATGGTCGGGAGTATTGGGAGAGGGATATACTGTTTGTGTTATACCCACCGATAGCAACAAGGCAACCCGGTCGCCCACGGTCTGTTCGCATTAGGAATACCATGGACCGCAAAACAATGGAAAGAGATGGTAGAGGAGGATATAAATGCGGGAGGTATAAACAAAGTGGGCATAATAGTAAATCATGTAGAAACCCTCCTGTTGATTGGTAAACATATAATCAACCTCTGTATTTATTATATTTTTTTAGTTACGTACGCATGTATTCCTTACGATTAATGATATGATCTTCATCTTCCACAGATCATATGGATCATGCAGAGCCTTGTTACGGGCCAGGCCCGAGTGACGCTTCTTTACTCGTAGAGCAGGAGTCACATAGGTCTGCTGCTATTTGGAGAGGAGAGATATGATAACTTTTTTTAAAATTTGTTTCATTGTTTTTTGGTTGATATAATACGACATGTTATAATTTTAAAATTTATTATAGGACCCCGGGTGCCTTGAGTGCACCGAACATTTTAAATACCTCCGTCATTGGCCTATAGATGAGCGTATATTACCTTATATCGAGCGAGCGGGATTCGGCCATTTCATTCATCTACAGTATGTTCGTCTCGATCGGCCTCTATTGACGGCTCTTGTTGAGAGATGGAGGAGGGAGACACAGATGTTTCATTTGTCATATGGAGAGATGTCCATCACACTCATGGATGTGGCAGTTCTATTAGGACTCCGTATTGATGGACGTCCGGTGACAGGCACGACAGGAGGAGCTCATATGGATATATTACTTAGACTTCTTGGTAGAGCTCCTCCTCCTACAGTGATGCGTGGTAGCCGAGTGAGCCTACGATGGCTGTTACAGGAGTTTCGTGAGCTCCCAGCCGATGCTACAGAGATAGTTATCGAGCAGCATGCACGAGCCTATATATTGCATTTACTTGGAGCCACTATATTTGCGGATACTACGAGCAGCCACATGCATGTTTCGTATCTCTCTCTCCTTCATGACTTTGACATGGCTGGCACTTATTCATGGGGCAGTGCTACTCTCGCATTCTTATACCGAGAGTTAGGAAAGGCATGCCAGGCCATGACCACGGGGATTGCGGGCTGTCTTACTCTTCTTCAGGTAAATAATTGTGTAACTTTACTTGGAGTTTTAGTCACGTATAATTTTTTATTTCTAATATTTGTTATCACTATTTTATGACATAGTTATGGTCGTGGGAGCACTTACACATCGGCCGACCAACTGCTGAGATGGGTCGCTTGGTCGAGGGTGCTCCATTAGGGGCGAGGTAGGTTGTATTTATGTTTACCACATTACTTTTTGTGCAACATTTTATGAACATATGCTGAACTCATTTCTTAAATTTAACTCCTTAAGGTGGAATGTTCGGAAGAAGAGAACCGAAAATCCACAAGGAGTCCTCCGTTTATATAGAGGGGAGTTAGACCACCAGCGGCCATACCAGGTAATTTTATTGCCGTGTTGAACTTTTTATATAATGATTTTAAAAAATTTTGTCGTTATTTAAACTAACTTATCTTTATATATTATATAGATTATTTGGCAGCCGTACTCGGAGGACTTATTCGCTGTGATACCTCCACTCTGCACTGACGGTCGAGAGGTGTGGCTTTCTCGAACCCCTCTCATATGTTATGAGATTATAGAGATGTATGTGCCAGATCGTGTAATGCTCCAGTTTAACCTGGAGCAAGGGGTCCCACCTTCTACTGTCGAGTTTGTCCATCGCATCACTCGACAGGGCCGCCATATTACCGACTGGGCTATATATCATGTGTCGTATATTGCTCGATGGGAGGATAGGAGATCCACTATTATTAGAGGGGAGCTGGCTACGACATTGCGAGATGTTCGTAGTACTTATATGCACTGGTATTTACCGATTACAAGGCGATATATTTTACCGCGCGATGATGTAGAGGAGATGACATATCAGCCTAGGGGAGCATCTGAGGCAGCTCTAGTAAGTACAACTTTGTTAATTAACGCATATATTATTTTCTTATTTTGTTTTAATTATTTATCTAATATTTAATTTATTTTTTTATAGCTTCGTCAGCTTCGACATACTAATGCGTATTTGAGTGATGCACTTGTCACCTGTATTTCGCGCGAGGACTTAGCAGCAGCATGTGAGTCGGTGATTAGATCGTCTAATGATGTCCTTCGTAGCTTGCCACTACTTCACTCGGTGATCACGGATGTTCATCGAGATTATCCTGTCGACGAGGCCGCTCAGACGCAGCCGATGCACTCTTCATGCCCTGATATTCCATCATCATCAGCAACATATAGCTCTCCTCCAGGTTCATCATTTCCAGATACTACACATGTCACTCAGCCAGATCTGATTTTATATTATAGACGACATCGGCCAGCTCGTATTGTACCATCTATTACTTATGCTGAGCCGGAGCCCGAGCAGGAGCCTGACATGGAGTCACAGCCGGAGCCCCAGCCCGAGCCTGAGCCCCAGCCCCAGTCGGAGCCCGAGCCCCAGTTGGAGCCAGAGTTAGAGCCACAGCCAGAGGTAGATCATGAGGAGCTCGTACACCCCCGTCGAGGACGAGGGCGAGGGCGAGGACGAGGACGTAGGAGATTATGATATTACTTGTGATGTATTATATTTGTTACTCGTATATGATGTACTTTACTTATATTTGTTATGGTGATATTCGTGATAGTGATATTTGTTATGGGTGGAATGAATGAAGTCGTGCATATTTATGTGTGTTTTGTGTTCTGTGTTTTGAATGAATGAACAGGGACAGGTGATAAAATTAGTTTTAAATAGTAATTTTTAAAAAATTTAAGTTGATTTCGTCATTTAGAACGACGAAATCAGTGTGACCCGCACGACCGAGACCTGAAATAACACAAGTGTGGTAGTTTCATCGTTCAGAACGACGAAATCAGCTTAAGTTGATTTCGTCGTTCTGAACGACGAAACCGGGTCAAGTAATATAAGGTTTCGTCGTTTAGAACAACGAAATCGTATTGAAGCCAATTTCGTCGTTCTAAACGACGAAATCAACTTAAAAAATATAAAAAAAAAAGCCATGCTGGCGCCAGCGTGGCAAAAATGAACACCACTTTGGGAAATATTTCCCAAAGTGGTATATTTTGGTAATTATTTTTTTTTATTATTATTTTAATAAATTTCCCAAAATTATAACATAATGACTTAAATAATAATAGCATAACAGTCAACTATATCCTTTGATTTAAGAGAGGGAAGTTGATTGCTGCATGGTGGGTCCACGACAGGGTACATGTGAATTCCTCCCTAGTTATTGATTACTCTTACTTTTAAAAAATTTGTGAATGAGGACATGTCGCCAAATTCAATAGAATGGGGCCAATGGGCAACCTTTGATCCGAATGAGACTTAAATTAGTTTAAGAAGCTATTAGGAACTTGGGCAACCTTTGAGTTGTTTATGAGCTATATTGGCACAATGTTACACACCCTTTAGAGCTTACGATGGGGGATGGAGTTTGAGGTCTTTCATAGTAGTGATGGTCTCCTGTGCTTGCCATTGGAATGATTGGTCTAACGTTTCTATGAGTATAATCAAATTTTTTAAGTAAAAAAGTTTTTTAAGTCATTATGTTACACGAAATCGCCACATTTACTAGTTCGGCCATTAGCTTGTGTGAGCCAAAGAGGATTTCATCCTTTAAAAGGACCAAATCACGTAACTTTACGACTTGTGAAGAAATAGGCGGTTTTTGTACTGATTTCATCCTTTAGAATAATAAAATCTAATTAAATTTTTTTAAAAAAAATTATTTAAAACTAACTTTAGCACCTGTCTCTATTCATTCATTCAACACGTACACAATTTCATTCATTCTACACATTCCATGCATAACAAAGATAACATTAAAGTTATTGACATCAACTAATAAAAACAAACATAAAATAGAAATGTTTATCAAATATATTACATCACATGATAATAAAATGTTTAGTTTAAAAGAAACATATAACAATGCTAATGCACTCAATGTCACGATCTCCTACGTCCTCGACCTCAACGGTGTTGTATGAACTCCTCATGATCTGCCTGCTTTAGTTCTGGCTGTGGCTCCGGCTCTAATTCTAGCTTCGGATGTGGCTCTGGCTCCGGCTCAGCATAAGTAATAGATGGTGCAACACGAGCTGGCCGATGTCGTCTATAATATAAAATCGGATCTAGTTGAGCTACATGTGCAGTGACCATATATGATGAACGGGGAGGAGAGCTATGCGCTACTGATAAAGATGGAATATCAAGGAATGAATCGTGCATCAGCTGTGTCTGAGTGGCCTCGTCAACAGGATAATCTCTATGAACATCCGTAATTACCGACTGAAGCAGTGGCAAGCTACAAAGGACATCATCATGTTCCCTAAGCATCGACTGACATGATGCTAAAAAGTTCTCACCCGAAGTACAGGTGTTAATTGTGTCAGTCAAATGCGCATGCGTATGTCGAACTAGATGAAGCTATAAAAAAATAAATTAAAGATTAGATAAATAAGAAAATAATAAGTGCTTGAATTAGCAAAGTTATACTTACCAAAGCTGTCTCAGACGCACCCCTAGGCTAATATGTCATCTCCTCTACATCATCGCACGGTAAAATATATCATCGTGTAATCGGTAAATACCACTGCATATATGCGCTACGAACATCTCGCGATGTCGTAGCCATCTCCCCATGGATAACAGTGGCTCTCCTATCCTCCCATCGAGCGATATATGATGCATGATGTATAGCCCAGTCGGTAATATGGCAGCCCTGTCGAGTGATGCGATGGACAAACTCGACGGTAGAAGGTGGGACCCCTTGCTCCAGGTTAAACTAGAGCATTACACTATCCGGCACATACATCTCTACAATCTCATAACATATCAATGGCATTTGAGATAGCCACACCTCTCGACCGTCGGTGCATATAGGAGGTAACGCAGCCAATACTTCCGGTGAGTACGGCTGCCAAATAACCTATACAATATATAAAGATAATTTAGTTTAAATAACCTTACATATTTTATAATCATTACAAAAAAGTTCAACACGGCAATAAAATTACTTGATATTGCCGCTGGTGGTCTAACTCCCCTCTATGAACATTCCACCTCGAGGAGTTAAATTTTAAAAAATGAGTTCAGCATAAGTAAATAAAACTTTCCTACAAAAATTTAAGTATTAAAAATAAATATCCCCTACCTCGCTCCTAATGGAGCACCCTCGACTAAGTGACCCATCTCAATACTTGGTCAACCAATATGTAAATACTCCCACGACCATAGCTATGTCACAGAATATGATTAAAGTTAATTAAAAAGTAAGAAATTATACGTGCAAAAACATATTTAAAGTGACAAAATCATTTACCCGAAAAAGGGTCAGACATCCTACAAGCCCTAAAGTCATGGCCTGACATACTTTCCCCAACTCTCGGTATAAAAATGCAATAGTAGCACTACCCCATGAATAAGCACCCGCTATGTCGAAGACTGCAAGGAGGGAGAGATATGTCACATGTACATAGCTGCTCGTAGTATCCGCAAAGATCGTGGCCCCAAGTAAATGTAATAAATAGGCTCATGCAAGCTGCTCGATCACTATCACCGTAGCATTGGCTGGGAGCTTACGAAACTCATGTCAGAGCCAAAGAAGGCTAACTCGGCTACCACGCATGGATGTAGCAGGAGGAGCTCTACCAAGGAGTCTAACTAAGAAGTCTAAGTGACCTCCTCCTGTCGTGCCCATCACAGGAAGTCCATCGATGCGAAGTCCTAAGAGAACTGCCACATCCATAAGTGTGATGGTCATCTCTTCATAGGGCAGGTGAAATGTCTATGTCTCCCTCCTCCATCTCTCAACGAGAGCTATCAATAATGGTCGATCGAGATAGACGTACTGTAGATGAATGAAATGTCTAAATCCTGCCCGCTCGATATACGGTAATATACACTCATCTATGGGCCAATGGTGGAGATATCTAAAATGTTCAGTGCACTCAAGGCACCCGGGGTCGTATAATAAATTTTAAAATTATAACCCAACGTAATTTATAATCTTAAAAAATGAAACAAAATTTAAAAAGAGTTATCATACCTCTCATCTTCAAATAGAAGCCGACCTATGTGACTCCTGTTGTATGAGTACACTATCATCAATCGGGCCTGGCCCATAAGAAGGCTCTACATGATCCATATGATCTGCGGAGAATTAAGAGCATATCATCAATTGTTAGGAACATATAATCATACCTAAAATAGAGAATAAATAAAAAGATTGATTATATGTTTACCAATCAATAGGAGGGTTTCTACATGATTTACTATTATGGCCACTTCGTTTACACCTCCCACATTTATATCCTCCTCTACCATCTCTCTCCATAGTTCTACGGTCCATTGTATTCCTAATGCGAACAGACCGTGAGCAACCGAGTTGCCTTGTTGCTCTCGGAGGGTATAACACAAAAGGTATATCCCTCTCCCATTAATCCCGACCACGAGGAAAATAAAATTCTGCCGAGTACACATTTTTATAAGTGGGAGATCTATAAAACAGTGATGCCAGTATCAGCTCCCACCGCTTTGCCCACATGGCAATAAGGTACGAGCAAGGATAAAAATAAACCTGAGGGATGTTGCATGTACAAGTATGCATCACCGCATTTACCACAACCTTCCGGCCACGAATTGACATCACTTCGTACTAACTATTGTTGATCCTATTAGATATATACTCCCCAATTTTTCTTGTTCGTTCTCTAATTATCACTTCCACTCTGGGAGTATATGGGGTGGCCATGGCAGATGCAACAGAAGATCGTTTAACGAAAAATTTTATGACCCGATAAAAAATAGCTGACACTAAATCCTGCATGGGTAATCCTCATGCCCCCTTCAAGATGCAATTTAAACTTTTAGCCATATTTGTAGTCATCGTGTCAAATTTCCTAAAACCATTGTGAGCAAGAGACCACTATGCAGGATGCAATTCTCCTCCTAAGAGGAGATGTTTTGCCCTAGGACTCTCCTAACCAATCAAGTCTATTTTAGCATCAAACTTTTCTACTCTAAGTGCACAAGCTGCTGCCCTAATCAAGTCCGTCAGTGTATCATTTTTAAACTCCTTAAAATTTGCTTTTATGTGATGGATGTAATAATGATGGTGGTACATATGCTTGGGAAGAACCTCAAGCACGGCCTTCTGAAGCCCCTTATGTCGACATGAAATGACAACAATGTCGTCGTGCCCATCAATACATGATCCCTCAGTTTCATTAAGAACCATTTCCAATTGTCTCTATCTTCTTTTCCGACAAGCCCGAATGCTAGAGGAAATAACCCATTGTTTCCATTTGTAGCCGTTGTAGCCATAAGAGCACCAGGATACCTGCCATACAAGTGAGTGGCATCAACACCAATCACAATGATGCAATGTTGAAACCCCGTTATAGATGGCCCAAATGCCCAAAATAACCGCTTAAATCTCCTACACATGCCACCATTAGGACAAGGTACTTTATCATCCACGATAGTAGGTGCTAAGATTCGCTTCTTGCACCACCTTGAGGTACATTGGCAACAATTTATATGATTCCACTCAATCCCCATAAATAGCCTTGATCGTCATATTCCTTGCTACCCATGCTTTCTTATAAGATATATCAACATGAAACTTCTCCTTCATTTTTTTATTAATATCCCCTGGTGTGAGAGTTAATTCAGCTTGGATAGCGGGCATTATGACCTTAGAAATAAAGGAGGCACTGCACTGCCTATAATCTATGCTAAGCTAGGCATTCCGACATGTGTAGTCACCTCTGTATGTCTTCAATTTGAAGTACCCTCTACCCCTTTTTATTGAGCCGTGAACTCTCCAAGGGCAAGCACTTCAATGCACTTCACTGTATACTCTGACAAATTTGTTCGTACAACCTTGTATTTGACATGATTTTGAATGAAAAACTCTTGCAAGGCTGTAACAAATGATTCTTTATTCTCAAAGATGCGGCCAACATATAACTCATCTTTGTTTTGTTGGTCGATATCCATTGAGGAATTAACTGCCGCATCTATCTCCTCATCTGTGATGTGTGCATAGAGTAGCTCCACTTCATAGTATGGTGGCTCTTCATCATCCACATTCATACTATTTGTGGCAATTGCATTGTCTACCACATCATCCCCCTCGCCGTCAACCATTTGTTGAGCACTTTCTTCACCTCTAACCCCTTCTTCGTTCATATCAGAATCTTCTCCACTTACTTCGCCAATATTATCTTCACCTTCATTAGCCTCATTTCCATCAATATCTTCATCGTGAACATAAGTGCCCCTACATATGAACATCGCTTATGTATTAAATTTTATATGCCTAAAAATATTATATTCATTTATGAATATATATTTCACCTTTGATTAGATGGTCCAGCATCGGTATGACCAACACCTATGTAGGGGCAATGAATGCCCATCGAACTATGAGTTCCATACCATGTACTGCCTTGAGACATTTGAAAGTTAAATGGCTCCTGTGCATGCGTTGTGTACCTTCCATATTACACACAAAATTCAAAATTTAGCGTCCTATATTTCATTGATAATTATAAGATTCAAAAAGCATTCACAACTTAATAAACTTTACCTCTAATTAGGTCCACTTCCTTCGTAAATAGGGGCAGACGACCTATGACGTTCATTTGAAGCTACTGTCATAGATAAACTTTCTTCTTCTTCATTGTCCACCGGCATTTGCATATACCTTTCATTGTTCACATTTCTTTCAAAGCTTCTGTGTGAGCTTTTGTGAGAGCTCCTATGTGAGCTCCTGTGTGAACTACTTCGCCTTTCACTAGGCACTCGAGCCTCTTTTTTGAGAAAGAAGTCGAAACAAATTATGTGAAGCGAGAGGTCAAACATAAAACTCATTGATGCATTATCATTTATATATATTTGTCTCGAATTCAATCCATATGTTGGAATAACACATTTTATAGTGATTTTCCATCTTCTTTGATCCCACCCAACCTTGCTAGCTACTTGCATTTCAAATTCATCATATGTAAACGGTTTCTTAATTAATAATCCTTCTATGCGTCCATCATAGTTAAGTAAAAATCTAACCACTTCTTCTGTCATCTCTATTCACTTAATTTATAAACAATAGATTAAATTAATATTGGATTAAGCAATTATCTCAAAACTAAGAGGCTAAAATGAAACAAGTTAACCTATGCTGATTAATTCTAAGATTCTCTGTCACAAAAGAGGACATCAAAGAGATTCACAGTCAATAAAAATGCCAAATTCCTTATTTGCTAGACGTTGCCTCATATATCAGTGAGCAATAATCATACAATTCTTTACATTTTTCTTCTCTTATCTAAAGAAGACAACAAATATTCTCATATATTTCTTCAAATATTACATCTACCCTATTGATTAAAATATTAAACTATTACTAACAATAACTCTATATAATATCAAAACTAAATTTGAGCTAACTAAATTTTTTTCTAGCAATACAATGTTGAAAGCAGCTTGTACCCACTAGTTAAGAAATCCAGAGAGTCAAAATAGGCAAAGGATCATAGAGAAATAGTTGTATAAATGTAAATACCACTTAGCCCAATAGTTAAAAAAAATTCACAAAAAACAAGTCGTGCAGTGAACTAACAAATTGACATGAAAAAATTTCCATGCATAGTAAAAAAAACAGTTGTGAATATAGGGGGCTGGAAAAATTCACCTGAGGAAAATTAGGCCGGAGGAGAGGAGAAGAAATGGATCTGGGCGCAAGACGGCGACGGAGGATCTAAATGCAAGGAGGTGGCAGATCTAGGTGCAAGGTGGCGGCAGATCTGGGCACAAAGGTATGGTGGCGGATCTGGGCGCAAGGGCACAACAACATCATCTCCGGGCGAAATGGCAGTGATTCGGGTGAGGGACGAGTTTAAAAGGTTGATTTCGTCCTTTAGAAGGACGAAATCAGCTCACGTCTAATACCTATGCGGGCCAAAGTATGTTAAGTGAGGTGATTTCGTCGTTTAGAAGGACAAAATCGCCTTAAGGTGATTTTTTCCTTCTAAAGGAAGAAATTGGGTTAAGTGTTTTAAACCGATAACCCAGTTTCGTCCTTTAGAAGGATGAAATCAACTTTAACCTGATTTCGTCCTTCTAAATGACGAAAATATATAAAAACTTTTTTAAAAAAGCCATGCAAGCGCCAGCTGCTTGGCTGGCACCTGCGTCACAAAAAGCGACACCACTTTGGGAAATATTTCCCAAAATTGTTCAAATTGGTAAATATATTTTTTTAATTATTATTTAAATAATTTTCCCTTAATTATTCTATTTAGGAAAAATGTATTCTATATTAATGGCTTTATTTTATTCAAAGCTATGTGGTTGGGTATTTAAAAAAAATTATACACTTATTTTTCTTTTATGGGTATTTTATTATTTAATAAAAATTATTATTTTTCTAAATATAGCTATCAATATGGAACATAGGAAGTAGTACTTTATAGAAATAATTGAGCGCACATATGAACTGCCCTTCCTCTTTTACTTCCTCTTTCACTTCACAAAACCATCCTAAATATGTTCACTTAAAATCAATTGTGGGTTTCATTTTTACTTAATTTTGAGTTTTTTTTCAATACCCAGCAAACCTTGAAGGGCAGGAGGTTGAGGAGGCAAAGAGGAGTTGGAAGTGTAACGCCCGAGAATAACATATTTTATTAAAATTTTACAATTTTTTTACAATATAATAGTTGTAAATTGGGAACAATGACAAATACGAAATATGTGAAAACAATTTTATAATTTAAAACATCACACATCCATTTTTCCCATATAAATTTTTATTTTTAATCAAACATCATACAACCAAACTAAACATTCTCATGCACTACTTGAAAACAAACATATGAAATAATTTGCCATGATCATGGGCTTTAAATACAAATATAACTGAAGCATCCCTAAGTACAAGTCCTATCTACAGTCTAAAATCTAATCCAAATTACAAGTTCATAAAGTATAAACACTTTAATTCTCATCTCACCCATTACATCAGATTGTGGCAAATATAAAGAGTCACAATGAGTCATACCTAAGTCAATATAATTCAATCCACCCACGGAAATAAGCATCCTAATCTAAGAGCTCTCCATCACAACCCTGCAAAAGCCCCCAAACATCGGGGCTAAAAAGAAAAAGAATGAGTATTTTCATATTCAGTAGGAAAATACTCAATAGGGGAGTTCTAAACAATGAACTCTTTAAGTCCATATATAGATGCGTTCATGCAACTCAACCATGAAGCATGCATATAAGAATCAAAACCTCATCATGCAACAAAACAATGCACATACACATACAATCATGTCAAATATCTTTACTCTTACACTTACAGTCATACTCATACAATTCTTACACTTACAATCTTACTCATAACATTCTTAGAGTCTTACTCATACCATCTTACTCAAATTCTTACTCTTATAGTGTTGCACATAAACATACTCTTATAGTGTTGCTCAAAAACTTACTCTTACGGCCTTACTTGGAATCTTATACTTACTTAGAAACTTACTTACTTATACAATTGTACACATATTATTGACTACTGAAGCTTATTACAATTAATAAGCTCTAGTGTTAAAATGAAAATGAATGTCATTGGGGCATCACCTTAACCTCTGGGGAGTAACCAGACGTCATAAACTTTTTCGAATGTGAGACACACCTATGCTCATGGGGCACAAGATCAAACAGGTAGAGTAGATCCATTATACTACTTACTTGAGCATGCAAGTGCCCACACTCTAGGGGGTCATACCGTGCCAACTCTTGGGCAAAATCAAATAGTGCCGACTTAGGGCAAAAATATATAGCCTCTCAATAGAGCATTAAACGTCTAGGCCTAATACAATAACAAGGCAAAATTGAAAGTTTGTACTTAAATACAGCTCATAGACAACATTATGCAGGATAAACACCATGGCTAGACATGAGAAATGCAACTAACTCATTATTAACTACTCAAACATAGAACTTAATCCATCTAAACCTTTAGGTCTCAAACTCTCAATGCTAACATATTAGCTTTACTTACAATTCAAGTTTGAATTAAGTAATAGCGAGTACAATTATGCCTAACTTTCAATCTTTTAGCCTTCTACTAATCAATCTAAAACTGAGCCCATTCCACAACCCTAGTTCATTAGGGAGCAGACTTCATTTAACATGTCCATCTCATAATCATAAATCACAACAAAACATATCCTTACATATTTATACAGCCTTTGTCATCTACCTTATGGCCAAATCATCTTACTCAGAAGTCATGAAACTAAGCTACTCAAGACAAACCCCAATTGTCACCCTCTTACTTATACCTCACTTATTGTTCTTACTTTCCACTTCATAATATGTATGTTATGCTTGTACAATTATGTTGTGCACTCTTACTATCTAATAATCCCCCATAAAGCTTCAAACCCTAAGTCCTCTTACTTACTAAACACCCAACGTACATTCCAATCCAACCAACCCATGCTTGTCACCTTTACACCCACCAACATCTATCATACTCATATCAATCCTTAACAAATCCATATCAAAATCTCTGTCACCTCTTACTGTCCATTGCCATACATCCACCCCACACATACTGGTATCCATCGCATAGGCTCATAGCCATCATACATACGTATGTCCATCTCACATATGTATAACATACCCATAATTCCATACATGGCTTACCAACATACTTGTTAGCCATCACTAGTACATACATATTTCACATACCTAACACATGCTCGTGCTTACATGTGCACCATATTCATAAGCAAACCAACCATATTTCATTATCTTTCCCTCATACATCATGCAATCGGATTATTATTTAGCGTCCGAAGCATTGAATCATACAATCATAGCATGCTACTAAACATTTAATGCATGCTATGACATTTGATGGAGAGCACACAACGATTGTTGGTGGCCAAAAGCATCGCCTAGCTGAGAGAGATGCTGTCTCTAGGTTTAGAAGAGCCGGAAGTAATCACGACAAGGCAAGGGACAAAAATCAATGTAACAAAATCCGCAATCCATGGTAGCGCTCTAGGGCATCCAAGAGAAGGGTCGTGCCAAATAAGTGGCAAGTGCAACCAGAAACCAAGGGTGGGCTAAATAGAAATCGGCCGACATCTAAGAAGCACTCAACCGGCTACAAGACATTGAAATCGGCCTTGGACAACACCCTATGACATCGATTTCATGTCGTCGAGGGCCCACAAAGGGGTGGAAGGCATGTGTATGTGCTTGAGGATAGAGTTGAGGTAGAGGACTATGGTGGTCAAATCCAGACAACAACAGAGCCATCTGATGGTCAAGCGACGCAAAAGCAGCACCTAAACTCTAAATCGCGTGTGCAACTACATGCACACGTGGCCAAAGGCGTGGGCAAGAGGGCTAGATGGAGGTGGCCTAACGCCCACAAAAGGTCAATAGAGCTGGGGCCAAGAGGTGGTGGACCAGTGGCAGACGCAAGTGGCAACATCGCCAATCGCCAATCACCACCCACAACCAAAACATTTGGTTTGGACAGCTATGCATCTAGCATGGTAGAGAGCAAAGGGTGTCTCAAGGTCAAGCAAAGATGGAGCAAAGGCCACGGTGAAACAAGGCTGACCCTAAGGCCAGCCGGTGGCAAGCCTCAAACAAACGAAACAAGAGGAGAATGTGGTTCACGTTACCAAACATGGGTTGGTGGCCCTTTAGGTCACATCAAAGGGCCAGAAGGAGATAAAGAGGGCTAGAAGGGATGGCCCACTATCATCATCAAGACGGAGTGGACCTAGGTTAGCACTAGGCTAGGACAAAGTTAGCCAGAGGCCAACTGGTAGTTGAAAGTCGCTGCAAAAATTAAAACAAGGATAGGGGAAAAGAAAGGTGTACATGTTTGGGTGGTTGGCCAGAAAATAGCAATATGGCCAGGAATTCGGCGGTTCCCTACCATCGACGGGCCCAAGAGAACCTAAAGGAGTCTAGCCTTAGGCTGTCTTGTAGCTGGCAGCGACCGATAGGCAAAAGGCGGAAAGAATTTTTGGTGTGGAGGGATTTGGCTCTTGTCGGAAAGCAGAGGCATAAGAACTAGGAGGAGGAAAGTAGGGGCAAAAGTGAAACCAGGCAGGATAGGGCCATCCCTCACTATCGCTAAGCTGGGGCAAAACCCACAGGTGTCAGCCAGCCCTTGCTAACCAAGGGCGATGGTGAAAACTCAAAATAAAAGTGAGGCGGGGAACTGTCAAGCCAAAAACAAGGGAGCAGAAAAAAAATGACCAAGGGAAGGGGGTAGTGGGCCAGCTGGGGTGGTGGCCAAGTCTTCACCAGCCCATGGCCGGCGGAAGGAAGTGGATAGGAGGCTGGACAACGACCATGAGAGCTCTAGCGGCTAAAAATGGGTTACAACAGTGAAAAACCGAGGAGATGGCCGGTAGCTCGAGGAGGAGCAAGGAGGGCATGGCAGTGGCCCTAATTGGTACCATCAGACTCATGCTGGAAGGATGGAGTAGAATCTGGTGATAGGCGGTGGAGTTCGGCGATGAGGGAGGCACACCAAAGGGTCTGGAATTGCTCTCAGGTTTGTGTGGGAACCAAAAGTTTTGGAATGCGGTCGTGGATTTCAGCTACATCCCATTCCTTATTTTATATTTTTTCTACTTAACCATCTTACAGGTTGTTCCACTTCTTTACACATCGTATATCTAAAATTAGCACCAAAAACATCTGTGATGCATCAAAGCCCAGCAGCTGCAACTAAGCCTCACACCCGACTCTATAGGTATAAATACCAGGGTAACATGCACGATAACAAATATGCCAAATCGTGACATCTTCCTGCCAAAAATGATCAAAAAAATGACAAGAAAATCACAAAAAAAATCAGATACATTATAGGAAGGGAGGAAGATATATAAGAAATAGATATTAGGTTGAATAAAGGAAGGGGTATTTGAGTATTTTACTACCACATGTGTGGCAATTCACATTTGTGAAGGTCTAATTTGAGGATTGTACAAAATTGCACACATTGGGCATTTAGATATACGTGAAGTCTATTTTAGGTAAATCCTCAATACAAGTCCTTGCATCTAGTGTGCGGTGTGGTGATCGCACTTCCTTGGACTAGTTTTCCCTCATTTAAATAACCTTAAGTGTGGGGAGGATATCCTTGGCCTCATATTTGCTTTTTGAAAAATAAATGATTTTATTTGATAAAAGACAAAAGGAGATTACAAATAGGGGTATTAACAGATAGACTACTAAGGGGCTGTTTGGATAAAAAAATTTAGGTGTAGCAACTCATGATTTACTTTAATTTGATTAGTTAAATTCATTGATGAATCGTTTTTATGTTTGGTAATGTATATTCCACGAATCTGATTTATAAGATATTTGTATATGAATCATGTTTGAAAAACTCATAGGGAGATAAGATTTATGAGTTATATAAATTACACATTTACCCCTTTTAAAGGAAAATGTATTTCAATACACATTTGTGTATGAAACCAATATAAGATTACTAAGTTATAAATTACACACATGGGCATTGAAATTTTATTGATAATTGGCCTCTTGAAAAACTAAATTTTAGGGATTATAATCAATGATAAAGTGATTTGAGATTTCAATAAATTCTCCCTTTTAACAAGGGAGGGCTTTGTTTTATGTATACTAGTTTGTGCTTCTTTTTCTTAATCTACCAAATTCTCCCCGATTAAGCTTGACAGTTTGTCCACTTGCAGCTTTGGACGATTGAGTATGGCCAGGCACACAATGTACTTCTCGTAATTAAGGACACAAAGTACGTGCTAATATCTTGACATTGTTCTTTAGCTTAATCACTTTTTTCTTAACACACATTGCCATGAAACATCAAGTTATGAACCCAAAAATATACTCCCACATGGAGCATAAAGTTGATCAAATATATTGAAGACAAATAAAAATTAAGGCAACTAAACAATAAGACAGCTTGAAATTTTTGATTGCACAATATATTTTTTTAACACTTCAAAAGGCACTTATTTCAACACTTATGATGTCATCCTCCCAAACGAATAGAACAATGACCTAAGTGACCAACCGAAAATTCAACAATGGTTTGATAAAATGCTCAAACCAATGGGAAATAGTAGTTTGGTAAATATGCTCACACCAACAAGAAATTCAAGTTATTAACAAAATTCGCAAAGTGAAGAGAGTGACCTAACAATTAAAACCAATGATAAAACCATCAGCATTTCAACAACAAACACAACAATGGTTTTCATGAGAGAAAATCCATACCAACATGTGTACGTGGCTTCAAAAGCGCATCACTTTGGTAAAATGTAGACCGATTTCAACAAGTGTGGATTGAAGAGGAGGTAGGGGCAGCGTCAGATCAAAGACTTTGTGCACAATGCAGACCGATTTTGTGCAGATCAAAGAGGAGGCGAGGGAGTGACAAGTGAAGAGAGGGAAGAGGTAGACAGATCAAAGAGGAGACAAAAAGATATGGGGTAGGGAGGGGAGGGGAGGGTTTAAAGTTAAAGACGCTCTTTCGTCCTTTAGAAGGATGAAAGCTAATTTTGTCCTTCTAAAGCACAAAATCCCACAACCGTGGCCAAAAGCCACATAGGCGCCTACTGGTTAAAAAGAAACACCATTTCATATATATTTTTCTTTCTTTGTTATTTAAGTAAATTTTTTAACATTATTTATATATTTTTTTCCAGTTAAAGGATGAAACACCATTGTTTACATAGAAAGTCCTGCAGATGCCAATTGCCATGTTGTCGCCTATGTAGTTAGGGGAACACTATTTTGTGAATTATTTTTTTAATATTATTTATTTAATTTTTTCTTTTTCACAAAATAACTTTGATAACTATAAGCAAATGCATATTACATAACAACCATCTCAAAATATACTTAATCATAAATATAATATAATTGATAAAAATAATAATTCATGCTTCTTTAAAATCAATAAAAGATAAAATTAGTCCATAAAAAAAGGCAAGAAAAATTTCTAATCAAAATTACTTTGCCATCAAAATTTAATTCATCCTCATTAGAAGAAATATCTAAATAAATTTGTTGTCCAGTGGTGTAAATCAGCATGCTTTTGAGTATATGCAAAAATGGGTCAAGAAGAATGGAGTCTGCAACAATTCTTTGAATGATCGATGGGCCCCAAGAGTGATCGATCGCATACTTCTAGTATGCATCGCAAAGTTAGTACATCTAGCTATTGATCGAGGTTCCAAGAGTGATTGATTGGACATTGTCTACTAACCTTATTGATTGATCAGATACATTGATGGATCAATCGATTGCCTTACCATCAAGTTCCAATAACTTCATCAATCGATTACTGAGTCGAACAATCGATCGATCCTTGACATTGTTTGAATAATGTCATGCATGATCAATCATCACTTACGAGCAATTGATCACACAACGTTAGAATAAGCTAGGATTTCATTTGAGATTTGAACTCTCATTCCGGATTGCCTTTTCTTAATCTTTTTCTTTAGTAGGAGACTAAATTCCTTGTTCTTTCATTTATTTGGGCCTATTCCAGCTTGTTTTCTCTAATTTTAATTGGTTAGTCATTATTTAATTTTAGATTGAACTTCTTTATTTATAATTTATGTCACTAGGATTTATATAAAAGCTTAGCTCTTTAATAAAAGCCATTAGTTTGTAATTTTCTTAAACTATTGTTGCAGAAGAAAAATGTTTCCTTCACTACCCTTTTGCCCTCTATTTTGTGAATTTACTTATATAATTCATGAGAAAAGAAGGTTATACATGTCTGTAGCTAAATTAATCTAACGAAGTGATTCTTATTAATATCTCCCCTAAATTGTCTAGCTAACTCTTCTACGGTTTGCTCCTTTGGCATTTGGCCTCAGTGAATTAACATCATCGATATTTTCTTCGTCATTGCAGCTTGATGGTTGTTGTCCACATGATGCATCTAGGGACACTTATAATTCATAATCTCCTATTAAAATAGACTTGTCTTTGGGCCTAGCATTCACAACAACATACCAATCTAGTTTAATTAGATCATGAACACAAAAAAAATGTTTAGCCTAAGATGCTAGTACATGTGGCTTATCTGTCTTTGCATGCCTTGAGAACAACAATCTCGAAAATTTTACTAATGTGAATCTATGCTCATAAGTTTAAATTCCTCTATCTTTACGTTTGGTTTCTTTGTTCTTTTATCACTTTTGAAAAGAAAAAAAATCATTGGTAATTAGGTACAGTACATTACTAAGGGCGGATGAAATGATATTGTTAAAAAAACTGATAAAAAAATTAAATAGTTAAAAGGTGAGTAGTAAATTGTTTGAAGCAATTTTTTGTTGATATTTAATAATTAAGTTGTCTCCAACCTTTAAGTTCATATCTCATGCTACTTGGCATTTGCAATCATGCGTGGCATAAGTTTTGAGGGAAAATGTTTTCATGACCAGCTTCATGTCTAACCTACATAGGGCTCCAAACATGGTACATAAGACGACACATACCTTCTTATGTACTATGTTCAAAGCCCTATGTGGGTTGATCGGTGGCACTGGTCACAGAGCTTAGTCACACTAGACAAGTCCAAGTTTTTATATTAAAATTCTTGGAAATATCAACAAAATTATCCCTATTAGAAATATAAAGTGAATTAAAATTAGTTTATAGTTTATTTTCAATCAAGACTGCTAATATAAAATATCATGTTATTTATTCAAGATGCAAAGATGGATGTGAGGAATAACGAAGAAATATAAGATTTAAAATAAGTATGTATATGAGAACTAAGAAATAACACTATTAAAGAAGAAGTTTAGGGAGTGTAAGTTGTGTTGTTATTGGCATGTATAAAAAGATTAATTAATGCCCTACTAAAAAACGTTAGAAAGAGATTTATATAAAATATGTCAAAAGTGGGTAAATGAGACTTAAAAGAACTTTAAATGAAGTTAATAAGAAATGATATGACCATGTTACCTTTTACAAAAGTGTTGACACAAATAGACTAGAATGGGGGCATAAAATTCATGTAGCCAATCTTAAATTTATATAAAAAGACACTACAACATTATGAATATGAATGATTGTGATTATACTTAAAGGGGGAATGACTAATGGACTTAGTGTAGTGAGCAATGTGCGGTGCAAAAACAAAATGATGTGGCGCAATTGAAAGGAGGTATGCAGGTAAAATTGGTCTTACTCGGGTTGATAAAGACGATCGAAGCAATCCCTCCAAGGTCACAACTCCTAAAGATGGGATTCCTCTTGTATAGGAAGCATGATCCCGGAGTGTGTTGTGCATGTAAGAAGGCCCACACACTTGGATGGCCTCACCCATCCCATGCGTAGCCCAGCACCATCTAAAGTACCGTTTCCACCTCCGTCAAGTGTGGCATCGCCGAAGGCAACTACACCAGAAGCCTCGCGATAGGAGTGCTAGTCACAAGCAGGGGTTATGGAAAGGTGGGCATACTAGAAGTTGGGCAGGCTGGAACCACATCACCCACCGGCGAAGTCATGGCCGGGTTGGTATCCGGGAAACCGATGGGCAAGGTGAAGGTGTTAGGAACCAGACTTGTCACTAGAATTCGTCGCTGGAACGGTAGGAATGCAATGCAATGATCCTGTCGTGCACATTGGTTGTAATGGGTGAGATTACTTGTTGATGGGAAGTGAGGAAGATTTGTTGCCTTTCCCGTTTGAGCTGTTTCTGCTCAAAGTCCCCCAGGAGAGCAATGTCCACATGCAAGCTATTTGAGCATCACTCTGTCGTGTTTCATCTTCTTGAGGAAAAGGGTGGCTTCCGTTGGACAGGAGCGAGCAGAGCTCCTGATGTTCAACACCAATGGGATGTCATCGTAGTACGGAAAATCTAAAGCCGCCGCGACCGAAGCAGCTGTCGCCATGGTGAGCCCAACAAACAGATTGCCCAAGCTCAACTATCTGTTGATTTTAGTGTACAATTGCAGTAGTTGTTAAAAGTGGTGGATGGGAGCCCAAAATAAAGAGTAATGCATGGGGACGTCAATTTTAATACGTCAAAAGCCCACTTCATCATTTTTAAATCATTCATGAGTGAGACTCATTAAAATGGGTCTCATTTAACAATAGTTTGAAAATGATAAAGTGAGTTTTTAACGTATAAAAGTTAATGTCGCAAAAACATTTTTCTAAAATAAAATCCACCTTAAGATTAAGCCCACCTCACGGCTATGAGCATTAGTGGGTTGATGGGATTGAGCTCAACCCCATTGTAGTAACGAATGGGAAGAGTATGGCAAAAAAACAAAGGTAAATAGTTTTACATCTAAAGTGAGGAGGAAATTACATAGGTATATATAACAACCAAGTTTGGTAATTTGAGATAGGCACTTAAGTTAACCTACTTTTGTGGGAGAGAAAAGTGTTAGACTCATGTATCTATGTATGCTAACCCCACAAATGTGTGTGTTGCCACCAACAACTCAGCGTAGCCGAGTCAAGTCGGGTTCATTAGAAAAATGAAACCCTTTTTTTTAACCAAATTATTTGCAATAATTACTAAATAGTTGTAGCTATGTAAAGTGGTGTATCGTTTCATATAGTGTATGGGGTGCAATCTTGTGTATCATTATCATACCCCTTAACATATCGTCTATACAAATGTTATCCAATATTTTACCATGCTACATTTTTCACATATTTTTCCTATGAGGTTTCTTTACATAATCTGTATCCACATCAAAGAAAGTTACCATTCGAAACTCCTTTCCTTTAAATATGTTTGGGGTACTTTATGGCTTGTTAGGGATTTTGGAAAAAAATTCTAAGAAAAATAACTCTATAGGAAAATTATATTTCTAAGAAAATAAATTTTCATAAAAATAAATATTTTCAGCGTTAGGGGTCCATTTGAAAAAATTTCCTAGAAAACTTTATTCATGTATATTTTTAAAAATAAACTAGCTAAAAAACCACCTTTATAAGAAATAACATATTTAGGTCCTTCGATACTTATTTTTTCTTTGGTTAAGTAATCTTTTTCAATCAAGTCACTTGCATGGTTGTGAGTTAAAAAAGGGTTTATCATATATTATTTTTATTTTTATTTTATTAAAAAATATGATAAATGATAATTTGGATTTTTTTCTCATGTACCCCGTGTTTGTTCACTTCTTTTTTGGCTAAATGTGTTTGATGACCAATTGTACTTTTATTATATACAAAAGTACAATTGAAATTGTTGTTTAGGTTACAATTATGTTCATAAGGCCACAACAACACTTTGGTCACTTCTATACTTGAGTTATTTTCTCTTGTATATCATTTTGAATGGTAGCATAGTCATTTTATGTGTGTTCTGGTATTTTTATTATCTTCATTTAGTTGATGGGAAAGAAATTTACTGCAACTACCAATAGTACCAGGAGTAGGTCTTCATCGAGTTGATGGAAAATAAATTTAGTAGTCATTCAAATTCTACAAAACAAGTAGTAGCACTTCATTCAACCATAGCAACTCAATTCCTTGAGGATATACTGAAAGCAATGTAAACCAGGTGTGCGCATTTCGTATACAAAACAGAAGATGCTTGTTCAAAGACAAAAGAAAAAAAATGTAGAATGATAGAGAACAAATTCCTCACCCTCCAAGGCGACTATATGAGAGCCTCAGCTATGGCTATCATTGTAATTCCATGTATTTGTAGCAAGCCCATCACAAAAATGACCCATCCTCACAATTCCATTTGCCCATGACCGATAATTTTCTAAATATGGTGCATCTAATAGAAGTTCTTCATCATGTAATTCATCATCATTCCACTCATCATCTTTATCTTCTTTGCTAATAAAATTATGAGGAATAGTTGTGACAACAACAATTTTAACTTGTGTCTCATATGAAAATTTAGGTCATTTGTTCGATAATATTTTAAAACAGTTCTTTCATACTCCAAATGTACATTCAATAGTGAGCCTCTATGAAGAATAACAGAAGTTGAAAAATTCTTTAGCATTTTGTTGTGGATTTGGGGCAAACTCATTCCAATGATATCGAGTTCTACGATATGGAGCTAGAAAACTAAGAAAAATATTTACTTGTACTCAAGATAAATATTACAATAATGAGAAAACAAATTACTATCAAACAAAATAAATAAGGAATTATCAATTTTATTACCTTGAGGGACTTTTAATTTTTGACTCTTACTTCGTGTTGTAATAGTTGTCTTTAAGATAGTGGAATCATTTGCAGAACTCTCCTAACCAGCCAAGACATATGTAAACTCTATGTCAAATTACATGTCATCAACATATTTTGTGTAACTTTACCAAAATCTTATTTGATCTTAACCTATTATATGCGCACTAACATGTGACTCATCCAATGCACCAACACAATCTTGTAATTATATAAAACTAGTTATCAACATTATTAAGATTATATAAATCTTCTATTTAAAAAAAAATAATTACCTTATAGTATAGAAAGAATCTATTATCATCTCTAATTTTATGATGGAGGGAAGAGGTAGGCACCTTCACATAATCTTTACTTAGTGTTAAAATTGTAATTAACACATTGTTGAAATGAGTACTCACTATCCGTGTTGAACGTGCAAAATGCTTCCTTATCACATTATAATGTTGTCTTTGACCAAGAGTTATAAATGTTATAGCCACTTGCTCCTCTACAGTAATATCTAGTCTCTTTTAAATGTCTTTTTTCTTTCAAAATGTGACACAACTTAAACGGTGTTAGGTACATCCTACAAATACCCTTAAACAATTTAGCATCGAACACCAAAGCCTTTCTAATGTAAGATGTACCCTTCACCAAAAATGTAATTTCTACGTACAAGAGGTAACTTCAAATGACAAAAATAATGGCCTAATGTAGCCAATGCTACATGAAATGACAACCAAAACATTTTTTGCATGTCAAAATCACATATGTCCATCTTCCTATAAATCAACATATAACATAATTAACTACATCATTCCATAAAGTTGTATTACCTAGAAAATAACACAATCAATTGTAAAAATATAAACATACAACCAACAACATAAACTTTTAATACAAAGTATTTAACATTGAGTGCACACATCTACATTCCACTAACCAACCAACCACATCACCAAAGTATTCACTAATGAGTAAACACAACCACATTTAACCATGATAGTATTTAACAAGTCTTTAACAAATATTGTCATTCTACATAGAAGTTAGTTAATATAACTAATATTTGTCAGCCCAAAAAAGACCTAACTATGGGCATCCGTCAAAGCACAAATGAAGCCACCTCCTTCTCCCTTCCACATCTAACAAAATAAAGTTTTCCTTTGCTTCAAGTGACTTGAGAAATACCGATGCCCTAAATATCTCTCTCTTATCCATATTAGGTATCTCATGCAAAGCCCGCATGGCCGCTCGTGTGGGATTACTTTCATGAAACATCTTCATAGTAGATAGTAGATCTCATCTTCCTTAATGCATTAGCAATCATGAATTTTGTATTTGCTTACATAGTTTTTTTAATCCTCTTGCGAGTACGTGAAGATGAGCCTTCTCCACGCCTTCGCCAAGTTGATTGAGCCTAATTATCCTACACGTCCTCATCATTAGGAAAGGATGATGCATCCGTAAATGGGGCAGAAGCAAAAACACCCAAGTCTATATCCCCAATACTATTATGGTAATCACTTTCATTACCATTACATCCAATGGTTGTGCTTCGCACAGCTGTAGAATCACCAATTACATCAATTTTTTTTCCAAATAATGAGCATCCTCACTCTTCATATTTATGAAAAGAACGTGGCTATTTAAACCCCTCTTTTTTCCCTATATCTCCCAAACAAAAGCAAAAGGTTAGATTTTTTTTTATTTTTATACCCTACTTTTCTCCCACTAATTTGCTCTTTAGTCCCCCATTGACCTTTCTCTTTTTTCCCCCATGAGTTAACCTAAAGAACGTTTTTTTTTTTGCAAACTTTCTTCTCCTCCTCTAGGCTAAGTCAGAGCCACCAGCAAGCACTGTAGCTCCGATGACAATTAGAAAGCTCTGATGGTGGCTAAAAAAGCTCCGATGACCAAAAAGTTGAACCCTTTTTGTAAGTTTATCTTCCCTTATAGTAGCATTTGTTCATCAATAGCGTCTTTACACTTCCAAAGATATGTTTATCACATTTTCCGCTAGAACATTATCGGAGGCAAGAAAGCTTCTATTAATTTTTAAGCAAGGGGTAACCCCTACCACATTGTTCTTCACTTCACGGGGATGACCTCCTGCCACGTATTAACTAGGTAAAAGCTTCTGTTAATATATTTGCCGGGGATAAACCCCGCCACAATGTGATTATCTGCACGGGAACTACCCACTGCTAGGTACAAAAATGTATATACACGGGCTGAAAACTTTAGTTAGCTCTATAGCGGGAGTATAACCTAACATAATATACTTAGGTTCATGGTGACTAACGCCTGCCAAGTATTATTAGTTTATTTGTGATCATCCTAGGTTTTCATTGCCCTTATTTTGTGTCATCTTAGGTGATTGTAGCTTATTGATTAAGTCAATCAAGAATGGATCATCTTGTCATTGAATATTCATCATTTATGTATTTGATGTCATCTATTATAAAAAAATAGTGGGTGTACAACTTCAAATGAGGAAATAGAAGAGATTGTTCCATGTTCATTGAAACAAATAGAGGAGAATCAACCATACAGTGAGGTAGAAAACCAGTCTTTTAAAGAGGTATAGACCATTTTTCTATCTAAAAGAGAAATGAAGAGCAATACAAAGCATTTTGGTATTTTCTAATGTTATCAAATGAAAATTTTATGATGCAACTTTTTGTTAACATGATGTTTCTAAAAGAGAAGGCCATAACTAGGGCGACATCTTAAATATTGATATATCTTTTGCATTCTCTGATGATAAAGTAAATTCATTAATTGTAAATGTTGTGAGGAATATGTCATATTGATTGGAGAAATGTCAATATTAATATATTTTTATCAACTTGTAGGTATTCCCATCACAAGAGGCTTTAATAAAATGGGCAAAAGAATTTTGTATGAGGCATGGTACAATGCTTATAATCCTAAAATTGGATGCCCAAAAGCAGAGACCACGTGTTACTCTAGCTTGTGAAAGGGCGGGTTACTACAAAAGAAGTATTATTCAAAAGCCTAAGTCAGATATTCATAGTAGACAAACAACCACAAGGAAATGTGGATGCCCATTCAAGTTACAAGCAAGGGAAATGTATATTGACCATGTTGTTGGGTGGAAATTGAAAATAATTTGTAATAGTCACAATCACCCCCTGGGCAATTTGGAGAAGGGCACACATATGTTGGTCGTCTGAAAGAGGGAGAGATAGAAGTTGTGAAGAATTTGTCAAATATAGGGCTGAAACCTCGACAAATTTTGCTATCTTTGAAGGAAGCAGACCATACAAATTGTACAACTATGAAAATAATTTACAATGTTCGTAGTCATTTGTCTTTAAGTCAAAGAGAGGGTAGAACAGTGTTGCAAGAGTTGATGAAATGGATTGAGGAGTCAGGGTATGTGTGCTACTATAAGAAGAATGAGGACACAGACACATTAACATCTATATTCTTCGCTCATCTATTATCGATTCAACTAGCAAATTTGTTCCATCAAGTGTTTGTTATGGACTGCACTTATAAAACCAACAGATATGGACTCCTGGTTCTAGCCATAATTGGCATGACATCGACGCACAAATCATTCTTCACATGTTTTTCTTTTATCTCATCTGAGAATGTGAGTAAATATGTATGGGCATTAGAGAATTTTAAGGCTTTGTTCAATGGAACTGAGTTGCCTTCAGTTTTTGTTACAAATAGAGACAAAGCACTCATGATAGCAATTGAGATGGTTTTCCAACTTCAAAGAATTTACTTTGTTTGTGGCATATCTCTACGGGTATTATGCAAAATAGTCGTAAAGCATTTGATACCGAGGAAGCTTGGGTTCATTTCTTGCAATGTTGGAATGTTGTTGTCTATTCAACCACAGAAAATGATTATGAAGAATCGATATGCAACTATCTCCCCTCTAATAAGAGTGGCTCTCCTATCCCCCCTATCGAGCAATATATGTTATATGATGTATAGCCCAATCGGTAATATGGCAGCCCTGTCGAGTGATGTGATGGACAAATTCGATAGTGCAAGGTGGGACCTCTTGCACCAAGTTAAACTGGTACATCACACAATTCAACACATACATCTCGATAATCTCAAAATAGATTAGTAGTGTTCGCGATATCTACACTTCCCGACCGTCGATGCATAGAGGAAGCAACGTAGCTAATACTTCCGGTGAGTACGGCTGCCAAATAACCTATACAATATATAAAGATAATTTAGTTTCAATAACCTTACATATTTTATAATCATTACAAAAAAACTTTAACACAACAATAAAATTACCTAATAGGGCAGTTGGGGGTCTAACTCCCCTCTATATAATCAGAAGACTCCTTGTGGATTATCGGTTCTCTTTTTCTGAACATTCTACCTTAAGGAGTTAAATTTAAAAAATGAGTTCAACATATGTAAATAAAACTTTGTTAAAAAAATTAAGTGTTATACATAAATAGAGCCTACCTCGCTCTTAATGAAGCATCTTCGACTAAGTGACCCATCTCAATACTTAGTTGACCGATGTATAAATGCTCCCATAGCCATACCTGTGTCAGAAAATATGATAAAAATTATTAAATAAAATTAAAAAATTATACGTGCAAAAAATATTTAAAGTTACGAATACATTTACTTGAAGAAGTGTCAAACAACCTAAAATCCTTGAGGTCATGGCCTAGCATACTTTCCCTAACTCTAATTATAAAAATACAAGAGTAGCACTGCCCCAAGAATAAGCACCCTCTATGTCAAAGTTCACGAGGAGGAAGAGATATGTCATGTGTACATGGCTACTCGTGGTATCCACAAATATCATGGCTCCAAATAAAAATAATAAATAAGCTCGTGCATGCTGCTCAATAACTATCTCCAAAGCATCAGCTGGGAGATCACGAAACTCGCCTAAGAGCTATCGAAGGCTAACTCGACTACCACTAGGCACTGGTGCTTATTTTTAGATAAATAAGTCAAAACAAATTATGTGACGCGAGAGGTCAAACATAAAACTCATTAATGCATCATCATTTATATATATATTTGTCTCAAATTCGATCCATATGTTGGAATAGCACATTTTATAGTGATTTTCCATCTTTGATCCCACCCAACCTTGTTAGCTACTTGCATCTCAAATTCATCATATGTAGATAGTATCTTAATTACTAATCCTTTTATGCGTCTGTCATAGTTAAGTAAAAATCTAACAATTTCTTTTGTCAAAATCTCTAATAACTTAATTTATAAATAATATATTAAATTAATATTAGATTAAACAATTATCTCAAAACTAAGAGGCTAAAATTAGATGAAGCAATTTATATTAGATTAAGCAAATGTCTCAAAACTAAGAGGCTAAAATTAAATTAAGCAATTAATATTAGATTAAGCAATTGCCTCATATATCAACGAGCAATAATCATACACTTCTTCACATATTTCTTCCCTTATCCAAAGAAAAAAATAAATATTCGCATACACTTCTTCAAATATTACATCTACCCTATTGATAAAAATATTAAACTATTACTAACATACGACTAGTTCAATTCCAGTCCAATTTCAGGCAAAGACATACGACAATCTCCCTAAATGCACAAATAATTGGCCAACAGATCTCACCATAGTAAAAACACTCAAACAATTGGTCAACAAATCTAAACACACAAATAATTTATTAGAAATGAACAAAAAATCATACCTTTAACCAATCTAAATGCCCAATCAACCGAATACCTAAACTGAAATTAGGGCAAGGGAAATTCCCGGAATCCCTAAACTGAAATTAGGGCAAGGGAAATTCCCCGGAATCCCTAAACTAAAATTAGGGCAGACGATGGGATCATTAGACATGATGACGGGCAGACTACGGGAACAGGAGGCGGAGGACGGCCTTCTGAAGCACAGAAGAGGAGCGAACAGGAGGCCGACAAAAAAGGACTAGAGGCGGAGGCGTCGGGATAAAATAAGATGATTTCATCATTTTAAAGGACAAAATCAACTTAAGTTGGATGAAATCGTCTTTGGCTTTAAAAGCTAATGGCCTGAATTGCCCAAGTGCGGCGATTTCATCGTTTAGAATGACGAAATCGCCTTAAGTTGATTTTGTCCTTCTAAAAGACGAAATCAGGTTAAGTCTTATAAAACTTTAAACCAATTTCGTCGTTTAGAATGACGAAATCAACTTAAACCAAATTTCATCCTATAATTTTTTTTTAAAAAAAAGTCACACAGGTGCTAGCAAAGCAGCTGACGCCTACGTGGTAAAAAGCAACACCACTTTTTAAAAAATATTTTCCAAAGTGGTCCAAATTGGTAAAAAAAATTATTTATTATTTAAATAATTTTCCCTATATTTAAACATATATAATAAATTAAAATGTACATTCAAATACCGAAATTCAAGGCACAATAAACACATCTAGCATTTATATGATGCAATGTAGTTACTTTAGTAAAACCTATCATGTGAAACATGACCCACAAATGATAAAGATAGTCCGAGTGTGACCACCACCCAAAAGGTCCAAATACCTCTACAATGCCTATGACAATGCCCAAGAGGCTGGACGCCAACCACTTTCATTGTTCAAATCATATATTCAATAACAGTTAAATTCAAAAGCTCCAAACACAAAAGAAAACTCATATACCACACATCATTTTCATATAAAGGATTGAAGATATAAAAAAACCTTAAATTTATAAATAAAGACTAGGTCCTCTTGTTGCAATATGAAAAATAAGAAACATAATAAACTTTAAACCATTTACTACCAAGCCCTCTACCAGAAGATTATGGGATAAATATTGTCAGATGAACCTAATGTAGCATATAACAAAAGAATAAACTTTCATAGCAAGTTATTTAGGAAAAAACAACAATACCATTCTACTTAGTATAGAATAAATTTTTGGCAATAATGTTTTTATACCGTTTATCATCTATGAAGATAAACAGTTTCATCACATTTCTTTGTAAACTCAACCACCATATGCAAACAGTCAAACAGAGACCATGCAAGATTCTAGTCTTTTACAGAGTTAAATTCAAGAGAGTGAAGAAAATTGTTGAAGCCCATAGCATAAGCACAGTTATATAGAAAAAAATGCAGAATCCCAAAGAACAAATCAATGGAACTTCCAATTAACATTTGCAAAGACTCAAACAGAGGGCATGTAAGATCAAATAATTTGCAGAGTTAAATCTAAATAGGTGTAATAAATTGACAAATCTAGAAGTAGAAGCCCTACAGGATAACTAAGCATAAAATTAACATGCACACTGAAATAGACAGAGTTATAGGCTTACAGGATAAACTAAAATTAAAAAAAAAAGATGCTCATAAAATTAGAATACCCAAATTAGATCAACCGCCCTTATCAAAGTATTTACAAGATTATGCAATCAAAGTAGAAAAAAGGGAAAATTATTTAAATAATAATTAAAACTAATAATTACCATTTTGGACCACTTTAGAAAATATTTCCCAAAGTGGTGTTTCTTTTTTCCACAAACTGGTGCCTGCATGGCTTATTTTTTTTAATTTTTAACATAATTTCGTCCTTTAAAAGGATGAAATTGGGTTTAAGTTGATTTTGTCCTTCTAAAGGACAAAATCAGTTTAAAATGTGATGTGGACAATTGTCCACAAGCATGGAGACCGGGAAAGGGGAGAGCGGATGGCATGACCATTGGACAGAAAGGGGAGAAGCACAGAAGAAATGTGTCCTGCGATGTTTTTTTTTTAAATTTTTTAGTTGATTTGGTCCTTTAGAAGGATGACATTGGATTTAAGCTGATTTTGTCCTTCTAAATGATGAAATCGCGACACTTATCCCATTTTAGCGTTCGGTTCTTAACCACACTAATTTCGTCCTTCTAAATTAATTTTTTTTTAAATTCTACTTCAAACTAACTTTATCACCTATCCCTATTCATTTATTCAATATATACATAATTACATTCATTCCACCCATTCCATGGATAACAAATATAACATTAAGTACATCATAGACAAGTATCGAATATATTACAACACAAGTTGAAAAAATATTTAGTTTAAAATAAACATATAAAAAAATTAATGTCATAATCTTCTACGTCCTCGACCTCGTCCTCGACGGTGCTATACAAGCTCCTCCTCATGATCTGCCTCTAGCTCTGGTTGTGGCTCTGACTCGATATGTGGCTTTATCTCCGGCTCTGGCTCCGACTCCGACTCAGCATAAGTAATAGATGGTTCAACACGAGTTGACTGATGTCGTCTATAATATAAAATCCAATCTGGCTAAGCTACATGTGCAGTAACGGGAAATGATGAACCTGGAGGAGAGTTATACGCTGCTGATGAAGATGAAATATCAAGGAATGAAGAGTGTATCGATTGTGTTTGAGCAGCCTCGTCGATAGGATAATCTCTACGAACATCCGTAATTACCGACTGAAGGAGTGGCAAGCTACGAATGACATCATCAGACTCCCTAATCACCGACTGATATGCTGCTAATAAGGCCTCACTCGAAGTATAGGTGTTAATTGCATCAGACAAATGCGCATGCGTACGTCGAACTAGATGAAGTTACAAAAAAATAAATTAAATATTAGATAAATAATTAATAAGAAATAAGAAAATAATAAATACCTTAATTAACAAGGTTGTACTTACTAGAGCTGCCTCAGACGCTCCCCTAGGCTGATATGTCATCTCTTCTACATCTTCGTGTGATAAAATATATCATCGTGTAATCGGTAAATACCACTGTATATAAGCACTACGAATATCTTGCAATGTCGTAGTCATCTCCCCTCTAATAACAGTGGCTCTCCTATCCTCCCATCGAGCAATATATGATGCATAATGTAAAGTCCAATCGGTAATATAGCGGCCCTGTCAAGTGATGCAATGGACAAACTCGACGGTAGACGGTAGGACCCCTTCCTCTAGGCTAAATTGGAGCATTACCCGATCTGGCACATACATGTCTACTTACACCTCTCGACCGTCAGTACATAGAGGAGGTAATGCAGCCAACACGTCCTCTGAGTATGGCTGCCAAATAACCTATACAATATATAAAGATAATTTAGTTTATATAACAACGAAATTTTTTAAAATCATTACAAAAAAAGTTCAACATGGCAATAAAATTACCTAATATGGCCGCTGGTGGTCTAACTCCCCTTTGTACAATCGGAGGACTTCTTATGGATTTTCGATTCTCTTTTTCTAAACATTCCACTTTAAGGAGTTAAATTTTAAAAATGAGTTCAGCATATATACATAAAACATTGCTAAAAAAAGTAAGTGTTAAACATAAATATAGCCTACCTCGCCCCTAATGGAGCACCATCGACTAAGCGACCCGTCTCAACACTTAGTCGTCCGATGTGTAAATGCTCACACGACCATAGCTATGTCAGAAAATATGATAACAAATATTAAATAAAATTAAAGAATTATACGTAACGAAAACACTATTTAAAGTTACGTAATTATTTACCTAAAGAAGGGTCAGACAGCTTGCAATACCCGAGGTTATGGCTTGACATGCTTTTCCTAACTCTCGGTATAAAAATACAAGAGTAGCACTACCCTATGAATAAGTAACCGCCATGTCAAAGTCTGTAAAGAGGGAGAGATATGACACATGTACATGGCTGCTCGTGGTATCCGCAAATATCGTGGCTCAAAGTAAATGTAATAGATTGGCTCGTGCATGCTGCTCGATAACCATCTCCGTAGCATCGGCTAAGAGCTCTTGAAACTCCTACAAGTGTCATTGTAGGTTCACTCGGCTACCACGCATCACTGTAGTAGGAGGAGCTCTACCAAAGAGTTTAACTAATATAACCACATGACCTCCTCTTGTCGTGCATGTCACCGGATGTCCATTGATGTGAAGTCTTAATAGAACTGCCACTTCCATGAGAGTGATGGACATCTCTCCATATGATAAATGAAACGTCTGTGTCTCCCTCTATCTCTCAACGAGAGCTGTAAATAAAGGCTGATCGAGACAGACATACTGTAGATGAATGAAATGTCAAAATCCCGCTCGCTCGATATAGGGTAGCATACGCTCATCTATGGGCCAATGGCGGATATATTTAAAATATTTGGTGCATTCAAGGCACCTGGGGTCCTATAATAAATTTTAAAATTATAACATAGCGTACTATATCGTCTAAAAAATAAAACAAATTTTAAAAATAGTTATCATACCTCTCCCCTCCAAATAGCAGCCGACCTATGTGACTCCTGCTATACGAGTAAAGAAGCGTCAATCGAGCCTGACCCAAAACAAGGCTCTGCATGATCCATGTGATATGCAGAAAATTAAGATCATATCATTAATCGTATAGAACATATGCTCATACCTAAAATAAAGAATAAATAAAGAGAGTGATTATATGTTTACCAATTAACAGAAGGGTTTATATATGATTTACTATTGTGCCCACTTTGTTTACACCTCCCACATTTATATCCACTTCTACCATCTCTCTCCAAAGTTCTACGGTCCATTGAATTCATAATCTAAACAGACCGTGGTCAATTGGGTTGCCTTGTTGTTATCGGAGGGTATAACACAAAAGGTATATCCCTCTGCCAATACTCCCGACCACGAGGAGAATAAAATTCTGCCGAGTACATATTTTCATAAGTAGATATGTAAAATATTGATGAATGTATCAGCTCTCACCGCTTTACCCACACGGCGTTAAGGTGCAAGCAAGGATTACAATAAACCTGAGGGATGTTGCACATACAAGTAAGCATCGCCTCATTTACCATAACCTTTCGGCCACGAATTGACGTCACTTTGTACTGACCCCTGTTGATCCTATTAACTATATACTCCTTAATTTTTCTTGTTTGCTCTCTCAATATCGCTTCCACTCTGGGAGTATACGGGGCGGCCATTACAGATGTGGCAAAAGATCATTTAACAAAAAAATTTATGACCTGATAAAAAATAGCGGACACTAAAGCCTATATGGGTAATCCTCGTGCCCCCTTCAAAACGTTATTTAAACTTTCAGGTATATTTGTAGTCATCATGCCAAATGTCATAAAACTACTGTGGGTAAGGGACCACTGTGCAGGATGCAATTCTCCTCCTAAGAGGAAATGTTTTGCCCTATGACTCACTTGACTAATTAAGTCCATTTTATCATCAAACTTTTCTACTGTAAGTGCACAAGTTACTGCCCCAATCAAGTCCGTTATTGTATCATTTTTGAACTTATTAAAATTTATTTTTATGTGACGGATGTAATAACGATAGTGGGACAGAGGCTCGAGAAGAACCTCAGGCATGACATTCTATAGCCCCTTATGTCGATCTGAAATAATGACGATGTTCGTCATGCCCATCAGTACATGATCCCTCAGTTCCATTAAGAATCATTTCTAATTGTCTTCATCTTCCTTCCCGACAAGCCCTAATGATAGAGGAAATAACCCATTGCTTCTATTTGTAGCCGTTACAGCAATAAGAGCACCAGGATATCTGTAATACAAGTGAGTGTCATCAACACTAATCACAGGGATGCAATGTCAAAACCCCAGTATAGACAACCCAAATCCCCAAAATAACCGCATAAATCTCCTACATATGCCACCATCTGCATGATGTATTTTAACATCCTCTAAGTGGTAGTAAGTGTCAGGATTCGCTTCTTGCACCGCCCTTAGGTACATTGGCAACAATTAATATGATTCCACTAAATCCTCATAAATAGCCTTGATCGTCATATTCCTTACTGCCCATGCTTTCTTATAAGATATGTTAACATGAAACCTCTCCTTTATTCTCTAAATAATATCCCCTAGTGTGAAACTTAATTCGGCTTAGATAGCGGACATTATGACCTTCGAAATAAAGGAGGCACTGCACTGCCTATGATATGTGCTAAGCTAGGCATTCCGACATGTGTGGTCACCTTTGTATGTCTTTAATTTAAAGTACCCACCACCCATTTTTATTGAGCTATGAACTCTCTAAGGCAAGTGCTATTAATGCACTTCACTATATACTCTGACAAATTTGTTCGTAGAACCTTATATTCGACATAATTTTGAATGGAACTCCTAAAAGGTTGTAACAAATGCTTCTTTATTTTCCAAGATGCGGCCAACAAATAACTCATCTTCGTTTTGTTGGTTCATATCCAATGTAGAGTTAACTGTCGCATCTATCTCCTCATCTATTATGTGTGCATAGAGTGGCTTCTCATCATAGTATGGCGGCTCTTCATCATCCATATTCATATCATTTACCATAATAACATTGTCTACCACATCATCCCCCTCGCCGTCAATCATATGTTGGCACTTTCTTCACCCCTAACCCCTTCTTCATTCATGTCAGAATCTTCTCCACTTACTTCGTCAATATTATCTTCACCTTCATTAGCTTCATTTTCATCAATACTTTCGTCCTAGACATATGCCCCCTATATATAAACATTACATATGTATTAAATTTCATATGCCTGAAGCTGTTATATTCATTTATAAATATATATTTCACCTTTGATTAGATGGTCCAGCATCAGTATGACCAACATACATGTAGGGGTAATTAATGTTCATCGAACTTTGAGTTCCATACCATGCACCGCCTTAAGACATTTTAAAGCTAAATGGCTCGTGTGCATGCGTTGTGGACCTTCCATATTACACACAAAATTTAAATTTTAGCTAAATATATTTTATTAATAATTAGAAGATTCAAAACATATTCACAACTCAATAAACATTACCTCTAATTAGGTCCACTTCCATCATAAATAGGGACAGACGACCTATGACGTTCATTTGAAGCTATTGTCCTTCTTCGTCATCCACTGGCATTTGCATATGCCTTTCATTGTTAAAATTTCTATCCGACCTCCTGTGTGAACTCCTGTGAGACCTTCTATGCGAGCTCCTATGTGAACTACATTGTCTTTCACTAAGCACTCGGGCATTTTTTCGAGAAAAAAACTTGAAAGAAATTACGTGACGCGAGTGGTGAAACATAAAACTCATTAATGCATCATCATTTATACATATTAGTGTCATTCTCGATCTATATAACGGAATATTACATTTGATAGTAATTTTCCATAATCTTCGATCCCACCTAACCTTGCTTGCTATTTGCATCTCAAATTCATCATATGTAAATGATTTCTTAATTAATAATCCTTCTGTGTGTCCGTCATAGTTAAGTAAAAAACTAACCATTTATTTTGTCATCTCTATTAACTTAATTCATAAACAATAAATCAAATTAATATTAGATTAAGCCACAGACTAAAAGTCTAAATCAAAATAAACATAAGTAGATAAATAATCATTTCACAGCAACCTAAATGTATCTACAAAAGAAGTCAAAAAATATTAAACTTCTTCAAAGATTACATCTACCCTACTAATAAAAATATTAAACTATTACTAACAATAACTCTATATAAAAACAAAACTCCACTAAGATGCATAATATGGTTCATGATCTCGTAATTAAATAATAGTTAACTTGGATTATTCAATTTTGACTTTATGATTATGCTTCTTGTATATCTTGTTTGTTTCTTGCACCAAATTATGAAAAACTACTTTTTTAGATTTAATTAATTTTTCTACTTTTTTCAGTTCACAATTGAACATTCGCGGGAGCAAAAATACACTAAATTAGTTGTCATATGAAGCATATATATGAGGTGAAGCTACTCATAAACTATATTAAAATGCAAACTTTAGAGCAATGAATATGAAACACAGAACCAATTGGCAAAAATCTCGAAGTTAGCCCATAATTGTAGGTAAATAATTTGTTAGGTATTAAACTGACATAAAACTGCATTGACAATTCCCCAACAACGTAAGGTATTAACGGACTGACATTACCTTCAAAACATCAGACACAATCATATTCATATGTAATCACTATCTGATAATGAGATAGTGATTGATTACTAACTATTACTGATGTAATATATTTTACACAGATTTACCAACTATTATTGAATGAGTTGACGCGTATTTGAGACATCTAATCATATATTTTCAAAACATTATACCTTTAACTGATCTAAAACCCTACTGTACCAAATCCCTAACTTAAAATTAGAGGGAAATACCCAGAATTAAAGTAGAGGACGGGATCGGCGGCGGGGCGGATGACAGGAACCGGAGGCAAAAACGTCTAGAAGAGGAACGATCGAGCGAGGACAGAAAATGACTAGAGGCAGAGGCGGAGGCATCAGATAAATTAAGATGATTTTGTCATTTAGAAGGACGAAATCAACTGACGCTGATTTCATCCTTCAAAACGACAAAATCATCTTCGGCCGAAATGTGCTAAGTGTGGCAATTTTGTCCTTTAGCTTAAGTTGATTTTGTCATTCTAAACGACGAAATTGGGTCTAAGTCATTTTAAACCAATTTCGTCCTTTAGAAGGACAAAATCAACTTAAACCCGATTTCATCTATCTAAATGACGAAATCATCTAAAAAATTTAAAAAAAAAAACCACGCAGGCGGCTGGCGCCTTCATGGCAAAAAGGAACATCACTTTGAGAAATATTTTGCAAGGTGGCCTAAAATAATGATTAAATTTTTTAAATTTTTATTTAAATAATTTTCCCTAAAAAAAGTTCAAAATTTTAGACCCTTTAAAGGCAAGAAAACAGCAGTACGTTAAAAAAAGTAGAAGAAAGAAAAAGCAGTAGATGATTTAAACCAAACATAAACACAATCAATCAACATGCACACTGAAACTGACAGAGTTAAAGTGACCAAGATGAATAAAATTAAAAAAAAATATGTGCATAAAAGTAAAAATTATTTCAATAATATTAAAAAAATTACTAATTTGGACCACTTTAGGAAATATTTCCCAAAGTGGTGCTCCTTTTTGCCACGCAGGCGCCAACCAACTAGCTGGCACCTGTGTTGCTTCTTTTTTGTTTTTTAGTTGATTTCATCCGTTAGAAGGACGAAACCAGGTCAAGTTATAATATTGTTGAACCAGTTTCGTCCTTTAGAAAGACGAAATCAACTTAAGCTAATTTTGTCCTTCTAACGGCCAAAATCGCGACACTTAACCACTTTCGCAGTAAACAAGACGAAATCACATATACACTTATTTCGTCCTTTAGAATGATAAAATCAAGTTATTTTTTTTAAAGATCTGTTTTAAACTAAATTTAACACATGTCCATGTTCATGCATTCCACACATTTCATTTCATTCCACACATTTCATGCATACCAAAGATAACATTAAAGTTATTGACATCATCGAATGAAAACAAACATAAAATATAAATGTTTATCAAATATATTACACACAATGGGAGAAAATATTTAGTTGAAAATAAACATAAAGCAACGCAAATGTCACAATCTCCTATGTCCTCGACCTTGGCCGCGACGGTGCTATGCGATCTCCTCCTCATGATCTGCCTATTCCGGCTCTGGCTGTGGCTCAGGCTCCGGATATTGCTCTAGCACTAGCTCCGGCTCCGCATAAGTAATAGATAGTTCAACACGAGTTGGCCGATGTCGTCTATAATATAAAATCGGCTCTGCCTGAGCTATATGTTCAATGACTCCAAATGATGAACATGGATGAGAGCTATGCGCTGCTGATGACGATGGAATATCATGGAATAAAGAGTGAGTAGGTTGTGTCTGAGCGGCCTCGTGGACAGGATAATCTCTAGGGACATCCGTAATCACCGACTGAAGTAGTGGCAAGCTATGAATAACGTCATCATGCTCCCTAATCACCGACTGACATGTTGCTCATAAGTCCTCACTCGAAGTATAGGTGTTAATTGCGTCAGTAAAATACGTATGCGTATGTTGAGCTAGATGAAGCTATCAAAAAATAAATTAAAAATTAGATAAATAATTAATAAGAAATAAGAAAATAATGTGCCTTAATTAACAACTTTATACTTACCAAAGTTGCCTCAGACGCTCCCCTAAGCTGATATATCATCTCCTCTATATCATCGCGGGGCAAAATATATCATCGTGTAATCGGTAAATACCACTGTATATGCGCTACGCACATCTCGCGATGTCATAGTCATCTCCCCTCCGATCCTCCCATCAAGCAATATATGACGCATGATGTAATGTCCAGTCGGTAATATGGCGACCCTGTCGAGTGATGCGATGGATATACTCAACAGGAGACGGTGGGACCCCTTGTTCCAGGTTAAACTGGAGCATTACCTGATCTGGCACATACATCTTTACTATCTCGTAACATATTAATGGAGTTCGAGATAGCCACATGTCTCGACCGTCAGTACATAGAGGAGGTAAGGCGGCCAATACTTCCAGTAAGTACGGCTGCTAAATAACCTATACAATATATAAAGATAATTTAGCTTAAATAACGATAATATTTTTTTATAAATACTACAAGAAAAGTTCAACACATAAATCAAAATTATCAGATATGGCCGTTGGTGGTCTAACTCTTCTATGTACAATCGAAGGACTCCTTGTGGATTTTTTGTTCTCTTTCTCCGAACATTCCACCTTAAGGAGTTAAATTTAAAAAATGAGTTCAGCAAATATATATGAAACGATTCTAAAATAATCAAGTGTTAAACAAAAATAAAGCTTACCTTGCTCCTAATGGAGCACCCTCGGCTAAGCGACCCATCTCAGCACTTAGTCGTTCGACGTGTAAATGCTCTCACGACCATAGCTATGTCAGAAAATAAAATATGAACATATTAACTAAAATTAAAGAATTATACATGAAAAAAACTATTTAAAGTTATAAATCCATTTACCTGAAGAAGGGTCAGGCAGCCTGCAATCCCCGAGGTCATGGTCTAACATGTTTTCCCTAACTCTCAGTATAAAAACGCAAAAGTGGCACTACCCCATGAATATGCACCCACCATATCGAAATCCTCAAGGATGGAGAGATAGGCCACATGTCCATTACTACTCGTGATATCCGCAAATATCGTCGCTCCAAGTATATGTAAAAGATATGCTTGTGCATGTTGCTCGATAACTACCTCTGTAACATCGGTTGGGAGCTCTCGAAACTCCTGTAAGAGCCATCGAATGATCACTCGGCTACCACGCATGAATGTAGCAGGAGGAGCTCTACCAAAAAGTCTAACTAATATATCACCATGAGCTCTTCCTGTTGTGCCCGTCACCGCATTGCTATCGATGTGAAGTCCTAATAGAATTCTACATCCATGAGAGTGATGGACATCTCTCCATAGGGCAAATGGAACGTATGTGTCTCCCTCCATCTCTCAACAAGAACTGTCAATAGAGGCCGATTGAGACGGACGTATCTAAGATGAATGAAATGCCCAAATCCCGCTTGCTCAATATAGGGCAGCATATGATCATCCACTGGCCAATAACAGAGATACGTAAAGTGTTTGATGCACTCAAGGCACCCAGAGTTCTATAATAAATAGATTGATTATAACCCATCATACTATATCGTAAAAAAAAATGAAACAAATTTTAATAAGAGTTATCATACATCTCCTCTCCAAATAGCTGCTGACCTATGTGTCTCTTGATGTGAAAGTACAAAAGCATTAATCGGGCCTGGCCTGTAAGATGGATCTGCATGATCCATATGATCAGTGGACGGAGAATTAAGATCACATCATTATTCGTCAGGAACATTTTTATCATACCTAAAATAGAGAATAAATAAATAGAATGATTATATGTTTACCAACCAACAGGAGGATTTCTACATGCTCTACTATTGTGCCCACTTTGTTTACACCTCCCGCATTTATATCCTCCTCTACCATCTCTCTCCATCGTTCTACGGTCCATTATATTCCTAATACGAACAGACCGTGGGCGACCGGGTTGCCTTGTTGCTATCGAAGGGTACAACACAAAAGATATATCCCTCTCCCAATACTCCCGACCACGAGGAGAATTAAATTTTGTGGAGTACACATTTTTATAAGTGGACGATGTGTAAAACAGTGATGCTTGTATCGGCTCCCACCGCTTTGCCCACACGGCAATAATATGAGTGCAAGGATAACCATAAACCTGAGGGATGTTGCATGTACAAGTATGCATTCTCGCAATTACCATAACCTTCCGGCCACGAATAGACATCACTTCATATTGACCGTTGTTGATCCTATTAACTATATACTCCCCAATTTTTCTTGTTTATTCTCTCATTATCGCTTCCACTTTAGGAGTATACAGGGTAGCCATGGCAAATGCGGCAAACGATCGTTTAATGAAGAATTTTAAGACCCCATAAAAAATAGCTGACACTAAAGCCTGCATGGGTAATCCTCGTGCCCCCTTCAATACGTTATTTAAACTTTCGATTATATTTGTAGTCGTCATGTCAAATGTCCTACAACCACCGTGGGCAAGGGACCATTGTACAAGATGCAATTCTCCCCCTAAGAGGAGATGTTTTGCCCTATGACTCTCCTGACTAATCAAGTCCATTTTAGCATCAAACTTTTTAACTGTAAGTGCACAAGCTGCTGCCCTAATCAAGTCCGTCAATGTATCATTATTAAACTCCTTAAAATTTACTTTTATGTGACGGATGCAATAACGATGGTGGTACAGAGGCTCGGGAAGAACATCAGGCATGGCTTTTTGAAGCCCCTTATGCCGATCTGAAATAATAACGATGTTCGTCATGCCCATCAGTACATGATCCCTCAGTTCCATTAAGAACCATTTCCAATTGTCTCCATCTTCCTTCCCGACAAGCCCGAATGCTAAAGGAAATAACTCATTATTTTCATCTATAGCCGTTTATCACGGCCCTAGCCATCCCAAGGTGCCATGCGGCACTCGCAAGGCCAAATAGCCGAGCGAGTAAGCTTTTCTTCGTCAAGGTCCTGGCTTCGTGTCATTCAACCCAAGCAACGAACTCGTCCCATAAGCGGCATGATAGCTAGCAAGGCAATGAGCCTTCGTTGCCATCCGGATCAGCCTGTTGCAAGGCTAGGCATCATACCAACAGCTTGTCCATTAAGCTCACCATGTCCCTCCCTATATAGCATAAGAGATTTATGGTGTTTCTCTGGAGTGGCAACCAAAGTGGCCGTACGGGCATGGTATGTCTAAATTTTACGAAACTACCCGAGAACACTCCCAAGGACCCTCTAACACTATATAAGGAGGGGAAATCTAAAGATTCCAAATATGTGCTAGCTGGCTATGTGTCCCAACATAGCCAACTATGTGTACGCATCGTTGCGGCATTTCTGCGCAACGTTGCGCACACATTGTTGCGCAACGTTGCGGGCCTTCCCCACAATGCCTGCACACATGATATGCAATACTAAAGGCAGTTCCCATAATGCATGCACACCTCGTATACAACACTTTCCCACGTGTGTGCGCCCCAGCACGTGTCACGGGTAGTCCGCTCCGCTACCCCGTGACACGTTGTAGCCATAAGAGCACCAAGATATCTGTCATACAAGTGAGTGACATCAATACCAATCATAGGGATGCAATGTCGAAACCCTACTATAGACAGCTCAAATGCCCAAAACAACCGTATAAATCTCCTACAAGTGCCACCATCTACACGAGGTACTACAACATCCTCTAAGTGGTAGTAGGTGTCAGGATTTGCTTCTTACACCGCCCTTAGGTACATTACCAACAATTTATATGATTCCACTCAATCCCTATATATAGCCTTAATCGTCATATTCCTTCCTGCCTATGCTTTCTTATAGGATATGTCAACGTGATATTTCTCCTTCATTCTTTAAATAATATCCCCCAATGTAAGAGCTAATTCAGCTTTGATAGCGGGCATTATGACCTTCAAAATAAAGGAAGGCACTACACAGCCTATGATCTAAGCTAAGCTGGGCATTCCGACATGTGTGGTCACCTTTGTACATCTTTAATTTAAAGAACCCTCCACCCCTTTTTACTAAGCGATGAACTCTCCAAGGGCAAGTACTATCAATGCACTTCACTATATACACTGAAAAATTTGTTCCTACAACCTTATATTCGACATGATTTTAAATAGAATACTTCTGCAAGGCTGTAACGAATGCTTCTTTATTCTCAAAGATGCGGCCAACATATAACTTATCTTCATTTTGTTAGTCCATATCCATAGCAGAATTAATTGCCGCATCTATCTCCTCATCTGTGATGTGTGTATAAAATGACTCCACTTCATAGTATGACAGTTCTTCATCATCCACATTCATATCATTTGCGACAATAGCATTATTTACCGCATCATCCCCCTCGCCGTCAACCATTTGTTGAGCGCTTTCTTCACCTCTGACCTCTTCTTCGTTCATATCTGAATCTTCTCCACTTCACCAATATTATTTTTACCTTCATTAACCTCATTTTTCATCAATATCTTTATTGTAGATATATACCCCCTACATAAGAACATCGCATATGTATTAAATTACATATGCTATGCCTAAAAATGTTATATTCATCTATGGATATAAATTTCACCTTTGATTAGATTGTCCAGCATCGATATAACCAACATACGTGTAGGGGTAATGAATACCCATCGAATTTTGAGTTCCATACCATGCACCGCCTTGAGACATTTCAAAGCTAAATGACTCGTGTGCATGTGTTGTAGACTTTCTATATTACACACAAATAAAATTCAAAATTTAGCATCCTATATTTTATTAATAATTATAAAATTCAAAAAAAGATTTATAACTTAATAAACCTTACCTCCAATTCGGTCTGCTTCCATCGTAAATAGGGGCAGGCAACCTATGACACATATTTAAAGCTACTATCATAGATAAATTTCCTTCTTCGTTGTCCACCGGCATTTTCATATGCATTTCATTGTTCACATTTCTATCTAAGATTCTGTGAGAGCTCCTATGTGAACTACTTTGCCTTTCACTAGTCACTCCGGCCTCTTTTTCGAGAAATAACTCGAAAAAATTTTGTGACATGAGTAGTAAAACATAAAACCCATTGATGTATCATCATTTATACACATGAGTATCATTCTCGTTCCATATGACAGAATATTACATTTTATAGTAATTTTCCATCTACTTCGATCCAACCCAACCTTACTTGCTACATGCATCTCAAATTCATCAAATGTAGACGATTTCTTAATTAATAATCCCTCTATGCGTCTGTCGTAGTTAATTAAAGAACTAACAATTTCTTTTACCATCTCTATTCACTTAATTCATAAACAATAAATTAAAATAATATTAGATCAAACAATTTCTCTATACCTATTGATTGAAATATTAAACTATAGACTAACCAGTCCCTAAACTTTAGAAAATATTACTATGTTAATTTAATAAATCTAATTAGTACAAGTCCGGGCACACACAATCAAGGCCCTAACAATTAAATCTTTAAACACACAAAATTTATAAGATGAACTAATAAAATTTCATAACAATTTAATCTTTAAGTACACAAAATTATTTTTTAGGACTAACATAACACAAGAAGATCACTAAAATCTAACAATTTAATCTTTAATGCATACATTACGAAATATTACAAAATTCACAATCAATACTATAACAATTGAATCTTTAAGCACACAATATTCCTAAGATGAACTAACAAAATTCGCAAACAATTAAATCTTTAAGTACACAAAATCATTTTTAAGGACTAACATAACATAAGAAGATCCCTAAAATCTAACAATTGAATATTTAAGGCATACATTACGAAAAATCACAAATTTCCCTTACAATATTAAATGTATCAAACCCCTAAATTAAAACTAGGGCAAAAAAACATTACCTAAATTGACTTGGCGGACTCGGCGGCAATCAAAAGAATGCTCAATCGAGGCTGAGCGAATGAAATAAAGGCTAAGGTGGACGAAATTTGCTTCGAAGCGGAAGGAATAGACGAAATTAGCTTAAGTTGATTTCGTCCTTCTCGGTTCAACAATATTATAACTTGACCCGGTTTCGTCATTTAGAAGGACGAAATCAACTTAAAGCTGATTTCATCCTTCTAACGGACATAATCAACAAAAAAAATAAAATAAAAAAACCACGCAGGGCTGGTACCTGCCTGTATTGCAAAAAGGAGCACCACTTTGGGAAATATTTCCCAAAGTAGTCCAAATCAGTAATTATTATTTTTTTAATATTATTTAAATAATTCTCCCTTCATAAAATTAGAATACCCCAATTAGATCAGCCGCCCTTATAAAAGTATTTACAAGATTGTGCAATCAAAGTAGAAAAAAAGTTCAAAATTTTAGACCCTTTAAAAGCAAGAAAACAATAGTACTTTAAAAAAACGCAAAAAAAATCCAGATGCACGGGCAGCCTATCCATGAAAAACTAACAAAATAGCCTAAAGACTGCATAGTATTGATAAATAGAAACCAACATTTCGACTTCCTACTTCCCCCACATTCATTCTTACTTAAAAAGAAACAGCATCTCACATGTTCGCCACCAACAAACAAGAAAAAGAGCAATCATTTCAATGAATGAACATACCCAAAATGCGGAAACAACCACTGAAATAACTCACTCAAAACCCTAGTTCCAAAGAAGAAAGATAGTAGGGCAGCCAAAAATCGCTGAGATTTGAACAAAATAACATCAACATCAACATGAGCAGAAACAAACAAAACCTTATCCTCATTTCATGCAGAGAAATGCAAAAAAAAAGGCTAAAATGATGGCAAAGGGTGTACCAATTCCGACAGCCAGGGAGCAATGAGGAGCTTGATCAGTGAGGGAGATTGAGAAAAAATTGGAGAGAGAAGTTTTAGAGGGGGCTCCAGAGAAGTCTGAGTGCAGAAGCAGAAGGGCCAAACCCGATGCTTGGAAATAAAGTTTCGAGATGGTGGGAGGGTTGGGAAATAAATCATGTTTTTCCACCTTCTTTTCCAGGGGTAGGAAAATAAAATTTCTAATATTTTAATTTTCTAGAACCCCTAACTAGTTGCAATATCATTTTCTAGGAAAATTTATTTTCTGACTATTTTTTCCAGGACCACAAACGAGCCCTTAGTTATTTCAGCAATGAAGTTTCCTTGGTAGTCTAAATAAAGATTATGTAAATTGTTGATTTGGTTCTTTAACTTAAAGTTAGCATCCAAAAGCCCTTAGTACTTTAATATGTGGTTAGCAGCATTTTTCCCATGGTTGAATTAAAGAAATGGCCAACACACTAAAAATCAAGATTTTAGTAAGGGATGAAAACAACAAATAATGAGTAACATCCACCAAACTAAATGTGTGAGCCTCCATAAAACTCCCATAAGAATAACTTATATGTACTTTCGGAGCTACTTGTTATGAAATTTAGCAAAGTCAATAACTTCAAAGGACCATATCAATTCAAACCATGGTTAAGAATGTCAAACACAAACATTTAGGAATATAACTTTAAATATAACATAGGATAAAAATTGCAACAAACATACCTCTAATAATTTCCAATCCCACCCATTCTAACGCTATGTATTGAGTATACCTGAAGCAATAGATAAAACCAAGCATTTATTATCTTAGAGACCAACGGTTTATCAAAGGACAAGGATGCACGAATGTTATAATAACATTCAAAGGAGAAAATTGATGTGAAAATGGCCAAGTGCATGGAGTTATATATAGTAAATGAAAACTAGCATGATTATGGAAAATACACAATCATTTCCTTTCATTTAGAGTAAACTAAGATGAAGGCACAAATAATAACATGAGCAGCGAAGCTCCAAAGCAGGAAAACGTACTCATTAGCATAACCCAATTTTAAGCTATAGACATGTGAATTGAGGGTTGAAGGCTACAATAAAAAAATTAAGTTTTGAAGAGAAAACACATTATAGTAAAAAATATTCAAACACGTTAAAGCTAAGATGATCAAGAAACTTAAACCTGCAAAAAGAAATGGATCCATATGGGAAAAGTGGTTATATTGATTTGAATCATAAAAAATAGAAGACAAGGACCTTATGGAAAAAATACGCACAAGATCGAATCATAGACTAATAAGGACAAGATAAAATATAAAAGTTGATGTTCCAACCTATCCAAAACACCATAACAGGGAAAGCTTTGTAGTAGCCTCTAGGGCTTGCATAACTATGTGTTTCCATTTGAGTAATGTTGTCTTTGCCATAGACAACCTTCCCACCAATCATAAAAATCAGATAAAATAAGACACAACCCATAGATAGCAAAAAGAAATGATCTACACATTTTAGGTACTACATCTTCAAGCATGCAGCATATTCCAAAGCAGAACTGATGGTAAAACAAACGAAACAAAGAAAGGCAAAGTAAAATGGAAACCAAATTGGAAATGGGTGAATGAAAACAAGACAAGATAGCATCTTACCATCAACTTCAAGCGGGATCACTACTCACACATTTTTGAGGAGCACAGTGAAAGTTTTTTCCACAGTCCACTGGTGAACTCATTAGGTTTGCTCCAGTAGCAAGATGCGTTTGTTGTGAATCCTTTGTAATGGTTGTAAAACTTCTTCAAAGTTGTGACTACTAACTAGAGCAGTATAAGTTTGAACATTAAATATGTATAGTTGTTTAGTGTTAAGGGATGGTCATAAACTTACAGTCAATTAGATAGAAAAATCAATTATCATCCTACATACAACACAATGCCAAACAATATTGTGTCCAATACCTTCTCTAACACTTCTAATGTAGAAAATAAAAAATCATGCAAATACTACAATTTTCCAAAAAAGTTAGCTAAACAAATTTTAACGTACAATATGTTTTCAATTGAGCAGCAACCAATGCAATTACTTAGTTTTAAATAACGCATAATCACACACTTATTCCTTTAAATTTTCCACTTATTCTTATTCTTCATGGATTACTGAGATTATCTCACCAAACAAAGAAAAGCAAGGTTTATAATATTATATAGGGAAAATTATTAAAATAATAATTAAAAAAAATATTTACCAAAATAAACCACTTTGAAAAATATTTCCTAAAGTGATATTCCTTTATGCCATACAGGCACCAGCCAAGCAGCTGACGCCAACATGGTTTTTTTTTTAATTTTTAAGTTTATTTCGTCATTTAGAACGACGAAATTAGTTTCAAAACGATTTCGTCGTTTTAAACAACGAAACCGTTTGTAAATTGACCCGGTTTTGTCATTCTGAACAACGAAATCAACTTAAGCTAATTTCGTCGTTCTAAACGACAAAACTGCCACACTTAACCCATTTCGACCGATTCGTCCTTAGCTCTCGGCAACAACACTGATTTCGTCGTTCTAAACTGCGAAATCAAAATAAATTTTTTAAAACTAATTTTATCACATGTCCCTGTTCATTCATTCAAAACATGCACAATACATACACGACTTCATTCATCACAAGTAATGTCATAATCTCCTACGTCCTCAACCTTGTCCTCGACCTCGATGGTGGTGTATGACCTCCTCATGATCTACCTCTAGCTCGGGTTGTAGCTCTGGCTCTAGCTCGGGCTACGACTCCAGGTCCAACTCCTGCATATAAACATCGAATATGTATTAAATTTCGTAAGCCTAAAAAAGTTGAATTCATTTATAAATATATATTTCACCTTTGATTAGATGGTCCAGCATTGGTATGACCAACATACGTGTAGGGGTAATGAAGGCCCATTGAACTTTGAGTTTCATACCATGCACTACCTTGAGACATTTGAACGCTAAATGTCTTGTATGTATGTGTCGTAGACCTTCCATATTATACACAAAATCTCAAAATTTAGCTAAACGTATTTTCATTAAAGGATAATAAGATTTAAAACGTATTCACAACTAAATCAACTTTACCTCCAATTAGGTCCACTTCCATCATAAATAGAGGCAGACGACCTATGACATTCATTTAAAGCTACTGTCATAGATAAATTTTCTTCTTCTTCATCGTCCACCAGCATTTGCATATGCCTTTCATTGTTCACATTTCTATCCGAGCTCTTGTGTGAGCTTTTGTGAGAGATCCTATGTGAACTACTTCGCCTTTTAATAGTCACTCGGGCCTCTTTTTCGAGAAATAACTCGATAAAAATTTTGTCACATGAGTGATAAAACATAAAAGTCATTGATTAATCATCATTTATGTTCATTAGTATCAGTCTCGATCCATAGGACGGAAGATTACATTTGATAGTAATTTTCCATCTTCTTCGATCCAACCCAACCTTACTTGCTACGTGCATCTCAAATTCATCAAATGTAGACGGTTTCTTCATTAATAATCCTTCTATGCATCTGTCGTAATTAATGAAAAAACTAACTATTTCTTCTGCCATTTCTATTCAATTAATTCATAAATAATAAATTAAATTAATATTAGATTAAACAAACCAATACTAACATCTACCCTAACCAATATATTTTTAAAATATATACGGATGGAAACTAATAGATTTACCAAGTATATAAGCATATCATAAAGACTTTATATTAATGAGTAAATTTTTTAATCAATAAAATTACACAATTAATGTGATAACACATGCAATGTCACAAGCCATATAAGCCGTAAAAAAACACTAAAGCCCCTCGACAAAAAATGCTCAATTTTAACTAAATCATCCAAATCACACATTACACCAAAATACTGAATTAATATAGAGTTCAGAAGTTACTTACCAACACCGAAACAACCTAGAGCAATACTTTCGTAAGAGGCAAAATACAAAACCTAGACACGTAGCAAATATTTAATTTAAGCACAGACTTTACATCAAGATATTTTTAAACTAATTATTTAACAAAATAAAGAATTAGGGTACCACGGATTAGGTGCGAAATGGGCGCAAGTACGATGGCGGCCAACGGAGAATGTTGTGGGAATAAGAAAGCAGGATCGGTGGGACTGGCGGCGGCCTGGACGTTAGCAAAGGCGGCGGAGTTAAACAGAAAATGTTGTGAGACTGGCGGCGGGCTGGACGTTGACGATGGGATTGGCGGCGGGCCGGACGTCGGCAGAGGCGGCGGAGCAAAAAACGACTGGATGAATGACTGAAAATACGACCGGAGGCGGAGCAGATTTGTGGCTATAACAATGATGATTTCGTCATTCTGAACGACAAAATCAACATTTAGAACGACGAAATCAGTATTGTTGCTGAGATCAAAGGACGAAATGGGACAAGTGTGGCAGTTTCATCGTTCAGAACGACGAAATCAGCTTAAGTTGATTTTGTCGTTCAGAACGACGAAACCGAGTCAACTTACAAACGGTTTCGTCGTTTAGAACGACAAAATTGTTTTCAAACCAATTTCATCATTCTAAACGACGAAATCAACTTAAAAATTAAAAAAAAAACCACGCTGGCGCCAACTGCTTGGCAAAAAGGAACACACTTATTTCCCAAAGTGGTCTATTTTGATAAATATTTTTTTAAATTATTATTTTAATAATTTTCCCTATTATATATGACACACTCTTAAAGATATGCTGGTAATTTATTAAGTATTATGCAAGAAATAAAAAGTATGAGAAATTCAGTCATAATACAGTTTACCAATTTAAAAGCACAGGTAGTCATGCACAATTACCACCTGATACACTTCAAAAATATAGGGAGCCTCATGCATGCTGAAAATCAAATGCTACAAGGGAATAAAATGCATGCAAATTTTGGTGCGATATAATCATAATTATGAGTGTCATAAATAAAGAGCACCTCAATTTGGATTTTAAAGCACCAGATTGTGCATTGTTACTCTAACTACTATCATCCTCGGTATTCTGATTATTAGTTGCTATCACGTTTAGTTCATTGCATTTCCCAATTCTTCTTTATCTCTTAGGTTCACTCTCTGCCTCCTATCACCTCGTTACCCATCCCCCTCACCATCCAGAAAATGAGTTATTAACACTAGAGGATGCAATCCAAAATAACTACACTTTACTTTCGGTTGTTCTTATAAATTTTCCTGAAGGTTATGTTAATCAAATACTTCATTAAGAATTTTTTTAATTAGTCTGAAATGTAATAGGATATGGGTTTCTTCTCAAAAGCTACGTATGAAAGATGAGTTAGCAATGCTTCAGGTAGCTTTGGGAAATTGACTTGTTGAGTTGGTTGTTTCCTGGCATGGATTTCCTTTCTCACCTTGCATTAAATAAGAATATATATTAAGGACAGGTTAGTGGCACTGGATAGGGTAGTAGAAATCAGCCGATACCCTGGAAAAGTAACCTAATGGAGATCTTTTTCTATCAACTTCGCATCATTTAACTTGACAAACCTTAGACATTAATATAGTAAATACACAAGAAATTCCATCATGGATTAATAGTTCCAACCATTACAATCAAAATTATGCTGTGTCAATAAGCAACGCTCAAACTCATTCAAAAATGTTAGAAATTTTATCACAGTCGTGCAGTAAACAAGGCTGGGCATTTAAGCAAACGGTTGCGATGCACAAGATAATTCAATTGGGTCTAAAAAATAGATAGACTATAGGCAAAACTTTGATTCATTGACTTAAAAAGGTGATTTTTCCCGTAGCGGTTCATGTCTTCAAAAGCAAGTAAGCAAAAGGTCACGATCTGAATGTGCAAGTTATAGAAACAGGAATAAACTATGGAGCAAATTATCTGCATTCAATTACAAATGAGAAACATTACAGGCACACCCATTCGAAGAGGAATGAACAGAAGTGGAAACGATGAAAACCATGGGAAGTATCTCAGAACAGCCCTAATTTTTGGAGAAAAAACTAGCACCATTAAGTCATGTGAAAAAATGATAATAAAGAACCCTAAATCACAAATCCAAAAAACAAGCTTTGGCACTGACCGATACAAAAGCCTCCAACACAGATAGAGAGGAGGATCAGACGCCCTTGTTAGCCATCGTCGGAGTTGCCGTTCTCCATGAACGACGCTTGGTGAAAAGTCGGGCCACAATTTCAGAGCACTTCTAGTGGAGCGTTTATCCAGTGAAAAAAATAGCGTGGAGATCGAGTGCAGAAACTCACTTGAGAGCTAGGGGTGTAAACGAATAGATACGGACGCGGACAAGGGCTGTCCCTGTCTGTCTGTTTTTACTTAATTAAATTATCCGTTTGTCCGCTGTTGGCAATGGATATATAAATTATTCGTCTATTTTTGTCCGCACAGATACGAACAGATATGGACGGACACAGACATATTTCAATCAAGAACCAATTTCACAAAACAGAAATTACATAGAAGAGGAGTCGTCAAATGGAAAATAAGCCACAATTTATAATTTATACCAGGGGCCACACACCAAGAATTAGAAAAAATCCAAGACTCAAATTAAACTAGCTTTGTCCAATTTAACAATCTCACATAATATGCCACAGTCCAACAAATAAAAGCAATCCAAGTCAAACCTAATAGTTAGGAAGATAAGGCAAGTATAAGCTCTGGAATGATCGACATGAGTGTTAAAACAGAAAAATACACTGAGCTCTTACAAGTTCTAACACGTACATAAACATGTAAACCAAACACAGGTTTGAGGTTTCTACATAATAAACAAATCAAGTAATTAAAAAATGAATGCAGAACTGGAGTCCAACATAACTGGCAGGTTTCATTAATGAAAAGAAAAGCGGAGGCCCGCATCTACTAGTCCAGTCCAAGAGAACAATGAAATATCTACTCACTGTAAACTTACAACACGGTGGATTTGGTCGCTTCTGGTCAGATACAAATGATTGAAGGAGAGAGCACAAGAAAGACGAAGGCTTTCAGACCAAAATCGAGAAAGGCGACAGAGGAATTTCCAGCGGGCCACGAAGGACGGAGGCCGGAGGGAGGATTTACTATGTGAAAGGCAACTGAGAGATTTTCGGTGGGCCACGGCGGACGGAGGGGAGGATTCACTGCCAGAGCCGTGTCCGGTATGAGAGCTCCAATCACCAGAGCCGCATCCTGTACGAGAGCTCGATTTCATAAAGATCAAAGGGGGGCTAGGGCATCACGAAGGGAAAAGAAGTTATATTCTCGCGGACGCGGACAGCAGCGGACACGGACAAGTGTTGTCCGCAGCTGTGTCCATAAAATGACCGGACTAAAACCACCATCCGTAGCCACGTCCGTATCCGCGTAGACAAGTTAATGCTGTCCATTTTGATTGCAGACAGACGGCGGACAAAGGCTGTCCGTTTACACCCCTATTGAGAGCAGAGGCCCCAAAATACAGCACTCTAGGATAAGACCTCGTATTTCCCCAGCTTACCAAATCGGTTTATTTGCACCCTAATAATTATCTTAATATTATATTTTAAACATAAATTTATAAAAAAATTATAAGTTATTATAATATTAAATTTTTTTATTAAGGTATATATAAAGTCATTTCTTTCATCAAACCCAATTAATTTAATTATCACACTCGAGACCTCGAGAATTATTCACTATTTAATAAAAATCACAAACCCAAAGTTTTCTTGAATAGGAAAGTAAAATATTAAAGTAAAAGTAAAAATAATAATATTTATGTTTTATTTTTTATAATATTATAGGTATTATATTACCTTTAATTAGATAAAAAAAAGTGATTCTCACCTGAAGGTGGGTCTCATAGAAAATTGTAACACTAGGACCTAAGGAGCTATAAGATTTTCAAGATATATCGGAAAGTTTTGTTAGTGTTAGAGCTGGGAAGGGCGGAGGGGAAGGACTCGTTGGCCTTAGGATGTGCTTAGAAAGGGATCTGCCATGCTTGGCTATAAATGTTGATGTGACAGTGAGTTGAGAGGAGGGAGGAGCATTGGAGCAAGATATAAGGAATGAACTAAGGCTAGATGTAAAGGCATGGAGGAGCGGTGATGACCATTGGGTCGTGCTCGGGTGAGAGGTGCGGTAGTCGGCAGTCACACTAAGGGAAGTGTTTTCTAAAGCTCCCCACTAGGCCACTCACCGTGAGCTAAGTATAAGGAAAGCTCGAGGGCCTATTTATCCATGAGATCGATGTCAGAAAGTGGGTTACCTACTTTCGTGTGAATGATAACACTTATGTGACATAGTTGAAGGTTATGAATATTCTCATATCGCATAGAAGAAGGATATATTGTTAGTATATAAGGCATAAGTTTGGCATTTCAAGTTATGACCTTAGGCCACCCTACTTTTGTAGAGGAGATACATGTTAGACCTATGTACTTAGGTGGGCTAACCCACATGCGCGCCTCCGCCACCTTCCATCTTGACAACTAGGTTTGGTTCACACGCTCGGCTAGCCGAGTCAGGTTGGGTTAGGTCAATAAAATAATTATTTTTGGGATAAATTCATTTAATTTTCTCTTAGCTCAAGATAGGTTTGGTTTTCTTTTAACCTAAATGTGTATGTTAACAGGCAAACTCATCGGTTTGAACTGGCCTTCAATGAGATTTATTTTTTGTTCTATAAAACAATGAAAAACCTTTTTTGCATCACCTAAAATTGGATTTTCCTATTGTCTTTCTATGAGAGCAATTGTATAACACTAGTTTGTTGTATACATCTTGTAAAGGTGCTTCTACTGTGTATGGTGGATCGTCTTATCCTAGGAAATAAACACCCAAGTCATCCTAAGCACCATTAGGGAGCGTATAGTTCTATCTTAAGCATATAGCATTTAATGCTTGATTTGATCTTCTTCTCGACTTTATGTAAGTTTTCTTTATTGCAACAATTACTAAGGTACGAAAATGATAATCTTAAGGCAGAATTCTATATTTTTGGCACTATACTGTTGTGATTTTAATATTTCAGAACTGAGATTATCTTATGTTTATTGGAACATAAATGGCTAAAGAGCGTACCAATATGACTCCAGTCAAAATTCCCACTAGTGTGACTGCTCATATTCCTATTCAAGTTAAAGGGGAGAAGTCGAAAAAATTCAGTGGTGCAGATTTAAAAGATGGCAACAGAAGATATTATTCTATCTGACCAGGTTAAATTTGGCTCATTTCCTACAAGAGGATGTTCATGTTTTCACTAAGGATCAAAAAGATGACGAACATGCTATTGCATCTGTTGATGCATGAAAACATGCAAACTTTCTATGCCAAAATTATACTCAATGGGCTAAACAACACTATGTACAACGTGTATAGTCCAATGAATAATGCAAAAGCACTATTGGAATCCTTGGATAAGATGTAGAAAATAGAAGATGCTAGCATGAAGAAAATCATTATTGGCAAATTCTTGGACTTTAAGATGATGGATTCTATAACTGTGATAAATCAAGTCCAGGAACTCCAAGTGATCTTGTATGATATACATGCAGAAGGTATACATTTGAGTAAATCCTTTTTAGGTAGTTGCTATAATGGAAAAATTACCACCATCCTTGAAGGATTTTAAGAATTACTTGAATCTTAAGCGCAAGGAGATGAATATTGAGGACCTGATTGTAAGGTTGAGGATTGGAGATGATAATTGTGCTTCTAAAATTAAAATTGGGGATCATGACATAGAAGCCAAAGTCAATGTTATGGAACAATAGCAGAAAAACCACAACTTCAACAACAAGAAGAAGAAAAATTATGGAGGTCAGTTAAACAATGACTCCAACATAGCCAAGTTCAAGAGCAAATGCTATCTATGTGACAAGCAAGGCCACAAGGCTAAGGATTGTTGCAAGTGAAAGAAACAAGAGGATTCTAAGAAAAAAATGCACAAGTCAATGTGTCTAAAGTGGAGAATATCTTCAACAATATGAATGACATAAGCCTTTCCGTTGTGATTTCTAAAGTAAACATGGTCACTAATGCAAGGGAATATTGGGTGGACACCGAGGCCACTCTTAAAAAATGTTATCTACTTATCAACCGGTGAAAAATGGTGAACAACTTTTCATGGGCAATTCTTCTACCACCAAAGTTGAAGATGCCGAAAATGTGGTGCTCAAGATGACTTTGGACAAAGAACTCACACTCAACAATGTGTTGTATGTGCCAGAAATTCGAAAAACTTTAGGGCCAGGATCATTGCTGGGCAAGAATAGGTTCAAATTGGTGTTTGAATTGGATAAGTTTATATTGACTAAGAGTGGGATGTACATGGGAAAAGAGTATCTCAATGAGGGGCTTTTCAAGCTCAATGTATTGACTATTATACTTGTTGCTAATATTAAGAATGTTAGTGTTTCTTCTTCTTATATAATTAAGTCATATGATGTGTAGCATGGTAAACTAGGACATATTAGTTATGATGCTATGCATAGATTGATTAATATAGAATATTTGCCTAAATCTATTAGACTAATCATAAATGTGAAACTTGTATAGAATCAAATTTGACAAGGAAATCATTTCAATGCATTGAGAAAAATATAAAACCTTTTATGTTAATTTACAGCAATGTCTTTGACTTAAAACTTGTTTAAACAATAGGAGGTAAAAAGTATTTTACTACCTTCATTGACGATTACACTCAATATTGTTACATGTACTTACTAAGAAACAAGGATGAGACTATAAATATAATTGTACTATACAAAATAGAGGTTGAGAATCAACACTTGATTCGAACTTCTTCTCAACTTTTTGTAAGTTTTCCTCATCGCAACAATTACTAAGATATGAAAATAACAATCAACGGTGCATATGATAATGCACATTAGCATTAATTAATATCACTAACACTGATATGCACTAGCATGTGTGCCATCAAACTTAAAAATGAACAGTTCCTAAGCGTTCCTTACTCTTGGCTTATGGTGAGTAGGGAGAATGAGGTGGGAGAGAGTGTGGTGGGGGAGAAAGGGACTAGCTATAAGTTACATCTATAGAGTGTTCTATTGGATATATATTTGGGGAAGTATTTTTTATGCTCCCTAGTAACCGTGAGCCTAGTATAAGGAATACATGGGAGTGCTTGATATTAAAAATCAAATGCACACATATTAGTGCATGTTAGCATCATTGACCTGGATACTAACATGATCGCTAATGTGTGCATCGTCAATTTTCTAAATAGATGGCTCCTATATGTTTATTAAGCATGACTCCTATACATTTTTTACACTAGGTTCACTGATCGTTTATAATTAAACACTTTGCAAGTGTACAAGGTAATTGTACTAGGATAAGTATTTAAGGGTTATCGAACCACAGGGATGGATGAATTATTACTAAATCTAAAGAGGAATTTGCTGATTAAAAACTAGAAAGAACTTAAACTTAAATTAAGCAAAAGAAAGGAATCAACTAGTTTAAAAACAAGAGATTAATATGATGAAAATTACTTAGGAAATTGAATCCACTATAGAACCATAACAATTCCTTAACTCTTAATCTAAATTTAGTGTGAATATGAACAAGTATTCTCAGCTACAAGCTAGAATTACTTTAGAAAGAATCATTAATTAATTTCCATGGCATGAACTATCTTTGACAATATCATGAATCATCTACACTAAACTAGCTATAGGCATGACCCGTCTAATCTTAGTATAACTCATCCAAGTCATTAATTATCTGAACATTAAAACTATTGTATGACCATCTTATCTAAATCACAGAAATTAGAATTGATGCAAATATCAAAATCATATCAATCTATCATCTACAAGACAATAAATCAACATAGACTTGAATAAACATTAAAAGCTCTTCCATTAAAAAGGAAATCTTTATCATACAATTGTCATCATTCACAACTGAGATCTAAATTAAAAAGAAAAGAAACTAAAACTTATCTATAGCTTCATCAACTCCTAAGTAAAAGAAAAGTTTAGCCTTCCATTGTAGAAGAAAACACTTGAATCTCCATTGAAAGCTTTGAGTTCTCTTCCATCTTCTTCTTCCTTTTTCTCTTTAGAAAATCTCCTAAAATCCTTCAATTTTGAGTCAAATATGTCTTTTTATAGGCATAAGTTCTGTAGGAAGAAGTCCAATATGAAAAGGATTGAAATTTGGGTCAAATAAGGAAACTGCGCGTTATCCCGTTCGAACGCCCTACATGCCCATTCGAACGCTCTGCATGCCCATTCGAACACTTACAGTGAGTTTTTCTTCAAAATCACGTTATCCCATTCTAACGCCCTGCATGCCCGTTCGAACGCTTATACTGAGTTTTTCTTCAAAATCACGTTATCCCGTTCTAACACCCTGGAGCCCATTCGAACGGCTACAGTGTTTCTGCAATCTGGACAATTTTCCTGGACAATCCATATTTTGTTCATTATGCTTTTCTTCGTGTCCATATTAGTTTTCAACTTGTTTATAACTTCGAAAAGTTGTCCAAATCACTTTAAAGCATGTCAAGACTATTTTGAACTATTTAAAACATCATCCAAGTACCTCGATAAGCGCACTTTACCTACAAAACATAAAATATCATATTTTAGACATGTAGAAAGTAATTAAAATTCCAACTTGATTTAAATACATATCTAAACTACTAATAACTACAAAATTATTAATAATTAAACTAAAATACGAATATCTATCTTAATCTAAATAAACTATAACTAACTCTTAATTAACCTAATCTATACTAGCAAATAAGGTAAAAAGACATATAAAATAGATATATATTTCATACTTATCACTCACTCTCAATAAAAAGTACAGAAAATACTTCCATGGGGTAATGAACAACTATATGTCCAATGGCTGCATATGACTAATAAATCAAACATAAGTAAATTGATAATTGAAAACTTAAGTAATGGCAATTTGATGCACATGAATTTTTGCATTATCAATATTGTTAGCAATTACGTGTAACTAGCTGCTAGGGTGACTTGCATGTCTGTCTTTTATGGAACAGGCCTTGCACTTTTACCTCGTTACGCCACCAGGTATAAAGAAACAAAGGTTAACAAGGTGCTTGTTTATATTAATAGTCACTAGATGATCTCATACAGTTGGTCGCTCAAAGATATCAGCCAAGATATCCATGGATGACATCAGGTGAATTGAACTCTGATAAGGTCTAGAACGTATATTAGGGATGTCGGTTACTTGCTTGAATGCCTTCAAGACGAATAACGGTGACAAAAGCTCAACCTGGCCGGTGGTTGGCGACTAGCCACTAACAATAGTTTTTTACTAGAAGACGAATAGGGCGGAGCGAGGTGAGGAAAGGCAAGTAAGAACTTTTTTTAAAAATTATATATATATATATAATTAATTTTTTTATGTAATTTAAGGGAAAGAAAATTTTAAGAAAACTATAATTAGATTATATTGAAGGAAAGTCCGCTCTAAGAAGGGAAAAGCACTTTCTTTCAGGGGGTATGTGACTCCACTCATAAACTAGTACAAGAAAAAACTAGCTATAGTCCACGCATATATTCCTTCTCCAAAGAGTCGTTACATGTATAAGATAATCATTAGTGATATATTTCTTTTGGAAGAGTTACATGCATAAGTCATGCCATATGTAAAGAATAAGAAGAAGGATGTTAGGCGTCATTGTGTCTATTGTTATATGAATACATTTATATGTACCCCAAAAATCCTCTAAATATCTACTTTCCCATTAATAATTAATATTTATTTATTTACTCTCTAATCCCATGAACCTCACCATTTTTTTACTTATTACCTCAACCAAAACTTGTATCTCATTCTCTAATTGTGATAGCTATGGCAAAGGCAACAATAGCCCCAATGATGGTGACGGCTTCCCTACCTTCTCCCTTTCTTCTTTTTTTTTGCTCATTTAACAAGCTAACTTGACCTGACCCTACCCGCAAAATAGCGGGCTCGGGCCTAATATTTCAAACTCATCTTCGGGTTGCGCCTAAATAGTTCAAGCCCTTATTAAATAGGGGTTGGGATAAGGTCCAGGCATAAAAAGCACATAGACCCACTAGCCTAGCACAAAATAAGAAAAATAATTTTTTTATTATATAAGATTGTCTCACATTGTTGAGATAAGAAAAATTCAAGGGGAAAGTTGTCTATTTAAGAGGGGCAAAACATCCAAACCCACGTCCCTTTGCAATAAAAGGCTAAAGGAGCAATATTAGTGAGACCTTACTCACATGTTAAAACCTATTTTAAAAATATAAATATAATAATAAAAAAGCCCAAAAGCCCATGGGCCAACCTGGGCACGCATACAGGGTCGGACCACGCTAGCTTTTTGCTTGGGAGGTTGGGGTGGGGCTAGGCCCTTTATTCAAGATTTATTTTTAGGTTTGGTGCTGCACCTCTTGACCCAAACTAGCCATAAAGTAAGATAATGCTTACTAACCTCAAACCTGGGTTATATCAAAATACACAACCACCACTTTGTCTTAAAAGTAATTAACAGGAAAATTAACCCAAAAGCTATTGAGCATAAGCTTTCTCACACACATCTGAATTGATAGCCATGTAAAAGTTCAAACTCTTCAAAAGCATTAAACAAATCCATAACTATTAAAATGAAGTCTCTCTCAACTTAACTATGAATCTCAAAGTTATATCACATATCATTATGAGCTATCCCATAGTAAATGATCTATCCCCATTCAACATCCCTTTAGTCTTCACCTTGCTTGCAAAATAAATTATCTTAAACACATAACCAAAATAAAGAGGCAAGCATAGCCTAGTAAGGGTTTGAAAGTATGAACTTTACATTAACACCACAAAACATAATCTCAAGATGTATAAAATATCCTTATAAAATATTGGTATTAATATCTTAAAGACACATCAAATTCACTACACAAAACCTATGTAAATATCTCAATAATACATCAAGTTCCTTACACAAAAACCTACATAAATATCTAAATAATGCATCAGGTTCTCTACACATAAAACTTGTGTAATTATCTCAATAGTGCATCATATTCCCTACATAAAATATGTGTAATATCTTAATAATGCATCAAGTTTCCTACATATAACCTATGTAACTATCTCAATAATGCATCCAATCATAGGATAGAGAAATTATGGTACCCGAAGATGTCGAATTACCTAGTATTCTAAATCTAGAAATACCAAAAGTAGCCTAGCACTCCTCTATACCAAGAATGCACTTAGTTAGCTGGTATGGACAGACCAGCCTAGAGCTTGCTCAAGAAGTCTCAAGAAGTGTCTCTCAAACATCTCACTATTCTCACCTAAGGAGGAACCGCCCTTTCGGAATGGAAAACTCTACTCTTTTGGTAAAAAAACCCACCCTTTCAGAATGAAAAACCAATTTATTCAAAACCTTATACGGCTCATCTGGAAAACTACAAAAAGCCATGGCTAATCACGACTAAATATGGTTTGGCAAACAATTTTCAGAATTTATGCGGCATGATTCATAAGTGGATAATGTTATATGCATGCAAGTATAAATGATTACACTAATAAACAATTTTGTGATGCATGTGACATAATTAATGTGTGAATAATGTTAAATGCATGCAGGCATAAGTGATTATACTAATAAACAATTCAGTGATGCATGTGGCATGATTCATACGTGAATAATAATATTACATGCAAGCAAACATTCATACTATAACATAGTGATGCTTAGCTAGTTATAGGTAAGAAATATGGCAAAAACCATCAAAATCTAGTTTAAAAATAAGTACATAAGTCAAATTTTACCTAAGTAATCAATCGGGCCTAACAAACATGCAAACAATATATTTGGGTGATCAATCAGGCTACTATGGTGATCTACCTACTAGGGCGATCTATCGGCCTTGAAAAATACTTTACAAAAAAGTCGGGTCGAGGAACAATCGATCAGGTTACTACTGAAATACATAACATAAGACTAACATTTTGGATTGATATACCATTAAGGGTGATCATTCGGAAAATTTCATTCAACGAATAGAAATTCTTTTCAAAATAGCATATAATATCTCATTACAAAGTAATATAAGGTGTCAGTAGGATCCCCTAATGACACGCCTTTTCAAAACAAAGTTTTGGGCATATCCTTAGAAGAATTTATTGAAAACTGATTAATTCCAACATTGATTTCAAAATTAAAACAACTTACCCTCCTCTCTTCGAGACTTTTTCTTGGTGGTTGGAGCCTATCCTCGCCCTAGGTCAAGGCAAGCAAAGTCTTTTCTCGTCCTTAGATATTTCCTCAATAGGTCTCTCCCTTCTTTTGGATTTCCATCTCTTTCCCTAAGGTTTTCCCCTCTAAGTTGATCAACTCTCAAAACTAACCCTCCTATTGCGTAGAATGCACTTGAATTAGATAGATATACCTTTTGAATAAACTAATCAGGTTTAAAATAGCTAAAAAAATTGGGAAAACAAGGTGTGTAATGATCCAAAACCCACTCCCCCTTAAATAGGAAGGCACATCGCCTGGCAAGTGGCATGCAACGTATCTACAAACTGGCAGCGTGCTGCCAACACGGCTCTTTCGTGCTTCAGTGGCTGTTGGCATTAGTGGTGACTCCAACTTTTCCTTTTTATATATTTCTTATTCTTTTAAATTCCAAATCAATTTTTTAATTTCAAATCGCATCTCTCAACCCTGAACTTGGATTCACATGTTTCTGATACCATTGGACTAATATTGACGAGCCTTATGAAACGACCCCACATGGGTAGGTGATTTCACAGTTTTCTAGTGGGACCTCCCATATGACACACTTCCCAAGGTCACACCTTTCACTCTCGACCTTCATTTTTTTCGTTCTTCAACTCATTGCACTTGTTTTTTCAAGCTCTACCTACATAATAAAGTTCATCCCTCCATTCCAACTAATCTCCCTCTAAAATTCATTAATTTTAACTAACCTTTCACATTAAACATAATTGAAAAATGGAGTTTTACACTTACTGACAATGAATATGCTATGTGAGCCCATCTTGTCAACATCACCACCTATGCACCAAAAATACTGCCAATATCCAGTATAACTCCAACACAGTATAGTGTGTCAGTGCCGATACAATTCATCTTCTTCCAACTATAGATGCGCATTGTCAGCAATCACAACGATGATCGAGATGGAAAATAATAGAATACAAAACACTCTCTTACACTAATCATGATTCCCAAGTCACTTAAACCATAAATTCCTCATTAAAAATAATGATTTTAGACATTGAATATTCATAAATAAAAATATCATCTTTTATTCTAAGCATGGGATAATTCTCAGAAAATAAGTACAAAATGTATTGTTACACATTAACAAGCATATGATCAAATCAAGAATATTGATTTAAACCAACAAATGGTTATAAAGTTAGTAATCTGACCTCAATCATGCACTGCTCTTCCTTCATGGCATAAAACCTTATGCACTCCACTCTTTCTTAGACTCCTCGAGACTCCAAATTTATAAATTTATGAGATTATTGTCCTTTGTAAAGGGCACAACCACTTCTAGAATTTTGAATTACATAACTACCCATGTTTCCTTATGTAATTGCGTCATATAATTTATGGCACGACTATCAACATGCCAGTGTCTACCAACAATCAAACCCAACTTTTATCATATTGCGTGCACCAACATGTCATTTTCTTGCCGATGGAAACAAACTTTTCAAAATAAGAGTTATATTTTTCTTGAAAAAGAAATATGGAATGTCATAAAGTACATGATAAGCATATCATAAAAACGTATATATATGTTGAAACTCAATATACAAAAAAAAATTGAAATTCATATAAGAGCTTCAAAACTTATGTAAGAATTGAAAATTTCTATGCCAAAATATTGTTATCAAATATTCCAATTTTACTACATATACATATGGAAACCTCCAATGCCACCTATACGGTTACCGAATGTCTTCATTTTAATTTTACATTAACCTCAAACATGGGAGTGCTTATTATGATGTGATGATTTTTTATAAGTTGATGTTACATATTTTTTTACTAATGAGTTTACACGTTTAAACCCCAAAGCCCAAATGTACAAAAAAAAACGAGGTCATTTCTTTTGTGAAAGTTTTTCATGGAATATGAGCCACTTACCTACACTTTGCATTACCTTAATTAAAATATTGTGGAGGGAATGGGAAGACGTTGAGTTCTTTAAGCTCCATGAGAGATAATGAAAGAGATGCATGAGTGAGGGAAGCGTTTTTAATGCTCCGCAATGAGCATGAGCCGAGCATAAGGAACGCCTACGAGGCGTTGATTTTCAAGATCGATGGCGCACACGGTGGCGTACATTAGTGCAAGTAATGCTTACACTAATGTGCGCCACCGTGTACGCTGTCGATCTTGAAAATCAACACCTTGCAGGCGTTCCTTACGCTCAGCTCACAGTGAGCGCAGAGCATTAAAAACGCTTCCATGAGTGAGAGGGAAGATGCTCGTGGACAATAAATAAAAGATACAAGAAAAATATCTATATGTTAAATAAGCAAGGGCAGCTATGCGGAATATGTAAGAGGAATTTTAGTATTTTCAGAAGTGAAGAGAATCACGAGTCTCGAGTGTTCAAGCTTTATGAGGAAGAGGTACGCTCATATATAATTATATAAGTCTTCATCTTCTTAAGAACTTTATTACCACCCAAAGCAAAACACATATAGCCACTTCGCATTCAAACCAAAAATCTATTGCGAAAAACAAAAAACTCAATCTCGCCACTGACATGCAAAGGAGATACTCTTCATTGGGAAGAACCTCAAATTTCGTAGGCAATTTCCAAAGGGTCGGCAATAGAAGTAGCGCAATGTGCGGGCTCCACTTGAAAATAGTTGGAGGCTTGGAGCACGAAAATCAAAGAGGTGGGGCAAAGGGATTCTGATTAGCTATGCATTCCTACTCATTGTGGTGGGAGTAGGGCTGCAAATATTAAGGGCCGGCCCGCCAACTGTTTGGGTTTCAACAAAAAACATATTAAATAAGTTGGTCCGGGTATCAAATTTGAAAGCCTAAAAAAATTAGGGTTGGGCTCGGGCCTGGGCCAAAAAAAAGGAAAAGCCCGGCTTGCGAAAATAAAGCCCATTACCCCTTACCCAGGCCTAGCAACCCAAGCCATCTTTAACCTTCATCTTCATACCACCCTCCAGTTCGCCCTCTAAAGTTGTAACAGCCCGACCAAGAAAATCGACCCAGACTGGGGGTTATTTGGAAAATAAAATTAGAGTTTATTAAAATATACAGAAAAATTAAAACTCAAACCAACCAGGAGCGGCGGACTCTATGTGCAAGAGTCATAACATTCTTCTACGCACTACGGAGCTCTAGCGTTTTATTGCACGTAGGTCAAAACAAACCTAATTTGGATCAGGCCAACATCGTTGTAGCATTGGTTGCCTACGTACGTATTGGATAACATCTATGATTTTATGCTAATACGATCAGATCCAAATGTATTTATGCCTAACTGCTAATACATGCATCAGGCATCACAAAATCATATACGTTAAAATATGTATATCCTTATATCCAAATAAATCATTCGGAGTCAGGCGGAAATATCATAAATCATCGAAGTCAAATAAAAGCCAATAAATCAGTAGAATCACATCTCTCACACTATCACAGAGCATAGCAGAAAACACCACAGAGTAAATTGGATCACATCATACCCCTTCAGATCCCATCAAATCGTATCAAATTTCATCCGACTATAACTGATCATATCATATCATATCGGAGTATATTAGATCACAACATAGCATTTTAGAACAAATCGGATCACAACAGATTATATCAAAGCAGATCGAAACATATTACCATATATCATATCATAGCAAATCATGTATCTTAATTAGTATATTAGTAATACTAAGTAAGATGTGCATGCATATAAATCATATTAAAATAGAATGTCATAAACGCTTACTCGCCTGTAGTTCCAAAAGTATCGACATTCGGAATTGCTCGTTTCCTCGTAGCATTTTCCCTTTCAGGTTCGGAGATGGTGGGTATAACCTCCTCTAGCTCCAGAACATATTTCCCATTACTTCTGAAGATGGTGGACAAACACTCCCTTTAAACCGGAACGTTTTTCTCGTTGTGGCCTGAAGGTGACGGACATAACCTCCCCTTACTCCATGCCACTTCTCTCTCTTTGGGGCTCAAGGGCGATGGGCAGAGTCTCCTCTTGCCCCAAGGTGTTTACCTCTTATGGAGTCGCCAAGAACACCTTTTAAACGACTCGAATCGGACATAAAACGATTGAGAAATGAAGAAATGAAGTTTCTGAATGTGGAAGAGTGAAGAAACGTAGGAGAGAAACAAGAACTCCAAAACTGGATGCTCTGGATGCTATTTATAGAGAAAATTGATAGACATGAGGCTAACATGTGACAAATAGGATTGACACATGTCAATCTTATCCACTACGTCATCAGTCCTATCTGCTACATCATCGATCCAATCCGATTCGTCGTGAGTCTTATCCGCTATATCATCTATCCTATCCGATATGATATTTAAATAATATCTCAACCTCAAAATGCGATAACTTCCTACCCCGAAGTCAAAATCACGCGTTCTTAGAGCTAATAGACTCGTATCGACGAGCCCTTCAAAACTAGATTGCACATGGGTAGATTATTCCTCATTTTATATATGAGCCCCGCCCATGTGACACACTTCACGAGGTTGTGATTCATTTCTCTCACCTTAATCAATACATGAGATCGTGGCACTAAAATCCACATAGCTTCACTACGATTTCGCTGCACTCTAAGTCGAGGACAAATAGTCCACCGTGGGGAATAGTCCAGTCTAGAAAGTGATCGAATGACCTGCAAAAGCCTCCAAATGAAGGGGCTAAAAAAATAGGGTGAGTATTTTTATACTCAATAGGAAAATACCCAGTAGGGGAAAAATAAATCAATGAACTTCATAAGTTCATACATAGATGCTTTCATGCAATCACACTTGAAGCAAGAAGTACATGCAGCATAAATAATGTATCTTACACAAATATGATCATACCGGCTGAACGTACACTTGCCCTTGTAGCATACTCTTACACTTACACTCTGAATTAAAGTCTTACTAACTTACTCGTATAATCAGACACTTACGCTTACAACATGTACATACTCATACGACATTATTCGTATGAACTTACTTATATGACCTTACTCATACAATCTTACTCTTACGCATAAACGTAGTCTTACGTCTTCCTTAGAAGCTCACACTTATACTTACTCTGAATCTTACACATACTACTTACTCAAAATCTGATGCATAAAACTTACTCTTACTATCGTACACTTACTACCGACAACTGAAGCTCATTACAATTAATAAGCTCTAGCATCAAAAAGGAAGGGAATGCCACTGGGGTGTCACCTTAACCTTCGGGGAGCAACTAGAGTAAGAGTAGGTCCATGATACTGCTTACCTAAACGCGCAAATGCCCACTCTCTGGGGCCATACAATGTCAACAAGGGCCATACAATGCCAACTAAGGGCTGAAAACATATTGTGCCACTCTTAGGCAAGAATCTTACAATGCCTCTGTTGGGCGGAACATACAGTTCCATCTATAGGCAAAAAATATACAGAACCCACGAAGGGCAAAAACTTATAGTGCTCTCAACATAGCATCAAACATCTGGGCCAAAAATACGGCACCAAGACTAAATCCCGTAGGATAACACCATGGCTACATCAGGAAAGATGCTCAGTCGATTACTTATCGACTGGCTCAAAAACGGAACTTAATCTGTCGAAACCCTCAGTCTCAAACTCACAACGTTATCAAATTAGGGTTACTTACATTTTAAGTTCACATTAAGTAACTTATGCATGTATAATAATGTACGGAGCAACTTCCGTCTAACATTCTTCAATCAACCAAGCTAGAACCACACCGGTTCTAAAGCCTTGGTCCACAAGGGTAACATACTTCAACTTAACTCATCCAATCATACTTATAACTCACTCTTACCCTTACAGTCTTACAGTTCTCTATATAACCTTACTTGTCAAACTCGAATTCCATGACAGCATACGCTTACCATGATGTACTTACAGCCTTACATCCTGCACCATCCACCTTAAAACCAAAGCATCTTACTCAAACTCCTCAAATGGGAGCCTTTAAACCTAAATTCCATAAGCAAACCCTTACTAATTCTTTACTTATTATTCTTTCATTACAATTCATATTACATACATTATGCAGGTACAATTATGTTGTCCACTCTCACTAATTCACAAATTCCCACAGACGTTATGAACCTTAAATCGTCCAAATACTTACATCGCTTAGGTCTTCTACTCATTGCTACAACATACCACCAAACTCAATCCAAACCAGTTTTTCAATCTCATCAAATCCAACATTTGCCTGTCAATCTTACGTCTTTCCTTGCCTGACATACGATTATAGTTTTCTAACATCCCTGATTTTTCTATAAATTTTTTGCATATTTTTGCAATTTTCTGCAGTTTTCTACTCGTATTTTCGATGAAGAAATTTGACGCTTTGGCATATTTGTATTTGTAATATTCACGACATAAAAGTCGGGAGTGGTGTTTAGTCATAGGTTGTGGGCCTTGATGCATCACATAAATTTTTTTCATGCGAAAATCGAACGAGACGGAGGAGAACAGAAACAGGAATAAAGGAAGACTTGGAAAAAAAATTTAATTTAATAAGGGTAGGATCGGGTGCACCTCGGTGCGCCCGACCCATGAATAGTGAAGGGGAGCTCCTTCACTTTGTTTGGCCGAAGGCAACGCCGATGCCGGCCGCCAGCTTCCACCCAGCCGGCCTTGGCCCTGCGACACCGTCGCTGCCTCCCTGGCCTCGCTCCACCGACCACCACAGCCTCTTCATCCCACTCTCCAATTTTGGCCCATTTTTTGGAAATTTTTGCCCAATCCACCGCCATCTCCGCCTGCATGGCCGCTAGCTCACTGCCGCGGCTTCGCCCCAGCCATGACTACCTCTAGACACCTCTATCCTGGCCTCCCCACCACCCATGGCTGCTCCTTTCCTTCCTCCCCATTTCAGTTTGTGAACTGCTATTTTTGCCCCGATTAACCACCTCCAGCAGTTGCATGGCATCCAGACTGCCGCCACAGCTCTGTCCAAGCCAGTGTGAACTACAGCTACCTTCGTCCCGGCCTCTACGTCCCTACTTCGCCGCTGTGAGGTAAATAGTTTGCCACCCATTTATTTTTTGTGCCTATTTGTTGCGGCTGCTAGTAGTGCCACCGATGGCTGGCCGCCGCCGATTGGCCTTTGGCCTTCCCCCAGTCCAACGATGGCAAGGCTATCGCTCCAGCCACCGCCCTAGCCACCGCCCTAGCCACCGCCTCTCCCAGTCACCTCTGCCCTATGCCGATCCAAACGGAATTTTTCCCCATCCATAGATTTTTGTTCTATCAATTGCTTTCCCTGTCGGCCACCAACTTCAGCCTACTGCAAACCAAAGACGACAAGGTCGCCTTCAGCCCATATCTTTGCCTTCCCCAACTCCTCCGTTGCCCCATTTTGTTCCCGGAAAAATTTCCCCCATTTTGTTGATTTTGTCATTTGTTTTCACTACTGGCTACTACTCATTGATCGGCCTTCGGATTATCGCCTCAAACCGACAACAGCAAGGTACCAAGGTCTGACCTTCCTTGCCTTGATTGGTTCCAATTAATTTGATTGGCCAACCTACATCAGAGTAAGTTTTCAATCGTGGCATTCTTTTTCTATCGTCGGATGTCATACGACATTGGGTCAACGTCCATTTGGCTCGCCTCGATCCAGCGACCGCTGGGTCACCATTGTCCTCCAAGTTCTGCCCCTGGCCCCGTCTGGCTGTTTGTGGCATGGCGACGCATGTCTGCGCCCCAACTCGGTACACTGTTGCCCCAGTTGAATCGGGTCTCTTTGTTTCTATGACCGGGTGTTCTACTGCCCGGCATCGGTTAGCAGACAATTGTGGATGTCAGCTTGACCCAATAACGATAAGGGGCCGCCGCTCCCAGCCTCCTTTGCACATCTTCTGCACACACCAGATGCTCCTAAACTTTGGGGTATGCCTCCGACTGCTATCAAGTGACCCACCCTAGCCTAAGGCCAACCCGGTGTCCCGCCTGACATTGTGTGGGCTTGGTCCGTATGTCCTACCGACATGGGCTTTGCCCCGACCCAGTGACACCAAGGGCCAATAATTCTGGCTCGATTCCAGCTTTGACCCCCCACTTTTGTTATGCACGACCCAAAAACTTATGGGAAAGAATTCCCAAATTTTGATTCTTCCAAGGGGAAGTAATATTGTCAGCCATTAGACTCAACCATCGAAGGCTCGATTGATGTTGTACCATATCTTCCATCATAAGCCGTACTTGATGCATGATCATCTCTACGACAATTTGATTGTGGGTAAGCGTTGACGCTGCCTTTGTCAGCCACCTATGTCGGGCCTTAGTGCCTCAACTTGTGTTTATGGAACGACTCCACCACTAGGCAATATGGCCGTTAAAGCCCTCCTCTGCATCCCTTATGTCTGTAAGTACACAACAAAGTCCTCTACCATGTTGTGAGGCTTCGACAATGTGGAATTGTTACCACTAGATGTAGTCTACAGTCTACTTTAACGTTGTGGCCAACATGTGTTTTAAACTATTGGTCGACCTCCAATTAGTCACCTCCTATTATGTGATCATTTTTGTCATCCCTATGAGCATGACCTTGTGTTCAGTTGCCCTAGTGCGCCCCGTCTTTTGCCTTGAGTGAAATTAGTTGAACTTATCGAGAGTAATTTCAGCATTTCTGAAAATCCTCGGGACAACAATGACTCTCTTAGTGTGATGTTTTTGGCTGCCTATTCCACTATGACATCGCCACCGTCATTTGCTCGCCATCAAACTCCTATGGATTACGAGGTAGGGGACCTTGAACTCATAATTTCATAATAGCATGCTATGATTGTGTAGTAGCATGCTAGGAGTTTATAATTTAATGTTCTGCATGATAATGCTAATTATATAAGCATGTTATTTGTATGTGAATTGCGTATATGTTAGTGAAGACTAAGGGTAAGTAGTAAGTTCCTATGAATTGTATGTATGTGACCAAAGCACATCATCTTTGTTGTGGGCTGGTAGTATGTGATCGATGGGCACATGTGGGAGTGTTTAATTGTAAGTTTGGCAAAGATACTTCATAGTCCATGACGTGGAAACTATGATTGTATGTCGGGTGAGGAAAGAAGAAAAATGGATAGGTGAAGGTTGGACTTGATGAGATTGGGGGATTGGTTTGGATTGAGTCTGATGGTGTATTGGAGCAACGAGCTAAAGGTTCAAGGGATGTAAGGATTTAGAACACTTAAGGTTCAAAACATCTTGGGGGATTGTGAGTTAGTAAGGGATAAAGACATAATTGTACATGCATAACGTACGTAATATGAATTATAACGAAAGAATAATGTGTAAGGAATTAGTAAGGGTTTGATGACAGGACTTAGGTCTAAGGGTTCACTCGAGGAGTTCGAGAAGGACAGTTTGGTTTTTAGGTGAATGGTGTAAGATGTAAGACTGTAAGTATTTGATGGTAAGAGTGGGAGTATGGAATTCGAGTTCGAGAAGTAAGACTATGCAGAGATTGGTAAGGTTGTAAGTTTATGGGTGGGGGATGATGAGTTAAGTAAAGAATGCTACCCTTGTGATTTGGAACTTCTGGACGAGTGTATTTCTAGCCTTGTTGGCTGAAGAATATAAGATGGTAGTCATTTCGAGCATAATTGTACATGCATAAGTTATCTAATATAAACTTGAATAGTAAGTAACCCTAATTTGATAACGTTGTGAGTTTGAAACTGAGGGTTTTGACGGATTAAGTTCCATTTTTGTGTCAGTCAATAGGTAATCGACTGAGCATCCTTCCTGGTCTAGCCATGGTGTTACCTTGTGAGATTTGGTCTTGGTGCTATATTTTGGCCCAAACGTTTGATGCTCTGTTGAGAGCACTATAAGTTTTTGCCCATCGTGGGCTCTATATGGTTTCTGCCTATAGATGACACTGTATGTTCTGCCCAAGAGAGGCACTGTAAGATTCCTGCCTAAGAGTGGCACTGTATGTTTTTCCGCCCTTAGTTGACATTGTATGGCCCTTGTTGGCACTATATGGCCCTAAAGAGTGGGCATTTGCACACTCAGGTAAGTAGTATCATGGATCTGCTCTTACTTATTTGATCTTGTGCCCCATGAGCATAGGTGTGCCTTGCCTTCAAAAAATTCTATGGTGTCTAGTTGCTCTCCGAAGGTTAAGGTGACACGCCAGTGGCATTCCCTTCCTTTCTGACGCTAGAGCTTATTAATTGTAATGAGCTTCAGTTGTCGGTAGTATGTTCACAATAGTAAGAGTAAGTTGTATGTTTCAAATTTTGAGTAAGTTGTATGTGTGAGATCCAGAGTAAGATTGTACAAGTATGGTCGTATGAGTAAGTTCATACGAATAAGGTTGTACGAGTATGTTTGATGTAAGTGCAAACATAAGATTGTACGAGTAAGTTGGTGAGACGTTGATTCAGACTATAAGCATAAGCATAAGTGTAAGTATAAATATAAGTTCATCTAGTAGACTGTATGTGTCCGAGATACTTGTTTTATGTTGCATGTACCTTTTTGCTTCATGTGTGATTGCACGAATGCAACTGTATGAGCTTACGAAGTTCATTGACTTATTTTCCCCTACTAGGTGTTTTCCTACTGAGTATGAAAATACTCACCCTATCTTTTTAGCCCCTTCGTTTGGAGGCTTTTGCAAGTTGTTCGATAGCTTCTTGGTTTGGACTTTTCCCTGTGGTGGACTATCCTTGCTCGACCTGGAGTGCAACGAAAACGTAGTGAGGCTATGTAGATTTTGGTGCCACAATCTCATGTATTGGTTAAGGTAAGAAAACTATATTATTTTATGGACTCGTGTACCTATACATGAATTAGAACATAGATTGTTGAAGAACTTGTGCTCAGAAAGGCCTGGGATGTATTTGTTTTTAAAGACCATGGCCATGGCAAGTTTTTCTTATAAGTTTTCATTTCGGGTCATGCCTAAGAATTTTAGTTTTGTCATATGATGAATTAATTTATGAAAGTTGTTTTCACACGTTTTGAATTGTGTTAATTAATTTGATTTACATCCATGTTTTGAAAAAGAAATTTTTGTAAAATTTTAAAGTAAATGTGCGGAAAAACCTTAGGCGTGACAAGTTTCCATGTCATAGCCCATGAAGTACCCCTTCAACAAACTTATAATCAAACACTCCTCATGCTCATTGATCACACATCACCAGCCCACAACAAAGATCTATCTCACTCTCTGATCACATACATATAATTCATAGCTTACTACCATACCCTTAGTCTTCACTAACATACGCACAATTCACATATATATAACATGCTTATTTAATCAGCATAATCATGCAAAGAATTAAGTTATAAACTCTTGGCATGCTACTACACAATCAAAGCAAGCTATAATGAAATTATAAGTTCAAGGTATCATACCTCGTAATCCATGTAAGTTTGATGGCGAGCAAACGACGGTGGTAGTGTTGATAGCGGAATAGGTGGCCAAAAATATCACACTGAGAGAGTCGTTGTTGTTTCAAGGATTTTTAGAAATGCTGGAATTAATTTTGATAAGTTAGACTAATCTCACTCAAAGCAAAGATTGGGCGCACTAAGGCGGCCAGACATAAGGTCGTGCCACTAGAAATGGCAAAAGTGACCAAAGAATGGGAAACAACTTATTGGAGGTCAGTCAACGGTTTAAAACACTTGTTGGCCACAACATTAAAATAGACTGCAAACTATCTCTAGCAGCAACAATTTCACATTGTCGAAGCCTCACAACATAACAGAGGGATTGGTTGCATAGTCACGGACATAGGAGAGACAGAAGAGGGCTTTAGCGGCCATATTGTCTAGTGGTGGAGTTGTTCCATAAACACACATTGAAGCACTAAGGCCCAGTGTAGGTGGCTGACAAAGACGATGTCATTTCTAAACACTACCCACAACCAAATCATCGTACGGATGGTCATGCATCAAACATGGCTTATGGTGGAGGTTATGGGAACAACATCGGTCGAGCCTTCAATGGGCTAAGTCTAATGGCAAATAATATTACTTCCCCTTGGATGAATCGGAATTCGAGAACTTTTTCCCGTAGGTTTTGGGTCATGCGTATCAAAAGTGGGGGTGTAGAGGTAGAATTGGGCTAGAATTGTTAGCCATTGATGTCACTGGGCTAGGGAAAAGCCCACATCGGTCGAACATATGGCCCAAGTCCACCCGATGTTAGGCGGGACAGGTTGGCCCTAGGATAGGGTGGGTTACTTGACAGCGATCATAGGTGTACCTTGAAAATAGGGGGCATCTATTTTGGGCTGAAGGTGAGTAGGGGAGGCTGAAAACGGCGGCCCCTTATCAACATTGGGACAAGCTAGCGTCACGGCTATCCGCTAGCCGATGTTGGTGGCGGCAAAATCACCAATCAGAAGAAATAATTGAACTCAATTTAGCCGAGGTGACAATGTGTCTAGTTACGGTGACATACACGTATTGTCAAGCCACGAATGGCCAGACGTGGCCAGGGGACAGACTTGGGATACAGTGGTGTCCCAGCAATTGCAAACCAAAGCAAGCTGGATGGACACCGATTGGTGTTCGTCTGGAGTCTAGCGATGGTGAATCGACACCACTAGACCAAAACTGTGTTTCAGACTGAGCAAAGCAATGGGACAGAAGAGAGGTGCATAAGCAAAGAGTGTCCGTCATTGGCCCGAGGCAAAGCTGGCGACAGTGAGCTGGAGCTCCTTCAGCCACTCAGCCAAAAGAAAACAAAAGAAAAAAGAAAAAATGATCTATCCAGATCGGAAAGGGAGAGAAGGAGAGTTGAAGGTCCAGGAGAGGCAACGGTTTAGGCCAGGGCAACGGCCTTGCCGTCGCCGGGGTGGGAGAAGGCCAATAGCCGGTCAGCAGTGGTCGGAGACCAGCGGCACAGTCGTGGTTCGTAACACACAAGAACTAGAAAATAAAAAGGGAGGATTTTTTATCCCGTTCGGAAAGAGGTAGAGGGGGTTGAGGGAGGCGGCAGCCAGGGCGGCGAACGGGGTTGCAGCCTTGCCATCGTCGGACTGGGGGAAGGCAACAGGCCAGCCTACAGTGGTTGGCCACCGGCAACACAAAGAGAAAATAGAACAAAAATGGGGCGGCAAAGTGTTAACTTATGGCGGCAAAGCAGGGGCGGGGAGGATGGAACAGTGTTGCACGGATGATGTCCAGGTCGAGGAAGAGCTAGGGCAGCGAGATGAAGGCCATGCAACCTGCTGCTGCGGCGAATCAGCACAAAAATCACTATCAGGTGTCTCTGTTGGGCTGAAACAGAAAAGAGGGAGAGGGGCGGTAGTGGCCGGCGGGGCCAGACCATGGAGGCAGCATCGGCATTGCAAGGCCGAGTCCAGCCGGGCAGAAGCTAGCAGCCACCAGCGGCACCGCCTCTGGTCTCACACAGTGAAGGGGCTTCCCCCCATTCACTATTCACTTCGCGGGTCGGGCTTGCTGGGGCGCGCCCGATCTGCTTTATTTTTTTTCTTTTTTTCCCATCTCTTCCTTTCTTCTCATTTTTGTTCTCTTGCTTCTCATCCGATTTTCGTGCCAAAAAATTTCTAGGATGCATCAAGTCCCAAGACTTGCGACTAAACACTACTCCCAACTCTTATGGTCACAAATATTACAAATACGGATACGCTGAAGCATTAAATTTCTTCATCAAAATTACAAGCAAAAACTGCATGTAAGGTCCCTGATTTTTCTACGATTTTCTATGATTTTCCTGTATTTTTTGGTCATTTACGGCGGGAAAATGTGACTCTTTGGTGTATTCATATTTGAGCATTTACTCCGTATTTATACGTGTAGAGTCAGATGTGGGGCTTAGTCGCAGGCGGTGGGCCTCGCTACAAGCTTTCGGCATGAGTTTTGGACATACGCGTAAACAGTAAGTAAATGCGTGAGGGGGATATAAGTGGGAAAGAAAAAAAAGAAAAATAGATCTGGCTCGGTAGAACCCGATCCGGAAGAGACCAAAACATTGTCACGACCCGGATTTTTAAAAGCATTTTTAAATAGCTTGAATGGTAGGTAAATTTTTTTTTTCTTTAAATACAAAACAAACCCTTCGATTAAATATCCAGGTCATGATAACTGGGGTTCACAAATACGAATATCAAATCATATGATATTATTTAACATCTGAAAATTCATAAAGGCCAGCTCATCCATCTAAGTACAAGTCTGTCACCCGTCTGAAAATAAATAACAAGTTGACTCTCACGTTTAAGGCACACTTACGTATCGGAGTTTCAAAAATGCGAAAACCTCTTGAGCTCGCCAGCCTTGGTGTCACTTGTCGTCGCCTGGAGAATCTGCAATAAAGCAAACCAAACAACAACCACAACCACGATGGAGCATCTCCGCCTTCAGGAGAAGAGCTTCCAAAGGACAAAAGGTTTTATTAATATTTTTCGGATCGGGCCAACATCACCCGATGTTAGTTGCCTACGTACTCATCAGACAACATCTCTAATGTTTCCAACAAGATCGGATCCAAACGTAGTTCTGCCTAAAAACTATACTATACTAAGAAGCATAGCATCACCCATGCAATGCTTAAGTATTTTCAAGCAACCTACATTTTATGCAAGTCCTTTAATCGTTCCACTTGTTCTAATTAAACAAGCAATATCAATCAATGTTATTAATTATTTCTCGAACCATTGTTCGATAATTAATATTCCCATCTAATCCCAAAGACAGACAGACACATCAGATGTCAACCTAACTGACAAATGATAAGAAACACCCTGGAATCCACCAGGCCCCTGGAATCCACCAGGAAGTGCCATCTCCCAACCTAGCCCATAAGGACCTGACCGGAGTGGAAGGGCATGGCCCACAACTGCACCTGAACAGAAGTGGTCAGAGACGCCAACCAAGCAGGATGTCAGCGACCCTAATTGCGTGTACACTAAAAGATCCTCAATAGATCTGCGGTGAGCCCGGCTCACAAAGAACTCCCTCCAATGGGGAGGTGTAACTTCACGGTCAAATCAGCGGCTCCTCAATAGAGCTAGAACTCAGGAAAGCATTCTGAACCCTATCTTGCTCATCTATAAGCCAGGATTCCGAATGACTATCCCAAACCCTATTAGTCCCTTCTAGACTAAGGTTTACAACTCGAGACATGCCATCGGTTCATCAACCAAGGCAAATCGTCAGGTCAAAGGCTTTATTCACTATATGAACTAGTCCCAGACCCCTCTGAGGTATTTTAGTTTTTATCTTGATTAGGTGTTCTTGCCCAATCCAAAGCTATCAAACCCCAAACAATTATTCTTTCAATAATTTAAAGATTGTGATAAATTACTATCACAACATCAATATCATAAATCGAAACAAAGAACAACATAAACCATAAGAACTGCACAGGTCTAAGCATATCATAATATCAATAATAGAATTCATTAATGATATAAGAATCATTCGAGCTCTCGTGCCCTAACCCACCTTGGGTTATCTTAATAAATCTTTATTAAACTGGTCGAAATGCACCTAAGGGCATTAGAGTAATTATCCAACATTTGATACAGTCCTCTCTGCACTTGGGTAAGTCTTTAACCTCTCAAAATGTTTCAGTATTACATTGGCCTGTTAATAGCATCCATGCGAATACGGACCAGTTTGCATAGGGGTAGTTCTGTCATTTGGTTTAAGGCCTTAATGATATCCAATGGGTCTAAAATTCAACTCAAGGGTACTACTGGCCTTCATGGACTCTGTGTAATTTTCTTGACATGTAACGGGGTCATGAACCCCTTGAACCGACCTAGGTTTGCTTAATGGTTTACTATAAACCCTAAGGACAAAAGGGTCAATTATCCACTCACTGGGATTTTTTCTCAATAAGTGGTTTAGCCCATAATTAGTTTACATATTAAACTATCACTGAGAATTTTTCTACTTTTAAGATCAACTCATAGGCCTTTGAACCGGAGCCTCCAAAACAGGTAAGTGATTTTCACACGATAACTTAACTACCAGGGGTAAAAAGGTCATTTCACAATCTCTGGGATTTTTCCCCAAGCTGAAACTCGGTCAGAATAATCCCAAACCTCTCCAGATACATGAATATTTTTATAGAATTTATTTGACACTTTTAGCCCCTTGAACCGGATCCGGTTCACTCCCTTCTCTCTTCTTTTCTTTTTTTTTAAAAAACTCGACCCGGACCGGGTCGGTTTGGGTCGACGACCCGCAGCGCGGGTCGTCTTCCCCGCGTCCGGCCAGAGGCGTTTCGGCCTCTGGCGCCGCCGCCACCGCCACCCCCGCAGCGGAGGTTTGGGCGGCACACAGACCCCGGATCGCCGGAGCACGGCGGAACCAACAAGATCGGTCCCGCTGCCGTCCGGTGTCCGGCCGGCGGCCAAAAAGCTGGCCCCTTTTTCGTCTTTTTTTTTTAAACTGGCGGCGATGCCGCCGCGGCCGGAGCCAGCGCGGCCCAGGCCGGTGCGTCCGGGGCCGTCGTGGCCTGGGCCGGCACGGCCGGGACCGGTGCGGCCACGGCCGGCACGGCCTCGGCCAGTGCGGCCAGCGGCAGCGTCTCGCTGTCTGTTTTTCTTTTTTTTTTTTTTCTCGCGCGACGACCAAACGGCTTGCAGCGGCAGTTTCACTGCCGCCGCCAAGGCTGCCGGAGTCGGGGCTTCCGGGGCCAGAGCCACGGTCGCCACGGCGAGGGCCAGCGGCCCCCTTTCTAGGATGATTCCGGCCATTGAAAATACTGTTCCCTAATCACGTGAACAGTTTTTGCAGAAATTTGCAGAAATTACCATAACTTTTATTAAAATTAATTAACGACGTCTTTGTCCGTCTCAATTCGAAATCTTACCTCTAAGGTCGAGTTGTTGTCGATCCACTACCGCCAACGCCTCGCCGGAGTTTCGCCGGAAAATTTGCTTTCCTTCACTGGCCAAAAAGCTCCCCCAATCGGGCAAAAAGACCCCTATAAAAGCCCTTATTAATTCTATTTATAGGCATGGGATTAGGAGCCCTAATCCCAAGAGAAATTGAGTCCCAAAAACCCAATTTCGGAATGCTAAATAATCGGGCCCTCAAAACGACTTAAACTGCCCCATTGCACGTTTAATTCGGGTAAATGGGTCCTACACAATATGTTCAACTTTAGATGGTCGTTTCTCCCTCATCTGGACTCCGATTCGCGCATTCTTGGTGGCGTTTCGAAGCTCTTTCCATGTACTTTCCAATAGAATTAGTTTCAGCCCCAAATTCTATCTAGGGAGAAAGTTATTCTAATAAAAATATCAATGGGTCAAACACCATAATTTCCACGTATTTAAATTTCGAAACCCAGGAAAATTAGGGAAATTACAAACATAGTGCATCTCCCCCCCTTTCCGGCTTCATTTGCCTAGCCACCGTCGGCCGCCGGTGGGCCGCAAGACGCTGCCACCAGCTCTGTCCTGGTCTTGTGATGGTAGGGGGCCACCGTCCCAGCCCCCACGGCCGTGTTGCCCTCCTCCCCGGTTTGCCCTCTCATCTCTCTATTTTGTTTGTGCCTCCGCCGCCGTTTTGGGCATGCCATCCACGGCTCCATTTTGGGCCGGCGACGGCGGGAGGCCACCCCTCCCGGCCCCAAAGGGCCTCTCCTCTGCCGCCTCAGATATTTTCCCCTCTCCCTATTTCCGCTAGTGCTCTGTTTCAGCTGTTTCGCCTCTATTTGAGACGAAGGTAGGCAGCCACTCTTGGTCCAGCACCACCTCCTCCACCCCGGCTGAGCTCCGCCGTCCATCAGTCGTTCCACCTCTGTTTTAAAAAATAGTATTTTTCCACTGTTATTGGTTTGCTCAAGGGAGCTATAGGTGGCCAATGGCCAGCAACATCCAGTAGGCCTCCAGACAGCTAGTCTCGGCCCAACATAGCTGGTGCAGCCGCCCTGGCCCATCCTAGTACCATTTTTCCCCAGTCAGCCCCTCTATGTTTGGCTTTTGATGCCATCGGCATTAGCCAGCAGTGGCGGAACGGCCACCGTGGATTCCACCCCGGCCTAGTAACGATCAGAGATGGTCCCACCTTGCCCGGTTTGATTGCCTATGACCCGTGCTCCTCCCTATGGCCCACAACCTTAGCTAGTTCCACTCATTGGCATGTTTGCCCCTTGACCCTTCTTAGCCATTTTATGTTGTCGGTACCAGATGGACTCTGGTAAGATTCTGTACGGCCTACCTCAACAAGACAATGGCAAAGGCCATCTTTTTTGGTCACCACCCATGGGCATGGCCCTACCACCCCTTCTGAGCCTTGGGCCGCCTTCGTTTAGCCTTCTCCCCCGTGTGTGTGGTTTAGGGTTTAGGCACCGCATTCACGCCGCCTAACCATCAGATGGCTCTACCACCGAATGGAGTTGACATTGGAGTCCTCTACCACCTCTCCTTTGTCCTTGAGCGGCACCCATGCTCTCCGTCCATATGTGGGCCCTTGTTGATGCAAAATCATCGTCATTCTGTCCATGGCTGATTTTGACGTCTTGCGGCCGGTCGAGTACGTCATAGCCACCGGCCAACCTTTAGTGAGTACACCCTCGACTTATGGTCACACTGCCACTCGTTGGCATGATCTTTCTCTCGGCTGCCCCTAGTGTGCCATCGTGGTTCACGACTTTTCCCCATTGACATGTGTCACCCCTGTTTGGCAACGCGTAGTTTCGGCGCTTCCTAAAACCTCGGGACAATAGCTCTCTCAACTTGGCAAAGCTTTTGGCCACCAACTCCGCCACTGTCATTTGCTCGCCATCAATCATCATGATTACGAGGTAGGGAAGCTTTGAACTAGTAATTTCATGATAGCATGCTTTGAATGAGTAGTAGCATGCTAGGACTATATGATTGAATGCTATGGATGTTAGCTTATGATCCGTTTGCATGATGTAAGAGGATGAATTATGCCATGTTGAAATGCATATGATATGCATGTTGGCTGTAAGTATGTTGGATGTAAGTATGCACTAGTGATGGCTAGCATGTTTGTTGGCAAGCTTCGTATGTTGATTGAGTATGTGCTAGTGATGGCTAGCATGTTTGTTGGTAAGCTTCGTATGTGTATGTATGTGCTAGTGATGTCTAGTGTGTATGTTTGAAGTATGTATGGATTATGTATGGATTATGCATGTGCTAGTGATGGCTAGGGTGCATGTTTGAAGTATGTATGAATATATATGTATGTGCTAATGATGACTAGCGTGTATGTTTGAAATATGTATAAATGTGTATGTATACGCTAGTGATGGCTAGTGAGCATGTTTGTATGCTACGTATGTATGACAGGAGGTGTATATTATACATATGGGTGATAGACATACGTATGTATGATGGCTATTTGCTTATGCTATGGATATGCGTATGTGCATGTGGGCAGAGGTATGGGATATGGATGGTAAGAAGTGTCAGTGTTTGGTATGGATTTGGATATGGATGTGTAAGCGTATGACAGATGATAGAGGATATGAGTATGACGGGCGAGGATTGGAATGGATTGTTTTGGATTAGAGCACATGTTGGGGGATTGTCAGACAGTAAGAGTGTGCATAATTGTACAAACATAACTTACAAAGTATGAAGAGAAAAGTAAGCATAAGAAGTGAGGTATTAGTAAGAGGGTATAATTGGGTTTGATTCTGAGGAGCTTAGTTTAAGGACTTCCGAGTAAGATGCTTTGGCCATAAGGTAGATGGTGGAGATTGTAAGACCGTAAGGATTTTGGTGTATGGTGTGTTATGTTGTAAGATGGACAAGTTAAGTGAAGTTTGCTGCCCTGACGAACTTGGGTTTCGAATCGGGCTTAGCTTCAGTTTGATCAGTGGAGCACGGTATGCTTGAGTGCTTGTGTGGCATAATTGTACCGCATAAATTACTTAATTCAAACTTAAATTATAAGCACATCTAATGATAGCGTTGTGAGTTTGAGACCTGAGGGTTAGACGGATTATGTTCTATGTTTGAGCTAGCCGATAATGAGTCCGTCGAGCATTTCTCATGTCTTGCCATGGTGTTTATCCTACGGGATGTTGTCTATGTGCTATATAGAGCACCGGACGTCTGATGCTCTATTGAGAGCGACTTATGTTTCTGATTTGGTCTGTGTTGTATAAGCCTAGACGTTTGATGCTCTGTTGAGATGACGTATATTTTCGATTTGGTCTGTGTGTTGTATAAGCCTAGACGTTTGATGCTCTATTGAGTGCGACGTATGTTTCCGATTTGGTATGTGTGTTGTATTAGCCTAGACATTTGATGCTCTATTGAGATCGTTGTATGATTTCTGCCCAAGAGCAACATTGCATGATTCCGCCTAAGAGTGGCACTATATGATTTTTGCCCAAGAGTGGCACTGACACTATAAGACCCATTATGGTGGGCAACTGTACAACCCCTTATGTGTGGGTGTATATTTGTGCGCTCAGGTAAGTAGTATCATGGACCTGCTCTTACCTGTTTGATCCTATGCCCCATGAGCATAGGTGTGCCTTACCTTTGGAAAAGTCCATGGCGTCTAGTCACTCCCCGGAGGTTAAGGTGATGCCCCAGTGACATTCTTTTCTATCCGACGTTGGAGCTTATTAGTTGTAATGAGCTTCAATGGTCGATAGTATGAGCACGACTGTAAGAGTATGAATATGTGTACGGCTATAAGAGTATGAGTATGAACACAACTGTAAGAGTATGAGTATGAGTACGATTGTAAGAGTACATTTCTGAGTAAGACAGTAAGTGTGTGATTTTGAGTAAGACTATACAAGTAAGGTCGTATGAGTATGATTATATGAATAAGGTCGTACAAGTATGTGTAAGTTGTTTAAGTGTATGATGGTATGAGTAAGTTTGTAACACCCTGAATAAGGGTGTTTGTGTAAGTTTGATTCGATGGCATGATTTTGGCATGATGATATGCGTGTTTGTATACGTATGAGTATGATTATGATTATGATATGATTGTTTGTTTATGTTTGAGTTGCATGAACGCATCTATGTATAGACTTACTGAGTTCACTATTTAGAACTCCCCTACTGGGTATTTTCCTATTGACTATGAAAATACTCATTACCCTATTGTTTAGCCCTATTGTACGGGCGGTTTTTGCAGGTTTGTGCGGAGAGCTCCTTGAGATAGATGCTTGGTTCCAAGGTGGATTGATTCCCTTGGACTCAGGTATACACTTGACTTAGTGCGAGTATTATTTGTGCCACAATCTGATGTATTGGGTGAGACGAGAATTAAGATGTTTATATATTCTGAACTTTAGTTTGGATCAGACTGTGGACTGTTATGGGACTTGTACTCAGGGATGCCTGGGAGATATTTGTATTTGAAGTCTATGATCATAGCAATTTATTCGTACAGTTTTTTCGAGTAGCGCCTGAGGATGTTTGGTTTGGCCGTACAATGTTTGATCGAATGAGTATAAATTTGTATGGCAAAACCGATGTGTTATGTTTTAAATTATAAAACTATTTTCACAGGTTTCGTATTTGTCATTTTTCCCAATTTATAGCAGTTATATTGCAAAAAAAATTCCCATGAATGTTGAGGAAATTGTATGAAAAATCTCGGGCGTTACACTGCTGAACATTGCAAAAAATAGCAAAAATATGCAGAAAAATTACAAAAAATTCGGGGATGTTACAAAGCGTGATATTAGTAACACGACTAATTTGTCATACTGAAAATACTGACCATTTACACTAATGACTATATTCTTTTGTATTGTCTGCTAGGTATGGTTTTATGAGCATGCGTCCATATGGGTTCCCAATGGTCCGCCATGCAGACCGAGGTGCAAGAGGTGGCCCGGATTTTCCCAACTTTTAAGTGACGTGGAGAAGGCCGATAAACTTGACTTGTCCGACGAAAAGGGGATGAAGAAGATTCTAACTCATCACCGGATGAGGAAGTGGTACAAGGATGTCTTCATGAGGCTGAAGCCAGACTCGCAAATTATTATGCACATCACTCCAATTTCCAAAGAGGTGCACTTGATGGATGGCCAAAGGGTGGCCCCGAAGGCTAAGAAGGCAGGTACACATAATTTTTGGACAATGGGACCCGCCCACGCCCTCAACGGCGAGACATCGGGGCATGTACATTCCAGCCAGGACGTCATTGAATCATTCGTCATGCCAGTTGATGTCATAACGGGAATTTGTGAAGTTGTTTTGGAGAAGGCTGATCTCTAGGGTGAGTTGGGATGGAACACGAAGCGAGTTGAAGCTGCATTCCAGTGTGTTAAGAACAATCTCGAGGTGGCAACTAGCCTCATAGAACATATGCAACCCTCTGATGCACCAGATATAGAACAACCACCTAAACCCCCTCAGCTGGAAGTACGCATATATCCGATCACATGGAAGTTCTCATGTTCGTCTATTAGGTTGTGTTATCGCATATACACCACCTCATATTAGGTCGTGTTATTGTGTAATCAAAGAAACGATCGCCTATTAGGTAGTGTTATCGCATACACGAGGATTATCACAGGAAAGTTGTAAAAATTAAACCAAATAAAATATAGTTCTCGACGACTATTTCAGATGATGTTGATGACCTATATGTCGAGAAAGCCATGGATCATTAGAGACATTGATATATCACCATCTAGTGAGACAAGTCCTTCATCAGATATAGATGAATACCGAATCCGATGGAGGACCGATTCATTCGCCGCCACTAAAGCAATCTCTCGTATGATCCATCTCCGCGAAGAACATGGAACAACCCCAACAATATGCGACGAATTATTGATAAGTATGAAATCTATATCTATTTTATATGTCTTTTTACCTTATTTGCTAGTATAGATTAGGTTAATTTAGAGTTAATTATAGTTTATTTAGATTAAGATAGATATTAGTATTTTAGTTTAATTATTAATGATTTTGTAGTTATTAGTTGTTTAGACATGTATTTAAATCAAGATGGAATTTTAATTATATTCTACATGTCTAAAGTATGGTATTTTATATTTTGTAGGTAAAGTGCGCTTATCGAAGTACTTGGACGATGCTTGAAATGCTTAAAAATAGTCTTCACATGCTTTAAAGTGATTTGGACAACTTTTCGGAGTTATAAATAAGTTAGAAATTAATATGGACACGAAGGAAAGCTTAATGAACAGAATATGAACAGTCCGGTAAAACAGAAACACTGTAGCCGATCGATCGGGGTCACTTACTGATCGATCGGGATAACGTGAATTCAGATGAAAATACAGTGTAGCCGATCGATCGGGAATGCAGGGCGATCGATCGGCATAACGTGCAGTTTCCTTGTTTGACCCAAATTTCAATCCTTTTCATATTGGACTTCTTCCTATGGAACTTATGCCTATAAAAAGACATATTTGGCTTAGAATTAGGGGATTCCAGTAGATTTTCTTCAGAGAAAAAGGAAGAAGAAGATGGAAGAGAACTCAAAGCTTTCAATGGAGATTCAAGTGCTTTCTTCTACAATGGAAGGTTAGACTTTTTTTTTACTTAGGAGTTGATAAAGCTATAGATAAGTTTCAGTTTCTTTTCTTTTTAATTTAGATCTCAGTTGTGAATGATGACAATTGTATGATATGGATTTCCTTTTTAATGGAAGAGCTTTTCATGTTTATTCAAGTCTATGTTGATTTATTGTCTTGTAGATGATAGATTGATATGGTTTTGATATTTGCATCAATTCTAATTTCTGTGATTTAGATGAGATGGTCATACAATAGTTTTAATGTTCAGATAATTAATGACTTGGATGAGTTATACTAAGATTAGACGGGTCATGCCTATAGCTAGTTTAGTGTAGATGATCCGTGCTATTGTCGAAGATAGTTCATGTCATGGAAGTTAATTAATGATTCTTTTTGAAGTAATTCTAGCTTATAGCTGAGAATACTTGTTCATGTTCACACTAGATTTAGATTAAAAGTTAAGTAATTGTTATGGTTCTATAGTGGATTCAATTTCCTAAGTAATTTTCATCATATTAATCTCTTATTTTTAGACTAGTTGATTTATTTCCTTTACCTAATTTAAGTTTAAGTTGTTTTTAGTTTTTAAATCAGCAAATTCCTTTTTAGATTTAGTGATAATCCATCCGTCCCTGAGGTTCGACAACCCTTAAATACTTATCCTAGTACAATTACCTTGTACACTTGCAAAGGGTTTAATTATAAACGATCAATTATTCATGGCATTGATATATCTCCGTATAGCAAATCTTTCCCTCCCTCGGATATATGTGCTAATTGTATCCGAAGGAGGGTCGATTCACCAGCCACCAATAGGCTCGGCGTCCCCGAACCAATTGGCTCAGTTTGGCCGCATGAGAATGTTCTATCTTCCTTGAACCCTAACCCTAATATTTGGAGCGCCGACGTATTATTTCGAATAACTTGGTGGGCATCGTATCATCGATCGTATGATAATAGGCATACAATCATCCTATTGTAATATACGGGAAGACAACTTTCAATGGGAAAAAAGATGTGTTATTAATATTTTCCTTTAAATTTCAGTAATTCATTACATCCAACAAACTAATAGTTACAGAACTTTATAAATACAAATAAAATAACAATATGAAGATAGTGAATCATGCACTTATCAGTGGGCGTACGATCTCCCTGCAGACTCTCGAACACATCAGTTCAATTGTGACGAAACATTCGCGACATTAATATAACACTGGGTAGTAAATCACCCCCCTTCAGAGGTTGGTTAGGACCGTGTCACTGAAGGGGATGAATTACCATATGGCACTATATCAATGTCCCAAAGTGTAAGATCCCTTATCGTAAAACTGGTTTGAATTTGTTTTGTTGAAATGTTTTCTGTGGTTTAATCAAAACCAATTTCACATTTATGAGTTTTAAGTAGTTTTTAGTCAATTCTAAATTTTTGGGATTTTTCTGAACTTTCACTAATTTTCCAGAAATTAGGGTTTGGCGGGACCCCCTGTGGGCCCCACCGACGAAATTAAGATTTTTAGACCAAAATGCCCCAGACATCAACATAAGCTCATACAAAAAATTTTAGAATTTTTTCAGATTTAATTAGTGCTCAAATTTGTAAAATACCCATTTTTAGCCCAAAATTCTATTTACACCTCATTAGTTCATTAAGTGCACCTCAGACCCTATTATAAAAGTGAAAGGGCTGAGCCATTTCTATTTTGAGAATAGGCTGAGAGGAGGTGATTAGGGCCTAGTTCCCCAATTAGGCCCGGATTAGAGGAGATTAAGGTATGTTATTCCTTAATTAAGCTTAAACCCTAGATTTTCTCCTAATCCTTTCTTAATCCAATATTTCCCCTTTGATTTGATTTGATTTTAAGCATCAAAGTCACTGATTTACTCCCTTACTTCAAACCCTACTTATCAAAATTCATTGTTTATGCTTAACAAACCCTAGATCTAAGATTTCTTCAAGGTTTTCAATGTTAAATCGATTTTTAATGAAGTTTAACTTAGACACTATGTTTTTGGAAGGTTTCTAAGAAGGATGAAGGTCAAATCCGAATCTAAACAAGTGACAAGGTAATGGGTCTTCAAATCTCAGTTTTCTTATGGTAAAATCTCGATTTTTATGGTTTATTTGGAATGGATTTGTTTGATTTAGTGTTTTAATGGTGGGATTAGTAAATGTTAATTTTTTTATCCGATTTCTTAGGGCTTTGTTTTAGAATGGTATAGATTAGTGTTCTGGAAGGTTTCATGAGTTTTTTATAATGTTTGGTACCATGGATGAAGATTTGAAGGTGTTTTCATGGTGTTACAGTTTTGAAATTCGAAATGAAGAAGAAAGTCAAAACTGTTGTATTGGCGTTAGAACGGCCTACCAGGGCGTTAGAACGGCAACACTACATTTTTGACTGATTTGCAGTATAGCCGATCGAACGTCCTTGTAGGGCGTTCGAACGGCTACACGGCAGTTTTTGCTATTTTTGAAACTTATGCACATTTCAATGTTTTACTTCATTTGATGATTCTAATGGTTATGAGAGGTATTATATGATGATATTAAGCTACTGGAGGTGTAGAATTGATGATGGAAAATTTATAGAATGTGTTTAAGTATAGTCTTGTGGCATAATATTATGTATATAGTTATGCATATTGATATTGAAGTACCTTGAACTTGTGCATGTTGGCAATTCTTGTGATTAGAATATGTTTCCAACATGGATGTTATGAGAAAAATGGTGGAATGAGTTCTCCTATAATGAGTATGATTTATGGGTGATGGATGTGCTCGTGTCGTAGCTTAATGTATGGAAAAATCATGGTTGTGGATGAGAATGTTCAATTTCACATGGATAGATTTAGGCTTTGTGGTGGATTTTGCTTGTGATTTCAGTTAGAATTCATTATTTTGAATGGGTTAAACATGCATAGGTTGCCTTATAAGTTTATATTAAAGCATTGATTGTATGCTTAGGATATGCATGAACACACACATATGGGGAATCTACTATGACATTGTAGTTAATTATGAGGTGATTATGATGCACGAGGGGACTGATTAGGACCACGTTCCATGTGTTAGAAATCCACATAGATCTTGCTCACGGATGTATCATGATATCATGCATCATGGATCAGACTTCATGAATGAGGTTTTACTGTTAGTTAATTGGAATTGATCGGTTGTATGCAATGATTGAGATTATGTGCCGGATTAATCGCTCGGTGAATTAATCGAAACTTGGTTGGTCCGAAAGGGCATGTTTTCGATTTGAGTTTCTATGTGGAACATGGATACTCCCCGGGTTGAGTCTAGTTAAATGGAGTTATGTAGGGACGAGTTGTGTACTTGTCTTACAGATTGAGATTATTATGATTATCTGTACCCTGAGAATCCAGCTGGTTTGTCCGAGTGCACCGGCTTACCAGGTATTGTTGCTTGGGACTTTAGTCTTGACAAGCAGGGTTGCCCAGGAGTTTAGACTTGATGGGCAGGAGTTGCTCAAAGTCGTTGGCTTTGAGGAGCAGGAGTTGCTCGAAGGCGTTGGCCTTGAGGAGCAGGAGTTGCTCGAAGGAGTTGGCCTTGAGGAGCAGGAGTTGCTCGAAGGCTTTGACCTTGAGGAGCATGTTTATTTGATAAGTGTTTGCTCGAGGGCTCCGGCCTTGAAGAGCAGGTTTATTCTCTCCATGTGTGGACTTGCATGTTAGATTAGTGTGTGTGTGTGTGTGTGACACTTATACATGCATGACGAATGAGAATGTTGATGCATGATCTGAAATGTATGTTAGAGATACATCTCATGCAGGTTTATATGATGTTGATGCATGATCAGAAATGTATGTTAGAGATACATATGATGCAAGTTTATGTGATATGAATGCATGATCAGAAATGGTGTGTTTGAGACACTATTATGCAGGTTTATGTGATATGAATGCATGATCAGAAATGGTGTGTTTAAGACACTATTATGCAGGTTTACATAATATGAATGTAAGATCAGAAAGTGGTATAGCATGTTAATCTTAGATTTGATTTGCTTCATCGTCATGCCGTTGTGTTTTCTGGTGATTATAGTTATATTCAAAACCATTATTGAGTTTTTATAATCACCCCACTTTCTTGTTTTGTTTTGGGGCTACGTGGCATGACACGCAAACGAACAGGATCCTCTATACGAGGAAAGGTCGGAGAAAGCTTGGGAGTAGTCTTGGAGGCTCCTAGTTTTGCCTGTCTCTTCGTTTATCTTATTTTGATGTTAGAACCTTGTGGATGATCCTTGTCTTAGATTTGTGAGATACTATGTTTTTAGTTTCTTTGAGACTTGTTTTGGAGCCAAGTGTGTGGCTATGAATTATTAGTATGTGGGTTTGAGATTATGGTTTAATTAGAGTTTAACTCTTTGGTTTTACCTATTTACTCTTGCTCAAAGTAGTGCGTAGACTCCGTAAATTAGATTGCTCGTAGTTGGGGCACAAGTCTTCCACTATTTTTCCTCAATCATTTCAATCTGTTGCCCCCGTGCATTGGTTCGGCCCTTGGACTGGGTTCGGCCCGGGTCAGGCAGTGCTGGGGTGTGACACAAAGGCTCCGTCTCGGCACCAGCGATCAGTGGGCGTGCGATCTCCCTACAGATTCTCGGACTCCGTCTCGTGCTCATCGCGAATTGGGTAAGCTCAGAGGTCACTTCTATATATATATATATATATATATATATATATATATATATATATATATATATATATATATATATATATATAGGCAGGATGCGAGGGATACGAACCACTAAATATATATGACAATTTTTCCATATATAGTGTAATTGGAAATTGGAAATGACACCTCGCGAATTGGTGATTCTAATTTAATTGAAATCCCAGAAATTGTGGTGACGCTTTGGGAATTGGGTGGTTGTGGTTAAATTAACGCAATTAATGTGTGTTCAATCGCACGACATGACCAATATTGTGTAATTGATTACACGTCTAGCAAAAATATTTATTATCGTAGTCGTGAGATCGTAAAACGGGATTGATAACTCATTGTGTTCATGTTAACACAATATTCATGAAAGTCGTATGAAAAGGTAAGCCAGATCGATGCTCCCCTTCCTTATGCCATTTGCGTACGCTATTATTCGACCTCCTTCGGCTTGTCGATAGGACATCTACCACATTGGGGGGGGCCTTGTGCACTGTAACGCCCGAGATTTTTCATTCCTTTTTCTCAAAACTCATAGAAATTTTTTTTTTCCATAAATCGGAGTCAAAACGATAAAATCAAAACCTGTTTATAATTTAAAACATCATACGGTTAAACATCGTACTGTCAAATCAAATATCCTCAGGCGCTACCCGAAAACACACGTACGAATAAATTCTGCTATGATCATAGACTTTTAAATACAAATCACTCCCGGGCATCCCTGAGTACAAGTCCCCTAACAGTCCACTAACTGATCCAAATGAAAGTCCAGATAAACATCATGATATCTCATCTCACCCAATACAGGAGATCGTGACACAAATAACTCGCAGAGAGTCAAGCTGATACCTGAGTCAACGGGAATCAATCCACCGCTGAAACGAGCGTCCATCTCCAGGAGCTCTCCGCACAACCTGCAAAACCTCCCGTACAACGGGGCTAAAAATAGCAGGGTGAGTATTTTCATACTCAGTAGGAAAATACCCAGTAGGGGAAATCCCAAACGGTGAACTCCATAAGTTCAGAAATCATGCGTCATGCAACACAAACATGAAGCAGTCAACATAATATAATCATATCGTGCACATACGCATACGATCAAACTAAATACATTATCGTGCCAAAGACATACCGAAGGCACCATCGTGCCAAAATCATACCAAAGGCACCATCGTGCCAGAATCATACTATCCAAACAACTTACACAAACACCCTTATCCAGGGTCATACAATTTACTCGTACCACCGTACGCATACTCATACAATATACGCATACTTGTACGACCTTACTCGTACTATCGTATGCTCACTCATAAAGCTTACCCATACATGTACGACTTTACTCGTACAATCAGACTCGTACGACCTTACTCGTACAGTCTGCACAAAATCATACTTACTGTCTTACTCAGAACCATATTCTCACAATCGTACTCATACTCTTACAGTCATGCTCATACTCATACGCTTACAGTCTTACTCATACTCATACGCTTACAGTCTTACTCATACTCATACGCTTACAGTCTTACTCATACACATACAGTCGTACTCACACTCATACACATATCAACGACCACTGAAGCTCATTACAACTAATAAGCTCCAGCGTCGAAATGGAAAAGAATGCCACTGGGGCAACACCTTAACCTCCGGGGAGTGACTAGACGCCATGGACTTTTCCGAAGGTAAGGCACACCAATGCTCATGGGGCACTGGATCAAACAGGTAAGAGTAGATCCATGATACTACTTACCTGAGCGCGCAAACATAAACACCCACACATAAGGGGTCATACAGTTGCCCACCATAATGGGTCTTATAGTGCCATAGAATCGCCCACCATAATGGGTCTTATAGTGCCAGAGAATTGCCCACCATAATGGGTCTTATAGTGCCAGAGAATTGCCCACCATAATGGGTCTTATAGTGCCATTGCCACTCTTGGGCAGAAACATACAGTGCCACTCTTGGGCAGAAACATACAACGCTCTCAACAGAGCATCAAACGTCTGGGCTTACACAGCACACAGACCAAATCAGAAACATACGTCGCTCTCAGCAGAGCATCAGACGTCTGGGCTTCATACAGCACGCAGACAAAGTCAGAAACGTACATCGCTCTCAACAGAGCATCAAACGTCTGGGCTTATACAGCACGCAAACCAAATCAGAAACGTCGCTCTCAGCAGAGCATCAGACGTCCGGTGCTCTACATAGCACACAGACAACATCCCGTAGGATAACACCATGGCAAGACATGATAAATGCTCGGCCAGCTCATCAGCGGCCAGCTCAAACACGGAACTTAATCCGTCGAACCCTCAAGTCTCAAACTCACAACGCTATCATTAGCTGTGCTTATAATTCAAGTTTGAATTAAATATATTATGCGGTACAATTATGCCACACAACTCACAGTCCTCGACTGGTCAAACCGAAGCTGAGCCTGATCCGAAACCCAAGTTCGTTAGGGCAGCAGACTTCACTTACCCATCCACATCATGGACAAAACTCATCGTACAACGAACCCTTACAGTCTTACACTTCGCCATCCATCTTATGGCCAAAACCTCTTACACTGACATCTTCAAATAACGCTCCTCAGAGCCAACCCAGTTGTCGCCCTCTTACTTATATCTCACTTATTATACTTACTTTTCACTTCATAATCTGTACGTTATGCTTGTACAATTATGAACACTCTTACTGTCTGACAATCGCCCAACATACAATCCACCCCAAACTGATCCATTCTAATCCTTACCCGTCATACTCTTATCCTCTGTCATACGCTTACACAACTGCATCCAAATTCAGACAGAGCTTATGTCACCTCTTACTGTCCATCGCCCATACCTCTGCCCACAAACACATACGCACATCCAAAGCATAGGCAAAAGCCATCATACATACGTATGTCTCACACATACGTACAACATACACATACGATCATACATACATAACTTACAAACATGCACGCTAGCCATCACTAGCACATGCATCCACAAGTCAAACATGCACGCTAGCCATCACTAGCACATGCATCCACACGTCAAACATGCACGCTAGCCATCACTAGCACATGCATACATCCAACGTACACGCTAGTCACCTCTAGCACGTGCACACACCCATTCATACATACTTCAAACATGCACGCTAGCCATCACTAGCACATGCATAACCCATACATAGCATACTGACATATTTGCTAGCCATCGCCAGCGCATACATAATTCACATCCATAAAACGTGCATACATCTCATGCATACCAATCATACCATACAATCATGCTTACACGCACATCATGCAATCGGATCGTTACTTAACATCCAAGCATGGAATCATACAATCCTAGCATGCTGCTACTCATTCAAAGCATGCTTCATGAATTTACGAGTTCAAAGCTCCCCTACCTCGTAATCATGACGTTCGATGGCGAGCACCCGACGGTGGCAGCGTCGGCGGCGGAGTTGGCAGTCAAAACCGTTGCCTAGCTGAGAGAGCTGTTGTCCCGAGGATTTCAAGATGCGCCGGAACTATCACGGCCAAACAGAGTGTCAGATATCAATGCAGTAAAAATCCGCGATCCACGGCGGCACACCAGGGCGGCCGGGAGAAAAGTCAAGCCAACATAAGTGGCGGTGCGACCATAGGTCGAGGGTGTACTCTGAAGATCGGCTACTAGCTAAAACGTGCTCAGCCGGCCACAAAGACATCGAAATCGGCCGTGGACAGCACCCAACGGCAACGATTCCGGTCAACAAAGGCCCACATAAGGGCGGAGAGCGTGGGGCAACGCTCGAGAATCAAAGGAGAGGTGGAGGACGGCTCTAGTGGTCAACTCCACTCGGTGGCAAAGCCAACCGATGGTTAGGCGGCACGAATGCGGTGCCTAAACCCAGAAGTACACGCGTGGCTACATGCACACGTGGCCCAAAGGGCGAGGGAAATGGCTGAAATGAGGCGACTCATGGCCCACAAAAGCCAACCGGGCTAAGGCCCTAGCGGTGGCCAATCTAAGCGGCAACATCGCCGATCGCCACCCACAACCAATACCCATGGTGCGGGCAGCTGTGCATCTCGCACGGTATAGGGCAAGGGGAGGGTTCACGGTCGAGCAAAGGCCACGAGGCCGTCACTGGCCAAGGCCTGAGCAGGTGAACTCGTCCACCTTCTGTCAAGGTAAGACATACAAATTCTTGCCCGAGGCCATCCGGTACCGACGGCGTAAAATGGGCAAGAAGGGTCAACGGCACACATGCCAGTAAGGTGGACTAGCTGCGGCTACGGGCCGCAAGGCTGAACAAGACCCAGAGGGTGGCCCACTGGTGTCACCGGGCTGGGGCAGAGCCAAACTACGGTCCGCTAAATCAAATCCGGCGTCCGACTGATAACATCAGTCACCACGTCCAAAACGGACGTAGGCCAAAAATAGGGGACGACCGGAGAAAACCCGTAAGGGCGGAGCGGCCATGGAGCGGCGGCTGAATCGGGCACGGAGGTATAGTCCACTGCCTTCGCCGGAGCAAGGCGGGGCTGGGGGAAGGCCGAATCGGCCGCAGATCACCGCCGGCGGCCACTGTTTGCCCAAACAATCCGTCGGCGGAACAGTGCACAGAGGGAGGAAGAGGGTGGGGCGGCGGTGCCGAGGCCCACCGGGCCGGGAGGAGGGGCTCCTCGCCGTCGCCGGCCCAGGGCGGAGCCGTGGCCGGCCGGTCGGGCCGTGCCGGCCCGTGGCGGCGGCGGAACGGAGTGAAACACAGTGGGGGCGGAAACAGGGCAGCAGAGAGAGGGAGCGGGACGGCGGAGCTGGGGCCGTCCGGGGCCGGGGGGAGTGGCCTCCCGCCGTCGCCGGCCCATGGCGGAGCCGTGGGCGGCCGGCCGGCCCATGGCGGAGCCGTGGGCGGCCGGCCGGCCCACGGCGGCGGCGGAATCGTAAATCACGCGTAAAAGGGGGCTCACCGGAAAAGAGGGCGGCGCGGCCGTGGGCGGCCGGGGCAGTGGCCCCTCGGCGTCGCACCGCCGGGGCGGAGCCTGTGCGGCGGTCCAGCGGCCCGCCGGTGGCCGGTGGTGGCCGGGCACAGTGAAAAGGCGGAATGGGGGGCGGCGGTACTGTTCACAATTTCCTTCTGGATCGGGCCGAGCCCGATGTTTTAACTGTGATTCTTTTTTTTTTTCCACTTACGTCCCCAACGCGCGTTAACCTACTGGTTACGCGTCAAACCTCCAAAATTTGCGCCGTAAGCGCGCAGCGAGGCCCGTGGCCCGCGACTAAGCCCCACACCCGACTCTACGGGTATAAATATGGGGAAAAGACACAAATACCCATACGCTGAAACGTCACATTTTCCTGCCGAAAATGACCAGAAAAATAGCAGAAAAATCCCAGAAAATCATAGAAAAATCAGGGACCTTACATGCACTGGTACATCATTTGCAGTTGTGACCCAAGTGACCGCATGTTCCACATTTTTGTGGGGCTTTGAGAGGCGGTTGTGATTCTATCCAATTTTTTCGTGGACGCCCACGCTGCTTTTGAGGGATAGGTGGGCTAAATGTAGGCATAACTCCAGCTGGTGCCCACTAGTGTCAATCCTTCGTTGGGTGTAAGGGCTCTCTGTAGGTCAATTTATATATTTCAATAGAGTACCATCTTTCGCAGTACTCACACATAGAAGTACCTATTATCAATTGTTGTGATTGCATGCTTACATGGTAAACCCAAATGTTGAAACTTTCCACATGTGCAGGTACGATCAACCAAGTTTACCACATCCTGTGAAGAAAATATCGTGAGTATGAGTGCACAATAAATGACTTTCTCGTGTTCTCGATTACACGACATGTCATACGATATTTAAGTAAAATCGTATCTACGTACACAATGAAAGAAACTAACGTGTTTAAACTAACATGATATGAAGCCCTCATACATAAACAAACACACGCTATATGCATTGTCGTATGAATGCAATGTACCTGGTGATATAGTGAGTTAACCTGGAATTCATGCATTGACACAAGCAATACAATTGCATTCCTGGCTTCTTCTCGCCTGTTTTCAATGTGTTTTCGGGTAAATGGGGTTAACTCTTCCATCATATTCTGACTGTTTGTCTGACGTTTTTCAAATAATGTCATCGTGTGCTCAATTAAACGAGTTATATGCATCGATCTGGCTTTTTTTAACATTGCATTTGCACTTTTAGACCTATTTGAGCTAAGGGTCCCATATCTTTTTCCGGGAAATGATACATTGGCCCAGTGCTCCAAACTTATCTTATTCAGCCAAGCATATGCTTCTTGATTATGTTGTTCATTGTTTCATCATACACATTCTGTCTAAATGTTTTGGCTGCAACATGGAGCTGATTCTTTAGGTAGTTGTCCTTGAATCTATCCAGCATATTTGTTGCCATGTAACAGATGCAATATCCATGGTATGTAGATGGGAAAAACTTCTTCATAGCATTTGCCAATCCCTTTTGTCTATCAGAAACGATTGTATCCAACTCGGATGGAGGATCAGAGAATAGATGATTTCTAAGCAACTCAAGAAACCAACACCAAGTTTTCTCACACTCGTTCTCAACCACTGCAAATACAACGCACAACATATTATTGTTCCCGTCCAGTACAGTTGCTATCAATAGTTATTCAGGATACTTTCCTGTTAAGAAAGTTGCATCAACCATTACCAACGGCCTCAGGGTTGTTCTGAAAGCTCTTGCAACGAGACCAAAAATCCAGAATACTCTTTTGAAATCGTAACCATCCATACGTCCGGGAATATCACATGATCTCACTGGCACAACTACACTTCCTGGATTTATATATTATATCTGCCTCCCATAAGCAGGAAGTAAGCAGTAGGATTTGTCTGGGTCACCATCTATTAAATCAGTCAGAGCTTTACCTGCACGACTGAATACAATTTAGTAAATGTTATATGACACCGTCTTACATCATGTTCCCGATCGCACAACATTTTATGTTTTCGTGTGATCAAAATCCATACACGATGACTGGTCATGTTTATGGTAGCACAATATTGATGTATGTCGTGTGAGTGCATATTCCGACTATAGTTTAAGCGTGTAAACGATAACACGCTAGACTAGCATATCGTGACACTAAATCAACACTTCGATTCTTCTCATGCATTACCTGCACGCCAACATTTCTTATAGTTGGCAGTTATGCCTCAGTGCTTCGAAATATAACTTGCTATGCTCTTAGGTATAATGTTTACCGAGTCTTTAAAGAGGCCACAACATTTTCTTGCTATCCAAAGGTGCGATGCTATGGGATTGTCAGTTGACTTCATTTGGATTCCACATGAATGAGTCAGCACTAACCTCGTGACAGTTACATGATCTCCTGTATTTGAAGCCCTTATGTACCAGTTACAAGAATCATTGGAGCACTTTGTGGCATACGTATTCTAGTTTTCATCCACAACACGATATACGAAATTGGTCTTTATTGTTAAGTCGATCAAGACCCTTTTGAAATGCAACAGGCTTAGAAAATATGCACCCAATTTGAGGAGCTTCTAGTAATCCTTAGCTTGCAAGCTGCCTGTCAATAGCTGGCCTTCACCAATATTTGGTTGCAACATGTTTAAATTATCGATTGTATCCCAATCTGCCTCCGCCTCAAAGTTGACGTTACTAGGAACCTTGTAGTTTTCAAATTCTTCGTGGTCGGACATACTTTCCATGTCAACTATATCATTATCGTACCACAGATCCTCACCCCAAATATTTTTAACTTCTTCACCTTATCCACCGTAGTAGTTACAAGGGTTGTATGGATGTTCGTAGTTATCAAATGAAGTCCTTGTCCCACCCATCATTGGCAACAATTCCTCTGATCTATTCTGATTGACTTTTATTTCAAGTTTTGTACTCGTTGGATTGGTGAAAGATGATTGACATCGATTTGTTGAGGGCAAGTTTCCCAGTTCTCCCAATATGCATTGCACATTATCGTGATAAAAAAATGCGACATTAGTCAACATGGTATATTCTGTTAACACGCTTACATTTCAAAACGTGTTATCAAAACCACAACATAAATGTATGTCATGTTATTATATCTACGTTGTAACTCATAATTGCTATATCACATGTGCATATCGTGTAATTACTAATGCGATATATTACATGTCGTGTTTATAAATTGACACAATATGATTTACCCTTAACACGATATGCTAAATATCGTGGTCTCGAGTACACAAAAGAGTCCAATTGTGTATAATCTAAAGATTCATTGTTACCTAACAGTTTCAAAGGTGAACTAAGTTTCATTGAATATGGTATAAAATCCAACATTATAGCTGGGATGAGCCATTACGACGGGTGATTCAGCTCTATTGACTGTCTAGTTCCTTTCTACAGAGGGTGATGGTGATTTATCACCATTGTTGGGCCATTTCATCTCGGCATACAATGACAACACCTCCTTATTCGCCTTGTTATGAACGGAGAACACTGATTGGAGGTCCTCATCGTCTTGTAATTTATATATCATGGACGATTGGGAGGATGAAATTAAATACTTCGAACTAACATTACCATTGACGGAAAGTCGTGCTTTGACTTGCCCCAGCAACTCGCCAAAGCTCACTGATGGATGAATGTTCATCAACCGTGCCATTCCACCAATATACACGCTGTCATTGCCTACCTCTCTGTTATAATAGATGCAAATACTGATCCTATCCATGATTGGTGTGAAAGAAGGATTGTTTTTGCAAAATGAAGCCTTTGGAGCACTCACACAGAGTCTGCGGTGCCAAAAAATGTTTTTTTCTTGTTCATCGACTCTCGCCATGAGTCATTGCCGGTCAGCTCCCACCGGCGAGTTTCGTTCACCACCAATGACTACCAGCACACCGGAACGGCGTAGCACTGCTCCTGTGTTCATTTATTACTCTCTACATTAAAACCTAATATAGTGGAAACCTATGAGCATTTTAGTCTACAAACAAGTCATATGACATTTCATTTAAAATTCAGAGCATATGAAATTTTTCATTATTTGGCCAGGCAATATGAAAAAAACTCTAGCTCGTTGTAATTTTAGTATAGTGATTTTTTTAAAAATATTTTTAATAAAATAAATAAATAAATATTATTATAAAAAAAGTCCAAAAAGCCCGTGGCTCAGCCTAAACCCATATACTTTTAGAGTGAAACCAACTTTTTACCTAACAAGTTGGGCTAAAATGGGCCTAAATTTTGGCTCTCCTTAGGTCAAGCTCGGGCCTACCCTTTGTCGCTAGGGCCCAGCCCACTTGGAGCCCTAGGTGGGAGTGCACACTCACTTATCCGAATCCTGGGCAAATAGCTAATATAGGCTCGATTTGGAACACCACATGGGAAAAAATACGACTGCTAAAGACAACAAGCGCACAAACCATACCCAAAAGACAAAGCACACAATAGACAACAATGACCATGATTCACTTCGTTTACTTCAGAAGTAGAAGGGGAGAGGTTTAGAGTAAAGTTACTATACAAAGTAAATGATCCATCCCAACCAAATAAAAATGATGTAAGGTAGTAATTAACATTGCAATGAGCCTTAGCATATGTCGCGCGTAAAAATTCTTAAAAGTAAAATAAACCAGGGCTGATATTAACTTTTCTCAAATACTATACCGCCGTAGATGTAAAGCATTTTTCGTTGTCCTAGACGATACACGCGCTAGTTTCAATCATCACATAAGGAATAGTCGTATCATGGTAGGACCAACATTGGCCCACCCTCACACTTATTCATTCTCATTCATCGCATACTCCCCTTGTTACGTCCCATCTTCTTCTCCATCTTCCTACTCCGCTCCTCCACCTTCTACAGTTTCTTCCTCCAAAGTCTCCCACCGTCCCACCCAAGCAAAGCAAAGGCGAACTCCGCACTGCACAGCAATGGCAGAATCCCAAGGCTAGCCACACCCCTCCGCCGCCCACCCATGGACTCAGCCAGCTCCGACAGCCCGGAGACACAGGTCGCCAGTCCCACACACTCGTCTCTGCTGCCTTCCTCGCCGTCGTCGTCGTCGGCCGTGCAGCCGAGCAGGTACGAGGCGCAGAAGCGGAGGGACTGGATCACGTTCCAGCAGTACCTGAGGAACCACAAGCCGCCGCTGGCGCTGGGGAGGTGCAGCGGGGCCCATGTCATCGAGTTCATGAAGTACTTGGACCAGTTTGGCAAGACCAAGGTCCACCTCGGGCCCTGCCCCTTCTTCGGCCGCCCCTCCCCGCCCGCCCCCTGCGCCTGTCCCCTCAGCCAGGCATGGGGGAGCCTCGACGCCCTCATCGGCCGTCTCCGCGCCGCATTTGAGGAGGGCGGCGGCAGCCCCGAGTCCAACCCCTTCGCCGCCCGAGCGGTCAGGATCTACCTACGCGAGGTCAGGGAGACCCAGGCCAAGGCCCGCGGGATAACCTACGAGAAGAAGCGGAAGCGGCCGCCCGCAGCACCCACGTCGTCGTCGACGGCTGGTGCGGCGGGGGGGCTTTCCCAGGCGGGCGTGGAGGCGGAGGCTCCCAGCAGGTCGTCGGCGTAGTGGCTAGCTGACCTGTTCTTGAATGTGATTTTGCTGCCAATTTTGTTCTTCCTAGTTGCACATCTTACAAACTGCACATAATTAGGATTGATCTACAACTTCTTTGAGCTCAAGTGGATCTGTTACTGGGAACTGGAACTTAATTACCACTTACAAAATGATTTAAATAATTATATCTCTGATGATTGGTACCACCAAGATCATCCAACCCAGTTTCTTTTCTTAGTTTCTTATCCTTTTCTTTGTGAAAACCATGCTACACAACTCCCCTTAATTAACTTAGTAAGCTGTGTTTGCTATATAGATCAGCCTCCTCCTTGGATCTCTTTCTAAACTTTCATGTATTAATAAGTCTATTCTACTCGACTTCTATACATTCAAAATCATTCTTCTCACTGTATCCGTCTCTATGAGAATGAAAACAGAAGTGAGAATCTGCATACTGTGGCTGAGACCCATGTAAGATTCTGAGATTGGAACCCGGGGCCCGATGAGTTAATGTCAAACTATAAAGAGTTGGGAGAACTTATTAGAATTAACCATTTCATGAGTAACAAACTTTTGTGAGAAGGACCACCAGACTCCCTTGTTTCCATTAGATAAAATTTGTTATTTTGTAATGGAATAATAGAGGACGAACTATACAAAAGCAAGCTAATCTCTCAATTACTTAGACGTGGTTTAGATGGTATAATGGGAGTCCATTTCCCTTGATATGACTTTTTTCGTATATCGAATGATGTTCATTTCACAGGACTCAAATCAGGTTTCACCGACAGATTTAAATCCTTTTAAGTACCTTAAAAAATCTTATCTATTTAACAAAGTCAAGTCCCTGTCTTGGTAGTCAGAATTTTCGTCTCATCTCATATCTAAGGCTTGACCAGTTTTCATGACGAGGGCTAGGTGACCAATAATGGGAAGATGCCACATTACACAGAACTTCTGGGAAGATGCCACATTACACAGAACTACTGAGAGAGAGAGACATGGGAAGGGCGACAGTTCTCATGTTCTCCCTTAGGCATGTCCACTTATCATATAATCTAATCTGGAAAATATTTTTCCTTATCCAAGGTACTATTATTTCTAAAAACAAATTTTGCAAGTTGAATTGATGGAGAGCAATTTTTGAGTATCATGTTATTCTTGACATTTTGGCCACAAGAGAGTTTTGGATTTGAAGGCATTTTTTGCCTTATTGTAAATTTTGTTTGGAAAGAGTCTTAGGTGGGAATATATTTGGTCTATAAGTTTGAAAAGCTTTATTAATTAATTATAGTAGTAAGAATGCACGTGTATTACACATATGAATGTATATGTTAAAAATAGAGCGCTTAGAAATAGTAAAAGTATATTACAAATAGAGGTCTCCTTTGCAAGCTAAAAGTTACAATATATAAATTACATATATATAATTATAAACACTACACCAGTTTTAATACATTATTGTAAGCAATTGTGAGTCTAAATTTAATAGGTTTAATATTAGGTCGTAAGTTGGAAAGAATGATAATGTTGAGGGACTTTGCATTGCATAGTACACCCTTCTTTCTATTCAAGTGGAATTTTGTGACATATATGTTTCCCTTCTTTTGGATGACATGAACATCTTTCTTACCTAGGATTGTCATCACGTAAGAATTTCAAATAGTATACAATATATATGTACGACTAACCAAACGAAGGCCAAATTGTTAGTTTAAAAATATAGAGAATATAACAATTCAGTGTATATTATTTTATATTCTCTATAAACCAAGCTCAATCTTAACAAGGGAATCTCTGCAAGTTATTATGCGTAGATATACCTCATCATCTCTTATACAACATTGGGGTTTATAATAGCAAAAGAAACAAACCTAGTTACAGATGAGTGTATCATTTGTTCATGTTAGCTTCCACTTATGCTACGTTTTGTGTCCTACAATACAATCTCTATAAAAGAAAAAAATGTATTTATAGTATGACTTTATTGAAGTAGAACTTTATTAACAAAAACACATGTACCAAGCAAGATATACTTAAAATTCCATGAGAATACTCTAATATTGTCTTCACTCACAAGATTGTCATGTAAGTAAACTGAATTAATTAATATAAAAGATCTAATTCTTATCAAATTTATTTAATGTTGTTCTTCTACTATTCAATTTCAAGATCCTTATCAAAGTGTCAAAGTCGATCTTTTAAATATAATTGACAAATATTAAGGAGTTGATTTCAAGAGTTTATTTATTGTTAAGTGTAATTGAATAAATTTTTAAAAAGTATATAAAAAATACACAAAATAATTTGGAAGAGTGTAATATATGTGGGACCCACCTATATGACATTTCATTTCATAGACTTTGTCGAAAGCTTTCTAATGTAACAAGAACACACAAATCCAAAGTTTGGAACTCAAGATATAACCCAACGAAAAATATCAACGAGAAGTGCAATATAGATGTGAGGCCCACCTAATTTTTTTTTAAAATATACCTATATGTCTCATTTGATAGAGACTTTTCCAACGGTAGCAAGAAAGTACAAATTTGAGGTTGAGAACTTAAAATATACCCCTTCAAAGTTAAAAATAAAATGATGTAAATAGTGTGACAAACATATAAAATATATTGAAGAAATTGTATGTAGACAAAGCTTGTGAGTAATATAGAAATAGATATAAAATTTGTAGGTAATATAAGGGTAGATATAAAAATGCACGGATAATATAGTCCAAAATTGAAAGTTTGTTGTACTTCCAATATGCCTTGGCTCTGTCTTAAACTAAGATAGAAATCATGTTCTTATAAAAACAAAGATAAAAATTATATTAGTGCACTAACTTTTAAGTTATGATACAAATTATGATAGAGTAATATTTTAGACCCATTTTTATGCGACTGGACATACATGCGGAGTGAGCAGTCTTATTTCGGATGAACACTTTTGATTGTTCAACTTGTAATACATAGGGTGGGTGGGTTTTTTATCTCCCTCCCACCCGCCCCTCTAAAATATGCACATTGTCAAATTTACATCTGATGGTGCGGATCGTGCCTATAACAAAATGGTCTGTCATAAAAAAAACTTGTAGGAACGAACTTTTTGTGATGACCCATTGTTCGTAGCAAATGCCCTTTTGCAACAAATTTGAGTCTTTTTTGAGGAATTAATTTGTGACAAAAACACTAGTTTCTTATATGTTCTTTATGTCTTAAATTAATATCTTCATTTGGTAAAAAAATTTATTTTATATTAATATCTATATTTTATTTAATTTAAGTATTACTTAAAAAAGAGTATTATAAATTTATTTTTTCTTGCTTTAGATATGGGTTTCATCATTCAATAAAAATTATTATTATTTTAAATATAACTATTAATATAAGACAAAAAGGAGTATTTATTAATCACAACTTGCAATATAGTTTGGTATATATTTTCACTCATTCTTGTCTGCCCTCTCTTGTCATCTATGATTTGAAAAGTATCATCTTTATTCTCTTCACTATCCTCTGTCTATTCCATGTCCTCTTCTATCTCTACAAGAGAAGAGTTTTCAATACTCCCCACTCACCATGAGCCTAATATAAGCAATGTTTGGGGCTATTTATTTGTGACATTGAGGGTGTATACGACTAATGTTATTATTAATATCACTCATATTAGCATCCATTAACATGTGTTGTCCATCTTAAAAACATACAGTCATTTTTGTTGGGCTCATGATAATTGATAACTAAGGAACACTTCTCGTCTACTTATTCTGCCCAATTCATCTCTTCTTTGATTTTTTATCCACTTCTATTCTTTTTTATTTTATCAGTATATATTGCGAATAATGTTAGGGCCGCTCAATGAATGGGCCCAAATGTAGGCCACATGTTCGTTTACCTTGCCGGTCTATTAATTGTTGCAGGTGCACGATGAACGGGCCCCATGTATGGGCCCATGTCAATGCTGGACCCTGCCTCCATAGTAGGTGAGCGGTGATAGTAAGTATAGTGCATTACTGTGGCCGAAAATATTTTACTCACAGGATCATTCGCTTGGTCCGTAGTTTCATACCACATAGTTGACCCATAACTAAGCTGTCCATGATCAAGTTAGAAAAATCAACCAACTCGTACCAGACATTAATCCAGACCACATATATTTACACAATGCCTATTTACCCCCAAGTGTTCAGTGAGTTTACTTCAAGAATTTCAGCAGCCTCCAAAGTCCACGGACCGAATGGCAATGCTCTAACTCAATTTAAATGATTGAGTATTTAAAAATATCTCAAAAGCTGTTTTTGAGAGGGTCCCACTATGTATTTAATAAAAATTATTAGTTTTTAAATAGAGCTATTTATATGAAACAGAGACATCTAGAGTACTTCCTCTTTTTCATATTGACTGTGGATTTGAAAACAATACTACATTTAAGGAACTTTTAAGTCTATCAATTAACCCTTTTTACTCTATTTATTATTTATAAAGGAAAAAAACTATATGAGCCTGGCCTTATATATATTAGTATCAGCCTAAGCATCATGTGATCTGACGGCATAAGGGAGCAAAAATCAATATACCCCTTAAGTTAAGTACACTATCAGATTAAAATTTGATGGTATACAGTGCGCGGGCTTATATAGTCTTATCAGAGCTCAAACTCATATAAACAGGTCTCACTTAAAAAAGATAATATTTCATTTGCCTTATATATATTGATAAAAAAAATTAAATAAAATTATTAATTTAGGACACTATTTTTACCCCTACTTATAAATTATGTATTGATGTCTGAATTTTTTACGAAACTTCTTCTTTTACAAAGAAAGGAAGAAAACAAAGCTCTTAGGTCAAGAAGCATCATCTGACTTGGAAGCATTTTTTATAACTTGTTTTCAGCTAGTTATCCAACGAGTAATGTTGCATATGCTTGCGGACATACACGCACGCAACGTAGCATGCTCACACAGCGATACACAGGCTCAGGTATGGGTCCATGTAAGGAGCCCACCCAACACTGCAAGCTTATTGCATGCGCACGTAACATTTTCGTTATCAAATTTCAACTTCCATCTACAAGGAAAATGAATACTCTGAACTTGTTTGTATTTACGTTGAGTTACATTACATGCAATTGAATTACAACAGCAGCTTCCAAGTCACAAATGAAATAGGCACGTAAACGATCGAGGACCATTAAGCGCCTCGGTAAACAATCATCAACACAAAACAATAGTCCTCCATCTTAGGTTAATAATTCTATTTGGCAAATATCATATCAGCGCTCCTAAATATTCTCTGTCCACACATTAATAGTTTTATTTGGCAAAAATATATGTTTCATATTAGTTAGCTCAATTTTGTTCAATTTAGTAGGCGGGTACTTGGAAAAGAACATTATAAGCTTATTTTCTTTTCTCTTAAATGTAGATTTTAAGATTTAATAAAAATTATTAATTTTTTTAATATAATTATTAATATTGGATGGAGGAAATACTAAATATTAAATATGACATTTTTGACATGAATCATGTCGCATTTTACCTCAGTCTTGAAAAAAGCAAAAATTTATACAGTTTACCTTAGCTTTCGTACAGGATAAATCCAAGCGTTGATTTGTTGGGCTGCCATGTTTCAAAATGAAGGTGTGGTGATAAATTTGTTGTATAAATCATATGTTATCTCATGGATCCAAGCCCGTAGGTTTAATAGTTTTCATTTTTTTCAAACTTTGTAGGTAGGGCATGGAATATTTTTAGAGTAATAAAATAAAGAATGTGTTTATTTCCACCTCAATATTCATCCCAATGTCCCATTTCTTATTTGCCTAAGTTAAAAAACTTTAAAATTTCTTGTATGTACCTTACAAAATTTGAAAATTTTCCTTCCTTAGCGCATTCTACTATACCCTTCTTCTCCAGTGCTGAAGACTACCGACAATGACCATTACCATCTATACACATGTATCAACCACTAGGTGAATGTCTCACAATTGAGAAACACAATTCTGGTCGCCTGGGACAATCCCTTGTAGGGAAAGTGCGAATTCTTAAGAAGAAAAATTAGAGCGATTTGGGTAAATTCCCTAACTGGGAAAATACCCCCTGCTCACTCCGAATAATCCCTTATAGGGAAAGTCCGATTTCTTTAAAAAGAAAACTAGAGCAGTTTGGGTAAGCCCCTAACGGGGAAATACCCCCTGGTAAGCCGATGCACACGGACATACCTACCTAAATTTTCAGGGTCTAGATAAAACATTAATTTTTCACATAACAAATTCACTCTTCTCAACCTTAGGAGGTATCCCGTCCTCAATGGAACATAAAACAATGACCATGTCCTTTTGGACGTAAAATCAATTCAATATGCCATGTCCTTTTGCATCAAATTGATTAATCACAGCTAAACAAGAAAAATCATCGCTTATAAAAGCATTTTTATTATGCATGAGACATGATATATACATGAGCAAAGTTGATTGGATATATGCATACATAAGCATACTCTAATCAATCTATATGTGCGTGTAGCACGGTTCATTTGTGACAAATAAAATCATATAAGCATAAGCAAGAATATACATACATTGCAGCGTTCATACTTAAATTAAAACATGTGGAACATGAATCACTTATAATCAATGTGACGTATGCAAGCATACAAGATTGTTCATGGTCATAACCTATTGGAATCATGGAGTAAATGCAAAGAAATCATCAAAATATGAATTTAGGACAAGTAAAATATCATGCTAAACCTATACAAGTATAGTCATCACTATGCTTAATATAAATTATAATCCAAAGAAAGTTCCCATACAATTAAGTGACATTTATAAGTAATCATAACTCATCATAGTCATTAAAAATTAGAATTATACGAAAAAATAAGAAATGGCCAAAAAATTCACAAAAATAGCCAAACCCACCATTCTACCATTTGGTCGTTCGAACGCCCTCATAGGCTATTCGAACGACTATTAGCCCATTCAATCGGTTGGAATAGTCCACTTTTCTTATTTGTATTCAACCTCTCAAAATTCAAACAAAAAATATTTTAAAATTCTATGTAAATTAAAAAAACATGATAGGATATCATATAATCAAAATCTAAGCCTAGAACATAATGGATCTAATCATTCTCATGCTTAATCATATGAAAATAACCATAAATCACATGTTTTTAATAAATCACCATTAAATATCAAAATGAAGTAAGAACTCAAATAAACCTATAATCATGCATTCCAATAAAGAAAAACCACTCAAGGTAAAAATCCTTTACCTCTAACAAGCCTTTGAATCATTTGAATGATCCTCAACCTCAAGAAATCCTTCCCAAAAATTAGGGTTTTAGTTAAACCTACTTAAAATTAGCTAATAGACTAAAATCAAGTTGAAAGAAGGTAGATGTAGGTCATCCTTCAGTTTAAAACGAAAATAACCTAATTAGGGTTCTAAATCAAAATTAAAAATAAGATTTTGATAGAAGAAAATTAAGAATCAAGATAGAAAAAATGAAGATAAAGGAGATTAAGGCCAAAATCAAAAGATAATGAATGATTAAGGGAAGAAAACACACCTTAATTAAAGTTTCTCATTTGGAAAAATAGGGGTAGTGCACTTCCTCCCTCATACCATAGTCCTTTCCCATTTGGCAAATGGCTAGGTTTTTCCTTATATGGTAAGGGTTTTGGGCTGAGTATACAAACTATTGGGCTGGAAAATAGGATAAAATGCCCAAAGTGGCTAATTAAGGGTATTTTTGACTTAAAAATAAATTTAATCACACCCAAACTCACTTAAATAAAATACTAGAAGGTTAAAATTAGTTGCACATTTTCCCAAATGGACATGGGGCCCGCAATGGGGTATGCTCCTTTAATTAAGAAAAAATTAGGAAAAAATGTCATTAAATTGGTAAAAATTAGATAAATCAAGTTTGATACTAAAACTCATAAAATGAAATTAAACCTTATTAAAATCATAATTAATTAACCTGTAACCCCAAAAAAAGCAAAACAAACCTGCAAACAAGTAAAACCACACAATTAAAAGGAAAAAATTAAGAAATCTTATAGTCGTGACTAGGCTAGGTAGTCGTGGTTGGCCTTGACCAGGCTAGGGTAGGCTTTGCTGGCCGTAACCTGGCCATGGCTACCCTTGTTGGTCGTGGCCTGGTTTGGCCAAATCTAGCCATGACTAGTCTGGCTATATCTGGATCTGGTAGAGGTGCATAGTTGCATTGCCATCTACGAAGGAGAAAAGAGAGAGAGAGAGAGAGGATAAGGAGGGGAAGGAGAAGGTAGGGCTACTACCGAAGATGGAACCATTGTTGCCTTTGCCGGAATGGAAGAAGGAGATGGAGGGTTATTTTAATTAGGCTAATAAGTGAGAGATACAATGAGGTACATGGGGTAAGAAAGAGTAATTAGAAAATGTTGATTTTTTTAGGCTTTTTAGGTTTCTAAAGGATTATTGCATATAGACATTTTTAAAATAAAATAGGAAAAATTTAATTTCAGCCACGACACACATTTGAAATATTTGTGGAGGCTAATTGCACATCATCATATTGAGATTTGATGGCATGTGCAATTTAAGGTGATGGGTTGGCTATAAAAGCCAACCTTGCCCCTTGTATTAGGGCACAATTTGATGATGATAGTGTGGCCCTTGTTGCATGGGTGCATTGTGGCATACATGCTCAAGGATAGACATTCTTGCAACACTTGCAAAGCTTGGTGCCCAACAAGTAGGCCTTCAAACGAGGCAAACATGACTACTTTGCATGATGCATTTTGTAGCTCATGCAAGTGCTCATGAGCACATAAGGGAGGGGGAAGGAAAGTGACAAATTACAAAGAAATATATTGTAATGCCCATGATTTACTACCCCTTTAAGTTGGGCCTAAAATCCAAGGCGGTAGATGAGAGTTTACTATCCATCTACTAATTAGTGGATCACCATAGTGCCTCATGTCCAATTTTTTTAGAAAGATAAAAACTATAAGATGTGGCCTCAACTATGCAAAATCTATAGATTAAAAACACTATAAATCAATCAACTACATAAAAAACATGCACCATCATATAAGGATTTAACCTGAAAAAATCAAAAGTAGGTAAAAAACCATGGTTAGCCACCATCTGCTAAAATCAATGCACTAGAACTAGGATCTTACAAGACCAAAACAACAAACCATAACCTAATACACAAGAAGTTCACTTTCTTTGTTAAATCCTTTGTTGGCTTTCATGTCTCTCCCTTAAACCCTTGAAGCTTTCCCTCTTCAAGTTTTGTCTTCATCTTCTTATAGGTGCTCAATCAAAGAAGATGATCTCCCTTTAAACTTCTTCAACACTCCTTGATGAACTCCTTAACAACTCTTTTTGTGCGTAATGTGTTGTTTGTAAAATACTCATTTTTAATTCATATGAATCAAAGATCTCTCACCAATATGAATTTGTAATAAAATCTATGGTAAATAAGGAAAACTCTAGACGATAAAAACTCCCACTTTTTCCCTTCAAAAATTGGTTTTCCTCTCTGTTATTTTGCCCATTCTTACACCTAATAAGGTCTCCCAAAATGGCTAGGGTTAACAATAATCAAGTTTGGAAGGACTTCATTTGTGAATCCTAAACTACACAACTATTTTATTAACCGGTCAATCTTTTCTTAGGGCGATCAATCGTTCCCTGAACTATTCAATTTTAGTACTCACATTGATCGATCCTTTACTAAAAAAGATCTATCAATCATGTTACTATGATGAACGAAACACACATTGATCAATCTTTCAATCGACTTTTCCCTCAATTAAAAATTTATAAAACATCTATTAGCTGATTGATCCTTTCACAAGGCATGTTTAAAACCAATTCCTAAAGTAGACAATTATTTCATTAACCGATCGATCTTTTTCAGGCGATCAATCATTCCATAAATTGTTCAATTTTAGTACTTACATTGATCAATCCTTTGCAGAAAAGAATCTATCGATCATGTTACTGTGATGAACAAAGCATACATCTATCGATCTATCAATCAAACTATCAATCGATTTTGCCCTTGATTAAAAATTTCAAAAACATCCATTAACTGATTGATCCCTTCACAAGGCATGTTCAAAACTAAATGATCTCTTATGAACGCTTTTGTGATTTTTTACCATTTTTCTCCAAAAAACTCTCTAAGATTATTTCAATAAAAATAGATGTGTTTTGTGTATGTGAGTGTGTGCTAATTTTACCTTCAAGTATGCCACTCATTTCAGTCATCATTCTTGACATTTTAGAACTCGTCAGCTCTAATTTTTTAAGTCTTTCATTCCAAATCCTACTTAGTCACATCATTGATCTCATTAGACCTTAAAGGCTAAAATGTACATAGTATTTTGACATAGTATTGTTCAACGAAATTACCCATATGTTCTAAGAATCTCCCCCTTTGGCTATTTCATGACTAAACACTATAATTTATGAAAATAAAAAAATACAACTATGACAATCTAGTACATTTACTTTTACTTGTGCTAAATGTAAGAATATATGTGTCACATGTCTAATTTATTTGTTGATTTCTTTATCAAAATTATGTCAAGAAACCATATGTATTTAATGAGTCTTAGAATTTGATTTGAGGTTGTTGTGGTGGAGTCAGATTTTGAATTGATAGAATTGAAAAATATGAGCAGACTGTTCTTATTGATTAAGGTGAAAGACTGAAGAATATGAAGGGTTTTGAAACTTATCCATATCACATTGGAATATATAAATCACTTTGAAAAGGTTAAGAAGTGGTTATAAAGGTTTTAAAAGGATTTAGAGTAAAAAGGTAAAAATATAAAAAGAATAGGCAGAATGATCAATCGCTCCAAACAATGAAGGAGAAAACAATCGATAACCTGTTGATTCAACCCTGGGCAAAATGAACCCAAGAGTTATCGAACAATCACTCTCACAATCGATCAATCGATGGAAGAATTGTGCACATTAAAAACAATGACCGATCGATCGTTGTTTAGAACAATCAATCATTTCAAGGACAATTTACCTAATTTAAGATCTTCCTATTTCTATTTCATTCCCTATTCAAGTACAAGTCCTAAACCGACTTAATGAAGTATATAAGGGTTAATAAATCACGAAATTAGAGAGAGAAAAACCTAGAGCAAAAATGAGAAATAGGGTTTATACCTTTGCTTATTATTTTTTTAAAAATAATTCACTTGAGCTTTGTATGGAATTATAAAGAGAAAGAGGGTTTATACATTTGCTTATTATTAAAATATATTTGTTACTGATTTGATTGTGAATTACTTGTTAAAACACACTAGAATTAGAAATGTTTAATTAGTTAAATTCTAAGTTTATTTTGTTTAAAGGGGAAAAATAAATTTTATAACTTAATTGTGAGTTAGAGGCACTTTATTTTCTCGGTTTGTTTATGACACACACATAGTCCAACAAACCAACATTTCTATCATGTACTAGAATGCTTATTGAGATTTAAATGTGTCATATATGCTAAGTAGGGCTGCCAACAGTACCCATTGTACCATCTATGCTATACCATTAAGAAGTTAAATGATTTGGTTAAATTTATTTAACAGGTAAATATGAGGATAATTTTATCCAACTATTATCTAAATGGAAGGTATTTGAAAAAGTTCTTCCATACCCATTTATTTGTTACCCGTTTGTCATATTTAAAAATTATACATTTATTATACCTATTAGTCTTAAGTGGTTTAATTTTAAAAGATATTAGCTTATGGACTTTTACAATAATTATTATGTCATGATTCACCATTGTGATTGACTCAATGGAAAATATAATTCAAATCCCAAATATTTATTGAATTAATTTAACTACTAACAACCATATATTATAGATGTTACAAGCTACTACTTAGAATATGATTTGCTCTTTCTAGCATTTCATATCTAACTATATTTTTTTAAAAAAAAATATCCATTTGTAAATTACATTTTATATTCTCTTAAACTCACTTCGCTTTTAAATTTCCCATTTGATTGCTTTGTCTAATTTTTCTAGTCTCATTATGACAAGGTTCATCTTTAATCATATGTTCGAGAATCTTAACTAGCTACATAGACACTTTGTATAAAATATTTTTGTAGCTCTCAAGTTAGTTTAGATTTTTGTTTTGATAACTTAAACACATGTGTTTTTTTTGTTTTTGGTAATTAAATCTACGACGTGTTTGCAGGAAAATGATTGGTGGGTTTGCAGTAGGATTGTTGAGCTAGCCCTTTTCTTCCCAAGGCTAGACTCAAGTTAGCTAAAATCAAAGCTCGAACTTGGGCTAATAAAACTAAACTCTTGCTTGGCACATCTTGAATTGGTTTGGTTTGAGAGTTAGCTGGCTTAACTTTAAATAAGTGGTGTAGGTAGTTTATTTTGATATTTGATATATGTTGGTTGGAATCATGATTATGTTACAAATTATGTTTATATATGAGATTGAAAATTTTGGAATGATGAATTACTTATTGAAATAAGTTAGAATGAACAAGTTTTGAATGACCAAATAGGTTTAAGTGAAAATTTTCTACTATATAGGGGAACTCTTTTAAACTTTTTTAGGTGATGATGTCATCATCTGGTCAACCCAGAATGACCCAGCCCAACCGCTAATCTTGGTCAAGGCTGGGTTTTAACATTGCTTTAAAGAGACTCTAATAGATTATGTGAATCACTGCATGTGGTCTCATTCTTGCATGCAAGACACCTTTTGCTACAACAAATTGTAGTATGTAAGTGTCACTAATAGTACTCTAAGTGTCGCTAATGCATATTAGCGACGCTTAAAAAGTATCACTAAATATGTCGATAAAACTACAGTCGCTATTGCTTATTAGTGACGCTTATCATTAAGCGTCGCTAATAGTCTAACATTAGCAACGTTTAGATAAGCGTCACTAAATATTATATTTTTTGTAACACTTAATTATGCATCGCTAATGCGTAACTATTAGCGACACTTATAATTCAGTGTCGCTAATAGTTACAGATTAGCGACGCTTATGTATGTGTCGCTAATAATAATTTAAAAATAAAATAAAATTTTGAATAAAATAATGAAGCATCACTAATAAAAAATTATTTTTCTATTAGCGACACTTTTTAAAAGCGTCGCTAATGACTTAAAAAATTATAAAAAAATAGTCTGCCGACGGCGGGGGATACTGAGGTGGGGGGGTGACCGTGGAGAGGGAGGGAGGCGGAGCCAACACAAGGGGGCGTTGTGGCGATGGTTGAGCTGGGATGGCAACAGGGCGGAATCCGGTGGGGAGCCGGATTCCGGCCCCTAGAGAAGAGGGGGATTGGGGAGGGGGAGACAAAGTTGGTGTGGCGGTGGGGGGGCTGCGGTGATAGCTGAGCTGGGACGGTGGCGGGGTGGAGCCGGAGGCGCAGGTGGCGGGGCGAGGTGGTGGCAGGGGGCTTCCAAAGAAGAGGAGGGACCAAGGAGGGAGGAAGGGGAGGCAGAGCTGGCACAAGGGGGTGCTGCTGGTGGTGGCTGTGTCGGGAAGGTAGGGAGGTTGGGCGTAGGCGGCTTTGGGGCGGCGGTAGGGGATTCCCGAGAAGAGCGGGACCAGGGAGGGAGGAGGGGGAGGCAGAGCTAGCACGAGGGGGAGGGGGTGTTTTGGTGGTGGCTGAGCTGGGATGACAAAGGCTTTGGGTCGCGATGGGGGATTCCGGAGAAGGGGGACCAGGGAGGAGGGGGAGGTGGAGTTGGCACGGGCGAGGCTCGGGAAATGGCTGGGCTGGGATGGCGGCGGTGGGGCGCAGGCAGAGGCGGGTGGATTCTAGAGAAGAGGGGGATCGAGGAGGGGGTTGGCAAAGTTGGTGTGGGGGTGGGGCGGGGGGCTCGGCGGTGGCTGAGCCAAGACAGCGGCAAAGGGATTCCAAAGAAGACGTGGGAACCGGGAGGGGTTGGAGGAGCCGGCGCGGGGGGGGGGGGGCTCTAGCAGTGGCTGAGCCGGCAGCATAGGGATTCCAAAGAAGAGGGGGGACTAGGGAAGGGGAGGGAGGATGGGGTTGGTGGAGCCAGCACCGGGGGGGCTCTGGCGGTGGCTGAGCCGAGACAATGGAGGTGGGCCGGAGTAGGAGGCGGTGGCAGCAGGGGGATTCCAGAGTAGCAGATGGGGGACTGGGATAAATATAGCATGGGCGATTGAAATCACCCACACAGGCGGAGGAATAAATCCCACGTGATCGTTTCGATCGTGCGGGTAGAAGTCTTGTTGTGACATTTCATAGAAGCGTCGCAACAGGGCAACTTATATGCGATTCTTATTTGTAAGCGTTGCAAATAAATTTCCTATTTGCGACGCTTACTGATAAGCATCACAACTAATTCTACTATCTCTCTTTCCTCCTCTCTCTCTCCTCTCTCCTCCTCTCTCTCTCTTTCCTCCTTCTCTTTCTCTCTCTTTACATATTTTAAAATTAATACCATAAATTATAAGGTAATAGCGACGCATAAGAATATGTGTCACTACTGCTAATACCAAGCGTACTAGCGACGCATATTTATGTGTTACTAATATATATTTTTTATTAATTTTTAAATAAAAATATATAAATTAAATATTTCCCTCTCCCACCTCTCTCTCCCCTCACCCTCTCTCTCTTCTCTCTCCCCTCTCTCTCTCCCTCTTCTCTCTCCCTCCTCTCTCTCTCCTCCCTCTCTCTTTTTCTCCCTCTCTCTCCTCTCTCTCCCCTCCTGTCCTCCCTCCCTCTCTTTTTCTCTCCTCTCTCTCCTTTCTCTCTCTACATATTTTAAAATTTATATCATAAATTCATATGCGTCACTAATACATTTTTCATTTTTTGATTAATTTTTAAATAAAATATAAAAAAACAAAAATTAAATATTTCCCTCTCCTCCTTTCTCTCTCCTCTCTCCTTCTCTCCTCTCTCTCTCTCCCTCTCCTCTTTCTCTCCCTCCCTCTCTTTCTTTGTCCTCCCTCCCTCTCTCTCCCTCCCTCTAGGGGTAAGAAGTTTATTTTAAATTTTTTAATATTTATTTATTATATAATTATTTATTAAATAAAATTAATTAATAAAGATAATGGTGACACTTATAAACAAGCGTCACTATTACTAATGCTATTGGCGACTCTTGGTTAACGGCGTCACTAATAGTTCTAAATTTTTAATTTTTTTTAAATTCATTATTATTAATGATGATTTTATTAAACGTCGCTAATAGCATAACTATTAGTGATACATTCTTCCAAGCATCACTATTGTTAAACCTATTAGTGACGCTTTAGAAAAAACATCGCTAAGAGTAATTTTTTTTACTTTAAAAAAAATAAATATCTTTTAGTGACACTTGTATTAAGCATCGCTAATAGTCATATATTAGCGACACTTATTATAAAGTGTTGCTAATAATTCTAGTATTAGCGACACTTTATATTAAGCATCACTAATATGTGTCTATTAATGATGCTTGTTATTAAGCGTCGCTTGTTATTAAGCATCGCTAATATGTAATTTTGTGGCAACACTTATTTATGTGTCACAAATAGTAGTTATTGGCAGCACTTTTATTTGTGTTGCTAATAAAAGCGTCGCTAATGATACATTTTGTTGTAGAGTTTGAAGGCAGCTAGCTGTGAGAAGGCAATTGTCATCCTTCTCACATTTGAGATTCTTCTAAAATAGGCAGTGGGATGTTTTAGAGTCATATGATATGATAGAATTATTAGAAAACAAGTAATTTATTAGGTATATGCCTAATATATGTCCATTTATGTTTCACATATAATCCTTATAATTTATTTGCAACAACTATAAACAACAGTAGTAATAATGTTAGTTTTTTACCTTAGTAATATCTAATTAAGTGAATAAAATATTTATTTTAGCCTTTTTTATCACATTTTAAAAAATATAATAGATAATGACTATCCGATTAACTAGTTGATTATTAGCGGAATGATTATGGAAGTTACCATTTACTTAATGGAACAATTATGGATAAAGATTTGGGAAATGGTTATGTAATGGAATGGGTTATACCATAACCGTATTGTTCCATTGACAGCCCTAATGCTAAGTGTGCGCATATTTATGTTCTATGGTATGCGTATATATTCTTCGGTGACATGTTTGTGTAAGATGACACAACTATACAACATACATGGAATATGTGTGTGAGTTATGTCAGATGTGCATATGTTAAAAACATCAAATGTGGACCGATCGAATGTAGGTGGCACTTGTATACATGGTAACATGTATATGAAAACTGTAACACCCAAAAATTTTCTAAATTCTTTATACTTGGCCATGCAAATATAAATAGGTTTTCTTGGTATAACAACTTCCTTTATACATAGAGTTTGAATATTACACTTACTAAATAGTAGACATAAAGACCTTTATAGAGTTACCAAGAGTACACAAATCATAGTATGGATGAGGAAATTATAATAGATGTAACATGAAGGGAGTTTCGGGGTATATGTGAAAAATAGTAAATTTGACCTTTAAGTATTCTCAATAAAATAACTTATCTTGTAGTTTGAATTTCAATACGACACTTTGGGGATAGAAACTAGCTAGACATGGCTTCAAAATTGCTCTAAGAATGCACATATAAGATTTTAGATGAAAGAGTTATGATCGACCGAAGTTGGACCAAGGTGCTGTCTTTGACTTACCAACACCAGCATAGTTGATCCTTGGACATTATTAATAGTATAACTTTTTTAAAAAAATTTGAATTTTGATCTGAAATTTTTGGACCTTATAGTAGATAGAATATCTTTGTAACACTATAAAGAACATAATAATCAGAGTTTGTATGAGGAAGTTATGGTTACTCGAAGTTGGGATTTGGTACTGTTAGATGTTACAATTGGTGGCTAAGGGTGTAAATGGATAAACATGAACGGGAGCATGGCATGTTCATAGCCATCCATTTTTATAGGGCCATGTGTTTGTCCATCCACATATGTTCGTGATGGATACTGACGGACACGATCAAAACGAAGGTGAAAGTTTGACATAGACTACTTTGTTCTCAAAGGGTGGTTGGTAAAAAATTAATTAAAAAAGAAGTTATAATAATAGTGGGAGTATAATATGTATTTTTTACAATCTTTTTACGAAGATTATGTATGTGATACAGGCTAGTAATTTAGCATAAAATAAATAATAATAATAATAATAAAATATATAATTGGCATACGCGGACGACTATGGACACAGACTATCCTTGTCGCAACACAACACAAGAGGTGTCAACAATCATGGTAGTCGAGATCTCGACCACCTGGATCCCTTGTGAGCCTTAACTTTATAACTTGTGTGAGACCTAAAACTTTTATTATTATTATTTTTCTGTGATTGTGCAATGGTTTGGTTTGAATATGATTTTTCTTAGTTCCGTTTTGAATTTTGTTAGTGAATTAGTTGACCGGTTCTATCAGGAGTTACCCTAGGTATGACAGACACATTCTCCTAGTCATGAGGTGGAAATACTCATTGAGAACATTAATGCCTTAACATAAACCACCATGTTACCACACTAATTCTTGCAATTTCTATAACTTTTCTTGTGTTAAGGAAGTGGGCCCCACGCTAAGGCCCATGTCCATCTTTGGCATTGCGCCAACTTCTTGGGACATTGACCTTCATTTGAAATGTTAGATTACATTCATTTTAACATATTTCCTAAAGTGGCTTTCATTTATTCCTTTGTTGGGCCCATGCAAGCCCACTTACTGACCCACTAGTATAAATAACTAAATTGGCTTATTCCTTCATTTGGGGGTGGCTCAAATTCAGGGTTTATTATGCTCTACCCTCTTTCTAGAAAGGGATGCATGTGTTCTAGCTTCATCCAAGGTAAGTCAAGCAAGTTTACTTCAAGATTTCTTATGTCTTACCAAGAATCCTATGCTCTGGGTTGCATTTGATTCCATGTCTTTTACTCTTTAAAGTTCATTCTTTTACCTATGTTAGAAAGCCCTAGATCATTGTTTCTTGTTTCTACTCTTGTGTTTCATGTTTGGCACAGGGAGTGCTTGATTTGTCTTGATATTAGTGGTTTTGAATATTTATTTGGTTGAAAGGTGTGGTTTTTGCTTAGGGATAATGTGACCTAATTTATTGGTTAAGGATTCTTTGAAATTGGAAAAAGATTGAAGGAAGCACCTACGGATTTGAGGTAAATGGTTTTTGTTTGGTAAAGTTATCCTTACATTAACACAATAGATTGTGTATGCAGAATCATGTTCTTGAAAAATGTTGGATTGTGAGCTTAAATCCTCTTGAATATGTGTTTGATGATGTATTGACATGAATATGCACGAGTTATATTAGATCTATCTTGTCTAAAGCCTAGATAACGTTCATTTAAAGTTTCATGAGGTTTTGATTGAAGATCAGACTAGTTTTTCCCAAAGAAAAATATTATTTTTGTGTTTCTGGGCATGACCAAACAATTGCCCTTGAAGGCCGGTCGATCAGTAAAGAAACTGCCTTTGGTTTTACGAAGACCGATTGATTGCTAAAACGATTGTTTGCCATTCTTTAAGGCCCAATTGATCACCTTTGCAAATAGTTAATCGCCCAAGTGAATTTTGACTTTTATGCATATTTTAAAGCCAGATTTTGAGGGTTTCTCCATGTCTCTTACATGTAACTAGTAAAGAATTTATCATGTTTGATATAAATACTTACACACATGTGATGTTATTCATGTATGAACCATGCTCCATGTACTTTAGATCATTTATGAACATGACTACTTATGTTTACATGTGCTTATGCTTACATGACCTTATTGTCCATGCATGAACCATGCCTCATCCATGATAGGGTTATCTATTGGTGTAAATACTTATGCTTGCATGCATTTAGCATTATTCATGTATAACTCATATCACATACATCATGAAAATAGTTTGTGAAATCATGTTTAACTGTGATTAGTCATGGTATTTAGTAGTTTTCTAGGTTATTCATATCGGAGATTTGAATGAATTGGTTTTCCTTCTAAAAGGGCGGGGTTTTTGTTTGAAAGGGTAGAGTTTTCGTATTGAAAGGTCGGGTCTATCCTCCCCAGGTCGAGAAGAGCGGAATGCTACATTGAGACACTAAATGAGATTTCTAGAATAAGCCCCAGGCTAGTTTGTTCGTGCACAGTAGCTAACCAGGAGCATTTCTGGTTAATTAAGAGTGTCAACTACTTTTGGTATTTTTGGCTTAGGAATATTAGGTAAACATGTATATGGTATTATCGGGTAGCGAAATTACTCTATCATTGATTTTATAGATTATTATGCTTATTTGCACATGTTATGTGTATGAACTATGATGCTCAGTTACACATGTTTTGTGTATGGATTGTGATACTCTATTGAGGCATTTATATAGGTTTTTGTGTATGAATTATAATGCATGATTGAGACATTTGCATAGGTCTAATGTGAAGGATTTGACATGCTCTTGTAATCTTAACACCGGTATTGTATAAGGTTTATGTTATGCATCTTGAGATTATGTTTTGTGGTGTTAGTGCGAGCTCTATGTTTTCAAACCCTTATTGGGATTTACTCACCCCTTTGCCTTGTTTTGTTTTGGGTATCCCTTTGGGACCCTCTGTGTGTTTGTGCCCTGCAAGTGCTCAGGATGACCTATTTTGCAAGCATAATGGTGACTAAATGGATGTAGAGCGGGGATAGTTTGCCTATTTTGGAATAGTCAGTAGTGGGTATATGATGTAATTATGAGACTTGATTATGTTTGTGGGTGAGCCTTTCATTTTGATAGCATGGACTTGTTTATATTTTTTGAAGGCTTGAGATTTCTTTATGCTTATGAACTTATATGTGGGTGTAGGAATGATTAACAATTTTATTTAATTTCCTTTTTTCGGTAATTGGTTTTGCACAAAGTGATGGTTGTGTATTTCGATCTAGCCCTGGTTTGGGTTAGAACTCTTCTCATCACACCCTCGTCATTCCTCATGACTGGGTTAGGGCCAAGGGGGCACGGCAGGGGTGTGACAACATGGATAAAGTGGGTAGGCTCCAGAAGAACTAAAGTCGAGTTTATGAATAGTTCATGGTCTATTGGGCGTGGTTGAACTCCTATATATGGCTACCATATCATAGAGAACTTTTATGACCTGCACTTCGGGAGCAAGTTACTCGTATGTGTGGTCATGGTAACATAATAATTATGTTTTATGTACTTTTAAGCATGCTTATTTATGTTATGGTTTGTTCTATACTTATGTCTTACATAATGTACTTCATGAAATTTTGATCATAGTGTACTTACTCTTGAATTATGAATGTGTTGTCATTACTTAGTTCTTGTTTAGTCATCCCATTGGGTATATTTACATACTCAGCATCTGTGTGTTGCAGGTACTTTGTAGGGTTAATGTTCATTTAGGAATCTGATTGTGCGGCAAGGACGATGTTGTTAGGCCACTTGACATATTTAATATTTTTTTACTTAAAGGTAGATAACTTTAGACACGTGGGTGCTAATCTATTTGTATTTGAGCCTATCAAGATATTCAGAAATGTACTCAGACGAGACCTTGTTTAATTTAAGATGTGACATAACTTGGATTACTAGTGTACTCTAATTTAGTATTAGTATGTTCAAACAAAAATTTGACACATGCCCCACCCCAAGATGTCTTGTTGAAAGCTTTGACAAAAAGTTTTAAAAAAATTATTTCTATTTTTTATTCATAAAAATAAGTTTAAAAATCTCAAGGTGTGATAGAAACACTTCTCTGAAGAACCATTAGGGCCCATGGTATGAGACATAAGTACTGGTGGGGATTGTAGTGTGGATGATTCCCGTATGTGTTGGTTATGTTCATTATTATTTGACAAGAGCAGTTTAGCTGAGTCATTTAGGTTGCAATGATGTTTTGTTATTGCGATACAGGTAAATTTAGTTAATGAGTTTATCATATCCTAATGTGTAAACATGATAAGAAGTGGGAAAGATTTAGATTGTAGGCAAGATGACGGTTATAATCGGGATCCAATGACTTATCTTGGATAAATAATCTTGTACTAGTACACAATTGAAAAATTATTGAAATAGTCTAAGTGAGTTCTCAAGGACTTTTGGAGGCAAAGATGATGCCTTTAGGACTAGGTGTCGATTGCAAATGGGCGGTCCAGGTCATGGCCTCTTTGGTGATGGCTATCCGGGTAAAGTGGAAGATGATTGGTTACTTATTTATGTAAATCATGGTCATTCAATTCAGTTAAATATGGTTAGAGGTGGAATGCCTCATGTCTATTTTTGCTGGTTACTATGACTATGATGTGGGATTAGTCTTGTTAGATCAAATTGATGGTTAATGATAATCCTAATAGATTAAGGAAATCATGTTATAGGCTTGTTGAGGTGGTCCTGGGTTCATGCGCGATTGCGTGAGCCCAAGCTTTGCGGGCCATCAAATTTAGATTTGACGACCCATGTTACTAAAGGGGAATTCAAGTCCCGAGTAAGGATACAATGGCTCACATAGCCTAGGTTCACACAGCTGCATGTGAACTCAGGTTCCCCTTAACTTTTTTCATATATATTTATATATATATTATGTTATGTTATGCATGAGTTTTGCTTTATTTGAATATTATGAGACTAAGTTCAGTGCATGACATGACATATGGAATGATTACATCAATTAAGGTTGTAAATGAATTACATAACCACATGTATTTTGTATGCATTGGTATTTACAAAAGTTGAAATAAGATGGATACAGAGGACTCCTCGCTACACAATGATCATGTGCTTCAAACTTACCTCCATGGCTCCTCAGAATTCATTGATTATAAGTAATATTTTTGTAACAATTATATTGTTGTGTTTTTCTAAAAATATTCGGGGAGCTAAGTCATGAGGGCTATCAATGGGTAACCATTTACCCACCTCACCCTCTCGCCTGATCCAAAATTCGTGAGCAAGTAATTGATAAACTGGTAATTGGTAAAATAAGTCGGTAATTTTACCCGCCCATTTATTACACAGGTAGGGTATGGGTAACCCCTTATCCATACCCATTACCCGTTACCTATTACCCAAATCATATATAAAGACACAGTTGGATATGCTGCCTAAGGAGAATGTCTTGATACTTTAATTATGAAACATTGGATAAGTTTTTAATATATATATATATATATATATTAAAAGGGAAAATTAAATAAATAATGTTAAAAAAGTTATTACCAATATAACAAAGAAAAAAAATATTTACCAATATACTGTTTCTTTTCATCGGTGCTGGTGCTTGCGTGTTTTTTTTTAAGTTTTTCATAATTTCGTCCTTTATAAGGATGAAATCAATATACTTTTCATCCTTTTTCATCTTTATAAAGGAAAAAATTAGTAAGTATACCGATTTTGTCCTTCTAATTGACGAAATCAACAGTGAGTATTGATTTCATCCTTTTTAAAGGACATGGAATGACGAAATGTACTCGAAATCAATACTTGTCCTAGTATAATGATTCCATCCTTTAGAAGAATGAAATAAGTTAAAGAAATTAATACATTATTAATTTCGTCCTTATCAGTATAATTCATTCTAAAAGACGAAAAAGGACACCATATTGGTAAATATTTTTCTCTCTCCATTATTTTGATAATTATTTTTTAACATTATTTAGATAATTTTCCTAACTTATAATGCAAAATTATGATAGAGAAAGCATAGGATAATGTGGTCAATCTTCTGTGTCTTCTCACGTTATGCTTGTTGCATAAAGTGTATATCTTGAAGAGCAAATATTCTATCCTTGATGAATCACAATAGGAGAGTGAATGATGAGCAAGAAGATTTTTGTTAAGTGAGCAATAAGAATTTTGTTTTTTGGTTTTTGATGTTATATTCTTTGGTTTTGATAAGAACCTAGTTTTTACTTTGTTATAGCTGATAAGAAGAGTAAGGTTTGTATATGTTATGATATTAGTCCTCTATCTTGTAGCATTTTTGTTTGATGAGCGAGTTACTTTGGAGTAATGAGATAACTTTCAAGTCTTGATCTTTATTTATATAAGTTTATATAGGGTGTCAATATTTTTTTTTGTATTAACTGTTATAGTTTGTGTATGCAATATTGTTCATATCTTTATTGGATTGAACTTGTGATACATTGGATAGGCTTTTAAAATGTATGAATTATTTACAATAAATTTTTTTGTATTGTTTATTATTACTTTTTATTTATTGATCAGTTGGCCGTTTACCTGTTACCCACCCATTTACCCGATAGATAATAGGTAAAGTATTGGCAATGAATGAGAAAATAAGTAATGGGCAGGATTTGAGTAAAATTTTGGGAAATAAATATAGATGTGGGTAAAGCCATACCTAGCCCATACCCTACCCGTTGACACCGCTATGGGTTGTGACAATTATAAGGTATAATAATTTTTTTCAATAATACCCTTACAATTAAGTAATTATGCCTCATGTACTACAATTGGATTTATTTTAAATTTCATGTATTAGATTTCTTAACGTTCCTGCCAATCTATCCACCACACATTGCTTTCCTAAGATGTTCTTTAATTCCCTAACATTTTCCATTTTTCCTAAAATGCCTCCAAATCCAAATAATCTTCTTTATTTAGAGTTAACATGATATGTGCCTTGTTTACGTAGGTGTTTAAATAAATTAAAATCAGACTCCCTAGTCCTTATACGCATATGATTGCTCTCGCAAAATGAACCTCCATTGTAGAAGCCCATGAGAAGAAAGGAAGTAGCACCATATTAGAGGTGTCACAGGGCTGGGACGGCCCGCTTTACTAACGGGTCGGGCTTAAGCTAGCCCATTCACGACGGGGCCCAACCCACATGAGATCCATAATAAAATTTGTTAGTAACTTTTACATGGTGACAACTTAATGGGTTGTCCCATAAGAATATAAAAATTCCCAACGATCTCATTTGCAAGAGTTTTTTCCATATTACTTGGCCCAAGATACAAATATTTCATATTCCCTGGTTTTGTAAAAAACATTCCATAGAACTTGGGTTTATACGATATTTAGAAAAAAATGAACCAAAATACCCTTTCAACAATGTTTGGGTTAAAAATCGCATAAATAGTTGTGACAAAGCATAAACAAAGAGGAGATTGGAGCTCAAAGACGATTTATGATTTTCGCCCGGCAATTTTCATCAACAACAAATTCCAATTTCTATTCGGCAATTGTTGGCCTCCCTAACTTCATCGGCGATCATTCTTCTCTAATTTTCATCTAAAAATTTCTAACCACATAAACTATTTATCATTACAAAAGGAGATCAAGATGATACTACAACTCAAAAAATGAATCTTGAGGGACTATCTAGGGAGAACATGGCTATATAAGAATGGATAAGGATGTAAATGCCAAAGGACATTGTAGAATAGCTATAATAGCCTCCTACCCTATTGTGCAAAGAGGGACTCTAGTATGATTTTTTATATGCAAATTTTACTATGTAGAACATCTTATGTAAGCATGTACACGATCTCAGAGGTTTTTATCCCTGACTTAATGAAAAATTGTACAAATAACAAATACTGGCGAAGATCATGTTATCAATAACACGCTATGGTTGCATATTGTGTTATCGATAATATGTTATGGTTGCATATCGTGTTATCGATAATACGCTATGGCGAATATCGTATTATTGTATATGCGATATAGAGAAAAATAAATAACACATCTTGTTGGCATATCGTGTTATCGTTAACATGTTATGGCGAATATTGTGTTATTGATAATATGTTATAACGAATATCATATTATAGTATATGCGATCTAGAGAAAAATAAATAACACGTCTTGTTGGCATATCGTGTTATCGATAACATGCTATTGCGAATATCATGTTATTGATAATATATTATAGCAAATATCATGTTATCGATAACACACTTTGGCGAATATCGTATTATCATATATGCGATATAGAGGATATCGTAACATATTGTATTATCAATAGCACACATTATTGGCATATCGTGTTATCAATAATACGTTATGATGGCATATCGTGTTATCGATAATATGCTATGGTGGCATATCATGTTATCGATAATACGTTATGGCGAATATCGTGTTATCGTATATGCGATATAGAGAATATCACACTATGGGTTGTTGGCTCAAAGAATACATATCGTATTATAAAAAATAAGTTTTATTGACATATTGAGTTATCGTATATGCGATATGGATTAAGTGTTGGACATGTGCCATGCGGAGCGTGAGATTTTTGGCCCGTTTAATGGGAGCCATCCACTCGTTCTCGCATTCTTGAAAGTCTCGCAAGTCATACAAAGTTGAAGTACTCTACCCGATTTCATTCGGATTTGCTGTACTCCCAACAATCCTTTCTTTTTGCAGCATTCAATACCCATTTGACATAAGTCTCCGGAGTCCTTCAATCCATTCTAAACGCAACCCAGTTTTTCAGATTGCCGAAACATTCTGTTTGTTGCAATTTAGCAAGCACTAAAGTGGCTTCCTTTGATTCCCCTTTTTTAACCCGTTTTCGGATTGAAATTGGGAGGTGGCTCTATTTTGGTTTGTTCTCTGGAACACAGGATTGGGAAGAAGAAATTTTTTACTTTCTATTAATCATCTTTAAGTGGGTAATTTATTTTCTGTATGTTGAGTGTTTTGATTTTGCTCATATAAATTTATGCCATTAATTTTTACTAATAATGAGATAAGAGTTTAGGTGTAGGTTTAGGTTTGACCTAAGGGTATATTTATCTTAAACCAGGTCATATGAAATTAAATGTTAAAATTTAAAAAATATAAAATATTTATATATCGAGCCAGATAATATGGAAAAAACTCCATATATAAATAATAGAGAAATTGAGAAAAGCTCTAACATATAATCAGCTGAACAACTAAAATGCTTTGTGAAAACAATAACCTCTTTTGAAAAGACAAAATAGTATTCATGTTAGGTCTATCCAACATGAATACTATTTAGTCCCACTTTGTTGTGCAAGAATAGTGAGCCTGAATCTCCATAAGTAGGCAAGGTTTGATCGGACTACATAACTAAAATATCAATTTTTATATTTTTAAACTTATTATATTCAAGATGTAGTTGACATACTTGTGTTTAAAACTTTCCTACCGGTTTCATAATATCACTCTTTTATTTCTAGTAGAAACAATAATAACCTGTGATACAAGAAAACATGACCGGGTCCCACATGGTAGATCTACACCATAACAAGCACACAATATGGTGGACTCACAACTTAATAGGCTCACATAATAGTAGATACTATAATTTGATGGATCTAATTAACACAATAGATCCCATAAGAGAATCTCTAACGCGGATCACCAAATCCCTATGGCATCTCGTATAGCCTTTTTAATGGGCTGAAATAGCGCCTCGGTAATTGTATCTAGGGCACCATTTTAGACGTGAAAATGACGCCTCAAGGGTGCCATAAATGGAGATGCTTTTCTTTTTTACTATTTTTAAATTAAACAGTTCACCCTTTTTTTACCCTCACTTATTAAATTTATCATTGAGAGGCGTTTATTTATTTATTTTTTATTTTTTATTTATTTTTATCTTTTCTTTCTTTTACCGTTGGGTCACTCTTTTTTTCTTCTTTTTATCTATAAATATTCACCTCCTTTGTTTTTATTTTCCATTCATATCAAGTTATGTTTTTTTTATTATTTTGAGTTCTTCTTCTCTTTCTTCTCAATATTATTTCACACCTGGACTCTCCAAAATTCTCTTAAGAAGATTTTGGAACCCAAGTACCTCCTGCTCTACAAATTTTTTTTTGCCTGAGGTGCCAATTTCAATGTAGAAGATGTTGTTCTTATAAGTGCATGACTCAATATTAACATAGACGTCATGCACGGAAATGAGCAAAACGCTAAAACTTTTTTGGGACTGAGTGGCGGATTACTATCATGCCAACAAGCAATTCAAAAGCAATAGTTTCTCCAAGATGCTAAAACAACGTTGGAGTAAGATTTAAGGAGGTGTTAACAATTTTTGTAGATGTCTTGCATCTGTAAATTCTAGAAACCAAAGTGGCAAACATAAACAAGACAAGGTAAGGCTATTTATAAATCTTAAGTATATACAATTATTATATTATCTTCTCTAAATTTAATTGAGTTATTATAATTTTTAGATTGTATATGCAAAGAAAATGTATGAAGATTATTTATATGGATAAAAATTCAACTTGAACCATGCTTCAAATTTGTCGAGGCATAAGCTAAAGTGGGTGCATTTGCAAGAACATACGGACATGAAAGCATCTAGACGGCAAGCATGAGATGACCTAAAGGGGAGTTTTTTGGAAGGTTGTTTGCTAATTTGAATATTACTAGATCTGATGGTCAATTGGTCATAATTAGAAATCCTAACATAAGAAGTTGCTTGGTAGATAATCAACCACAAGAATAAAAAAGGCAAGCATGAGATGACCTAAAGGGGAGTTTTTGAAGCAAATAAGAGTCTAAAACCAACAAAGGGATGTGAAGAATAACAGTCAGCAAAGTCAAGTTGAGGACGAATCAGGGAGAAAGAAGAAGAAGAAGCCAGTTCGTCTTGTCATCAACATGTGCACAACCAATGTCTTCTCCAAATCAACTCTCTTCTCCAAAATTCATGGCTAGCTAAACTTATAGCCAATGCTTAGATGAAGCCCTAAACAAATTTGATTCTATGCTTTCTTATTTTTATTTCAGTTTTGAATTGTTGTAAGACTTTATTCCATATGATTAATTAAAACTTCATTCTGTTCAATTCTATACTCTTGAGAGAGGGTAGAATTGTTTAGTAGATAAAATCAAACTGAGGAATGCTTGTGTTCGAGAGGAATGAGTGCACTCTAAGGTGCTTGTTGAATGAAGTTTTTATTTTTATTTAAAATCTATGATCGAGAGATATAAGTTTTTCTAATTGTTTTAACTGTTTTATATGCGTATGTTCGGGAGGAGTGTGCACTATTTTTGATGCATGTGTCTGAGAGAAACATGAGATACATCAATTTGAGATTTATAAATTCAAGTAGAAAGAGAATTAATTTATTTGGGGTGGATTCAATGCCACAATGTTCTTTTATATTGATCTTTCATTATGCTTTTAATAGTTTTAGTTAAATAAAATCTATTTATTTGCTTCGATTAGTTAAGTAATCTTTTAGATTTAGTTGAATTGAATCAATTCTTGTGGGATAGACCTCGTTTAGATATTTTTTTATTTTTTATTTGTGCGCTTGCTAGTATATACTTTTATTTTATATTTGTTGGGTTCGGGTTTTCCAATTCAACTAGATATAAATCAAGTTCAATCGGGTAAACTCAAATTTAACTAGTAAATAACCCTACTCAAAAAGTTTATCAAGTATAATTAAACCCGGGTCAAGTTGATTTTTAAAACATTGCCACAATATATTGGATCTATAATAATGAACCCACAATATGGAGCCCTAGATATGTGATCCACATTCAGACCCACACCATACTAGCTCCACAATATAGTGGAAGAGAATGGGCACATAACATGGGATGCATTGTACTCCCTTATTAGATTTTAATAATTATATTATGGGAGTATATTAGATTTTAATAATTCAATAAATATTAATGAAGTAGAAAATATCAAAATAAAATTTACTCCTATTAAAAAAATATTTTGAATGCACCATGAGTACAAATGAAAGTTAGATATTTTAAATATTTTCCTTTCAACATATTTTCTTTGTCTTATATTAATAAGATATATGATTATTAAATGGTTGTTTGGGTATTGAATTTTTTAGAAATAAAATTAGAATGTTTTAGAATTAATTCAAAAAATTGACTGCTGAATGTGAATTATGTTTGGTAATAGAATTTGTAGGAATAAATTCAGATGTTGAGTAAAACTTAATTTAAAAATTTTAAACTAATATAATTCTCTCTCTTAAACTCAATATGCACATTTTTTATACCATTATGCTTCTAAATTCGAGCTCTATCAAATAAGAGGCTATAAGGGTAGGTAATTTTGAACTTTTAAAATAAGCCATACTTATACGACATATTTCTCAAAGCTTAAATAAATATAAAAAATAATTATTAAAAAATAATAGAATGTGTAATTTTTAAAACGGGGGTTATAAATAGAATCATCTGAATTACCTCATCGGCCTAATTCAACTTTATGGCTGAATTTACCTAAATCAACTTTAGGGCTGAGTGTTTAATTCTACCAAACTTTTACACACAAACAAGATTTTAATAATTTAAGCCTAAATTAAGGTTGAATCAACTAAATCTTATAAAAATAAATAACCCCTAAATATACTAATATGAGATCAGTAAAATTTATATTTAAGAATTAAGTATGAGAACTCTGTAATTTTAAAAGTGAGATTTATATTTAAATAGTTAGGTGGGATTTATAAAAATCACGGTTGAACATGTGATTTGTAATTAACTCCTTTTTAGTTATAAAATCAGTTATGTGATTTAAAGTGTGACTTGAGACATAATTAAATTCTACTAAAAATATGTTGCCAAATAAAAAACTGAAGTTAAATCACACGTATTTATAAATTACATGGCCTAAATCTCCGTATAGAAAAGGAAAGAAAGAGGGCGTAGGAAGAACGTATGTAAGCATTCGCCGGAGTCTATGAGTGCTGCAATCCCAGTCGCAAATCGCAATTGGCTGCCCCCGAAATTCAATTCGAATTCACTACCGCTCAAAAAACCCAAAACAAAATGGCGGATTTGAAGCCGATCTAAAATACGCTTTTACTTTCTTTTGTACCCCCGCTTCCTACTCTACCGTAGCAGATGATATAGCGACGGGCCGACGACAGTAGCAGAGTTCCGCTCCGCATCGGCGCCACCGGGGGAGAGGGCATTGCAATCCCCCGAACCCCTCCACCCCCTCCGCCGGCTCCCTTGCCTTCCCCTCCCCCGGTACTCTCTCTCTCTCGCTCGTTTCGCTCCGTTGGAATCTACTTGGCTGGGAGCCCCTTGATTATATCTATTTGTTTTGTACATGATGTAGGCTAGAACGGGGAACTTCGGCATTTACCCTTTCATGATCGCCATTTCTGGGCACGGGGACCCTTTTTCTTTGTGTTGTAAAACCAGGGATTGCGAGTTTTTGGGTGTGATGTATGGCTTAGATTTGCTTTTCTGCTATGCTGATTCGACTGCATTGCTGTTTGTGTATACCTAGCGATGAATTTCGCGGACCTGTCTGCCACCTTTTTGGCTGCCTGTGGGGGGGACACCGTCAAGGTCTTTGATATATCAAAGCAGCCGAATGATTCTTCGAAGCAGCCGGGTGATCCTTGCGTATTAAGCTATACCCCCTCGCTTGGATTCCAAGTCAATTCTGTTAAATGGAATCACACAAGTAAGTGGTTGGCGTCTCTTTGGTTTTCTTGTTCGCGCTATTACATTTCGTTTTTTTTTGGTTTGCAGAAGGGCAGTTTTTGTTTTGTTTAGTTTACATGCGGGTTTTGTGGTTATAATACATTCAGGCTATTGAAACTCGAACTTGCATTCTTTATGAATTTTGATAAGTTCATCTTAGGTCCCCTGTGGTCTCCTAAGAGATCTATTTATCTTTGGGATGCTGTTGCAAGGTATCATCTTTACGATCTTTATGGTTGGTTTTTTGTGTGACTCAAGTAATAAGGTCTCAGCGTAATTTACCTCTGGATTTGACACATTCTGCAGCTCTAGAGGATACTCCTTTTTTTTTTTCTGTAGCAGATAAAATATATCATGGGGCTATTTTTACCTGTGTTTTGTTTTGCTCAATTAAATGATACCTTAAGTGTCATATATTATTAATGCTTCTAGATGGCTGCCAGTGTTATCAATGAGTAATGTTTGATACGAAATATAATAGGCACTATTTGTGTAGCAACTGCTGGTCTACTTCGTGTGTAACATCATTCATGTTTCTCATCATTTTGCTGCCAAATTCGAGCCCACAGGTGTCCACTAACTCTTCTTATCTTGCTGTGTAGATCTCGTTGTTGCTAGTGCTGGAGATGACAAGAAGATCTCGTTCTGGCACAAAAAGGGACAAACTATAGGAGCAGTGCCACTTGCTGATAGTGACGGTGGAGATGATATAGATGTAGGTTTTTCTACTTGCTACATGTATGGAAGTCATTATTAGGATAAAATAGTTTACTTATCTTAATCATCTATTTCTTTTTCTTATATACTACTTGTATCCTCTCGGCCATATCTTTTTGATATTGCAAACATTTCTTCTACTTTCCAATGGACTTGCCAATCCTTATTTTTCGGCAAATATTTTTTATCAGAGTGTCTAAATGCTTCTAAACCTGATATCTTGTGCACCAGAATGGTGGGTTAGGTTTTTATTGGACAAATTGACATTCTCATAGAATTGTGAAATTGTGAATGTTGTATTTTTAAGTTAGGGGTACGGAACTAATATTAAATATTTTTATACTAATTAGAAGCTTTCATGCAGACACATGAGATTGAATGAGTTTATTTTATTCAGTTATTGTTTCTCTTTTGGCATTTTTTTGGTGTGAGAACACTTTTACTGTTGGTTCTAATGGCGCTGAAATTTGAAAGAAAGGAACTAGGCAGGGTGCTTAGATAAACGTTGAAAAATATATAAGATTGTCAAAGAGTGATATGCTGAAGTTCTTGCTACTGGACCACACATACTCACACTTTTCTGATCAGCTTTATTTTCGTTTGTTGGGCATGGGAAGTAAAATGTGTCAGGGTTTTATGAAAGGCATATGTTGGTCCCAGTCTTTACTTATTTTGATAACATGTTGGTACCTTTATACTGGGTAGACTGTGCTCTATTCTTCTATTGGGTATTTTTACTTGTTACCTTTTTAATCATATCTATGAATCAAGCTTTCTGTATTATATCTCTCTGTAATTGATGATACAGATTCTTTTTTCTCTCTTTGACATTTTTATACTTGAAAGGACCATATATAGCTGTGTGCAATAGATTGAAAAGTTTTATGCTGATTGCCAAACCTGACATCACTCCCTGAATTTTTTTCTTGAGGTGATGGTTATGGGAGCAAAACTGATAAGATCTATAACAAAGCCTGACTAGAACTATTAATTATTTGCCACACAAAAGCATGAGGTGTTAAGATTCATGTTATAGATATTCCATGTGTAACTCCTTCAGGGGGTTACACTAAGCCATTGACCTTATTTTTGAATGTTACTCAACAATAAGATTATTTACTTATTTTTTTAAAAAGAAAAATTGTTTGTTTTCTAGCTGTCCTAGTTGCTGAATCTCAATATTTGTTAGGTCATTTTATAGTAGTAACTTATCTCCATGTGAAATATGACCTCCTCTTTTCATGGTTGCTCTTTGTCTGCTTCCAGGAATCTATATTGGCTATCAGTTTTAGTAACAAGGGTTCTAGATACCTCTGTTCAGGTGGAAGTGGCCAGGTTGTTAGAATATGGGACTTGCAAAGAAAGCGCTGCATCAAATGGCTGAGGGGTCATACAGGGACGATCACAGGTGTTATGTACAACTGTAAGGATGAGTACATAGCATCTATCAATTTAAAGGGAGATCTAATTCTACATAATCTTGCATCTGGGGCACGGACAACAGAACTTAGAGACCCAAATGAGCAGGTTGTCTTTTTTGTTGCACCATATTGCATTTTCATAGTATGCATCTTGGGCTTATACATTTTTTAATACGTGGTTTTGCCAAACCCTTAATTGCCAGATTTTGAGAGTCCTCGACTATTCTCGCACTGGCAGGCATGTACTGGTTACAGCTGGTGATGATGGGTGTGTGCATTTATGGGACACGACTGGAAGAAACCCAAAGGTTTGTGTTCCCAATACATGCAATGTCAAATATATGATCCTTGTAATTTGGTAGACAGTAAACTCTTTTTCTATATGAACAATTGCTCTGGATACAAATGCAACATTGTGATTTCATTTGTATTGAATGATACAATTTTTATTGTTGCTTTTAGGTTAAAAAAATGTAAATAGTGCTGCTTTCTATCTGTTATATTAACTAGCTTGTTGATGTGAACATTTTAAATTGTATGCTTCAATTCGGTACACTCATATGTTATAGAAACATATTGTTTAAATGTTCTTAGAAATACCAGTTTCCTTCAGTGTGATCCTTTTCTTATCTTCTATTTTTCAGGCTTGTCATGTTTTTTCTTTACGCATTAGTTTTGAATTTGAGAAATGTTTTCTTGAGCAAAGTGCAAATAATTCAGTTAATGATAACTACTTATCCTTTTTAGTCTGTGGTAAATAATAGTTTGTGTTTCGGCTAAGCTAGGCTTGGAATGTTTAGTGATGACCTGTATAATTTCCTTGTGTTTTTTTTCCTGGTGATGGAATTTTGCTTACATTACTGGCACACCTATCAAAGCCATATAAAGACACAATACAATATTCTAGGAGGCCGTGATCATGGGGCTGTTACAGGTGAAATATAACCTTTAAATTGGATTTTAATTTTTTTTATCACATCCGGAACCATAGAGTTGACACTTTTAATCCTTTCAATATTATTTCTGATGCATTTAGTTTCAGTATTTGATTTTTGAGGATGAAAAGTGTGGGATCTATATCTTTGAATGATGTTATATTTCATGAGAAAGAATCGTTATGGCCCTTCTATGGAGCTGACAAGAAATTTGTAGAATGGAGTTATGATAATTGTAAGCAAGCCTAGAGGAGCTCCACCAATAAAACGTGATATGTTTAATTTTAATTGGTGTAGAAAGAAAAGTTAATGAAGTTATGAGTAAAGAATGTGATATAGAGTAAAGACGCCATGCAAATAATAAATTTCGCAATATATAAATCTATATGGAAGAAGGTAAAACATGAAAAATAAATAAAAAATGTAAAATAAAGAATATTCTGTTGCTTGAGGCTCTCTCATGACATGTGCCTTATGACATCTTGAAGTGGCTCAAGCTAGGGCTGCATCTGCGAACCGAATTATAGAACCGAAATACAAGAACCGAACTGAACCGAATTACAGAACCGTGGTACAGGAACCGAACTGAACCGACATAAAAACTGAAACTGAATAAAAATCGAACATTTTAATTAAATTACTTTAATTAATCAAAACAATACAAAAAATGCTTACAAGGTTGCAACTTTAACATTTATCATACGCATACATAAAAATTGATAAAGGTCTCAACAGTTTTTCCGTGCCCTTTTCAAAAGCCTTTTCTTCTTAGCTGCTCTATCCTTGTGTCTGTATGAAGGTTGGACGCTTCTCAAACAATGAATTCACAACCTTTTTCTACAAGCAAATACTAGTTTCAGTGAATGATATGAAAAGAAACACAAAATATTTTATTAAAACCAACTATGAAATGGAACAAACTGAGACAAAAAAAATGCTAATCAACAACAGAATCCCAGACCATGAGCAGGTATGTTTGCTTCAGTCTAAGACCTGAAACAATATTCAATCAACCAAACTCTAAGAACCAAACAAATTAGAAAAATGCACATTGTAATTTTGTATAAATAGGGCAAATAAACCATAGCTTAGAACTGCCAAAGGGTTCAAGAAAAAGAAACAAATTCAAGCAGCTTCCTGCAACAAAAGCAGAACCAATTAGTCCACTAGTAAGTGGTGTCATAAATTCATAAATTAGATACCAAAATCCGATTTGGAAACCAACATACAAGCTACAAGCGACCAGCTTTCAGCGATGACCCACAAACTGGCCGAAGCTAAAAAAATAGAAACCAAGCTGAAGAAGGTAAAAGTGGTTCCCTTGGATATGCAACTGCCGAGGAAAATCTAGGAAGAAACCACCAAAATGGCTGCCGAGAAGTGAGAACCTATGAAATGGAACACCCATTCTCCAAAATTGAAGCCCCGAAAGCTAGCAATCTGGGATTGAAACTGTCAGATGTAGATCAGAAGATGCTGCATTGAGAAAGACTGAATCTTTGTGAAACCAAAACAACCAAAGGAGAATCAAAAGACAGAAAATTTATAGGAAATGGGGAAAAGGGTGTGTTGGGCAAGCAAGATGGGGATCGTCGGTGAGGAGCTGAGCGTGGAAGGAAGCCCGCTCCCGGCTGCCGGTGTTGGAGACGAGTAGTACTACGTTGTTCACCAATTGGTACTACCTTGAGCCTCGCTCAAGGGAGAAGGAGAGGGGGCGTCGTGACTTGTTTGATTCAACCTTCAAGGGTTTCTCCGGTGGCCAGAGATGAGGGAGATGAACGGTCGGAGGGAGCCATCGCGGTGCCGCCGCCTGCTCAGGAATGGAAAATACTTGGATGGAATGAGATTTGGGTTGGGAAAGGGTGAAAGTGATGGTTTTTATATTGGGGTCGATATTTTGGTTCGGTTCGGTTCTAGTTTTTTTCTTTCTTAAAACCAAACCGAACCGAAATTCACTTGGTTTTTTTTTTTAAAACCGAACCGAAACCGAATAAGGAACCGAACCGAAAGTTCGGTTCGGTTTTACCCGGTTCGGTTCAGTTCCGGTTTTTTGGTGCAGCCCTAGCTCAAGCGTATGTGACGTATTATAAGAGGTCTTGATGCAATAGACTTGGGGCACTATTGGGGTGTTTTTATATCAGTCAACGAAATTTGTGAAGAGTATGCTATTTTGATTTTATGTGGGGTGTGCTATGAGGAAGTGCTTTCTGTGTTATTCCCTATATCAACTTTTTTTTTTCCCATTTTCCACTCGAGTGGAATGCTGCTCTTTAATATATTGTGGCATTTTTGGGTTGCCATGATTTTTTTATATTATTTTTAGATTTTATATATATATATATATATATATATATATATATATATATATATATATATATATATATATATATATATATTGTACATTGTGCTATTTTGATTATCTATTACATTTTTTGACTTTCTTCCATTGCAGAATTCATGGACAAAGCTACATTCTGCCCCCACAACTGGCATATCCTTCTCTCCCTCTAGTGATAAGGTCTTGATTTGTTCTTTCTAGACAAATGTATAACTAGTTACACAAAGTAATGCTTGTTGTTAAGTAATTTTCTTTTTGTAGGTAGTTGCTAGTGTTGGTTTAGATAAAAAGTTGCATATTGTTGATACTGGGGCTAGAAGACCAGTATTTTCAACTTCTTATGAAGCTCCTTTCTCTTCATTGGCATTTATTGATGATGGATCCCTATTGGCTGCTGGAACAAGTACCGGACGAGTAGTTTTTTATGATGTCCGTGGAAAACCACAGCCTGTTACAGTACTTCGTGCTTACAATAGTTCCGAGGTAAATTAGTTTTCCTGTCTTTTTCTTGCATGGAGAATTTTCTTAGCAACTTCTATTGTTATGTTGTGATTATTGTGCATTTAATTTTAAGGTCATGTCATCTGATCTTGGGAAAATAATACCTTGTATATAAGTGACATTGCGAATTCTATTAACAATTTTCACCAGAAAGAATTGAAAATAGCAGATAGGACAATGGTAGTTCTTTAACTCTAGTGCTATATACCTGTAATTGGTCTTGCTGTTAACTTGGCTGCCTATGCCTATGTCTCCTATATTTTAAAATTATTTCCCTTTGTGTGTACTTAATTTTTATTTATGTTTTGGTCAGATGGTTGTTTTATTGATCATTTGGTAAAATGCATGCATACCATAGTTCTTTTCAGTTTTGTCCTTGATAAGTTGGTAGAGCTTGCCAAACCATGAATATTTTGGATTTTTGTTGGAAAACAGATTTGCTACCATATTTGCCAATGTAAATCTGTCAGACGTGATCATATCATGGTTTTGTTTGAGTCAACTATTGTGATTGTAATTAATGGTTGTGCCATCATTTACTCACTAAGGCTGATAAAGTATAGATAAAAAGACCTGAGTAATCTATGGAACTAGCCTAGTATTTATTAAGATGTTAGACTACCGCACATGAGCAACAAATACTTTGAATTTTTATTATTTTTATTATTCTTATGTAACTTACGTGTGCATTATGATTAAATTGGGGTATTTAAATTCTTTTTCTTACTAATTCTTGTCTGTACTATTATTGAAAACAACTGTTTTTAGATTTGCTAATGGCTTAGCCTTTCTCTCAGTCAATTACAAGCTTATGCTGGCAAAGATCAAGACCTGTTATTGTCAATGAAAATGTATGTACTGCTGAAACTGCTCTTCTTGGTGTTACTGGAGAAGACTCTATTGTTATGCCAGATCCGCTTCCTTCATTGACAGCGACGAATCTTTCTTCAGCATCTCTGCTTATAACAACGCGCAGCGGCCCTATAGCAACCACTTCATACTTATCTACAACCGAAGACACTCCACAGCGTAATCATTTATCAGTCACAGGAGCCTTGGCTAGATTACAAGCCCCTCATACTAGTTATAATTTTAGTGATGACATGGATGTGTTTTCACCCCTTGTGGAAGTTCATCCAATTGCACCATCTCTTGGTCATTGGTGGGATGATCAAGAAGAGACTAGAAAAGATAACTTAAAAGATGATAGCAAGTCAATAGTTCAGCCTCCACCCTCAAGAAGATTCCCTTTCAGTGAAGATGGGACGGCAGAGTTTCATCCCATTTCTGATTGGAAATCATATTCTTCCTCACAACAGGTTTGATTATTGTTCTTTCTCCTTTCCTGGAATAAGTGGGGCTTTGTTACTTATGTGCATTTGTTCTTCCTTTATATATGGTTGTTCATGGGCATGTCATCAAGAGTTGAAAATTTAAGCTAAAATTAGAGTTGCACAGATTATCTTTGTGCTCAATATTCGGGTGAGCTAGACTACATATTGTGATAAATTTGATAGTCAGGGTTTCCCTGATTGTTTACAATTATACAAGACATGCATACATTTTTTATAGACATATTTATGTTGTTTCTTGGAACAGTCAATATAGCCAGTTTCTTGGTGTGTTTTTGTCACGTAGGGGTCAGACAGGGGTGGGACTTGGGGAGTGAGCATGAGCGGGTTGGGCCGTGAGCAAAAGTAGAATTGCTAATGTTATATTCTCTCATTTTATGTGAAATAGAATTCTTGATATATAACCACATAATGTTTGATAACTGCCGAGTATTGGAAAGTTCACTGCATGTATTGCTAATGCTCATTATCCTGTGCAGGATGAAACTCAAGCTACCTCATCTCAACTGAATTCCACACCTGTTGCACCATTAAAGAGTGATCAATCATTCTTCCCAACCCCTCCTGAAGCTTTGGGTGCCAATTTACTGTATGACAAATCCACCCAACTTCGCCAGCCTTTTTCTAAGCCATCACGCTTCATGCCAAGTGGTTCTCTATCGTCCGTTGGTCTGATGTCTGGTTCTCTTTCTGCTGGTTTACAAGATTTCTCGACTTCCAACTATGCGAGTACCAGTTCTTTATCTACTACTCTCCGCGCCAAAGATAACGCCAAAAATGAAGTCCTTTCCAGGTTTTTGGATCAACCTTCTGTTTATACCTCAACATCCTCATCATCAGATATTAAAAGCGGGGCAGTCCCAGCTAACCATGATGTTTTAGGGTCAATTCATTTGACTCTCCCCAGAAGATTTTCGACCTATGCTGAGAGGATAAGTACATCTTCCTTTAGTGAGGGAGTGGGTCTTAGTACGGGTTCACCGAAATCAAAAAAGACAGGAGTGGAGTCCAGAGAAGAGCTTTTTACTAGTTACATGTCAAGGTTGGATACAACTGGTGCAACTACAGCAGGAAGTCTTCCATCCATGAACGTATGATTGTCACCTGTTTTGGTTTGGATGATGTCTCATTCTACTTTTTAGTGTAATTGTAAATTGATAATGAACTAATAATTAGTTCAGTCTTGAATGTGGGAGAGAATCAATGTAATGCTTTCTCCTCAAAGTTTCTGAAGTCATGTGCATGATTCTAAATTTGATATAAGTGATGAGAACAATGATTATTAGAATGGGATATGTTAAGTAAATACAAGTTGTAATAGAAAGGACTTTAAGAGAAGTGCTCATATTCTTCGTTAATGTCATGCATGATTCTGTTGGTTCTGCTTGGTCATGCTTATAATCGGCATCTATTCCATAGCGAGAATTTTTAATCATTAATTTGTATGCTTAGTTTTGAACAATTAATTATATTTTTTTTAATGCTGTGACAGGGATTGAACTCACAGGTGCAGAGAAGCTCAGTTGAAACAGAAGAGCAGCTGGGGTCATCATCATTTACGCTTCAGCTATTTCAGAGGACACTAGAAGAGAGTCTCTCATCTATGCGAAATTCCATGCATGAGGCCATACGCAACCTACACATTGAGCTGCTAAGACAATTTCATATGCAAGAGGTAGTCCTTTTACATTTTTTATTGTTCTGCCTGCTTTATCATTGGGAGTATATTGGAAAGGAGCTGACTATCTTTTTCTCTCCTCTTGCCATTATTATTTCATGTTTACATTACTTATGGTTTTATATTTTTTTATTGTTACAGACAGAAATGTATAGCTTAAATAACTCCATACTAGAAAAAGTGGCTGACTTGACGAAGGAAGTTCAGTCCCTCAGGAAAGAAAATCTACAGCTTCGCCAGTTACTTTAATATGTAGTAGATAAGTCCTCTGATTATTCTTATAAGATCATGTTCTAGGATCTGGCTAAAATTCATGATTTGGATTTGGTTTTATTTTGAAGATACCTGGTTGTAACAAAGTTTTTTGGATGGTATTTTGTGGATTGCTGCTTTTGGTCTTGCTTTGGACGAAATATCAATTTTAGCAAGCAAACTGGAGTCATGAACTGAACTTCACATCTTGGAAGTTATGTTGATGGAAGAACAGTGAAAACAGAGTTTTCTTTTCCTTTTTTCCCAAAAAAATTGAGAGCTTATTTAGGCAGTTGAAAAATGGATGTGATATGTAATTGTTTTGGCAGATAGTTATCCACACATGAATTTAAAAGTGTATTGATAAGCCAATGTTGGCCATCTGAATGTTAGTGTATGTGAATATTGAAAAAGGAAAAAGTTAATATGCGTTGTGTCAGATCAAGATTGATGGTTATTTAGGGGAAGGTGGGATATAATGTGTGCCACCTATATTAATGTGGGTTGTGTGATCAAAATTGCATGGCCTTAGGGCCCGTGATCCAAACTTTGAACTGTGCGGCGTACACCCATTTCGATACGTTGTGGTGCATATAAATGAGACTTGGCGGTATTCTTGAATACTTTTTGCTAGTAGGATTTTACGCATGAAATTTACTCATGCAAGGCTTTCAACTGTTTGTCATTTGTAGTTTTGAAGGCCAGTAGCTATCATATAACTAAGGCTGCTAATGAAATGCCATGGGGACGATGTGACTTATTTTATTATCATAACTATATTTTATTTCTTTATTCATAATTATTCTAATAGCTAAATGGTATATGTTATTCTATATCTGTTTCGGTCAATTAATTTATAACTATTATCCATTAACCCTTTTATAAACATTCAAGTCAATGTTATTTCATGTTTTTTTAAGCATAGTTAAACTTGAAAATCAAACCCACTAATAAACAATATAACATATTTATTACCTATCGATTCCAAAAGTTATCATATTTTTAAGGGAAAATTATATAAATAATAATAAAAAAATAATTATTTACCAAAATAAACCACTTTGGGAAATATTTTCAAAAGTGGTGTTCTTTTTTGCCACGCAGGCGCCAGCCAAGCAGCTGGTGCTTGTGTGGCTTTTTTTTTTTTAATTTTTAAGTTGATTTTGTCGTTTAGAACGACGAAATTGGTTTTAAGTCAATTTCGTCGTTCTAAACGACGAAATCGGTCTAACGTTATAAAATTTAACCCGGTTTCGTCGTTTAGAAGGACGAAATCACCTAAAGGCGATTTTGTCCTTCTGAACGACGAAATCATCCTCTTTACCGACGTCGCCTCAACTTTACGATTTCATCCTTCTGAACGACGAAATCATCCTCTTTACCGACGTCGCCTCAACTTCACTTTGATGCTTTCCATGCAGAAGCTTTTTATCGATGCATGCCAACGGAGGGAATTTTGGAGGAAAATTTGACGATGGAGCTCGACATGGACGGAGGACCACCGTTTGGAGCCCTTTCCAAAAGAGCTCCACTCCCTCCTCTTTGGGGCCGACATTGCCCTCCAGAAGGGTGACTTCTCCTCCCCCCAAAACCTCAGCCTCCGCCTCCTCAGCTTTCTTGACACCCGCTCCCAAACCAACGTCGATGTCGCCTACGTCCAACCCATTCGCATGCAAGTCCTCAACGCGGGCTGGCCAACGACGTCTTCATCAAGCACGACGGCCAGCCCTTCCTGGCCTAGGTTTTTCCCCGTTGATAGCTTGTGCTTCTCTCACTCCCAAGTCCGGACAGAAGGGGGGAGGAAGAACTTTTGTTTTGCTTTTGCTGCAGGAAATTTATTTCAGCGGAGAGGATTTTCAGCTCGGTCCCACGGACACAGCCTTGGTAGGAAGATGCCGGACCCGAGCCAGGGGGGTTCTTTCCCGCGGCGCGCGTGAAGTTGTCTAACCACGTGGTGACCACCGTGAAATTGGTTTCTGGTGCGCAGCAGTTGGCTCGCAAGTTTCCGGCGCCCTCGAGCGTCAAGTCGGTGACGGGGTCACCAAAAAGCTACGTATCCGATGAGGAACTGGCAAGGGCTGCTTTCCTAGAGGGGAGTAGACAAGGACTCATCGATCATCTTTCTGAGCGACGATGAGGAACTGGCTCCAGTAGTGGTTGTTGGGAGCTTGCATGGCGCGATGAACAGGTCTTAAGAGGAAAGCACCTGCTTGTAGAGGGAAGAGCGGGGGCTGAGCTCCTCAGACTAGCTTCATCCTTCCAATGGCATGCCAACACCAGCCATGTGATAGCAGCCAGCTCAAGCTCAGCCATGGCCGTCCCCCCACCTCCTTTCTTTATTACTCGCCATCCCTACCACGTTTGTTGCTGTTATGGGCTTACCGCCAGCTTTTGCCCCCCCCAAAGGAATGAAAACGAGAAAAAGGGTGGCAGACGTTTCGACCTTGCTCGTTTGTTCCCACTCAATACTCCTTCATTGCCTTCCAGCTCTCTATTAAACAATCACGGTTGCAAATCTCCTTCCCCCGGCCTTGGAGGGAGATGGCCCACCTTCATGCGTTTGGACTTCCACCCAGCGCCGGCGAGGCACTTCATCGAGTGCGGACCAACCTTGCTTACTTCTGGATGAACTATTCTATCGTCGTCCTGGTCGCCGTCTTCCTCAGCCTGTTGTGGCACCCCATCTCCAGTACAATGGAGGTGTACTGCTCCATGGAACCAGTGGCACCCCCCATACCCTCGGCTTCCTCTGCTCCGACAGTAGTGCAATCCCTAGAGTGCCAATGAACCACAGTACGTTGGACAGCACGTCCATGCTGGTGAAGAAGGCAATGAAGCAGCTGTAGACGGTAATGAGCAGCGTGGCATTCACGGGCGTGCCTGTCTTGGGGTGCACCAGGGCAAACACCGGCGGGATCATGTGGGCTCCGTGCGATCTGGGTCATGTACCTGGCCTGACCCAGCGCCCCGACCAGCATGTCGGTCGTCATGCCCTTGAGTGAGGGATCTGCGCTTATGCTTTGCCGCTCTCTTGCTTTGTGGTTCTGAAACCAGTAGAATACATTCTTCCCTTCAATCTTCCCATACTTGCCCAGCTGGGCTGTGATCTGGTCGATCTGCTGAGCGGTGGGAGTTCTCATCCCTTCTCGGTATAGCATCTCCAGGATTTGTAGCTGCTCCTGGGCCGGGTTCCACCTTGTTCCTCCAACTTGAACCACAATCTGCATGAATTATGTTGTCTTTCAAGCACTTTCGCATTTAACTGATCAAACTAGAGGAGAGAGAAGACCACGGTAACCGTGCTGCTGCTCAGCTTTGGTGCATGTTGGGGCAGTCTCTTGCATCCCAAAGCTAAACACGGCTCCTGTTGATCCCAGTTATCCACACGTGCAAAATGGTCAATCTTCATGGCTGCATGCCTTACAATCATGAAGAGGATGGTGATTAACAGATGAGGAGTTAAAAGCTGAAGTAGCTGGGGCAGGGGTGCGCATCTTCGCTCCGGAAACACAGAACAGCCAGTTAAACTGATTGCGTCAAGGTAGCAGTCCCATGCTTCCCAGTGCCGGGGCAGGGGTGGTCGGTGGGGAGCTAGCATTTACCAGTGCAGAAATTGTTGACCTCGTTCATGTCGATCCAAAGACCGTCGACGGGGATGAGCCCATGAAAGCGCTTGATCTCGTTGGCCCACCAGGAGACGGTGCGTGGGTTGAGGTAGTCCGGGAAGTAGATGGGTCCGGGCCAGACCTGGGCTAGGAAGGGCTGGCCGTCGTACTTGATGAAGACGTCGTTGGCCAGCCCGCACTGAGGACCTTCACGCAAATGGGTTAGACGTAGGCGACATCAACGTCGATTTGGGAGCCGGTGTCGAGAAAGGCGAGGAGGCGGAGGCTGAAGTTTTGGGGAGAGGAGAAGTCACCCTTCTGGAGGGCGATGTCGGCCCCGAAGAGGAGGGAGTGGAGCCTCTTGAGGTTGTCGTCCACTGATTTCCTCCAGTTTGAAGAACTCTCCTCTATATTACTTTCCCTGTCTCTCGTTCTCTTCCGCCGTCAAATTGATGACCGGGTTTTGCTTCGCTCTTCTGGAAAGGGCTCCAAACGGTGGTCCTCTGTCCATGTCGAGCTCCATCGTCAAATTTTCCTCCAAAATTTCCTCTGTTGGCATGCATCGATAAAAAGCTTTTGCATGGAAAGCATGAAAGTGAAGTTGAGGCGACGTCGGTAAAGAGGATGATTTCGTCGTTCAGAAGGACGAACGAAATCGCCTTTAGGTGATTTCGTCCTTCTAAACGACGAAATCGGGTTAAATTTTATAACGTTAGACCGATTTCGTCGTTTAGAACGACGAAATTGACTTAAAATCAATTTCGTCGTTCTAAACGACGAAATCAACTTAAAAATTAAAAAAAAAGCCACGTAGGCGCCAGCCACTTGGCTGGCGCCTGCGTGGCAAAAAGGAACACCACTTTGGAAAATATTTCCCAAAGTGGTTTATTTTAGTAAATAATTATTTTTTTATTATTATTTATATAATTTTCCCTATTTTTAAAGAGATTAAATAATGTCACATAACATTTGTTTAAACTAAAATGTTAGAAAATCAACTACAAAGATGTGTATGAGCTTGGGTTAAAACTAATGGGTCTCAAATAATTTTAAGTTTTTTATATAAAATAGTAAAGTAAAGTTCTATTAGGTAAGAATAGGTAAGGACTATAATAAAGAGGACATGAGGTATAATATATTTACACATATATCAAATGGGTATATAATTTTTTTTTCATATTGTTTAAAAAATAGTCGGATAAAATTATCTATTTATTTACCCATCAAATAAATTTAATGGTACTATTTAAATTTTTAGTTGGATAGTATGGATGATAGAAGGGGGGTACCGTTGGCAGCCTTACATATAACTGTTTTCATTCATAGTCAATTTTCATGAACCAGCCTTTCTCTAGTTTGGTTCTTATTTTAAATTAATGCTCTGTAAACCTTACATATGCTTATAAAATTTAAGAGTTTTTTATCTTTTAATCACAAAGGCTCCAAGGGCAAAAGCGCTATTCATTAACACTCCTCGATTACAACCCAAGCTCGCTAAAAACATAAAGCCACAAAGTGCCATAGACATTCTCCCATATAAGATGCAATAAACATTATAAGTCCAAGAAGCACGGTTGCCTTGATGACAAGAATTGGAGGTCAGATTTGCTGCAAAGCACCTCGAACTCTTCACAAACTATCTCCAATGGGTGGGTCAATCACTGATAGATAATTTGGCTCTTGGTCCCATCTTCCTTCAACTTCCAAAAGCCAAAGGGAGGTTTGCACCATTTAACCCAGCTTTGAATTTTAAATCTTTTAAGCTTGTTCTTGAAAATTTCATTCAACTTTTCGGGATGGATTCGGAAACTATAAGTGAATTGTAACTTTAGTGTAAAATTAGTTTGGCACTTGATCCGTTATAAATACCAAAAGCATTGTTTTAACTTGCTTGGCAGCCTCTCCTACCTTGGTAGATTTCAGCTTCGTTAAGCATGGCCAGGTTCTTGTGGGGAAATGTGTGCGATCCTCGGCTAATTTAGGTAGCTTATAAATGTGTATGTTGTGAAGACCCTCAGTGCGAATTAGTTGAGCACTTACTCTCTCAAGGGTAGATTGCTTCTACCATTTGGAACTTCTTTTAAAACTTGTTCGTTAGGCAGATTCACTCTTCTAGTAATTTGAGGAGCAAGATCGCTATCTTCGTCTCTGCAAAGTCTACTTGTAGGAGATTAAGAACTTTCATAGATCAAATTCTGTGAAAGACCCTCCCGAGACCTTTTTTTTCTTTTTTTTGAAATATTTTTTATATTCCTTACTAATAGTGAGCTTAGTGTAAAGAATGCATATGAACAATTGATATTTGACATCAATTGCACACACTAGTGCATGTTAGTATCATTGATCCTAATGCTAATGTGCCCTAACTTATGTGCCATCAATTTTCAAGATAAACGGCTCTGAAGTGTTTTTTACTATAGGTTCACTGTCAGTAGATTGCATAGAAAATGCTTCCTTTTTTTCAAATCTCAAACACCACATTGGGCCTTTTATTTTTTTGGCTCATGAAATTTGCCCACAAGGAATTCATGGACAAAAGCATCCAAACTAGCTTAGAACCCAGAGCACAGACAATGCCATTCAACTGCGAATACAGAAACCTCCTTCATCAATTGGAGAACAAAGATTTTCATATTTCAGCCATTGTTTCCTGCTCCCAAATTCTGAGTCACTCTACTAAAAATTAGAAATTAATATCTCTAACTTATTGAGGACAGTTTGAGGGGAGGAGAGGGAAAGAGAGAGAGAGAACACTTTGAATAAGAATGATCCTCCGAAGCTCCCAGCCATATTCAGTACTTTGCTCTTCCAACTTGTATGTTTTTTTCTTTATGAATTGAAGGGGAGAGTCAAATAAAGAAGTCCTGAGGTGCCCCATGTAGAGAGGAACAACAAGATAGGTAAGTGGGAAATTTTTGCAGGAAAAACCAGTGATTGTTTCAATCGCACTCACTATTGAGTGAAGAAGGTGCCTGTCGCAAAGCAACTTTTGTTCTTGTTGACCCTCTGGCCTGAGGCATTCTCATAGTCTAACAATATAAGGATTTTGTGAAGAGATGGGGACCTATTATTGCATAAGAGAACAATGTCATCAGCATAAAGAATGTGGGATGTGCACTGCACTCGACGAGTATGAAAACGAACTTCTAGCACTTATCTCTTCAAAGCTGAAAGGGCCCTGATTAATACTTCTTCATCTATAATGAAGAGGGATGGGGTAATGGATACCCTTGCCTAACACCCTTCGAGGATTTTAAGAACCCAGATGGAGACCCATTGAATAGAATAGAAAACCAACAATTCTTAGCAAGTTTGCCGTTGGAGTGTACCTTTACGCAATGGAATTGAGGTCACAGGCACATTACCCTGGCTTGATTCACATTGATACACTATGTTTCCCTTGAATGGATGGAACTCCAGCTGACGATTATGAGAAGTTGAGAACCACCGGCACGCGACCACCCTTTGATTCCCACGGTCAACATAATTGAACCACTCGAATCACGTGAGGGAGGGAAGAATTCCCAGTTGAAAATAATGGTTATTGTGTTGGAATTAAGACCACTTGAGCTCAAAGCCATAAGAGAGTGAATGAATATGGGTTATTGTGTTGGAATGGATTAAGATGCACCTTGATGGGTCAAAACATCCTATGTTGAGGGTATTTCTCAAGAAGTTGGTTGTTGTGTGTGCATGTGTTTCATTAAACTCTATTTACATCCTTTCAATGTTTGTGCATGTGTCTCCTAGGAGATTAATCGCACCCTTTTAGAGCCTATTTAAATAGGTCTTTTGTATGCACTTAGTACGGAATTTTCTATTATGCATCAGTTCATTGAGTCTAGAGAGAGTGTTTCACCGTGGGTTGCTGTTGGAGTGCTTCATCTAACAACATCAGATCATTTTATCTCAGGAGATAGACATCCGTGAATCCTAAAGCACTGGTAGGGAGGATGAATTTGTCTTAAAGAGATAGCCTCGCAAGACCCAATCTCTTTCTACTATCACTACTTTGTTTATAACGTGTAGGTACAACAAAAGAATCATAACATGGGAGTCGTTGTGAACAAGATTTCCAACAATCTTAAGACAAATGTGTTTTTGTTTTTGTTTTTTGTTATTGTTCTTTTCTACTCCATTTTTTTTCTTTTTCATATGGAAGTGATGGATGGGAACAACAAAGGTATAAGCAATATTGTGACACCGGTCACAGTCCCTATGCATGTGCCCCATGTGCAAGTGAACCATTGGGAGAAACCAAAGAAGTTTAACAAAATAGATTTCAAGCATTGGCAACAGAAAATGCTGTTTTATTTGACAACACTCAACCTCTCCAAGTTTTTGACTAAAACGTGTCCTACCCTCGACAAGGATGAGACCAACAAACAAAAAATTGATGTTGCTGAATAGACTAGAGAATTTGTTATAATGTATAATGTACACTAAAACTGCTAAGGAATTATGAGATTCACTAGAAAAGAAATACAAAACTAAGGATGTTGGCACAAAGAAATTTGTACTCGGCACATTTTTAGATTTCACAATGGTGGATTTCAAGACTGTTATCAATCAAGTCCAAGAATGTCAAGTCATTCTCCACAAAATCCATGTTGAGGAGATGGTTCTTAGAGGGGTTAGTCATTCTGGATTTCAAATTTGGAATTCCAAAATATAAACTAATCTAATAAATTTCAACTGTTAGATTTAAAAATATTTAAAATTATGTTTTACTAGAATCCCTGGATTTAAGCTGGGAGATTTCAAAATAACCATTGATCTAAACTTTCATTTAAATATTCAAATGTGATCAAACCATAATTCATACTTTAGTAACTTCTAAAATGTCATTAGCAAATAAAAAATAAAAAATAATTTACAAAATTAAATGTTAATAAAAATACTACAAGCACTGATCATGGGCCCACATGTCATAGCATTACTTATTTTATTCTAATCATAAGAAGAACAAATAAAAAGTTGCCTACTCTGATAGGTAGAACAATTGTTTCAAACCATTGATGATTTGGAGTCTAGTGGAAACTATCAATCCTTGAAATGCAAAATCTGCATACAATTAGCTTCATTCCTACAAAAGCCGCATCATCATCAACAACCTAACATCTTTTCCAATATATATACCCTTTACATATTGACTTGATATCCCATTGGATGTAGCCATCAGTTTTTTGCTAAAATAATCGGGTTCAAAATGGAAATACAAAATCTGACTAAAATAGATTGAAAAATTCTTATGAGAATGCCCTTCCCCACACCATCCTCCTCTAAAAAAGGCAGTGATTGAATTCAAAATTATAATCAACATCATCAGTATTTCATAATTAATTGTGCCATTGGGGATTGGCATTATAATATGATATTACCATAGATGGGAAAGGGCCCACAATATCACAATATGGTACAAATAAAAGCTTGACAATTCCAAAAGCCAACAAAGAAGAAGAGAATTAGTAACAATAGAAAAAAATTCAATCAAGGAGTTGAAGGCAGTAATTCAATAGATTTTGGCAACCAGATAGTAGTCATGAGTAAATATAATTTGAACACCAACAGTTGGTGGCACACTTAAGACTATTTTTTTGTAAAATTAATATAAAAAGATACACTTGGCGTGCAAAAATAGGAAAAAATGCCAAAAAATCATGATTCCAAATTTTTATGCAAGATTAAGACCAACAACAATGTGCTACATGGAAGTGTCGACAGAAAAATCATTGTAACCAAAGAAAATGAGAAGAACATCGTTTTAGTTATTATGAGATTAGTTATGTCACGGCCCGGATTTTTAAAACCCTTTTTACAATAAAGGACACACGATAAATCACGATAATTTTTTTTTCTTAAACACAAAACAAATCTTCCGATTAAATATCTAGGTCGTGATAACTAGGTTCACAAATACGAATATCAAAACATATGATATTATTATACATGTCAAATTTCGTAAATAGTAGGTTAACCCTCTAAGTATAAGTCTGTCATCTTTCCGAAAATAAATAGCCAAGTAAAGTTGGCTCTCACGCCAGTAATTACAATTACTTACACAATTGCAGAAGTATGGAACTAGATCCCACTAATGCAGCGTCGTCCTCAAACGCCCACCAATGTCCCGATCTCGCAACGTCCCCATCTAAAGAACCTACAAGCAAACAAGACCAAACAGGAAACAAAACATCTCCTTCCCTGGAGGAGCATTCAAAAGAACAAAAGTAAAATTTAATATTTTTCGGATCGGGCCAACATCACCCGATGTTAGTTGCCTACATACTCATCAAACAACATCTCTAATGCTTCTAACAAGATCGGATCCAGACGTAGTTCTACCTAATACTACACTATGCTAAGAAGCATAGCATCACACATGCAATACTTAAGTATTTTTAAGCAACCTACATTTTATGCAAGTCCTTTAATCATTCCACTTGTTCTAATTAAACAAGCAATATCAATCAATGTTATTAATTATCTCTCGAACCATTGTTCGATAATTAATATCCCTGTCTAATCCCAATAATAGATAGACTCATCAGATATCAACCTAAGTGACAAATGATAACAAAACACCCTGGAATCCACCAGGAAGTGCCATCTCCCAACCTAGCCCATGAGGACCTGACCGGAGTGGAAGGACATGACCCACAACTGCACCTGAACAGAAGTGATTAGAGACGCCAACCAAGCAGGATGTCAGTGACCCTAAATGCGTGTACACTAAAAGATCCTCAATAGATCTGTGGTGAGCCCGGCTCACATGGAACTCCCTCCAATGGGGAGGTGCAACTACACGGTCAAATCAGCGGCTCCTCAAAAGAGCTAAAACTTAGGAAACCATTCTGAACCTTGTCTTGCTCATCTATAAGCTAGGATTCCGAATGACTATCCCAAACCCTATTAGTCCCTTCTAGACTAAGGTTTACAACTCGAGACATGCCATCGGTTCATCAACCAAGGCAAATCGTCAGGTCAAAGGCTTTGTTCACTGTATGAACTAGTCCCAGACCCCTCTGAGGTATTTTAGTCTTTAACTTGATTAGGTGTTCTCGCCCAATCCAAAGCTATCAAACCCCATTAATTAAGCTTTCAATAATCTTAAGATAGTGATAAATTACTATCACAACATCAATATCAAAAATTGAAATAAAGAACAACATAAACCATCAGAACTACATAGGTCCAAGCAGATCATAATATCAATAATAAAATTCATTAATGATATAAGAATTATTCGAGCCCTCGTGCCCTAACCCTCCTTGGGTTATCTTAATAAATCTTTATGAAACTGGTCGTAATGCACCTAAGGGCATTAGAGTAATTATCCAGCATTAGATACAATCCTCTCTGCACTTGGGTAAGTCTTTAACCTCTCCAAAGGTTTCAATATCACATTGGCCCGTTAACAACATTCACGCGAATGCAGCCGATTTGCATAGGGGTATTTCTGTTATTTGGTTTAAGGCCTTAATGAGATCTGACGGGTCCAAAATTGAACTCAAGCATACTACTTGACTTCATGGACTCTGTGTAATTTTCTTGGCATGTGGCGGGGTTGTGAATTGACCCAGGTTGACTTAAGCTTTTACGATTAACCATAGGGGCAAGAAGGTCAATTACCCACTCACTGGTATTTTTCCTCACCAAAAGTTTGGCCTATAATTAGTTTACCCATTACGCTATCACTGAGAATTTTCCCAATTTTTAGATCCACTCATATACCCTTGAACTAGAGCCTCAAACTTGGGTAAGTTAATATTATACGATAATTAACTAATAGGGGTAAAAAGGTTATTTAACAGTCTCTGGGATTTTTCCCCGAGCAAAAACTTGGTCAGAATAATCCCAAACCTCTCCAGGTACATGATTATTTTTCTAAATTTTTTTTGACACTTTTAGCCCCATGAACCGGTTCTAGTTCACTCCTTTTTTTTAAACCGAACCGGTTTGGTTCGGGTCGACGACCCTCAACGCGGGTCTTTTCCCCGCATCCGGCCAAAGGCGGAAACGCCTCTGGCGGCACAGCCCCTGCCATCACAGCAGGGCGGTGGCCTGGGTTCCACCAGATCGCTTCCAGGCGGCGATCCTAGTGAGGCTGGCCTCCGCCGCCGCCCGGTGGCCGGCTAAGGCCAAAGACACCTTTTTTTTCTTTTCCACCGGAGAAGCCGCGACGGCAGGGCGCCACGGCCGGACGATGGGCTGGGCTTGACCGGATTGCCATTGTACGGTGATTCCGGCAGCCCTAGTCCATCCTCCGGCCGGCAGCTCTGCATCGCTGCCGCAGGTTCTCCTTTCCCCTTCCTTTTTTTTTCTACTGAGATCCAACGGCTGTGGCAGCCAATCTGCCGCCACCAAGGCCGCTGGATACAAGCTGGTGCGGCGCGGCCAAGGCCATTCACGGCTAGTGGGGCCCTTTCCGATGGCTACACCGGCGACTGAGAATTTTAAAATACTGTTCACGTAATTACGTGAACAATATTTGCAGAAAACACAATTATCTACAAAAACCACTATAATTTCTATTTAATTAGTTAACAAAATCGATAATAATCTAAACTTGAAATCCTACCTCTCTGGCCAAGTTGACGTTGATCCACCACCGCTGAAGCTTCGTTGAAAAATTTCCTTAGCAGCCTTCTCCGCCCTCTCTCCTTCCTCCACCAAAAACTGTCCCCTTAATTGTGCCCTCAAAAGCCTTTTTATAAACATGGGGATTAGGATTCCTAACCCCCCTAGAATTTGGGTAATCCTCCCCAATTAGGCCACCTAATTGGAACCTTAAAAATTAATTTCGGAATTATAAACAACCTGACCGTAAAACGACTTAAACGGGCCAAATACACGTCTAAATCTGGTAAACGGGCCCTATACGATATGTTCAAATTTGAACAGTCGTATCTCCCTCATCCGAACTCCGATTTGCATGTTCTTGGTGGTGTTTCGAAGCTCTATCTGTCTACTTTCTAATAGAACTAGTTTTAAATATAAATTATATTTAGGGAGGTAGTTATTCTACTAAGAATATTAATAAGTCAAACATCCTATTTTTTACATATTTAATTTTTGAAACTCAGTAAAATTCAAGATATTACAAGTTATGTTATGTGCCATAACATGCTCTCTTACCATGCACCGGGTCTCTTCTAATCCATAAATCTGTCTTTTGTGGGTGGCTTTCATGCTATGTCAAGAATCCAACATCCCAACATATACATGTCCACGTTCCATACACATGTACAGACCACCTATCTCATATTGCTTAAACAACTTAATAAAGATGTTTCAGACACTTACATTTGTTTTTGTTCATTATGGAGGTACAATTATTCATATTCATAGTACTCAGCTGTAGAATAAAGTTGAGGTCTTGAAATTAACAGTTCCTGCAAGCAGCCAAAGGTAGATACTAACATAAAAGAACCTTTTAGTAAGCAACAGACCAGCTAAATTTCTAAAGATATGCAATAAGACGAAATGATGTAGGAGAAGACTAACTAAAACAAAAACAATAGCATAATCATCCTGATAACAACGAATCAGTCTACTTTTACATGGATGCATGATATTATTTTAATTCATTACCATACAACAAAAGCGAAGTCAAACTAGACGTTGCTAATATTGAAGTTTTCTACACCATTACACTTCCTGAAGGACGTCTATCTTAGTGGAATATATATGCTTACATAATCAATATAAGCTTTTCGGTGGTGGAAGTAATCATGAGGATGACTGAAGCCAGTTAGTTTCTGTGAGTTATACCAGGCAATATAATGATGCTTATTTTCAGAAAAGAGTCATTGCTTTCAGCTAAAAGTTGAATATTTTTGAAAAATGTCAATTTTACATATCCAAATAGTAACGATGAAAAGTTTTTCTTTGGAAACTTTCCAACCAGACACAAAACTATCCAGTTCTATCAAGAGCTACTTAGATAATCCAAGGTGATAATATATGCCCCAAACTTGAAGTTTGCATAATCCTAGGAAAAAACACAACTTCATAAAAGCAGAAACTCTGTTTTATATTCAACAACTGTTAAAAGAGAAGTAGATGAAGGCGCACAACATTCCATTTACTCTTTGAAAAGCTTTTATAGACTATTTTTAGTGGCTAGCACAATGACAAAACATTTTCATTTTAGAGTGGAACCAAATGAAATTGATTATTTGATATTTGGAGATCCTACCATAACATATAACACTAGTGAAAGAAAGTATGTCATTAGCCATAGATACCCAAGAATTCACACAAAAATAATGGAAGAACTTGTAGTCACTAAAACTTTCTTCCGTGGTAAATAAAACCAAATAAGTGACATTTTCTACAATTACCTAGTTTCTGAACTTGAAAGCCTATGAAAAAAACTGAAGAGGCCATACTAATTTATCAAAGCCAAGATCAGATAGAGGAACTAGACAATATTACATTGGGCTACACAAAGGGAATTGAAATGTGTTGTACTTCTTGTCAGTCGGGATATGTCAGTGCTCGTGATTTTTCTACAGGTGATGGGTTTCCCATGCCCACAATGGAAGGGATCAGAAGTGAAGTTTGCATTTAATTCGAGCATGTAAGATCCCTAAACTTGAACTGGTTTATTTTCTTCTATTTAATTGCTATTGTGTAGTTTAATGCTAATTCTAATCGATTTTGACTATTTTTAAAATTTAAGTGGTTAACAAAGGTTTTAACCAAAATTTTCTTCAAATTTATGGTTTTTAAGTTAATTTAAGTCATTTCAATTTTTTTTGGAATTTTTTGAATTTTTTACTATTTTTCCCGAAAAGTTAGGAGGCGTGACCCACTGTGGGCCCCATGTGCAAAATTTGAATTTTTAGCCCTAAATGACCCTAACATCATCATAAAATAGAAAATAATTATTTTAAAATTTTTATACTTCAATTTGGATTAAAATAAGCAAGTTTCTCCATTTTTAGTAGTAAATCTTATTTGTACCTTACTAATTCATTACGTTTACCCCGCCCTTTACCATAAAAGGAAAAGCCTAACCACTTTTCTAATTGGGAAAGGGTTGAAACTAGGAGCCTAAGAGCCTAATCCTTATTTTTCTAAAAGAGAAAAGAGATTAAGGTATGAATTTGCTTAATATTTTCCTAATCTCATAAGGTTTTTCTTAAATCTCTCAAATCTTTTCTTTTACTATGGTTTAATCTCAATTTATACTGATTTGGGTTTCTATTTCAAAACCTAATAATGGAATTTCGTTTTTGAGCTTCTTGAACCCTAGATTTACTAGTTTTTGAAGAATTTAGATGTTTTGAATCGGATTTATGAAGGTATTAATAAAAACCATATGTTGGGTAGGTTTTGAAGGTGTTAGATGAGCAATTTCTAGCGAGGAAAAGGTAAGTGTTTTCATCCCAAACCTGAATGTGATTTCAGATTTAAGTTTTGATAGAGTTTGAAATGGGTTCCATGGTTATGAGCTTTAATGGAAATTTGAGAAAGGTTTAATCTTTGATGAGATGTCTTGGGTGTTTTGTTTAATAATGGCTAGATTTGATGTTCTCTAAGCATGAATTTGATTATCATGAAGTTTGGGGATGAAATTTGATGATTTATGAAGTGTATATGAAGTTTCGATTTTGATTTCGAAGTGGGGAAGACGAATAAGAAAAGCCAGTTATGGCGATTGAACGGCAGACAGGCCAATCAAATGGCTAGGTGTTCAAACGGCCTTGCAGGGCGTTCGAACGCCAACACAGTAGATTGGGGATTTTTGCTATGTTGTCCATTTTTGAGTTTTTACTCTTAAATACAATTTCTTATGTTCATGCTGAGTAATTTATGCTAGAGTGAGCTACTGGAAGGACATGATATTAATGTTGGAAATTATAAAGAATATTTAAGTATTATGTGAAATTGCATGTTGTTGGCTAACATGTTAGGATTGCTTATCTTGAATCCATGATTGAATGATTCCCTATGTTTTAAGCATGATTCCAGCAAGATTATAGCATGAGAATGGACTTATATGTTTTCATATAATGTGATTAAATTATGGGTGAATGATGGTGTCATGTATAGCTTCAAGTATGGTGTGAATATGCTTACATAGGTTTAGCATGAGGTTGCACTTGACTTGATTGATGTTTTCCGAAGGCTTTCACTCATGATTTCAGTTAGGAGCCATGATTAAATGTCAAAAGCATGTGTGTAGGATGTTAATGGGTTATCTATAAAGGATGTTCATATGCTTAGAGATGAATGTTTCTATCTAGAACACACATGTGGTGGTAATAATGGAAATTATTGATATTTATGATTTGATATGATGCATGTGGGGCTGATGGGAGCACATTTCATGAATTAGAATTCATGTAGAGATTGCTCACGTATGTATCATGTTACATGCATCATGAAACGGATTTATGAATGAGACTTTACTGAGTTTAGCCGATGTTGGTCGATTGGATGCAATTGGGTGAGAATTGCTTGCCTGGTTAATTAATTGGAGGCTTATCGATTTAGTTTTTACATCCGAAAGGACAGGGTGTTACGTCCCTTGAGGACGGGTTTTTCTCCCCGGGTTGAGAAGAACATAAATGCTATAAGGAGATCAAACTATTGAGATTACATGGACCCTGTGAATCCAGCTAGCATGTCCGAGTGCACCAGCTTACCATATATGCTGCTTGGGATTTCGGTCTTGACAAACAGGGCTGCTCAGGAGTTTAGGCTTGATGAGCAGGGATTACTCTAGGGCTTAGGCCTTGATGGGCAGGTGTTACTTGAGGGCTTCAGCCTTGATGAGTAGGGGTTGCTCGAAGGCTTTGGCCTTGAGAAGCATGTCTATTTGATATGGGATTGCTTGAGGACTTTGACCTTGAGGAGCATATTTATTCTCTCTATTTATGGATATGCATGATAGATTAGTGTATTTGAGACACATATACATGCAGAATGAATGGGAGTGAATATGCATGATCTGAATGTGTGGTAGAGACACTTCTCATGCAGGTTATATGTGATGTTTATGCATGATCTGAATGTGTTAGAGACACTTCTCATGCCGGTTATATGTGATGTTTATGCATGATCTGAATGTGTGTTAGAGACACTTCTCATGCAGGTTATATGTGATGTTTATACATGATATGAATGTGTGGTAGAGACACTTTTCATGCAAGTTATATGTGATATTTATGCATGATCTGAATGTGTGTTAGAGACATTTCTCATGCAGGTTATATGTGATGTTTATGCATGATCTGAATATGCGGTAGAGACACTTCTCATGCAGGTTATATGTGATGATTATGCATGATATGATTGTGTGAGAATCACTTATTATGTAGGATGGATGTGATGTCATAATGTGATTATTCATGCATGATTAGTATGTATGAGATACTTGTATGCAGGATAATTACTTATAGGTAAATAGGGGCATGGTAAGGGAATTAATCAGAAATGAGGATATTATGTGAAACGTGAATATGAATTACCATGTTGATGTATCGTGATTGTTTTCTAATTGACATTACCGTATTTCAAACCTTACTAAGTTTTACTCACCCCTCTTTCTATGTTTTGTTTTGGGGTTGCATGGCGTGACATGTAGTTGATCGGGATCCCTTGTATGAGGGACGATCGGGATATGCGTGGGATTTGGCGTGGATGCTTCTAGATGTTATTTTGTCTTCTGATTTATGCCATTATGATTATAAAACACTTTGTATAGATGATTATGTTTTAGACTCGTGTGTATCTTATGCTTTTAGACATGTCTAAGATTTTTTGATTTGAGCCCTATGTTTAGGCTCAGGATATTAAGTATGTGGGTTACACTTGAGGATTTATTTCAGAGATGTTATCCTCTTTTATTTTATCTTATTTCTCTTGCTCAAAGGACTAAAGGTGCACGACTCCGTGTTCGTTAATCACCTGCTTGAGGGGTTAAGACTTCTGCAAAGCATTAAACCAACAATCTCATCTCCCCCGTGTGCTTCGACTAGCCCCTGGGCTGGGTTCGGCTCGGCTTGGCTATGGCGGGTGCCAGGGCGTGACAGAGCATCTCTTCATGTAGTGACTATGCAAAGGGGAATTTGAATGATCAAAATTGAAGTGGCTTCAAATGGTAGAAGCAATTGTAGGGGAAATTTTTGGTGAAAATTTGGGATTAAGAGATGAAGGGAGCTAGAGAAGATTGGAGAAGGGGGGTAGACTTCACAATGCTTTTGAAGAAACCCCCACCACAACTCATCCTCTGGAGGGGGATACTAACAAAATGCCTCAAAAACCCTTTTTTCACAACCTTTGGGGAGTCGAAGCTATACCTGAGAAATCCAGTCTTTTAGATGACAAAGTTGTTCCTTTGTAGAAAGGTCTTCGTAGTCCCAGTAGGTAACCTAAGCTCTTCTCTGGAAGAGATGGAGGAGGGGAGGGTGAGGTATCCCAAGTTCTTCTCCGGGAGAGATGGCGGCCTCCTCTTTCAAGATCTCCAATTGCAAAGATGACCACCCCAAGTCCACATAAGTGAGCCCGATAGATATTTCAAAAGACCGCCTCTAGAGGTGGTGTTTTGAAATTCTACACTTATGTTATAACTTATGTCCCCAAATCCTTTTCATTGAAAATCTCTTATTTATTGACTAACTCCATATTTTAAATTTTGGATTGTGTTGCATATCCACTAATACTATATTTGGAAATATTGTATTTTTAATCCAGACATACTACCACTGAATTGTAAATAAAGTATAAAATTTCTAAATTGACTAACATTGCATTTTGTAATACGAAGATTTTAATTTAAAATCCAACATAGCTAACCCCCTGTTTAGTGAATCATTCCAAGTTGCAGCAATAGTGGAGAAACTACCATCTTCATGGAAAGATTTCAAAAATTACTTGAAACACAAACGTAAGGGAATGGGACTAGAGGACTTGATAGTCCGTTTGAGAATTGAGGAGGACAACACAAATCTAAAAGGAAGAGTGGTAATGATGAAATAAAGGCTAAAGTCAACATGATTGACCAATCTGGCAGTGGGTGAGTAACAAGAAGCGCAAGCAATTTGCTAAACCTCCTATGGGTGATCAGAAGCAATCTATGTCAATGACCAAGTGAATTATAAGTTTAAGGGAAAGTGCTATCTTTACGGAAAAATTGGTCATAAAGCCAAAGTCTGCAACAAACGCAAGGTACAAGGGGACTTCCCAAAGAAGAAGATTGTAGAAGGCAATGTGGCAAGTTGAGAATCTTTCTCGCAAACATGTCAAATTGTCCTTATCCATAGTTGTCTCAGAGGTCAACATGGTGACCAATACACGAAAGTGGTGGGTGGACACTGGGGCCACACGCCATGTATGCTCCAACATAAATATGTTCACATCCTTCAAAACTTTTGAAAATGGAGAACAACTATTTATAGGCAATTTTGGTATGTCCAATGTTGAAGGCAAAAACAAGGTTGTCCTGAAGATGACTTTCTGCAAGGATATGATGCTCAATGAAGTATTGTATGTTCCAAAAATTCACATGAATTTAATATCTTGTTCAATGCTTATCAATCATGGATTCAAGTTAGTCTTTGAGTCTGATAAATTTGTACCCACAAACATGGGATTTATGTGGGGAAAGGGTACTTAAGCGAAGACTTTTTTAAGCTAAATGCTTTGATTGATGTACCAACTTCTATTATGAATAAGAAGGTATCTTCTTATTTGGTTGAGTCTTTTATTTTGTGGCATGAACACTTACAACATGTTAATTATGATTCTATATGTATATTAGTTAACATGGATCATCTGCCCAAATTTAAAATTGACGTCAATCATAAATGTGAAATATGTGGAGGGTTAAAATTGACAAGGACATCTTTCCACAATGTGCCGAGTATTGAACCTCTATAATTAATTCACATCGATGTATGGATTTAAAATTCGTGTAAACTGGAGGTAGCAAAAAGTACTTTTATCACATTCATTGATGACTACACTAGCTATTGTTATGTGTACTTGCTTAAGAGCAAGGATGAGGCAATAGAAAAATTTACACTTTTCAAGAATGAGGTATAGAATCAACTTGGCAAGAAAATTAAGGTGTTAAGAAGTGATATAGGGGGAGAATATGAATCATCTTTTGGTGATTTCTGTTTCAAGCCATGATATTATACACCAAACAACGACACCCTATTCACCACAACAAAATGGAGTTGCTGAGTGCAAAAATAGAACTTTAAAGGAGATGATGAATGCCATATTAATATGTTTTGGATTACCACAAAATTTGTGGGCAAAATTGTGTTTTGTGTAAATTATATTATTAACAAATTTTCTCACAAGAAGGCCAATAAGACTCCCTATGTATTGTGGAAAAGTCATAAACCATCTTACAAATTCTTAAAAGTGTGGGGGTGCTTGGCAAAAGTCGTTGTTCGTAATATAAAGCGAGTAAAGATAGGACCGAAAACCATTAACTATGCGTTCATTGGTTACGCACATAATAGTAGTGCATATGAATTTCTTGTTCATAAATTGGATATTCAGAATGTGCACGTCAATACCATTATTGAGTCCCAAAATGCTTCATTTTTTGAAGATAGTTTCCTGCAAATCACGGTCAAGGGGATAGTTCTCTTAAGAGAACTTATGACGTTGTAAGTGACAATAGTGATAACCAAGTTGAAAGGATGACAAATCTGGATGTAGTAAATGTACTAGAACATCAAAATATTTTGGTCCCAATTTTTTGACATACTTGTTAGAAAATGAGCCTCAAAGTTTTAAAGAAGCCATGTCCACTCCTGATGCACCTCTTTGAAAATAGGTTGTCAATAATGAAATTGGCTCCTTTATGCAAAATCATACACGGGAACTGATGGATCTTCTACCAGGATGTAAACCTCTTCCATATAAGTGAATATTCAAGAGGAAGATGAAAAATAATAGATCAATTTACAAATACTAAGCTAGGCTCATTGTCAAGGGCTACAAGTAAAAGGAAGGAGAGAACTACTTTGTTACCTATTTGCTAGTTTTAAGAATAACATCCATTCGAATGTTGATTGTCATTGTGTGTGATACAACTTGGAGATACATCAAATGGATGTTAAGACAACATTCTTGAATAGCGATTTGGAGTAGGAAATATATATGGAATAACCCAAAGAGTATGTGGTTCCAGGGCAAGAACACAAAGTGTGTAAGCTTGTAAAATCTCTTTATGGATTAAATAAGCATCAAAGCAATAACATGAGAAGTTTGACGAAGTCATGTTGTGCAGTGGGATCAAAATTAGTGAATGTGACAAGTGTGTCTACGTCAAATAAAGTTGTCATAATATACAAATATGTGGATGATGTGCTTATTATTGGTAGCAATAATGACATCATTAAAGCGGCCAAGAAAATGCTGACCAATAAGTTTGACATAAAAGAACTAAATGTTGCATATGTTATCCTTCGCATGAGGGTTATGAGAAAATATGACGACTATATTTTGTCTAAAAAACATTACATTGAAAAAATACTTGCTAAGTTTAACAAGTATGATAACTGTCCCGCAATAACACCAATCGACGTGAATTTGTATTTCAACAAAAACACAGGAAATAACATATCTCAAATGAAATACTTCCAAATAATTGGCAGTGTAATGTACTTGATGAATTGTATGGACCAAACATAGCCTACTTAGTGAGTAAACTGAGTAGATTCAACAATAATCCAAGGGAAATCACTAAATGGCTATTCTTAGCATCCTTAGATATCCAAGACACACTCTGAGCGATGGGCTACATTATACTCGATATCCAACAGTTCTAGAGGGATACTATGGTGCAAATTGGATATTTGATACAAAGAACTTCAAATCCACAAGTGGATATGTCTTTACTATTAGAGGTACAGCAATGTGTTAGAAATCTTCGAAGCAAACACACATAGCTGGATCTACAATAGAATCTGAATTCATTGCCTTAGATCTTGCAGACAAAGAAGCAGAGTGGATTCATAATTTCTTAGAGGATATTCTAATGCGGGGAAACCCATACCACCATCTGCATACATTGTGATAGCAAATCTACTATTTGCTAGGCACGAAATACTTTGTGTATGCATCCTAAGGCACTTGTGGCAATCACTTTGCTAGGGCCCAACTGTAGAAGCCCTTTCTATTGTGATCTTGTAGTGAAATGCATTTCTAATTCACTACAAGATCACAATATGGAGAATCCTTGACATCCTTGACAAAGATGAGAACTTAGTGGATCTCATATGGAGAATCCCTTGGGAGCTACGATTCCACAACATAGGGTTAGCTGCGGGCTTACCAGTCAGTGTGGATAACTTGGAGAGCATTAGGTGGAGAGGTATATTGGTGAGGAGGAGAGGAGGGAGAATGCTGGTTGGTTTGATAACTTCGTTGTCAACGCATTTGTGGCACTCCTCCGGAAGTATTTGGAAGGAGGGGAGTTGGATGATGTAGGGCATCCCAAAGTCCACATTTATTATCCACATGTCATTGTATGTATTTGGTCATATTTTCATACTTTCTCTTTAGATTTTGCTCATACTTTGGTTTGTGGTTGCTACAATTTCATACTCATTCATCAACACTTGATTGCATCCTGATTGATTGCTTATTTGGTTGCTTCTTTGGCAATGATTAGATTCTAAATCAATCAAATAAATCAATAATTTATTTAGAAAATAAGTATCTTTGAGTCTTCCTTTAGTTATCCAATCAGCCTCATTGTCTTTCCTTATGTGTATCAATCACAACCAATAAAAAGATTCTCCATGAGTTGGCCTTGGGTTAGTTGACTAGCTGTCCCATTTTTATGTCAGATTTGAGCCAAATATATTTGGAATTATGAATTTCGTCTTAACATAGAAATTGTAGCCACAAAAGTATTCTTTCTAATGCCACTAGAATCATATCAATCTGAATTATACATAACAAGATATGGTCAAAATACTAAGGTTGTATCAATCTATCCAAATCAGCTTCTTCCCGAATTTAGTTCTCTTGATGCAAATATGAAATCCAACGGGTCCAAAAGGTTGTGTTTGACAATTCAATGCATGTTTAGACCATTAGGAGCTTATTCTTGACTTTTAAATAGCTTTGGTTTGTTGGGCTTCACTTCCTCTTCTACTTGGATCCTGTTGAATCCTATTTAGACATGTAAACACAACTAAGGTCCAACTACCCTATTCAAAACATAAATTGCACATATAAGCAATGAATTAACACAAAATAGGATTGCAATTCAAGATTTTAAAGTATCTAATTGAACATTATTTTAGTGCATCATTATACTTGCAATGCCACTTGCGAGGGACTAATTATGATTATGATGCCACTTGCGATGTTAGAATATGTTTGCAATGCCACTTTCGATGGCTTGAATCTATTTACGATGCCACTTTCAATGGCCTAAAGCCATTTGCAATGCCACTTTCGATGACACTTGAATATTTTTCATGGCACTTTCAATGGCCTGAAACCATTTGTGATGCCACTTTCGATGGTATGAAGCCATTTGCGATGTCACTTTTGATGGCACTTGAATATGTTTGCGATGTCACTTTCGATGGCCTGAAGCCATTTGAAATGCCACTTTCGATGGTATGAAGCCGTTTGTGATGCCACTTTCAATGGCACTTGAATATGTTTGCGATACCACTTTCGATGGCTTAAAGCCATTTGAGATGCCTCTTTCGATGGTATGAAGCTGTTTGCTATGCCACTTTCGATGGCCTGAATTTGTTTGTGATGCCACTTTCAATGGCTTGAAGCCATTTGCAATGCCACTTTCAATTCTACTTTCTATGGACTGAGGTTTTGCTCAATAATAAGGACCCATCTTAGTTGAGCATGGTCTACTAAAACATACATAAATTAAGAAAACAAAATTACATGTCATATATAAGTAATAGAATATTGAAGAAATCACAACCTTGCTACAAGTTGATCGGAACCATGCAAGTTAGGCGGTTGTGTGTTGTGTATGTTCACCTGGGCTCTCTTTCCGTTGTATTGATCTTTTATTTGCTTGCATTAGGCTACTTAATTTTGTATTTGCTTATGCAATAAGTAGTTTAGTTGGAGATTATGATTAATGAATTGTAACGGGCCAACTAGTGTCTCCGTGGATTAGTCGGGCCCACTAGCTGGCGCGACCCCCAAGGAGAGAGGCACGACTCCCTATATGGGTCGTCTTCTTCCTTGCGTGTTTCCTTTATGCAATAGAAATCAATCCTTTTCCCTCTTCCTTTCTTCTACTACAACAAAATCTAGTATTAGTGACACATTTAAATAAGCATCGCTACAAATAACTATTTGCGACATATAAAGAAACATTGTAAAAAATGAACTATTAGCGACACATTTTTGTATGCGTCGCTAATACTAACCATATTAGCGACGCTTTATTATAAGCTTCGCAAATAGTTCATATATTTGCGGCGCTTTATATAACCATTGCTAAAACAAATATATTTTCAATAAAAAAGAAAAAAATTATGACTATTAGCGGCACTTTTTAAGCGTCGCTAATAGCTTTTACAATAGCGACACGTATTTAAAAGCGTCGCTAATAGTGTTGCTATTAGCGACGCTTATAAAAGCGTCACTAATAGTTATTAATTAAAAATAAAAAAATTAAATCTAAAATTATTAGCAACGCTTTTTAATGAGAGTCACAAATGCCATTTCTAATAAGCTTTATTAATTAATTTTATTTAATAAATAAATATTAAAAAAATTATAATAAACTTCCTAAATATAATATATTTTATTTAATATTTACTATTTGTATATACAGTAAATAAATATTAAATTTTTAATAAAAACTAGTGTTAAGAATAGATTAAACTTTCACTATATTATATATAATATATTTTATTTGTTAAATATTATTATTATTTTTAAAATATAATTTATAATAAAATAGAGTTCATGGAGAGTGAGAGTGAGAGTGAGAGAGAGGGATCGAAGAGCGAGGTGAGAGAGAGGGAAGAGAGAGAAGAGAAGGGAGGTGAGAGAGGAGATAGAGGGTAGAGAGGGTGAGGAGAGAGAGAGAGGGAGAAGAGAGAGGAGAGCTATTTTGGTTTTTTAATTTTTTTTAAATAAAAAAAATAATAAAAAATAAATTTTATTCCTTTTAATTCTTTTTTTGAAAATTAATTTTAAAGAATAAAAAATCTTAAAAAATTTAAATTAGAGGAGAGAGAGGAGAGAGAGGGAGGAGAGATAGGAGATAGAGGTAGAGAGAGGGGGAGAGAGAGAGGAGAGAGGGAGAGAGAGGAGAGTGGGAGAGAGAGAAAGAGGGACGAGAGAGAGGAGAGAGAGGGAGGAGAGAGAAGAGAGAGGAGATAGAGGTAGAGAGAGGGGAGAGAGAGAGGAGATAGAGGTAGAGAGAGGGGGAGAGAGAGAGGAGAGAGGGAGAGAGAGGAGAGTGGGAGAGAGAGAAAGAGGGAGGAGAGAGAGGAAAGAGGAGGAGAGAGAGGGGAGAGAGAGGGGAGAGAGGAGGAGAGAGAGGGGAGAGAGAGGGGAGAGAGGAGGAGAGAGAGGGGAGAGAGAGGGGAGAGAAGGAGAGAGAGAGGAGAGCCAAGGAGGAGAGAGAGAGGGGAGGGAGGAGAGAGAGGAGGCTGTTGAGAGAGAGGGGAGGAGAGAGAGGGAGGAGAGGGAGGGGAGAGAAGAGGGTGGAGTGAGGGAGAGGAGTTTTATTTTGATTTTTTTAAAAGAATTTATTAAATTTTTTTATTTTTAAAATAAAAAATAAATTTAAAATAAATACTAACAGCGATGTATAATTTATACGTCGCTATTAGTACATGTATTAGCGACGTATAAAATTATACGTCGCTAATATGATTTCATTTATTTCTTTTTTATTTTTAAAAATTAATTTTTTAAAATAAAAAATCTTAAAAAATTTAAATTAGAGGTGAGAGAGAGGAGAGAGGGAGAGAGAGAGAAAGAGGGAGGAGAGAGAGGAGATAGAGGTAGAGAGAGGGGGAGAGAGGAGATAGAGGTAGAGAGAGGGGGAGAGAGGAGATAGAGGTAGAGAGAGGGGGAGAGAGGGGGAGAGAGGTAGAGAGAGGGGGAGAGAGGAGATAGAGGTAGAGAGAGGGGGAGAGAGGAGATAGAGGTAGAGAGAGGGGGAGAGAGGAGATAGAGGTAGAGAGAGGGGGAGAGAGAGGAGAGAGGGAGAGAGAGGAGGGAGGAGAGAGAGAGAAAGAGGGAGGAGAGAGAGAGGGGGGAGAGAGGGGAGTGGGAGGGGAGAGGGAGGAGAGAGAGAGTGGAGAGAGGGAGAGAGAGAGGAGGAGAGAGAGGGGAGGGAGGAGAGAGACAGGAGGGTGTTGAGAGAGAGACGGGAGGAGAGAGGGGAGAGGGAGGGGAGAGAGAGGGGAGGAGAGAGAGGGGAGGGAGGAGAGAGAGAGAGAGGGGAGATAGGGTAGAGATAGAGAGAGGAAATTTTTTTATTTTATTTATTTTAAATTTTTTATTTAAAAATTAATTAAAAATAAAAAAAGAAATATGTATTAGTGACGTATAACAGTATACATTACTAATACACTTAGTACTAGCAAAGTATATTACCATACGTTGCTAATACTTACACGTATTAGCGACGTATAGAAATATACGTAGCTAATACTAAGTGTATTAGTGACATATACTGTTATACATCGGTAATACATATTTTTTTAATTATTTTTTAAAAAAGTATATAAAATAGAGAGAGGGGGAGAGAGAGACAGATGATAGGGAGAGAGAGGAGAGAGGGAGACAGAGAAAGAGGGAGGAGAGAGAGATGGGGAAGAGAGAGAAGGAGGAGAGAGAGAAGGGAGAGAAAGAGGAGAGAGTGGGGGGAGAGAGAGAAGGGAGAGTAAGAGGAGAGAGAGGGGAGAGAGAGAAGGGAGAGAAAGAGGAGAGAGAGGGGAGAGAGAGAAGGGAGAGAAAGAGGAGAGAGAGGGTAGAGAGAGAAGGGAGAGAGAGGGTAGAGAGAGAGGAGAGAGAGAAAGGGTAGAGAGAGAGGAGAGAGAGAGAGGAGAGAGAAAGAGAGAGGTGAGAGAGAAGGGAGAGACATAGAGGAGAGAGAGAGATAGGGAGAGAGAGGAGAGAGGGAGGGAGAGAAAGAGGGAGGAGAGAGAGAAGGGAGAGAGAAAGAGAGGAGAGAGAGAGAAGGGGGAGAGAGAGAGAGAGAGAGAGAGAAGGAGAGAGAGGAGAGAGAGAGAAGGGGGAGATAGAGAGGAGAGAGAGGAGAGAGAGAAGGGGGAGAGAGAAAATACCATATCACTTGAGACGTATATTATACGTCGCAAATAATTACCAATTGCGACGTTTCTAGGTAACATCGCAATAAAGGACTGTTTTAGCGACATATGCAATGTTTGTTGCTAAAATGTATTGTATTTAGCGATGTATTGCTTTATATGTCGCTAAATACAAACGTTTTAGCGATGTATGCAATGTTCGTCGCTGAAACATGTAAATAGCGACAGTCAACAAGACCGTTGCTAATAATTAATATTAAAAAAAATACATGGGCGAAATTCTGCCCGCGCGGGGTAATTTCATGCGCGGGCGAAATTTCTCCGCTCGGGTGAAATTTCGCCCGCTCAATATAACATGCCCCACCACAGGTTCCCTGCCGCATTTGCCGCCCTCGTCTTCGTCCATCCCTGCCCCACCATCTTCCTTGCCCTGCTGCCGCGCTGCTGTTTCTCCCCGCCATCCTCCGGTGCCCCCTCATCCCGCCGCCTTCTCCCCTCTTCTCCCTCTACACTGTGATGTGAGGCCGGCGGGGCGTTGCCGCTTCCTCTGCAGCCCACCCCCGCTGCATCCGCAGCCCTCGTCTTCGTCCATCCCTGCCCTGCCGCTGCGTTGCCGTTTCTCTCCGCCGTCCTCCGGTGCCCCCTCATCCCACCCCCTTCTCCTCCCCTTGCACTGTGATGTGAGGCAGGCGGGGCTTTGCCGCTTCCTCCCCCCCCCACCCCCACCTCGCTCCGCCCAGTATCTGACATCCTCTGGACCCCCACCCCCCCCCCCTTCTCCGCCCTGGCTCTCCTCCCTTCTCCGGTCCCCCTCCTACGATTTTTTAGAGGAGGGGTGGGGGGAGGAAGGAGGGGGCGTAGCCGGGGAGAGTGGGGCTGGAGGACGGTGGCGCCGCCGCCGCCGTCCGGCTCCCCCTCTGTCCTGCTCCCGCCCCTTTCCCCTCCCCTCCACCTGCTCTGCTCCACCCCCTTCCCTTCCCCGGTTCCTCCCCTTCTCACCTTTGGCTTCCCCCTTCCCCCCTCCTTTGGGGTGGAGCCTGGGAGAGAGAGGGTGGGGGGCTGGATTCCGGCGACCGGCCATCCTCCGGTCCCCCACCCCCACCCCTCCTCCCTGTTCCCCCTCCCTGTTCTCCCCACCCCCTCCTCCCTGCTCCCCGCCGGATTCCGACTCCTCTCTCACACCCCTCCACCCGGTTCCCCCCTCCGGTCGATAAACCAGAGGAACCCTGCCAAATTCCGATCCCCCGTTGGCAGCCTTATGCTGCCGATGGTTTTTTTTTATTAATTTATTAATTCATTAGCGATGCTTATAAAAGCGTCGCTAATGACTTATTTATTTTTGTTTCATATTAGTGATGATAAGAAAAGCGTCACTAATGGATTTTTTATTTTTATTTCATATTGGCGACACTTTCAAAAGCGTCGCTAATAGAAAAATAAATTTTTTTATTTTTATTTCATATTAGCGATGCTTTCAAAAGCGCTGCTAATAGAAAAATAAATTTTTTTATTTTATTTTTTGGAAAATTATTTTTATTATTTTTAAATTTTTTTTATTATTAGCGACACATATTAAGCTTCGTTAATAAGTAATTATTAGCGATGCTTATCACTAAGTGTTGCTAATAGTAATGTATTAGTGATGCTTAATATGCATCGCTAATAATAATATGCGTCGTTAATGTTATACTTTTAGCGACGCTTATTATAAGCGTCGTTAATAATCAGTAGCGACTATAGTTTTATTGACGTATTTAGTGACATTTTTTATGCGTTGCTAATACTCATTAGCGATGCTTCTGGTGCTATTAGCAAGGCTTATATGCGTCACTAAAACTGCAATTTGTGACATTTTTAGAGACGTTTTTTTTTATGTGTAGCTAATACTCATTAGCGACGATTATATGCGTCGCTCTCTTTTATCCCCTTTGCATGATTTGTGCGAAGTACCGATTGTGCCTAAACCAAACACAACATTGGTATCAAAGCCATCACGATCTCCGGCCATGGCGAGAGACAAGTAGCCAGCCAGAGCGCCTAAAGTTCAGCCTGAGAAGGAGAATGAAGTCTCAGCGGACAGCCCCAAACCAGCCCATGAGGCCATCAACCCTCCTATACTCGTGCAAAACATGGTAAAAAATGAGTCTTTGACTGTGGCCGTGGCTAAGCTTCATGCAGCGCCCTCAGTGTTCTCACATTTCGAATTTTAATCCTATTTTGTGTTAATTCATTGCTTATTTGGGCTATTTATGTTTGAATAAGTTAGTTGGACCTTAATTGAGTTTATATGTCTAAACAGGCTTCAACAGGATCCAAGTAGAAGAGGAAGTAAAGCACATCTACCCAAAACTATTTGAAAGTCAAGAATAGGCTCCTAATGGTATAAACACACATGGAATGGTCGAATACAACCTTTTGGACCCGTTGGATTTGAGATTTGCATCAAGAGAACTAAATAAGGAAAGAAGCTGATTTGGACAGATTGACACATCCTTAGTATTTCGACCATATCTATCTATGTATAATTCGGATTGATACAATTCTGGTGGTATTGGAAAGAAGGCTTCCATGGCTACAATCATGATTTCAGGAAGAAATTCACAATTTCGAAGATTTATAGGTCAAATTTGGCATGCAAATGGACTACTAGTTAACTAACCCGAGGCTAGCACATGGAGAATCTTTTCATTGATTATGATTGATACACATAAGGAAAGAGAATGAAGCTGATTGGATAACTAAAGGAAGATTTAAAGATAATTATTTACTAAATAAATCATTGATTTATTTGATTAATTTAGAATCTAATCATTGCCAAAGAATGAACTAATCAGGCAATTAATCAGGATGCAATCTAGAGATATGATTTGACTTTCCCCTTTGAAGCAACCCCTTCTACTCCTATAAATAGAGGGGTGGATGTGATAGAGGATCATCCACTCCTTTTTGGAGTTCTCTTCTCCTATTTTTCTTCTCTTTTTTTGTATTTTTATTTTTAGTTTTATTGTAATGGCTTTCTAAGCTCTCAAACTAAGGCTAGAGGTGATTTATAACAATCTAATGAAGTTCTATTCATGTTTCATCAATGGTTTCAAGTAAGTATTAGTTATTTGAAGTGATATTTATTTAATATTGTTCTTCTTCTTTTTTCTTTGTGATTTGGATACATAAGATGCTTAAAGGCTCTCCTTCTTAATCTTTTGTGATTTGGATACATAGAACTCTTAAAGAAACAACTGTTTTTATCCTTCATCTATCCAAAGCATTTTTTATCTTTATTTTTAATTTTAATGTTTATATCTTCCAGTTAGATAGAATATTCATTCGATTCTAACTGAGATAACATGACACATAAAGAACATCATTAGATATTATAATGACCCTTAATGCCTTAGTGTTTTCTCTTCTTGATTTCTTAACTCGTAATTCCCTCAATACTATTTTACTCTTTCTTAGTTTTTCTTTTCTTTATTTTTTTGTAACCATTTTCTTTGTTGCACAAGGCTTTCCCTATGGATCGACCTTGTCTACTACAATTGGCAAGTAAAACAAATCTTAATTTGACTTCTTCATAGTCTTGTTTCAAACGTAACAACAGCTAGCGTGGAGAAGGGGGAGTCGTCCCAAGCCCCTGAACTTTGCTGTCCTGGCCCTCAGGTGTTAGCATACAAGGAAGTGCGGCCTCCACACACCTCCGTGCACTTTGGCATAGTCGACCAGGCTGTAGAAGGGAGACGCCAAGGCTGGGATATGCGAGGCCCGCTAGGTGTTCGAGAAAATGCCCCAATGATACCACCACCCAGAAATCTATTTCAAGAGATGGAGGATGACTAGGAGGAGTACTCAAGCTCTCATGGAGGGCAATGGGGAGGAGCTGAGCCCCGTTTGGCCCACCTACAGTTCCCACGTTACAATGGCGACGAAGATATGCTAGAGTAGTTGTACAAGGCAGAGAAGTTCTTCGCTTATCAAGGGAAGCATTCTGAGGCTGAACGATTGCACATACCTACATTCCACTTGGACGACGACGCTTCCATTTGGTTTTAGAGCTTTGAGAAGGAGGTTTGTTATCCCACATGGGCCGCCTTCTCTGATGAATTGTGTGGCCAGTTCGGCCCCAACGAGTTCTGGTACTTCAATGAGATGCTCTCCACCCTGCTCCAAACCACCACCACTTGGGCTTATTACACGGAGTTCATGAAGATCGTGAACCATCTTCCCGAGTGGCTGGTGGCAGCCTTGGTGGGGACATTCAAGAGATGGCTCAAACTGGAGATATTAGAGGAAATGCACCACTTTCCATGCTCAACTATGAGGGACGTCTTGCGCCATGTACAAATTGAGGAGGAGAAATTGGTCCGATAGCTGAGGAGTGGGGGCTGGCTTGGACCTTCCCCATAGCCTCCTCTTGACACTGGCCCCCTGTCCACCCCAGCCAGCAGCCCAATCACAGGCCGTCCAGGTTAGCAGCCCCCTCCACTAGGTCAGCTTGTGCGATGCCTCACACCTACACAAATGGAGGAACGTCGATCCAAGGGGGTGTGTTTCAAATGTGACGAAAAGTTTGTTCCCGAGCATCGATGTTCCGTCAAAGGAAGCCTACTTGTGGAGGAGGTCGAGGAAGTGGTGAATGTGGCAGACATGGATTATTGCTTCCACTACGACGATGTGCTGCCCAAGATCTCGGTCCATGCCTTCTCTAAGGCCTTCACTCCTCGCACGATGTGGGTCCAAGGCCATATGAAGCGGCAGCAAGTGGCCATCCTTATCGACAGTGGCTCCACCCACAACTTCATCAACAATAAGGTGGCCCAGTGCTTAGGCTGTTTCGTGTCAGATTCGAAGCCATTTGATGTCTTGATCGGTGACGGGAAGTACCTCAGGAGCACCAGAGTATGTGCACAGTCTGCACTAGCTATCCAAGGCCACACCTTCATCACCGACCTCTTCTTGCTGCCTACAAAAGGGGTGGGCGTGGTAATGGGAGTTCAGTGGTTGCAGGAACTTGGGGATGTGGTATGGAACTTCCGTGAGATTATTATGGATTTTGAGGTTCAGGGACAGTGGGTGCGGATCCAAGGGTCTCAGTTGGGCACCCTTCTCTCTGCCCAATCAGCGAGCTCCTTCTTCCGATTTGCACCCTAGGGGTTCCTCCTACAACAACGGGCAGCGGTAGAGGTGCACCAAGACGAGCTGCCTAAGGACCTTATTGCTTTATTGACGGACCACAAGGACGTGTTTATTGAGCCCAGAGGTCTCCCACCCGTGCGACCTCATGACCACCACATCCGCATCATTTCAAGAGCATCTCCCGCCAATGTTCACCCTTACAGCTATCCCCACATCCAGAAGGTGGAGATAGAGTGCCTCATTGCTGATATGCTTCAGTCCGACATCATACACCCTAGCACAAGATCCTTCTCCTCTCCTATACTGCTGGTTCGTAAGAAGGATGACACTTGACATTTTTGCATTGACTATTGGGACTTGAATGCCATTATGGTCAAGGACAAGTACCCCATTCCGGTGATTGAGGAGCTACTAGATGAGTTGGCCGGCCTGACAGTCTTCAGCAAACTCGATCTTCGATAGGGTTTCCATCAGATTCGGGTTCACCCAGCCAATGCACATAAGACCGCCTTTTGCACTCACGATGGCCATTTCGAGTTTCTCATCATGCCGTTTGCGCTCACCAACACCCCTCCACTTTTTAGAGCCTTATGAACGATCTCTTTAGGCCCTTCCTTCGCCGCTTCATCCTGGTTTTCTTTGATGACATCCTTGTCTACAGCAAATCATGGGAGGAACATTTGGAGCACCTCAGGTCTGTCTTCTCCGTTTTGAGAGATAATTCCTTATTTCTTAAGCGTTCGAAGTGTTCTTTTGGTAGTCCACAGGTCGACTATCTTGGCCACATTATCTCCTGGGACGACATCGCCACTGGCTCCTCTAAGGTGTTTGCAATGTTCTCTTGGCCGATGCCTACCTGTGTTTGTACACTAGGAGGCTTCTTGGGCCTCACTGGATACTATTGGAAGTTTATCAGCCGCTATGGAGAGACTGCCCGCCCCCTCACAGAGCTCCTAAAGAAGGGCGGATTTACTTGGACAGAGGCTGCCCAAGCGGCTTTTGATACGCTGAAGCAGTCCATGGCCTCCGCCCCCATCCTCATTCTACCAGATTTCAGCCGCCCTTTTGTGGTTGAAATGGATGATTTAGAGGCCGGCCTGGGTGCGGTGCTCTAGCAGGACGAGCGACCTATTGCCTTCTTCAGCAAGGCCTAGGCAGGACGTTCCTTATCACTGTCTATCTATGAGAAGGAGATGCTGGCCATAGTCTTTGCTGTCAACAAATGGAGACCTTACTTGCTCAGCTGTAGCTTCATTATCTGCACTGATCATCAGCCTTTGAAGTACTTCCTCGAGCAACAGGTTTTCCACTCCAGTACAACAGCGGTGGGTTAGTAAATTGCTGGGATATGACTATGAAGTGGTGTACAAGAAAGGAGCAGATGACATTGTGGCTGACTCCCTCTCTCGCAGCTCTACCTCCGGCTCTTGCCTAGCCATCTCTACTCCTTCTTGCCCCTTCATTGCTAAGTTATGAAGAGCCTACTGAGAGGATCCTTCCACACAGTTGCTGATTGTATCTCTCCAGGAAGACCCTGCTGGCCGCCCTTTCTTTGTTTGATGAGATAACCTTTTCTTTTGGAAGGATTGCCTCTAGGTGCCCGATGTTGAGGACTTCGCCAGCGCATTCTCTCCCACTTCCATGACACACCACTGGCCGGCCACGAAGGGGCATTCCGCACTTATAAGAGGGTCATCCAGAGCTTCCTGTGGTAGGGCATTCAACAGGCTGTTCAGGAATATGTCGCTGCTTGTGATTTGTGTCAGAGAGCCAAAGCTGCCACGACGTCCCTTGCCGGATTATTTCTGCCCTTACCCATCCCCGACAAGGTTTGGGAGGATGTTTTGATGGATTTTGTGGAGGCCTTGCCCTTGGTGCAAGGCAAGTCAGTGATCCTTGTAGTGGTGGATCGGCTGTCTAAGTACGCGCACTTCTGCGCCCTTGGGCACCCATTCACCGCCAAAATTTTGGTTGATATATATGTTTGGGAGGTTGCTATGCTACATGGCATGCCTCGCACTATTGTGTCTGATCGCGACATGATCTTCATCTCTCAGTTCTAGTGGGAGTTCTTTGTGCTATAGGGCACTACTCTCCACATGAGCACAACCTATCATCCACAGACGGATGGCCAGACCGAGGTAGTGAATCGTTGCCTAGAATAGTACCTCTGGTGCTTCGCCATGACTTAGTCCTGCCAGTGGCTCTAGCTTCTTCCATGGGTGGAGTGGTCGTATAACACTGCCTTTCATACGAGCACAGGGTTCACTTCTTTTGACGTATTATATGGGCACCACCTCCAACCATGTTATCATATGTTCCTCAACGCTCTTTTGTCACCGAGATAGATTATATGCTACAAACACGTGATGAGGTTCTCCATCAGCTTAAGCTGAACCTCGCCTCAGCTCAGAACCGGATGAAACAGGTCCATGATAGAAAGCATGTTGGTCGGGAGTTTAACGTGGACGACTTGGTCTATATCTCAGTCCTTCCTCAGCGTCAGACCATATTGTTCTAGCCGGAGCATTCCAAGCTTGCCCCCCGTTACCATGGTCCGTATGCTGTTGTGGAGCGCATTGGTCCAGTGGCTTACTGTCTCGCACTACTGCATGGCTCATTGGTCCACCCCGTCTTCCATGTCTCCAAACTCCTCCGTTGTGTGGGTGACACCTCCCTAGCTACCGATGCCCCACCTCCTCCTTTGATGGGACCGACCCCTCCTACATAACCCGTTCGCGCCTCGGTGCTTGATAAGTGTCGGGTCTGCCATTCCAGCTGCATTATTACAAAGGTACTCGTTTCCTGGAAGGGCCAGCCACTAGAGGATGCCACTTGGATGTCAGAGGACGAGTTGATGGCTTGCTACCCAACATGGTCGCCTTGAAGTTAGGGCGAATAGCGAAAGCGTGATGGAGTGTTGTGCACGTTCACCTGAGCTCTCTTTCTGCTATATTGATCTTTTATTTGCTTGCATTAGGCTACTTAATTTCGTATTTGCTTATGTAATAAGTAGTTTAGTTGGATATTATGATTAGTGAGTTGTAACGGGCTAGTTAGTGTCCCCGCGGATTAGTCAGGCCCACTAGCTAGTGTGACCCCCAAGGAGAGAGGCACGACTCCCTATATGGGTCGTCTTCCTCCTTGCGTGTTTCCTTTATGTAATAGAAATCAGTCCTTTTCCCTCTTCCTTTCTTCTCTCTTCTATCCCTTTTGTGTGATTTGTGTGAGGTACGATTGTGCCTACACCGGGCACAACATTGTGGCTGAGGTCATTACACCTACCACACTCTAACCAGTGCGTCCGGGCGGATTCCTGTTTTAACCAAGAGCACCATAAGGATAAGTTAAAGAGAAACTCAAAGAAAAAGGCTGAACGTGTCGATTGCCTTTGAGATTCAATCCTCTTTTTCTTTGGTCTACTCCATGGCCTTTTTTATGTGGGAGGAAGAATGAGATGATCACCTTCAGGAGTGATAGCACGCACTGGGTTGTCATCATGGGGTACTAGAAAGTAGTTTCTATAAAAGTGCTCTGGTAGTATTAAGTAATCCAATAATCTCCTCTATGATAGTTGGTTGTTGTACCCCCCATCGCTGATATGCAGGATATGCATGCCTACATGATAGCCCCAAGAGTTTCCATTTCTTGCATGTGCAAGTGCGGTCATTAAGGTTGACCATTGAATGTCCTTCAATTTCCACCACCTCTACCACATTGTCATTAGCATTTAAGACAGAAATTGCATAAGATGTGCTAATGATCTCATTCAAATTTTCATTGCTTTCTAGAATAAGGTATGCATCCTAGTTCCTCATAAGCATACCTGGCCTCATGCATCTTAGTCATTATTCTCATACAAATCCCATCAAGCAGCCCAACAATCCACAACTCCCGCTCTATCCTTACCCAACTATTGAAGCTTTCCACTATGTTGTTCAAAAGGTTGCCATACCATTGGCCAAGGAATAGTGCTTTCCACTTTAGATGCTTGTCAGAGCTCCAGTAGTGCTTTCTCATACTCATGCATATCGGAAGCACTTGTAACCAGGTGGATCATCTTCATCACTTTTTCTTTGCTTCCTTTTGGTCCCCGCTTCTTAATCCCCTATCCTGAAGGTTGTGCTCCAAGTGACGAACACAGTAGCCATGGAAAGCTTTGGGGAACACCATGGTTATGCTACTAATCAACCCATTTTCCCTGCCAAAGACAAAAGTGATATGCCTCTCTTCCCTTGCAATGTCTCGTATTTGCATCAAGAATCAAGTCCAATTTGCCTCATTTTTTGCATTTATAGTAGCCTATGTAAATAGACATATTTGATCCCCCCATCAATAGCACAAGCATCTAGAAGGGTTCCCTTTGCTCGACCTTAAAGATGTGTGCCATCTATGAACAATAAGGCTCTATAGTATATAAAACAAACAATGGATGCACTCAATGAAATAAATTAAAACATAAACCTCCTATTAGAAAGATTCACTTGATAGTTTGCATGGTTCCCAGGGTTTGTCACCAGTAGTTTATTGCAATATCATGGAATATCATTGTAAGAGTCCTTATAATTACCATATATCATGCTTCATGCCACCTCTTTAGCATGCCATGTCTTTTGATATGTGATGGATATTCTGAATTCTTGCCACATGTCCTTCAACACTTCAGTTGCCCTATATACAGGAGTCTCACACGATCTATCAATAATGAGCTCTGACAAGATACTCTTTGATGCATGAGGATGGTACTTTTACCTCTCCTTCCAGCACATGAATATTGTCCAACATACTCCACCTCAAAATGACATATCTTTGCCTTCAATAGTACATGAATTTTCCAATTACAATTTGCATATTTACATACAAGTGTAACTCTATGCTTTCTATTCCTCACATATTTGTAGCTAAAATTGTGAGCAATTGCAAACTGTTTTAATGCCTTCCTAACTTCAAGTTGATCCTTGAATTGTTGCCCAATGCCTATAAAGTTGTTCTCCCATATGCTAGACCACAATGCTGGTGCTTGACTACTTTCAATCTTCATAGTTTCATTTGTCAAAACATCATTCTTGTACACACTATTTTGTGTTTGCAATGTCTGATTGCCCCACATCATCACTGACCAACATCTTATAATGACCACCAAGGTGACTAAATACATCTACCATCTCCACTAGCCCAAGGTCATTTGCAACAACTATCACATCACCAACATTAGGGTATATATATGTCAAAGAGACATTGACAGGAACAAGATTGAAATTTGCAGCCACCAATTGTATAAAGGAGGTATGAGTATCACCTGACTTGACATAATGCATCCCTCCAACAATTGTTGCTTTTACATTGGCATTAGACTCAATTGCACCACCAAAACATGCCAATACTCTGAGCTTAAAGGATGGTTCCCGGAATAAACAAATTATCTTGTCATCATATGCATATTTTCCTAGCCGATAACATTTTTCATATGGGCTACAAATATAAAGGTTTGTATCCATGCCCATCGCAATTCATATGGCAATGGCACTTGCAATAGGAAGGCCATTGAAAATTTGATGCCTCCTTCCATCCCAGTTTCGATGTCCGTCCTATTGTATTCTAGTACATTTTGATGGCCATTGCAATAGTCATCAGGGCAATCGCAACGTAGTCCATCGAAATAATGTTCATGTGTTTCAAAAGTTACCAACATCACTTAGCTACCAGAAGTGAGGTGCGGAGGCCGACTTAGCTGCCAGAAATGAGTGGTGAAGCCCGAGTTAGTCGTCGTAACTGAGGGCCATATGCCTATTTATTCATCAAAACTGAGGAGCGGGCGGACGAAATGATAGATGGAAATGAGGCCGAGTCACTAGAGCTGAGGACATAAAGGAGGAATAGGGTAGAAGGGCGAAAATGACAATCACATAAGCTGAGGGTAGAAGGGAGGAAGAGGGCATATGAGGCCGGAAGTGAGGGAGCTGGCAGTTGCGGCTGAAAGGGACTAAGACACACGGAGTAGACGAACGGAACGACAAGATTTTCTAGCATAGCTGGTAGACTGAAGGGGGGGAGGTGCCAATGGAAGGAAGGGATCAGTGAAGTGGAGCTCGCCAGAAGAGGTGGAGGAGTGGGTGGGATCTACTGGGGGAGTTGGTAGGTAGAAGGAAGGGACGAGCGAAGTGGAGCTGGCCGAAAGAGAGGAGGAATTGGCGGGATGAAAGATTATTGCGGGAATGGTAAAATTCACATTTTACATATAATCTCATCCTCCTTATCTACAAATTGGGCTGGCAATATTTACAAATTAGTTAACAACCTAATTTGAGCAACTTTTCCATACGATGCTCATTTTCTAATTCCTTTTACAATATTTTAGGTTCTAAAACCATCTCTCGAGTTATTCATGTATGATAGTTATTATTTGCATGCTGCTTCTTTTTTTTGTCCCTTACAAAATTATACGTTTTTACTCATATGCATGTTTACCTACTATATACATTGTGCTTGCTGTTATATCTATACTATTATTAAAGTGAGAAGGGGGTAGAGATTTTTGCCATGCTATATTTATATTGCCCTTTTAAAAAAACTCTTAATTAATTAAGAATTAATGAGACTTAAAAAATATTTTTTTCATGCTATGCCCATATTACCCTTTCATAGAAATTCTTAATTAATTATGAATTCAAGAGACTTAAAATATTTTTTGTCATGCTATGCCCATATTGCCCTTTCAAAGAAACTCTTGATTAATTAAGAATTTAAGACACTTGAAATATTATAATGATTTCTATGTCTATATTATACTTTCAAAGAAACTCTTAATTAATTTAGAAGGAAATATATAGCTATATCTATATTTACTATTATTAAAGTGAGAAAGGGGGGTGGAGATTTTTGCCATGTTATGCTCTTATTGCCCTTTCAAATTAAGAATTCAAGGGACTTAAAATATTTTAATGATTTCTAAGCATATATTACCCTTTCAAATAATGTCATAATTAATTTAGAATTGAAGTGACCTAAACTATTACAATGATTTCTATGCCTATATTGCCCTCAACTATATCTATACTATTGTTGAAGTGAGAAGGGGGGTGGAGATTTTTGTCATACTATACCAATATTACCCTTTCAAAAAAACTTTTAATTAATTTATAATTCAAGAGACCTAAAATATTACAATGATTTCTCTGATAAGTATAGCCTTTTAGCCACAAACAAAATATGGATGTTATACTCTTAATTGGTTTAGAACTGATTTTGCCATAAATTTCTTTCATGTTATGCCTATACCCTTTCAAATAAACTCTTAATTCAAGAGACCTAAAATATTACAATGATTTCTCTACTAAGTATAGCCTTGTAGCCACAAAAAACATATGGATATTATAATCCTAATTAGTTTAGAAATAATTTTTTCCATAGATTTTATTACTCTATGCTTATATTGCCCATTCAAAGAAACTCTTAATTAATTTAGAAGTCAAGAGACCTATAATATTATAACGATTTCTCCAATAAGTAGAACCTTGTAGCCACAAAAAAAATATGGATTTTATAATCCTAATTTGTTTAAAACTGATTTTTGTGAGAGATTTTTGTTATGTTATGCCTATATTGCCCTTTTAAAGAAACTCTTAATTAATTTAGAATTCATAAGACCTAAAATATTATAATGATATCTTCAATAAGTATAACCTTTTAGTCACAAAAAAAATATAGATTATATAGTCTTAATTGGTTTAGGGCTAATTTTTTCCATGTTATGCCTATATTGCCCTTTTAAAAAACTCTTAATTAATTTAGAATTCAAAAGACCTAAAATATTACAATGATTTCTCAAATAAGTAAAATCTTGTATACACATAAAAAAATATAGATTCCATAATCTTAATTGGTTTAGAACTAATTTTTATCATGCTATATCAACATGTCCCTTTCAAAGAAACTCTTAATTAATTTAGAATTCAAGAAACCTAAAATGTCACAATGATTTCTCAAAAAACTATTACAACCAACACACCAAAAATATTATTTATAAACTCTTATTTATGGATCTTAATCATTGACCTATTGCTTTTATAATTTTTAAAAGTGAGAAGGAGGGTAGAGATTTTGTCATCGAAATCCTAAATTACCTCTAATCTATATTGTTATTAAAGTGAAAAAAGGCCAAAAATTTTGTCATATTAGTCCTAAATTACCACCAATACACCAAAAATATTATTGATGAATTCTTATTTATGGACCTTAATTAATTTATAATTAAGATATCGAAAATATTACAATAATTTCTTCAACAAGTATAATCTTGTAGCCACATATGGATTCCATAGTCCTAATTAGTTTAGGACATATTAAAGTGAGGAGGGTAGAGATATTTGTTTTAGAATTACTAAATCACCCATAATCTATACTATTATTAAAGTAAAAGGGGGCCGAGATTGTCTTTTAAAAGTCGTAAATTACCCCTGGTACACTAAAAAAATTATTTATGAACTCTTATTTATGGAACGGGTAAGATAATCAAACTCGAAACTTTATTTGCATATAGTAAGTTAATATTCTAAACATGTGGAGTCCAACACATGCATTATGCACATACACGTCTACTAGTTTTACAATAAATAAGAACAACCAAGCCTGTTATAAAAAATTTCTAATATATGTCTTAAATTTATCAAGTGCAACTTATCCATCATAAAATAGGAGAGAAAATATCTATCATATATGTTGATCAGCTAGAAGCTACTAAATATTCCCTCAGTCTCATATTAAATATCCTTTTTTCATTTTTTAAAATAAATTAAAAATTCTCAAGGCCCTACTTAAATGCAGTATCTACATATGAAGTTTCAAAAGTTATAAATCAATTAGGATGCCCCATAACTTATGGACAGAATTTATAATTTTTACATGGAAATTACAAAAAATGTAGAGAGACAAGGTAAGTGGCTTTACTATTTATAGAAACAAAATTGAAACTGGGTCTTTTGCGTTGGGGTGGGAGAAGGTGAGGTATCTCCAAGTAAGGTTATGATCACACCAGGAAACCCAACTCCTAATTTCAATTTGTGTTGTGTTTAGACAGAGAATGCTCTAAAAAAATGTCTTTGTATTGAGGGAAGCTTATATATTCTCTTAACATCCTTAGGTAGGACTTTTAACTAAACTTAGTAGTCAATTAGAAAAAAGAGTTTGATACATTTGTGTAAATATTTGAGAGTTGGAGACTCTTACCTACTGATTATTTGTTTTATAGGAATCGTCGATATAACCGCAACAAAATAAACAAATTTAAGTTAATGAGAGAATGTTATAATTGTAAATATTCAAAAATTTGGTTAGAACTTTCATCTAAATTTATTAAAAACTTTTTTATTACCAATCTTAATTTTGATTCCTTGTTAAATTGATAGAACAAATATAAAAAAGTTTATTTTGAAATAATTTCTTAACTAAATGGCCCCTTAATATTATAAAAAAATTGTACTTTATAATGGGTTGCTCAAAGTGTAAAGTTTTCTTCCCTAGGAATGACAACTGTAAATGAAAATGACAGGCTGAGAGGTCTTTGTAGTCCGAGGTCAATGAATATGAGAAGACTTATACAAGAAAGGGACGACTGTAGAAAAATCGTATCGAGCTGGCTGCAATGGTCCGTGTACTTCAAGGAAACGGGAGGGAAGAACGGACAATTTTGACCTGAAAAGGGAAGACTCAAGGAGTATCCAACAATTTCTAGGATTCGGATTAGCTAGGTGTGCTCTCAAATAGACATTATCTTTAACATTGGAGTCCTTCGTAGAAGCAGCGGTTTCTCTTCATAAACGCGGAGGAGACTTTGTATCTCCATAGAATGAAGAGGTTTATAAAATTGAGAAAGAGGGTAGAGATTTTGTCATCGAAATCCCAAATTACCCCTAATCTATAATGTTATTAAACTGAAAAGGGGGCCAAGACTTTTTTCATAAAAGTCCTAAATTACCACTAATGCACAAAAAATATTATATATGAACTCTTATTAATGAATCTTAAATAATTTATAATTCAAGATATCTAAAATATTACAATAATTTCTTCAATAAGAATAACCTTCTAGCCACATATGGATTCCATTGTCCTAACTAGTTTAGAACTTATTACAGCGAGGAAGGTAGAGAGTTTTGTTATAGAAATCATAAATCACCCCTAATCTATACTATTATTAAAGTAAAAGGGGGCTGAGATTTTTGTCATAAAAGTCTTAAATTACCCTTGTACACCAAAAATATTATATACGAACTCTTATGGATGGGGTAAGATCATTAAACTTGAAGCTTAATTTGCATATAGTAATATCAAATTCTAAATATGTAGAGTGCAACACGTGCATTATGCATGTACATGTCTACTAGTTTTACAATAAGTAAGAACAACCAAGTTTGTGATAAAAAATTTCTAGAACACGTCTTAAATTTATCAAGTGGAACTCATTCATCATAAAAAAGGGGAGAAAATATCTATCATATATGATGATCGGCTGTCAGCTACTAAATATTCCCTCTGTCTCATATTAAATGTCCTCTAAGGTTTTTTAAAATGAACTAAAAATTCTCTGGGCCCCTACTTTAATATAGTATCTACATATGTAGTTTCAAAAGTTTTAAATCAATTAGGATGCCCCATAAGATATGGACAAAATTTATAATTTTTATATGGAAATTACAGAAAATGTAGAGAGAGGAAGTACGTAGCTTTACTATTTATTGAAACAAAATTGAATTTGGGTCTTCTGAGTTGGGGTAGGAGAAGGGGAGATATCTCCAAGTAAGGTTATATTCACACCAGGAAACCCAACTGCTAATTTCATTTTGGGTTGTGTTTAGACTGAGAACGCTCTAAAATAATGTCTTTGTATTGAGGGAAGCTTATATCTTCTCTTAACATCCTTAGTTAGGACTTTTAACTAAACTTATAAATCAATTAGAAAAAGAGTTTGATATATTTGTGTAAATATTTGAGACTTAGAGTCTCTTACCTACTACATATTTGGATACTTTTATTTTCTTGTGATGTTTCATAAGTTTTAAATTAATTAGAACCTTGAATTCGATATTTTTTTATGCGGCTAGATGGTTGATATAATATACAAATGAAGTTTGATAAGTTTTAAACCTATTAGGACCATGAAATCTATATTTTTTATGTGGCTAGCTTTTAGGTAAAACATATGAGAGAAACTATTGCAATATTTCAGGTATCTTGGGTCTTTAGTTTTAAATTAATCAAAAGTTTCTTTGGAAGGGTGATTTAGGTATAACATGACAAAAATTTACACATGATAACTCTCATATCAATCTGAGCCTTAAGAAGCCTGTTATATGGTAGGTCATATTTAAAAAGTTCAAGATAACCACTTATGTGGTGTCGATATAACCGCAACAAAATAAACAAATTTAAGTTAATGAGAGAATGTTATAATTGTAAATATTTAAAAATTTGGTTAGAACTTTTATCTAAAGTTATTAAATTTTTTTTTATTACCAATCTTAATTTTGATTCCTTGTTAAATTGATAGAACTAATATAAAAAAGTTTATTTTGAAATAATTTCTTAACTAAATGGCCCCTTAAGATTATAAAAAAATTGTACTTTATAATGGGTTGCTCGAAGTGTAAAGTTTTCTTCCCTAAGAATGACAACTGTAAATGAAAATGACAGGCTGAGAGGTCTTCGTAGTCTGAGGTCATTGAATATAAGAAAACTTATACAAGAAAGGGACGACTGTAGAAAAATCGTATCGAGCTGGCTACAATGGTCCGTGTACTTCAAGGAAACAGGAGGGAAGAATGGACAATTTTGACCTGAAAAGGGAAGACTCAAGGAGTATCCAACAATTTCTAGGATTCGGATTAGCTAGGTGTGCTCTCAAATGGCCATTATCTTTAACATTGGGGTCCTTCGTAGAAGCAGCGGTTTCTCTTCATAAACGCGGAGGAGACTTTGTATCTCCATAGAATGAAGAGGTCTTATAATATTGAGAAAGAGGGTAGACATTTTGTCATCGAAATCCCAAATTACCCCTAATCTATTACGTTATTAAACTGAAAAGGGGGCAAAGACTTTTGTCATAAAAGTCCTAAATTACCACTAATGCACAAAAAATATTATATATGAACTCTTATTAAAGAATCTTAATTAATTTATAATTCAAGATATCTAAAATATTACAATAATTTCTTCAATAAGAATAACCTTCCAGCCACATATGGATTCCATTGTCCTAACTAGTTTAGAACTTATTACAGCGAGGAGGGTAGAGAGTTTTGTTATAGAAATCATAAATCACCCCTAATCTATACTATTATTAAAGTAAAAAGGGGCTGAGATTTTTGTCATAAAAGTCTTGAATTACCCCGGTACACCAAAAATATTATATATGAACTCTTATGGATGGGGTAAGATCATTAAACTTGAAGCTTAATTTGCATATAGTAATATCAAATTCTAAATATGTAGAGTGCAACACGTGCATTATGCATGTACATGTCTACTAGTTTTACAATAAGTAAGAACAACCAAGTTTGTGATAAAAAATTTCTAGAACACGTCTTAAATTTATCAAGTGGAACTCATTCATCATAAAAAAGGGGAGAAAATATCTATCATATATGATGATCGGCTGTCAGCTACTAAATATTCCCTCTGTCTCATATTAAATGTCCTCTGAGGTTTTTTAAAATGAACTAAAAATTCTCTGGGCCCCTACTTTAATATAGTATCTACATATGTAGTTTCAAAAGTTTTAAATCAATTAGGATGCCCCATAAGATATGGACAAAATTTATAATTTTTATATGGAAATTACAGAAAATGTAGAGAGAGGAAGTACGTAGCTTTACTATTTATTGAAACAAAATTGAATTTGGGTCTTCTGAGTTGGGGTAGGAGAAGGGGAGATATCTCCAAGTAAGGTTATATTCACACCAGGAAACCCAACTGCTAATTTCATTTTGGGTTGTGTTTAGACTGAGAACGCTCTAAAATAATGTCTTTGTATTGAGGGAAGCTTATATCTTCTCTTAACATCCTTAGTTTGGACTTTTAACTAAACTTATAAATCAATTAGAAAAAGAGTTTGATACATTTGTGTAAATATTTGAGACTTAGAGTCTCTTACCTACTGCATATTTGGATACTTTTATTTTCTTGTGATGTTTCATAAGTTTTAAATCAATAAGAACTTTGAATTCGATATTTTTTTATTCGGCTAGATGGTTGATATAATATGCAAATGAAGTTTGATAAGTTTTAAACCTATTAGGACCATGAAATCTATATTTTTTATGTGGCTAGCTTTTAGGTAAAACGTATTAGAGAAGCTATTTCAATATTTCAGGTATCTTGGGTCTTTAGTTTTAAATTAATCAAAAGTTTCTTTAGAAGGGTAATTTAGGTATAACATGATAAAAATTTACACATGATAACTCTCATATCAATCTGAGCCTTAAGAAGCCTGTTATATGGTAGGTCATATTTAAAAAGTTCAAGATAACCACTTATGTGGGGTTTTGTTTTATAGGGATTGTCGATGTAACCGCAACAAAATAAACACATTTAAGTTAATGAGAGAATGTTATAATTGTAAATATTTGAAAATTTGGTTAGAACTTTCATCTAAAGTTATTAAAATTTTATTTATTACCAATCTTAATTTTGATTCCTTGTTAAATTGATAGAACTAATATAAAAAAGTTTATTTTGAAATAATTTCTTAACTAAATGGCCCCTTAATATTATAAAAAAATTCTACTTTATAATGGGTTGCTCGAAGTGTAAAGTTTTCTTCCCTATGAATGACAACTGTAAATGAAAATGACAGGCGGAGAGGTCTTCGTAGTATGAGGTCAATGAATATAAGAAAACTTATACAAGAAAGGGACGACTGTAGAAAAATCGTATCGAGCTGGCTGCAATGGTCCGTGTACTTCAAGGAAACGGGAGGGAAGAAAGGACAATTTTGACCTGAAAAGGGAAGACTCAAGGAGTATCCAACAATTTCTAGGATTCGGATTAGCTAGGTGTGCTCTCAAATGGCCATTATCTTTAACATTGGGGTCCTTCGTAGAAGCAGCGGTTTCTCTTCATAAATGCGGAGGAGACTTTGTATCTCCATAGAATGAAGAGGTCTTATAAAATTGAGAAAGAGGGTAGAGATTTTGTCACCGAAATCCCAAATTACGCCTAATCTATAATGTTGTTAAACTGAAAAGGGGGCAAAGACTTTTGTCATAAAAGTCCTAAATTACCACTAATGCACAAAAAATATTATTTATGAACTCTTATTAATGAATCTTAATTAATTTATAATTCAAGATATCTAAAATATTACAATAATTTCTTCAATAAGAATAACCTTCTAGCCACATATGGATTCTATTGTCCTAACTCATTTATAACTTATTACAGCGAGGAGGGTAGAGAGTTTTGTTATAGAAATCATAAATCACCCCTAATCTATACTATAATTAAAGTAAAAAGGGGCTGAGATTTTTGTCATAAAAGTCTTGAATTACCCCGGTACACCAAAAATATTATATATGAACTCTTATGGATGGGGTAAGATCATTAAACTTGAGGCTTAATTTGCATATAGTAATATCAAATTCTAAATATGTGGAGTGCAACACATGCATTATGCACTTACATGTCTACTAGTTTTACAATAAGTAAGAACAACCAAGTTTGTGATAAAAAATTTCTAGTACGTACACATCACGTCTTAAATTTATCAAGTGCAACACATCCATCATAAAATAGGGGAGAAAATATCTATCATATATGATGATCGGCTGTCAGCTACTAAATATTCCCTCTGTCTCATATTAAATGTCCTCTGAGGTTTTTTAAAATGAACTAAAAATTCTCTGGGCCCCTACTTTAATATAGTATCTACATATGTAGTTTCAAAAGTTTTAAATCAATTAGGATGCCCCATAAGATATGGACAAAATTTATAATTTTTATATGGAAATTACAGAAAATGTAGAGAGAGGAAGTACGTAGCTTTACTATTTATTGAAACAAAATTGAATTTGGGTCTTCTGAGTTGGGGTAGGAGAAGGGGAGATATCTCCAAGTAAGGTTATATTCACACCAGGAAACCCAACTGCTAATTTCATTTTGGGTTGTGTTTAGACTGAGAACGCTCTAAAATAATGTCTTTGTATTGAGGGAAGCTTATATCTTCTCTTAACATCCTTAGTTTGGACTTTTAACTAAACTTATAAATCAATTAGAAAAAGAGTTTGATACATTTGTGTAAATATTTGAGACTTAGAGTCTCTTACCTACTGCATATTTGGATACTTTTATTTTCTTGTGATGTTTCATAAGTTTTAAATCAATAAGAACTTTGAATTCGATATTTTTTTATTCGGCTAGATGGTTGATATAATATGCAAATGAAGTTTGATAAGTTTTAAACCTATTAGGACCATGAAATCTATATTTTTTATGTGGCTAGCTTTTAGGTAAAACGTATTAGAGAAGCTATTTCAATATTTCAGGTATCTTGGGTCTTTAGTTTTAAATTAATCAAAAGTTTCTTTAGAAGGGTAATTTAGGTATAACATGATAAAAATTTACACATGATAACTCTCATATCAATCTGAGCCTTAAGAAGCCTGTTATATGGTAGGTCATATTTAAAAAGTTCAAGATAACCACTTATGTGGGGTTTTGTTTTATAGGGATTGTCGATGTAACCGCAACAAAATAAACACATTTAAGTTAATGAGAGAATGTTATAATTGTAAATATTTGAAAATTTGGTTAGAACTTTCATCTAAAGTTATTAAAATTTTATTTATTACCAATCTTAATTTTGATTCCTTGTTAAATTGATAGAACTAATATAAAAAAGTTTATTTTGAAATAATTTCTTAACTAAATGGCCCCTTAATATTATAAAAAAATTCTACTTTATAATGGGTTGCTCGAAGTGTAAAGTTTTCTTCCCTATGAATGACAACTGTAAATGAAAATGACAGGCGGAGAGGTCTTCGTAGTATGAGGTCAATGAATATAAGAAAACTTATACAAGAAAGGGACGACTGTAGAAAAATCGTATCGAGCTGGCTGCAATGGTCCGTGTACTTCAAGGAAACGGGAGGGAAGAAAGGACAATTTTGACCTGAAAAGGGAAGACTCAAGGAGTATCCAACAATTTCTAGGATTCGGATTAGCTAGGTGTGCTCTCAAATGGCCATTATCTTTAACATTGGGGTCCTTCGTAGAAGCAGCGGTTTCTCTTCATAAACGCGGAGGAGACTTTGTATCTCCATAGAATGAAGAGGTCTTATAAAATTGAGAAAGAGGGTAGAGATTTTGTCACCGAAATCCCAAATTACGCCTAATCTATAATGTTGTTAAACTGAAAAGGGGGCAAAGACTTTTGTCATAAAAGTCCTAAATTACCACTAATGCACAAAAAATATTATTTATGAACTCTTATTAATGAATCTTAATTAATTTATAATTCAAGATATCTAAAATATTACAATAATTTCTTCAATAAGAATAACCTTCTAGCCACATATGGATTCTATTGTCCTAACTCGTTTATAACTTATTACAGCGAGGAGGGTAGAGAGTTTTGTTATAGAAATCATAAATCACCCCTAATCTATACTATAATTAAAGTAAAAAGGGGCTGAGATTTTTGTCATAAAAGTCTTGAATTACCCCGGTACACCAAAAATATTATATATGAACTCTTATGGATGGGGTAAGATCATTAAACTTGAGGCTTAATTTGCATATAGTAATATCAAATTCTAGATATGTGGAGTGCAACACATGCATTATGCACTTACATGTCTACTAGTTTTACAATAAGTAAGAACAACCAAGTTTGTGATAAAAAATTTCTAGTACGTACACATCACGTCTTAAATTTATCAAGTGCAACACATCCATCATAAAATAGGGGAGAAAATATCTATCATATATGATGATCGGCTGTCAGCTACTAAATATTCCCTCTGTCTCATATTAAATGTCCTCTGAGGTTTTTTAAAATGAACTAAAAATTCTCTGGGCCCCTACTTTAATATAGTATCTACATATGTAGTTTCAAAAGTTTTAAATCAATTAGGATGCCCCATAAGATATGGACAAAATTTATAATTTTTATATGGAAATTACAGAAAATGTAGAGAGAGGAAGTACGTAGCTTTACTATTTATTGAAACAAAATTGAATTTGGGTCTTCTGAGTTGGGGTAGGAGAAGGGGAGATATCTCCAAGTAAGGTTATATTCACACCAGGAAACCCAACTGCTAATTTCATTTTGGGTTGTGTTTAGACTGAGAACGCTCTAAAATAATGTCTTTGTATTGAGGGAAGCTTATATCTTCTCTTAACATCCTTAGTTTGGACTTTTAACTAAACTTATAAATCAATTAGAAAAAGAGTTTGATACATTTGTGTAAATATTTGAGACTTAGAGTCTCTTACCTACTGCATATTTGGATACTTTTATTTTCTTGTGATGTTTCATAAGTTTTAAATCAATAAGAACTTTGAATTCGATATTTTTTTATTCGGCTAGATGGTTGATATAATATGAAAATGAAGTTTGATAAGTTTTAAACCTATTAGGACCATGAAATCTATATTTTTTATGTGGCTAGCTTTTAGGTAAAACGTATTAGAGAAGCTATTTCAATATTTCAGGTATCTTGGGTCTTTAGTTTTAAATTAATCAAAAGTTTCTTTAGAAGGGTAATTTAGGTATAACATGACAAAAATTTACACATGATAACTCTCATATCAATCTGAGCCTTAAGAAGCCTGTAATATGGTAGGTCATATTTAAAAAGTTCAAGATAACCACTTATGTGGGGTTTTGTTTTATAGGGATTGTCGATGTAACCGCAACAAAATAAACACATTTAAGTTAATGAGAGAATGTTATAATTGTAAATATTTGAAAATTTGGTTAGAACTTTCATCTAAAGTTATTAAAATTTTATTTATTACCAATCTTAATTTTGATTCCTTGTTAAATTGATAGAACTAATATAAAAAAGTTTATTTTGAAATAATTTCTTAACTAAATGGCCCCTTAATATTATAAAAAAATTCTACTTTATAATGGGTTGCTCGAAGTGTAAATTTTTCTTCCCTAGGAATGACAACTGTAAATGAAAATGACAGGCGGAGAGGTCTTCGTAGTATGAGGTCAATGAATATAAGAAAACTTATACAAGAAAGGGACGACTGTAGAAAAATCGTATCGAGCTGGCTGCAATGGTCCGTGTACTTCAAGGAAACGGGAGGGAAGAATGGACAATTTTGACCTGAAAAGGGAAGACTCAAGGAGTATCCAACAATTTCTAGGATTCGGATTAGCTAGGTGTGCTCTCAAATGGCCATTATCTTTAACATTGGGGTCCTTCGTAGAAGCAGCGGTTTCTCTTCATAAACGCGGAGGAGACTTTGTGTCTCCATAGAATGAAGAGGTCTTATAAAATTGGGAAAGAGGGTAGAGATTTTGTCATCGAAATCCCAAATTACCCCTAATCTATAATGTTGTTAAACTGAAAAGGGGGCAAAGACTTTTGTCATAAAAGTCCTAAATTACCACTAATGCACAAAAAATATTATTTATGAACTCTTATTAATGAATCTTAATTAATTTATAATTCAAGATATCTAAAATATTACAATAATTTCTTCAATAAGAATAACCTTCTAGCCACATATGGATTCTATTGTCCTAACTTGTTTATAACTTATTACAACGAGGAGGGTAGAGAGTTTTGTTATAGAAATCATAAATCACCCCTAATCTATACTATTATTAAAATAAAAAGGGGCTGAGATTTTTGTCATAAAAGTCTTGAATTACCCCGGTACACCAAAAATATTATATATGAACTCTTATGGATGGGGTAAGATCATTAAACTTGAAGCTTAATTTGCATATAGTAATATCAAATTCTAAATATGTGGAGTGCAACACATGCATTATGCACTTACATGTCTACTAGTTTTACAATAAGTAAGAACAACCAAGTTTGTGATAAAAAATTTCTAGTACGTACACGCCACGTCTTAAATTTATCAAGTGCAACACATCCATCATAAAATAGGGGAGAAAATATCTATCATATATGATGATCGGCTGTCAGCTACTAAATATTCCCTCTGTTTCATATTAAATGTCCTCTGAGGTTTTTTAAAATGAACTAAAAATTCTCTGGGCCCCTACTTTAATATTGTATCTACATTTGTAGTTTCAAAAGTTTTAAATCAATTAGGATGCCCCATAAGATATGGACAAAATTTATAATTTTTACATGGAAATTACAGAAAATGTAGAGAGAGGAGGTAGGTAGCTTTACTATTTATTGAAACAAAATTGAATTTGGGTCTTCTGAGTTGGGGTAGGAGAAGGGGAGATATCTCCAAGTAAGGTTATGCTCACACCAGGAAACCCAATTGCTAATTTTATTTTGTGTTGTGTTTAGACTGAGAACGCTCTAAAAAAATGTCTTTGTATTGAGGGGAGCTTATATCTTCTCTTAGCATCCTTAGTTAGGACTTTTAACTAAACTTAGCTAGAAGTCAATTAGAAAAAGAGTTTGATACATTTTTGTAAATATTTGAGACTTAGAGTCTCTTACCTATTGTATATTTGGGTACTTGTATTTTCTTGTGATGTTTTATAAGTTTTAAATCAATTAGAACTTTGAATTCCATATTTTTTTTATGCGGCTAGATGGTTGATATAATATACAAATGAAGTTTGATAAGTTTTAAACCTATTAGGACCATGAAATCTATATTTTTTATGTGGCTAGCTCTTAGGTAAAACGTATTAGAGAAACTATTGCAATATTTCAGGTATCTTGGGTCTTTAGTTTTAAATTAATCAAAAGTTTCTTTGGAAGGGTAATTTAGGTATAACATGACAAAAATCTAAGTCTACCTTCTCACTATAATAATAGTATAGGTATAGATTATAACTCACATGATTCTGAGCCTTAAAAAGCCTGTTATATAGTTAGGTACTATTAAAAAAGTTTAAGAAAACTATTTATATAGGGTCTTGTTTGATATGACTCGTTTGTATGATCACAACAAAACAATTAAATTTGATTTAACGAGAGAATGTTATAATTGTTAAAAATTTTAAATTTTGGTTAGAACTTTCATCTAAAGTTTTGTTAGTTTTTTTTATTACCAATATTAATTTCGATTCCTTCTTAAATTGACAAAATTAATATTTAAATAATTTATTATCTAAATAACCCTTTAATATTATAAAAAAAGTTCCGCTTTATAATGGGTGCTGAAAGTGTCAAATGTTTTCTTACATGGGCATGACAACTGTAAATGAAAGTGACGGGCTGAGAGGTCTTCGTAGTCATGAGAAGACTTATACAGCAAAGGAAGACCATAGAAAAACTGTACCGAGCTGGCTGTAGTGGTCCGTCTACTTCAAGGAAAGACTTTGACATGAAAGGGGAAGACTCAAGGAGTATGCAATAATTTGTAGCGATCTTTATCAACGCGGTCCTTCGTAGAACGAAGAGGTCTTATATATAAAGCTTACTTTCAAACACTGTCCAAAAGAACTGAAGAAATGGCTTTGTTGCAACTGATTTTATTCTTTCAGTTGGTATGGCTAATTGATGCGTCATTCCCTCCGATAGCAAAGCCCAACTGCCGGGACGCTTGTGGGAACGTAACAGTTCCTTACCCCTTTGGCATAGGCCTCGACTGTGCCCTCCAGGAAACCTTCAACCTTACTTGCAACACTACGTCTAGTCCTCCCACGTTATTGTGGGGTAATATGCCAGTTCTAAACATAAGTCTATCGGGGGAAACGAGTTTATCCATGAGCATTAGCTTCCGATGTTTTAACAAGGGAGGAGAGGAAAGATCTAAGTTTTATGATTTTCTGGATCTGATGGAATATAAACCCATCACATTTTCGAGTACCAGGAACAAGTTCATAGCGATAGGATGCGACACCTTGGGCTACTTCCAAGGCTCTTGGGGCAAGAACTTCACAGCCGGATGTGTGTCGTACTGCACCGACGACGGGAGCATCACAGACGGATCCTGCGACGGTGTCGGGTGTTGCCAGACTTCCATCCCGAAAGGGGTCAGAAGCGTTGAGTTTATCCTGTCCAGCTTTAACAACTACACTCAATTCAAGGGGACGAACTATACATGCAGCTACGCCTTCTTTGCCGATGCTGAGCAGTTCAACTTCAAAAAGTCCGATATTTTTGGAACCAATTTCTGGCATAGAAGGCACAAATATCCTGTGGTCATCGACTGGGCCATTGATAAGAATGCTTGCCGGAACTGCGTCAGTGGTGGGTGCTACCCTTCAGAAGCCGGATTCGGCCACCGCTGCAGGTGTCAAGCAGGACATGAAGGCAACCCTTACCTCCCCCATGGATGCACCGGTAAGATCAAGAAAATTCATAGTTGCCTTCATTAGTTGTTGACAAGATCTAACTATCTCAATTACTAACCAAGAATTCTCATTTTTCTAATGTTTCCAAGATATTGACGAGTGCAATACGGGGAAGCACAACTGTTCACAATCGGCAATTTGCAATAACCTTCCGGGTAGATTTGAATGCAAATGTCCTGGTGGGCTTACTGGCGATGGTGTCAAAGGTGGAAGCGGTTGCGAGCATGTCACTATTATGACGTCTAACTACTCTAACCGAGGAATGAGTCGTGTTGAAAAGTTTCTTACAGGTGACTCATTATGTTCGCTTTAATAATCTGGACTAGTTATCAGACATATGCTTCATTATTTTCTTCTTATGCCTTCAATGTACTTCTACATTTCGGATCTCGCAGGTATGGGATCAGGCTTGCTCTTTCTGCTAATTACGGGTGTTCCCTGGCTGTTTTGGTTGCATAACAAAAGGACGCTCATGAAACTCAGACGGAAGTTCTTCAAAGAAAATGGAGGTAAATTACTACAGCAACTCGTTGATTCTACAAATTCTACAAAGAAAAAAGTTGAAGTCAGGATATTCACAATTGAAGAGCTGGAGAAGGCGACAAACAATTTTCATGTCAGCCGAATAGTTGGTCAGGGTGGTTATGGCACCGTTTACAAGGGATTACTACCAGACAATAAGGTTGCAGCGATCAAGAAGGCTAAAATAACTGACAAGAACCAAATTGATCAGTTCATAAACGAGATTCATGTTATATTACACAAGATGGAGCACACAAACATGGTCCAGCTTTTGGGTTGCTGTTTGGAGACAGAAACTCCATTGCTAGTTTATGAATTCATTCCGAATGGGACGTTGTTCCACCATATCCATGATGAAGAACATCCTTCCTCACTGTCATGGGAAAATCGCTTGAGAATTGCTGCAGAAACCGCTGCGGCACTTGCATATTTACACTCTGAACAAGCGGGAGGTATACCAATTATTCATAGAGATGTGAAGTCTGCTAATATTCTCCTAGATAACAACTTGACAGCTAAAGTGTCCGATTTTGGAGCTTCGAGATTGGCTCCATTAGATGCAACCAAAGTAACTACGCTCGTACAGGGAACCTTGGGGTATTTGGACCCGGAATACTTTCATACAGGCCAATTATCGCAAAAGAGCGATGTCTATAGTTTCGGAGTAGTTCTTGCAGAGCTCTTAACTGGAGAGATGCCCATTTGTCCTAAGAGGGATGAAGCAAAGAGGGGTCTATCCATGTATTTCTTGTCAGCGCTGAAAGAAGGCAGACTCTCTGAGGTCTTAAGCAGCATTCTGCAAGAGAACACGGGAGAACAAATTTTAGCAGTTGCAGAACTAGCTAGGAGATGCTTGAAGCTCAAGGGAGTGGATAGGCCGACAATGAAGGAAGCTGAAGCAGAGCTGCAGAGGGTCAGGTCTTTCCAACAGCATCCATGGACAGAAATAAACATAGAAGAGACTGAAAATTTACTTGGTCTGGCATCTCAATGTCTTGGTGATTCAAGTGGCGAGTACAACCCAAGCAGTTCAAATCTGCCGTGGAGCACTCATATTTGCCGATGAAAGACGTTGCACATCATATCTATATAATCCCTCTGTCCAAAAATAAGTGTCCGATTTAAACAAACTATTCAGTATTATATGTCACATTTTATGGGTGCGTCAAGTTATTTGTTTTGCTGTCAACTACTTATTATCTCATAAGTTTTTCGTCACTTTTTTTTGAAGTATTCTCCATTAACAATATTTTGTATGTGCCAATGAAGAAAGGGCAATAGTGGAAACATTGTCTTAGCTTTTTGAGGGATATCGCATTACTTAAATATTTGACTTCTTCCAAATCATATACATATTTTAGGATGGAGGGAGTATAGGAATGTGGAATGTGTCAGCTTCCACCCTTGTTGCTGGTCATCCCTGTACCAAGGCAGCTAGTGTGAAGTTGCCCACACATTTCCTACATATATAAGAAGCAAAATGTTTTCCTCATTGGGACCCTTTACCATGAAACGTGGGTCCTAGCATAATAAATAGAGGCCTAACATGGTACATAGCTACTGGTAACCACGTTAGGATTCATGTTTTTTAAATTTCCCCAGCCATCAACCGGTATTGATGATCAAGCCGGGTGAACCAAATTCAACTGCGAATAAGCCCGGTTTTACCCAGATGATGATTTAAACCCTAAATTCGTCCCTTAGCCCCAAAATGCCAAAAGCCAGCACATAGCCTCATTTCCCTCCCACGTCCTCATTTTCTTTCTCCTCCTCTTTCACTCACCAATGTAGGCCATTATCATTCTCTGCAGATGTTTATATTGATATACAAATCATATTCCTATTAGCATACAAATGTGAGCAGTCTGATGACGTGATACTATGGTTCCTCTAAAAGAACAATTGTGTTAGAAAGTGAAACCTCTTTCTTCTATGTTGCATACCACACAGATGGGGAATAGATTTCTCACATAAGGTGCACAAGTCAAATCACTAAAATGTCCGAATATGCACAAGATATAGTTACAGTTCATTAATATAATTCAAAAAAGCCCATCTTGCATATGAAAGGAGTTACCAAGAATCCCCAGGAAATAGAACACTTCAGACATCACTTGTTGGATTTGGCAAAATTGAATGCAGGTTACCCACCCAATATATTCAACCTAAGAGCAAGAAGAATTCATTTGCAAGATAAATGTCAAAAGGGCACCAACTTAGATTAAGTAATTTGCTCCAGATTTACTAACAAAATATACAGGTATTCAGTTGGAAGGTAAAAAGAACAGAACTAACTATTGAAGGTAGCAACTCTAGTTTTACTTGAATACATAAAAGCATAGTGGAAGAGTGGCCAGCACTCATAATGGCAATGTTGTTTTGCCCCATTTGAAGGTTGTCAACTTTTTATTAATAATCTAGAAGTTCTATCATCTCCATCAAATTTGGACATATCTTGAGAAGAAACTTGGTAAGACAGCCTAACATTAATAGGGATGGAAGCAAAACCAAAAGTCATGCTCACCAAATTTTGGCTCAATTCAAGGTATTCTTGTTATGATCTAATTTTTTGGAAACAGGCATTCAAAACATTTTTCCTTTTCTTTAAACTGACAAAAGGTTGTAGAAGATGATGCTATTGTTCCTTGAGATCATATATGCCCATAATTTATGACATTAGAAAATAATACTACATTCATTTGAATACATGATGAGTACAGATATTGACATCTACAGTCAATCAAATAAAAAATTGAATCAAGAAGAACCCAATCAAATAAAAAAAATCAAGAAGAACATGGGGAGCCTTCAAATAGGCTCAACTGTGAAATGCCATTTTCGTTTTGTTAATGTCTATATTTGGTGGGGCTGATTTACCTTGGGCTAGGGCAGCCAATTGCGGGTCTTGCCGCAATTCGCATAAATCAGAAAACAACAAGCAAATTCAACCAACTTATCCTCAACATGCTCATAAGCAATAGCAAATAAACTAAAACAGGTCCATCCTTCCTAATTAACTGCCTAAACTAAAACAAGGTTAAATGACACTTACAACCCCTGACCGTTGTTGAAACTAGACAGACCCCTCATGTTTTAAAAGAAACACTTACACCTCCTGACTTTTATTTAAAGAAAAATTATCCTCACAGGAGCTCCCTCACCTGGGGTTCCTGCTCTGCCCCCTTGGAGGCCATGGCAAAGGCTGATGAGCCCACCCTAGTATTGGCCTTTGCTGCCGCGTTGGCACAGACACGGGGGATGCCAGGAGGTTCCTGTTCTGACTCTGATAGGAGGAGCAGGAAGCATTCAACATAACAACCACCCACCCCACCCATTTCTGCCGGCAGGGAGGCTGGGGATAGGGCAGAGCAGGAGGGTCTCCTCTCCTGCTGTATCGTCAGTTTTGGGAGTTACATCTCCGTCGGGGAAGCTAGGAGACTGGGATGGGCCCATCCTCCTTGGTGCTGGGCTCTCTACTGTCCCCACAGAGACACTGGAGGGGGTTCCTGCTCACTTAACCAAGGGCAACGCAAGAGGATCCTGCACCACCTTTCTTGGGGCACCTTCAGTTTCCCCCTAGGTACTCCACTGGGGATGGCGAGGAAGCCGAGATGGGTGAGGCAGGGCGGCAATGGGAGGGAGAGGAAAAAGAGGTGTGACAAGGGCATTTTCATCTATTAAAAAAGGCCTGGGGGTGTAAGTGTTGTTCTTGAAAGAGAAGAGGTATATGTCTAATTTCAACAAGGGTTAGGGAATGCATGTAAGTTACCTTAAAACTAATAGAAAAAAAGCAGCTTTTACATTCAAATAATTTTAATGACTAAAAAATAGTAACCCAACTTCAGCAGTCTTTACCATCATCAAGGCGTAGTAAACATGGTAAACTTTATACGTAATCAGAGTCCTACAGATTGGGTATAAGCAAATCACAATAAGGCTGACCACATGATCCACTTGTCTTCTACATAATTCATAAAGTACATCCCAGACACCATCCTGTAAGTTTTTATAGTAATAGCAACCACGTGACTGAATCAACTCACCAGATCACATCAAACAAATAACCTAGCGACAGATGGGATCTGCTCAACAAACTCAAACCCATGTACTTTGTAATCGAGACATTGCTTAAACTGAATAAGTTTTGTTCTACAATTTGAATACATTAACCAAATTTAAAAAAACTATATGTCCCACATTCAGTCCAAGTTCTCTTAAATCTAAGAAACTAGAGAGAACAGCATGTTTGCCTCATTGGGGTGTTCTTTTTTGGAAGGGTGGGCAGGTGGGGGGGTGGGGGGAGGGAGTTTGGGCAAATCTGATGCAAAGGAATGCTGGAAGTGCTTATGTGCACCTTGGACAAGTGATTAACTTGGCATTAAAGAAAAAGAAAAAGAAAAAGAGTGCCAAGAACAAAAGCAAGAAGAAGGGAGCTAATCATCTTCATGCAGTTACAAAAAAAAACCTAACTGGTCTCAGATCCTCAAGTTCATACAGACTCCCCTGAAGCTGATATACTAAAACATAGAGCATCTGCATATATTGGAATGAAGAATCAACAAGAAAGAAAAAAAAAATCAACAAGAAATTTTATTTTTTTTACCAATTTTATAAAGTAAAGAACTAACCTGTCTGAAGTATTGATCAAAGGAGAGAGTGCAATCAACTTGTGAATTAGAAGCCAGTTGGCCAAATTGGGCTCTGCACCATGAAAACATCAACTTCTGTGAATTATTTGTCTCCAAACTGAATATATATTTATAGATGATTTTTTGTTGTTGTTGAGAAGGTCAATAGATGAACTAAAAGACCTTGTTTGAGATTCAATCACTATGGTTTATTTTTTTTATGTCCCATAGACTATCAGGAACAAATCTTTTTTTGCTTTTATATTTCATTGTTGTATTCTAACCCAATATAATTTACAAATTTTCTTTTTTTATTAGGCTTCTCATATAGTTTGTAAACCACAACTCTCATTACAGAGAAAGGGTGCTTATGATCGGGCCTGTTCTGAATGATTAAACTTTTCTTTCTTCTTTTCTTCATATAGTTTTATTCCTTTCTTTTCTGCAGCTCACAAATTATCTGGTATTCACAGTCAAGTTCTTCTGAAACTCTTGCAGCTTACTTCCTTTTTCCTTGTATTATTCTATCCTATTCTCTTTTGACCTTCTAGAGAAAGGATTCTGACTAGACTTATCAATTCTAGTCTTGCAGTACTCTCAGTATTCGTGTAAGACAGTCATCACGTGTCTTGTTTGGATGTGTGTTTGCATGTAATCAGTACCGTTCTGTTGTGTAATGTCTAATTCATGTTGATTTTTTCTAATGCAGTGGATGGCAGTGTCCATCATGAGTGCAGAGAACACAATGAAGTTAACTGTCATTTTGCTAGCACAAAGGCTGTCACTGAAGAGGTTGCTTATTGCTACATTTGTTTTGAAGACCAGCTTGCTGATGTGCTCATATTTTTCCAAGCTTGACATATATGATCTAGATCCAGCTTAAGAGGGACTTGTTTGTGATTCATCTACACAAAGGTATTTCTGTCTCATAACTTATTGGCCACAGATCTCTTTGGTTTTTGATATTTCATTACTGTATTAAACCCAACTTACTTTAGACATTTCTGTTTCAGATTAGACTTCTAATATGGCATCTAAACTTGAATCTCTCTATTGCTAAAGGTTACTCACCATGGACCAATTCATCCATGATCACTCCTTTTTCTTCGCTTCTTCTTGTTACTGCTCTTTCTTTTCTGCTGGTCATGATATAATAATATCCAAAAACCCAAAGAGTTGTGTTCATGACTTGTACATGGATATTCAATAACAGAAAAGGCAGGAACATAAAATCATAACTCAAAGACATTAAAGTTTAACAGTATAAGCAGTGGAATTGAAATGAAGCAGAACTTACCTCCGCCTAAAAAAATCCATGTGTGATAATAAAATTTTCATATTGTGTGGAAAATCACTGTGATATGTATTTCTGCAAAAGTCTTCCACCTAAACCAGAGGTTAATTGTCTCAAGCAGCACTGCCGCTCATGTGATAAGTCTGCAGAAGACTAAAATTCCACATACTTGGAAGGTTTGAAGCTCTCGTAAATGTGGTATCAACAACATTATCCACCACCCTCTAGTAATTGTTCATTTAGTAATATAGTCTCTGCTATGTAATTCCCGCCACCTTCAGCGACAAACATGACCTATCATCCATCTCAACAAAACTGTATCCAGGTGACTTACTCAATTCCCTTTCCTTCATGAGATCCCTCACCTCAGAAGATTGGTCCCACCTACCATCAGACGAATAAAAATTTGATATAAGGACATAATATCCTCCGTTATCAGGGCAAAGTTCCAGCATTTTTTTTATTGCTATCTCACCCAGATCCATTCTTGAATGGAGTCTGCAACCATGAAGCAAAGCACTCCAAATGCTAATATTAGGTTTTAGTGGCATCTTATCAACAAATGACAATGCATCTTCAAGCCTCCCAGCTCGAGCCAATAAATCTACAATACATACATAGTGTTTCATGTTAGGAACTAACTGGTATTCTTCAGACATTCCTCCAAAATATTTCAATCCTTCATGAATCATCCCAGTATGGCTGCAAGCAAATAGAATGCTTGTAAAGATTACATCATTGGGCAGAAAATTTTCATGTAACATCTTTGTAAAAAGTTCAAGACAACTATGAGAGTCCCCTTGCATTCCATACCCTCCAACCATAGCACCCCAGGTAACCATGTTTTTCTCCTGTATTCCATCAAAGACCCTTCTTGCAGAACCTGCATCTCCGCACTTCGCATAGAGGCTTAGCAATGCAGTAGCCACATAAACATTTGACAAGAAACCAAATTTTGTAGCATATGCATGAAACGAGCTCCCAATTGGTAGAATGCCTAAGCCAGCACAAGCTGAGATAACATTAACCATTGTGATTGCATCTAGACTAGAAAGGTTAGACCTCATTCTCTGGAATAATGATAAAGATTCATGAAAAAATCCATTTTCTGCATACCCACCTAGCATGGTGTTCCATGTGATCACATCCTTTTCTGGAGAACAATCAAATATAAAAGCCGCAACTTTTATCATACCACATTTTGCATACATATCTACTAGAGCATTCCTCACTGGGTCCTGTTCATCACATCCTAGTTTGATAGCAATCAAGTGCACCGAGTACCCAAACTTCAAATAATTTAATTGAGAGCAAGCTGACAGGACGCTTGCAAGAGTAACTGAATTGGGTACTACATCTGCCCATTTCTTGTTTAGAAACAACTTCAGAGCCTTGTCTGGGTGGTTTTGCTGTGTGAAACCCACTATCATGGCTGTCCAGGAGACGAGGTCAACAGATGCCAGCTCATCAAGAACGGAATATGCATCAGCAAGAGTTCCGCACTTCACATACATGTTTAGTAGAGTACTCCCGAGGAAAGAATTCTGACCGTATCCCTTCTTAATAATATAAGAATGAACCCATTTCCCCTGATGCAAAGTGCATAACTTTAAGCAGGCGATAAGTAAGCTTCCTAAAGTAAACTCATTAGGTTCATAACAATCTCGCATCATTTGATTAAACAATAGCAACCCTTCATCTCCACAATCATTATGCACATAACCTGAAATCATAGAAGTCCAGGAAACCACACTCTTCTCTGCGACATCATTGAATACCTTTCGTGAAGAATCAACCATACCACATTTTGCATACATATCTATAAGCCCTGTCATAACAAACCCATCCGGACTACCAACTTTAACAATCCGGCAGTGAACCTTTCTCCCTTCATCAATCTTCTGCAGTTCGCTGCAAGCCTTTAGTACAATGGACATAACAATATTGTCATTTTCTCTTAGGCATTCTCTCATACACCTATAAAACTCAATAATCTCCTCATATAAGTCGTTAAGGAAGTACCATCTTAGCATCACCTTCCACGAATAAAGATCTGGGCCATGTATCTGATCAAAAACTATCCTTGCCTGCTCAATACTTCCGTAAGAACCATACATACTAACCAGTTTTGTCTGCAGAAGCAAGTTCTCAACCACACCATGCACAATGAATTGCGTGTGTATTCTTGTGAGAGACCTCAAACTCCTGCAAACGCTCAACAGAGCGTAAATTGGAGCAAATTTTGGGTCTGAAGGCATCGGGCAGACAAAATTCATGCTCGGTCCAAAAAGTTGATATTGCTGCTCCAGGGACGGAGCGAGATATCTTCGAAGCGAGTGATATCTAAATATGGGTCTGTTGATCCTGAATGGAAGAGTCAACTTCATGGTGCTTGGGAAGGGAATTTGGCCGAATGTGCATCTGGCAGTGACGATTTGCTTTCAATATACTACAAAATGCAGCAAGAACTGAAGCTTTTGGACGTCTGGTTAAGACAGAATTTAACTGAAAAGTTTGATGACAAGCAACTACTGGAGACTGAGGTAGCGAGATTGATGATATGAAATCGTTTGGAGCATTACCACTACATCGCAGATTTACAGTATTGTAAATGGCGGGAGCCGCACCTTCGACTGGTTTGTGAATGGTGCTAGACTTCGCTTATAGGATGACGAGTATGCCGCCCCCTATTTTATCAGTCTACCCCATTAACAGTAGATATGTATCTATTGTAGTATAAAAGTGGGACGAGCTAAATAAAATAAGGGGTAGAAGACTTATCATCTTTGCGTATATAATATCAATTTTAAACCCTCGCTAGAGGCCCCCCTCGTCGCATGTAGGCCCCCCTCGTCGCATGTAGGCCCCCTCATGTAATTATATTAGTCTAATAGGTTTTCATTTGTCATGTTAAGACCAATCTAGGAGGGAGGCCTCCACATCACCTACAAATAGTGAGAGAAGGGAATGGATCCAAGAGTTCTCATGTTATCCCCCCTCCACATGTCCACTAATAATTTAATATAGTCATGCAAATTTAGGCAAAAGAGTAATTTTCATATCTTATCGAGATTTTGTTAGGAAAATATTTTTTAGCTAAAAAAGTTGAAAAAGTAAAAAATTATGCGAGGGCTCTTCACTTCTAGTGAGATCCAAGTTCTTTTTGTTGCCAAAAAATAATTCCAAATTTATTAGAAAAATATAAAATTCTCTAAATTGACTGTAATATAGAAAAAAAGAAACTAGAAATTGAATGACTTCATTGTTTAGAGACCATTAGACCAGATCACGTGAGCTCGGGTGAGGCCTTTTATTTTCTTCACGAGTTCATATCTTTTTGATACCTTTAACATGTAAAACAAAAGTCCTACATCACTAGGGTGCCTAAATATATCTATGTATATTCAATAAAATAATTAATAATGTAATTAATATTATAATAAATAACATATTATTATAAGAAAAAAGGCCTTGTTAACTTGAGAAAAGAGTTTTTTAAGTTAATTTTTAAAATATAAATCTTACTAATACTTGTTAAGATGGGACCGAAGAAAATAAAAAAAGTAGCATAAAAAGTAGTGGACCATAAATTTTAGGCTCATTTAGACATATGAGCTCCCTTCATCATAGTACTTCAATTTCACAATCAAATAAAAAGTTAAGATTACAATTTTTAATTTGGGTCTTTAGAGCAATAAGATACGCACAAAACCAATTAAGATTTAAAGATCTCCTTTAAAAATAGGGGTATGGAAAATTTGGAGTATTCTAATGTGTGGGGCCAATATTTTAACTGTGTTAAATTTGAGCCATTGATTTGGGGGTAAAACTAACCGGCCTTTATGAGTGTGTCCTATTTATCAAAATGAGCCCAAAATGTACCAATCTCACTTCCCCATGATTTGTCACTCATCCTCCCTAGTCCCATTCCCCCATTTGATGATGGCTAACAAAATGACCTCTAAAAATAAACATGAGATGTTGACTTCAGAGTACCACCCCTCTTATTATAATTTATAAGTTATATTTACAAACTTGAATTCAAAATATAATTCAAATTCTCAACACAAGGTAAATTACACTTGCAGCATTTCCCCAACCCTGTTTTATTACTCCCTCTATCCAACATTAATAGTTCCATTCAGTTTTCAAAATGAACTAAGTTTATTTTGAAAAATCAAATGAAAGTTTATTTTGAAAAACGCAATGGAGTTATTATTGTGGGGACAGAGAGATATTTTCTTTGGAGGTAGGGAGACTCTCTAAAGTTGTAGTAACATTAAGGTGGTTCCTTTGACTCCTCTAAATATATACCACTCTACACATAAAATTTAAACTCTCATTGAATATTTTTCCTACTCCATCCATGACATAGGGCTAAGGTCCTTAGGACCATAAGGGTTCACAGACCCATACAGCAGTTATTCTCGGCCTTTCATGATTGTCGAAAACTGCATGTGGCAATGTACTATGATCCTCTAAAATTCCAAGCAAACTCCCAAGCCTCGTTACAAGGGAGGCAAAGGCCAATTCCCTATGAAGACCAAGCACCCCCTCATCATGGCTTAAAGACATACTCACATATCGGGTCTAGACACAAGGTACTCATGATTTTAGGTGTCTTATAACATGTCTTAGCCCTTTTAGGTAAGCCCAAATCCATGGTTTACATTACACTTTCAATGTCACTTAAGAGGTCTTTTGTTTTTTTACATGCATCATTTGTGCAATTAAATGTTGCCAATTTCCTTCACTATCCAACTAAAGGTCATTCCAAAAAGGATGTTTCAAAAATCCAAGACAACTTTTGTTAGTCAGATCATCGATAAGTCGGTGCCAGTATCAATGTCAATCAACACCTTCATTGACACATTGATCGTTGCTAGCATAGGGAAGGTATTCCCCTTGTCGATCCCCAACATGTATCATGAACACGTCAATGCACACCAACATTGAGAACAATTCATCTTCTCCTTTCTATTAACACCTCGTCAACATGTTGGCATTGGTGACTATGACTAGTGAAAAAAAAATAGACTTACTTTCAACTTAAAATTCATTCAAACCCCACTATCCTCAATTCATGGGAGCCTTCTTAACATGCACTAGGGTCATTTTACATAAGAAAACCCTTTCATATTATGTCACACATCAATAGTAAGGTTATAATACATGTAATTCTCATTGACAACCTTCACAGGCATTATGGAGTTTTCCTTGCATTGCGGGTATGCACTCCTACTAGCAGTACAACGAAGTCATGGGTTCAACCTACTACTTGAAGTCCAAACCACAATATTTGGTGCAAGATAGTGCACAACATATATACATACCATACACCCGTTCACATAACACTAAATTGTTTATCTTCTAACATACTCTTCATGTTTTCTTACAATATAAAGTGAAGGTTAGAGTATCCTACGCTTCAACACGAAAAGCCATTGATGATTGTTCCTCTAGTCTATGAAGCCTCAACAATGAATCATTTCTCAATCCTCTGACATCCTCTTTTTTTATTTCTCTTTAAATCCACTTTGATCCTTAACTCTTCTCTCAATGCTATTTCTCTAATTTTTTAGTATCAAAAGAGTCATTCTTCAAGGCAATTCGTAGTGTTTTAATTAGTGTAACCAATTAATTCCATCCAAAACTGCATAACCATACACGATTCCTATTTCTAACAATTATGAGATCAATCCACTAATTCATTGATATTGTTGGAACATGGTTTAATGACATGAAATTTTGTTGATAAAAATTCCTTAACGCATAAATAAATTTTGTTGATAAAAATTCCTTGACGTATAAATAAATTTTGTTGATAAAAATTCCTTGTGATATCTTTGGAAGGGATGTTTGATGAGACGATAATAGAAATAGTGAAACATTAGACTACAATCCTTTAGATGAGTTATTGTGTGATGCTTGTTGAATTGTTTGACTAGATAAATTCTTTTACATTTGGCTTATGTGTAGGGTATGCGATGGATGGAGGGAATTATCATGTGGTATCTTTGTCCAATGGCGGTGATCTGCACATGGACTAATTGATGGAGATGATCAAATTCCTCATGCAAATTGTTCAAGATCAAGCTCAACAAGTTTAGCTAAATATACAACAACAAGAACAACCGGTGTAACATTCAATGAATTTTCTAATTTTCCAAACTTGGCCATGTGGAATATAGTGAGATTGATTGTGGAATTCACAATTTTTTTTAATGGAACCCATGATTTAATTTAATTTCTTTCTTAGGAAAAATTTTCTACAATGTCATGGGTTTCTTATCATGTGGCACTCTGGATAGTAAGGGGCAAGCCTATTCTTGCCCCCCTAGCTATGAGATTGTCATCCCGTCACGAGCGTTTGTCAACTTTCCCTCTATATATATATATGAGTCCCGTTTATATGAGCCCGAGCTCATATATGCCTACGTGAGCCCGGGTTCTATGGGCTGTCAGATTTACATCCGGCGACCTATAATACTCATGTTAATACTCATGGGTTTCAATCCATGAGTATTATGGGCCGCCGGATATAAATCCGACGGCTCATAGAGCCCGGGCTCACGTAGGCATATATGAGCCCGGGCTCATATAAACTTTTTCCATATATATATATATATATATATATATATATATAGATACACACACGCGCGCCTGAGAAAAAAGTAAATTTGTAAGGGGATTAAACAATGGTCTACAAAGTAGAGTAGTAGGCTTCCAACCTTCCACTTTTGCTAAACTAGTGGAGTTGGAATCTATTTTGGAACAAGACCATAAGGAGTTTTTAGTAGAGCGTAGAAACCAAAGTCAAAATGTTGACACAAAGCTTGACGAGGGAAAATGGAAGTCTTTGTTCAACGACAATGATGGTAACCACAAGTTCCAAAAGCGGACTGAAACACAACCTTTAGCTAGGGAGGAGAAGAAATTGGAGAAATGTCCACTGTGTAATAGATTTCACCCTAACGGACCTTGCTACTTGTATGAAGGAAATTGTTTTTCATGCGGCAAGTAAGGGCACACGGCTCAAGATTACTTGAAAAAGAAAAATCAAGAAGAGCCTAAACTTGAGTAGAAACCTAGAGCTGAGGATCGAGTTTTTGCAATCACCGCTAAGGGGGCTCAATCATCTAATGCGATCATCAAAGGTAATTTCTTTTTACAATAAGATAATAATATAATATTAGCTCTTTCGAGATTAATTTAGGAGTTTACCCATTTAGCTCAATGGTTTTTTTAACGAGATACCTGTGCAGCTAGGGGGAAATAACCCTATGTTTTAATAGTATTTTTTTCATTTACTTAAGCTTTATGTATATTTGTGTGTTTTTAAGAATAAATTATTACAATTGTTTTGTACAAATTTCAAGAATAAAATTTTTGTATGGGGGGTAGTTTGTAACACCCCACAATTTTCATGTTTTGAAAATTGTGAATGTTTGGGCCCGTAAACGAGTTAAGGGCCCAATAGCCGGATTTTTTTAAAACTGGACCATTTTGAGTACAATTCACTCGAAGAAGCCTAAAATATTTGATAGGGCTCAGAGAGACAAATGTATCGAGCCTAAGAACATGTCAATCGAACATTGGGATAGTAGGTTATGGCCTCGAAAAGCATGTTGTGGGCTGGGCCCACTTTAAATTAGAGAGTAAACGTACCCTTGTATAGTCTTGTTTTGAAGGGCTCGTCGATACGAGTCCAATGGTACCAAGAACGCGTGATACCAAGTTCAGGGTAAGAAGTTACACCTATTTGAAGTTTTAAATTTTGTTTTATATTTAAAATAAAAAAAACATAATTGCATTAGAACTATGCTAGCACTGACGCTATCATGGCCTGCATTCTAGCAGGCCATGGCAGGAGGACACATGGCTTTCACAATGCGGGCCATTCCTGCACGTGCGTCAACACACAATGGCTTTTAGTTGTGGCGTACATCTAATGGTCCCGTTTTATTATAAATAGAAGCGGGGGGAACTTTCCAATTCGCCCCATATTTCCTCTCTTCTTCTTCTTTGAGCTCTACCCACTATCAAACTTCTAAACCATGTTTCTAAGCCGTTTCTCATCCAATTTCTTCCGTTCAAAAACCGTTTGTAGATAATTCGAGGGCGCTCTACAAGTAGAGGGGTCTATTTTTTGAATTAAGTACTCTAAAGGGGGCAAACGACCCGGGGTGAGGAAAGACTTTGTCTGCCACTTCTAACTGAGAAGAAGGATTCTTCCCAGCGCAAGGGGAGGCTCCATTTGCCACTTTCAAGCCGGAAAGTGATCCTATCATAGCACATGGGGAGGCTCCGTCTGCTGATCCTAAGCCCAGGAACGAGACAAGACTCAGACCGCCGGCCATTACTCCAGTTAATTTCAAGAACAATGTGTACATGGTTTTAAACTAATTTTGTGTTACAACTATATCGTACGATTTTGTATTTCTTTCATAAAAGATTATTTAAAATATATATATATATATATTAGGGGTCGGGCGAATGCTAAAATAATAGCATATCATACACCTCTAAGATGGATTTTATCATGATACAGACTTTAAGATATTAGTATTATTTGAATGATATTACGATTAATTTTAATCTGTTTTGAAGGTAATTATTTGGTCTAAAGCCAAAAAATCATCATTGGTTTTGAATGGTAGCTATTTGGTATAAAGCCAAAAAGTTATCAGAGTTATGACTTGTAGGTACCATCTATTAAGGCATATGGCGCGCCTTTGAAGTTGAATATTATAGGAATATCCTCTTCATTATGATCTTGTTGCCCAACAAGCACGGGTGCATGTTGCTCTGGTATCGACAATATTTTGTGAATGATGATTTATCTGATTTTAAATTGTTTATCGGATTCTGCTTACGAACAATTTATCCGAGTTTACCGAATTTTGTGAAAAACTATTTTATCTGACTTTTTGTATAAAAAATGTGTTTAATTTTGTTAGTTGATAATATCATTTTAAGTCGACTTTTGAATATGAATTATTAAAAGAATATTTTATGCATCTTTGTTTATGCTTTATGTTTTAACATGCTAATAAAATTTAACTTTATCTACTAAGTATAATTATATTCAACTACCCCTAGATGCTGCAGGACCTAATGAAGCAGTTAATGTTAATAAAGATTGCCCGTAGAACTTCAAAAGATATACGTTTGGATTTATTTTGTCAAGTCTTTTTGTTACGTACTAATTATGTATATTGTGTGACTTTGATTTTGCTAAGGTATGATATGCCTTGTTTTATAAATTTTTTTGTAATTATATAAATTAATAAATAGTTACTCTTTTTTACATGGTTAATCTTGACCCATATTTTTATTTTGAATTAGTAGCACTCCAACCTTCAAAGTAATTTTAAAAGTTAAGGTGCCACACGGACGACGAGAGATGAAGAAGCAAAAGACAAAGAAATAGGAAAATGTATCACTAAAGGATATTTTGGTCTCCACACACAAATAATATGTAATATTTGACAAAAATTAAGGCAATGTGAAAATAACACCTCTCTATGCAAGAAATATGTGAATCACCCATTCCCTAATTTCTCCAACATCAGCAAACATGGAAAGGATGTACGAGGTCATTTTTATCTTCCTTTGCTAATTATTTATCTAAAAACAAAAGTCTCACCTCAGGTTACACTTCTTTAGTCTACATAATGTTCTTTTAAGTGACTAACTCAACATTAAAAAAGATAAAAAAAATAGAGATTCTTTGGGATCCTCATTGTCATGCTCCCCATTGTCAAGGAGCCTACTGTAAGCCACACATAGAAGCTATTAATACTTAAGATCAACAACACATGCTAGCACACATTAGCGTCAGGAACATTAACACTAACATACACTAGGATATACATAGTTGATCTTATGGATGAAAAACTCCCATGCACATCTTACGCTAGGTGCATTACCAATTAGGAGCATAAAAAATAAACACTTCTCACTGCCCAATTGGGGTAGCTATAAGTCCAAAAGAGGGTAAATTATACTTACGTCCTTTAATGTGTCCAAAATTATACAAACCCCCTACTATCAACAAAATCATTAATAATAGTTTTTAAATAACGATAATATCCTTATTCAGGGGGGCGGGGCACCACCACTAAAGAATGTGGTAGGTTGCATGGGTGAAAAAAGGCATGCATCCATCACACTCCTTTAGCGATTAAGTAAATAAGTATATTTTTGTCATTTGAAAATAACTACTAACAATTTTGTTAATGTTAAAAATGAATATACAATTTTAAAAATATCAGAGTATAGATAATATTTAACTAAAAGTTGGGGGTGTAAGTACAATTTAGTTTAAAAATATGAAAAAACAAAATGCTGGGGCACCAGTGCAGTTAAGCTTCTTCATTCCACGGAATTGGTTGAGAAAGTCGAGAAATGAATCTCAAGTATCACCTTTATCAGGTCAACATTTCAAGCCCAACCCTGATGCTTGAATTAGATAATTATCAGCAGACAATTTCATCTGGCATTCTTTTAGGAGTGGGGATAGGAAGAGAAATGGAGAATAAGCCCTATGTTATCCCTATCCAAACTGTAATGTAACATAAAGATAGCAACTGATGATTGTGAAGGACTTCTGGAATTGTATGACTGGACCAAAAACATAGATGAGAAGTTAGCTAGTCAACTTGTACTTTTCCTCCCATAAATCTCTTCCACTGCCCTCTTCTGTGCAGCTCTTCTTTCCCACATCTTGGCATGCCTTACTGCAGAATCTGCTCGAACTCTATCCATTACAAGATCAAACCCAGCAATGGATTCCTCTAGCTTGTTGTAGACTCTGTAGGTCAGATTGTAGAAAATCCTAAATAACCTCTGCACATAGAAACAAACTGATCAACCAAACATATTCACGCTTAGAAATTTAGCTCCTGGTTGACACATTTAATCATTTACTATATCTAGGAGAACTAATTATGAAGTACATAAGAAAAGACATTTCCATTAAAATTAAAACCCGTATCAAGCGCCATTCCCCCAACATGACGAAAACTTTGATTCCCTGGGCAAGGGGCTGTTTGGTTTGTCAATTCATTCTGGTAGAATGAAAATTCTGGCAAAAATAATTCTCCTTGAACCTTGAAGACATAGGATTTCATTTAGTATTAGGTTTTCATGAATCTAAAATTTGCGCTGAATCTTAAAGAAACTGCATTCGGTCCAAGGATCTCTCCTCCAAGGAGATTCTTGGATCTGGCAAGAATTTGGCCAAATTTACTTAGCAGAATTTTCATTCTAGCAGAATTTGGTTCCCAAACCAAATTCGTGCTAAATCCACGTGAATCTGACCTCAGAGTCATGAACCAAACAGGCCCTTAACAAGTCAACCCACATTACCTGACAGGACGAATATTCATATATTGGAAGTTGTAATCCTTCATCATAGGACAAAAAAACTCATATCATTCAATTGAAATGATGTCCAGCAAAAAGTATTCGGCTAATTTTAAAAAGCACACAAACCCAGCCCCCGTTTATCTTAACTGCAAAAATAGTATCAGAGTAATATCATTTTGTGGAGGAACAAGAAAGCATGGACATCTACCTTGACATCCTTGTTCCAATGCCTGATGTATGGCGGACCTGTTGCATAGGAACCAAGAGGTTCCCGGTACCATTCCCCACCATATGTAATTTGGTCCATAGCTTGTTCCAGATTTAAAATCTCCCATGGCCTTAAATTTGGAATAACTTTTGCCAACTTTATCCTGCATAAAGGAGAATATAGATTCTTCATAAATGACTGAAAAAAGATTGAAATCTTTTGTCCCACTAGCACAATTTAAAAACTTTCCAGTTTCCAGTCACCAATATCCAATTGAAACCCAAAATATTTTTACTTGACTCGCTGAATGTGAGCAATCTATTCAAGATGGAGCACAACAGTCAGTAAGAACATTCGAATATTCGCATTTACAAGTTTCCCACACACTTCACTAAAACTCTTAAGATATTAGTAATGCAGTCATTTCTACTTCGCCCATTCTGGTCTTTCCGCCATAAACATATTGTCATTACAGGTACATTTGGTTCGCTTGTATGACAGATCTAAGTCGCCAAATATCATAACTGCATAAAATATTTTCCTCTGTTATCATGTAAATTTCATCCCGTCCACTGAACCAGGATGTATTAATTGCAAATAATCCCTATGTCACCCTCTCACTGAACTACACAAATGTGAAGCCATGTGAGAACACACTCAAGGTTTTCAATCTTGGTCCTGGTCTCGATCTCAGTCTGCCAAAAATAAGAGATCCAAGAGGAATCTCAAAGATACCAAGACAATGATCTCGATGATGAGGATGTATATGTAATATTTAAAACTTATAAACAATAACACTGCCATAAAGAATACCAAATCGTTCACTTTATAAAAAAATATGTTCAATAAAAACATATTCAATATAATTTGCACATGAATAATAAAACAAATAGTTCCCAAACATCAATAATATCACATTTATTAGGTTACATTACACTAATAGAAGGTAGAGTAACAAGCAAGTTCAAAGTCATTATCACCACAAGATAGGGAGAGATTTATCAAGATCTCACCCAGCACCAGAAATTTAACATATTGGCAGACCGATTTTGCCAAGATATCATCTAGGTATGCCAAGATCAAACCAAGATTTGAAAATTGTCTTAAACGCTACTCGGACCCTCACCGAGAAGAGAGATCTAGGGGAGATCCCGGAGAGATTGAAAACCATGAATGCACTTACACTGAATATCAACTTAAGTCAGCACATCACCTGAGGTCTTTTGGGATGAATTTGTTTGGCATATGGTCCCTTTCCAGAATAGGCGTGAGCTCAGAACCACTGGCCCACAGAAACAAAGCATGACTAGGGGTTTTCACACCTGGCCAAACACCATCATTTGCTTCAAGTACAGCCATATCTCGCCTCTTGCTTTCAATAGCTTCTTCCTGGAGCTGTTTATAAGTTTTCTTTTCACGCCCCTTAAGAGGTACCCATGGAGGTATGCCTTTCTGCAGTTTGTGAATGAATTCAGTTGCACCAGCAGCTAGTCTGACTGGAATTAATGTCAAACCAAGCCTAATCAGGAAATAATCAGACAATATGCCACTATTACGTTAAATGTACTTGCATCCAAAAGGAAAGTAAGAATCATTCAAACTGCAGAACAGAATTTTTACAAAGCTACAGATATAAGCTATCAACATACCTTCCCATGTTGCAATAGCTTTTTCTAAACCATAAACCATTCCAATAGGAGCCCATTCATCCATGTCCTCCCCCCAAATGAAAGTGTCTGTATCAATAATACCAGCTCCCCAGGCAGTTTTAAGTGTGATTAATTCCAATGGTCCCCTTGTCCGACCCAAACGGTCTTTATAGTACCACCCACCACTCCTCATAATAACTGCAGCAGACCAAAAATCAGCAGAGACTATTTAAAAATCATACTAAAAGTTGAATTCCATAAACTTTACATTAAAGATAAAGAATATGGTATTTTTAGCTAACCTAATATGTTTCCCGAATCAAATGCATATTGAAAACTAATCTATGACAAATCAATTTCACACATACCAAAAACTCAAATAGACAAGATCAATAAGAAAAATATGAAATCTCAAATGAAAAGAAAATCTCAATTAAATCAAATATGGTACCCCCTACCATTCCATAAATTGAACCAGAAAAAAATATAAAATATGGTGTTATCCACCACTCCTTTAATGGAATAATCAAAAGATAAATAAATCATCATGTGACCAAAAGAAAAAAATATGGTATCCTCTAGTACATGAGACTGTTTAACATGATCTCGGGAGATGAATCTAAAAATTGCAATAGCTTATAGTCAAGCTCACACTTTCAAAGTGTAAGAGTAGACTAATCAGGATCTAAACTTCACATAGGGCAGAACATCACTGCCTCCATTGTTAATCTTGGAAGATATACTCCTAAATTTACACAACAGAAAAGGTTTCCATGATATTGTGGAAGCAGGAAAGAACCTTCAGAATCAAATTGTCGGGAGGAATAAGGAAATGTGATAAACAATATCCTACGATCAACAAATTTGTAGCTCAGAAGCAGGCTGTTAAAAAAAATACATTGCATGTTGTTCTTCTACATTGTAAGATATAAATCTCGTGTAGGCCATTCACAAGCACGCAATACTTATATGTGATTTTCAGATACGAAACTAAAAGTTAAATGTCTGCAACAACAGCTGAGTTATAACATCGTCTTGTCATTCTCTTTAACCCCATCTAACAACTACCTTCAGATTTCACTGACCATATCAATTGCATTTCAATGCATCCCTCCATAAAATTATTCCTCAGCAAACAGAAAATTCAACCAATTACATAAATACCTATTTCAGACTCTCAATGCAGGCATAAAATTGCAAACAAAATAGGAAGAAAGAAAATGAGCATAATCATAAAATAACACCACTTACAGTCATAATACCGTTTCTCAAGCCGTTCATAGCCGATCGCCTGTGCGACGTCGATGGGCCGGCCTGGGGGGTATGGCCGCTGCCGAAACCCCCAAAGCCCAAATAAGAACTGCTGGGCAAAATCCCAAAACTTGTTATCCGACTCCCGTTTCGTTTTGATGGCCTTCCTCGGCATCGGCCGGCCGTCCGGACCAGGCACGTGGGGCAGGGCCCGCCACAGCTTCCGGTCCTCCTTCCGGTAGGGGTTCTCGTTCTCCTTGAGCTCCATCTCGTTCATCTTGTCCGCAATCACCTCCGCCCGCCGCAGGAACTTGACGACAGGGCTGGCCTCGAACGCCTCCCACCAGCGCCGGTTCTCATCCAGCTCCTCCGGGGTGGGGTTCTCCTTCTTCTCCACGAACGGGTCGTCGGCAAGGATGCGCTCGACCTCTGGCGCGTGGCGGTGATCCGGGTCTGCCTCACACTCCCAGAAGAACTGTTCCAGCATTTCCCGGTACATGCCGGGCCTACTGGGAGGGACAGGGTCGGGGGCTTTCTTGGGCCGGGGCGAGGGGGGGGCCCCGCCGGCGGAAATGGAGGCGAAGGCCGGTGCGGAGGAGGAAGGGGTAGGGCGGAGGTGGGGGAGGCGGAGGAGGTGGAGAGGGGTGACGGGAGCGGGAGGCTTGCTGAACCAGTGGTCCCCCATCCAGTTGAAGTTCAGAGAGAAGGCCATTTTGGAGGCAAAAGATGATGTGTGTGAACTTCTGCTGCTGGTTTGGGAGGACTTCTCGGATAGAGGGGTTTTAAGGAGAGGAAGACGGTACGGATGGAAGTGGAGCGGGTCGGATGAATCCGCGTCCGAAACGGACGAGCTCTTGGGCAGTTTTGCTGTTGTGTTCAGTTTGCGTCGTAGGTCCGACTTCGATTGCAAAATTGGGCTGTATAGCCTATTTGGCTACAATTTTTTATCGTATTTTTGTCCACAAGATTTAATATATTTAAATTTTTGTATTAATTTTTAAAATTGATGTATTTCAAATCATGGGGGCCAGGAATAATTTTTTTCTTTTATTTTGGCGTCAGAAATAGTTTTTTTCTTTTATTTTGGGGGTCAATACTTGCAAATGGGGACTCTACATAAGGGCCCCCCACAGAATTAGGAGCGGTTTATTTAAGTGGGCCCAATAAGCCTTTTGGAATTTTTTTCTTTATAGTTCATAAACCTTTTTGTTTCAATGGGAAAAGTTTGACGAATATAAAAGTGAAGTTATATCAATCATTGAAAAGTTAAAGGGTTGTTTGGGTGTCCTTTGGATTAGAAAAGTATTTTTGGTCTTTTTACTTGGTGTCTATCATCGGGTATGTATTGTCGATTATGATGATCGATAATACACACACTAATGCATCACCTTCACTAACATAGGCTATTGCATATACTATATCTTTTCATTATTGACAACTCTCTTTTATGGAGGATACCATAAAATTTTCTTCGATTGAGCCTTTACCACTCTCTTTTTTAAAAGTAATTATATAAAAAAAAAATTTGGGGACATTGGAAGTGGTATAAAGTAAAAGGTAACTTTCTTGCATAATCCTACTTACAAGAAAGACTCTTTCAATTTTACTACAAATAAAGGTAGAAAAGCGCCTTTTGCAGACAGAAAAAATATCCTCTTTTTATGCAAAAAGGTATATTTTTGCTATTTTTTATTTTAAAAAATTATGCACTTTCTAAAAGAGAGGTTCCATCCATGGTAGTGATACTTGACGTGACTTGTTTACATTGTGCAATCCAACAAGTGTCATAACTCTATTTTAGGTTTGGCCATCAACGACATGCATGATAGTAATCATAATATAATCAGTAAAATCTAAGCACAAGTCTCATCGACTAGGTCCTTTCACTCAAAACCCCAACCTCCTTTAAGGATTTTCTACTCACCTTCCAACTTTAACTTCTAGAGTCTTTGTTTATTTTTATGACAACAAGATCCCCAACCATGCCCAATGAGGATATTATTCATGTTTGTGCTCATAAAAACAAGGAAAATGATATTCATACTTCATTTTCTCTATACCATAGGCCTTACACTACCTTTGATTAGATAAAGAAGGCGGTCTTACCTGACAACATGAGAATCACTTTTTTATGTCCAATCACAAGTGGTGTAAGGCTTATAGTGTAGGAAAAGTGGAGTAGCAATATTACTATCCTAAAAACAAGGGAAGAAATACAAGCCTTCCATATTACCCATAATCCTCATATTTGTCATACTAACCAAACCAAATGAACCTATCGGGCAAACTAGGTCAGATGAACTAAAGCATGCAAATTAAGCAAAATGTATCAACTAAACAAACTAGGTTAGACAAACTATGTGGATATGCCCATTAGAGTTTCCTCCCAAGTGAAGAAACCTCCATGAGGTGGTTCTAGAGACAAGCTCCTCGACATATCAAAGGGTCCATCTACAAACTTTGACATTCTGTTTGACATGTCTAATGACTAGACTACAAATTCCTCCCAAAACTTTAAATATTCATAACTTTAAATGTGAGTTCTTGTTAAAAAATAAAATCATTTATGGGTATGTTCTCTAATACTTTCCCAAGTAGAGACCACATACACTTCATACTTTTGGAGGTTATAATTTGTAGTCCCCACATTTGTATCATGCTTTCATGAGCTTGTTACACTCGTCCATGAGTGATATACACAAAATGCTATTTGGGGCCTCAAATTCATAAGTTGTCTTTTACTATTACAGGTGTTACAATAGAAGTTATTGGTAGTGTGTTAATCAATGCATATTGGTGATGATGATATGTGGATGGTTGAATTCCTCGTATGATAGTATATTGTGAATTTTCATGGTCCGCCCCTTATTACTCCTAGTAATTGAGTACGATTAATTGCATTGTAAGTGTAACATGAATGTGAATCTACTACAATATGGAGAAATAACATGTCATGGTGAGGTACAAGAGGATTATTAATTATCAAAATTATTGTATGATGCACCAAAATGCATGAACATTCAAAGCAAGGGTCATAGTTATTAGTTCATGTTGTTTGCCAATTCCCCTCTCACAGAGGTAGCCTACACATGTGGGAAAGTGTTAACTAGTATGCATTATGTTACTGACAAGTTAACGTGAAAGCATGTGATTTTGTAATTTAGATTACTTACATGTTGAATTATGAGTTAAATTTTAAATTTTTTTTCGTAAATAATCTCTGTGATTTTGATTTGATACATATATACATGCCTTAGTTTGCATGCTAAACTTAATTATGTAGTTAATAAAGAATTCTCTTATGCCAAAACCATGGTCTAAACTAATGGATTTTAATTTTTGCGATGTATTGCTATTAATTGTTATTATTTCATTTAATAAGTTAGGATTACTAGAATCCTAAGGGGTTAAGGTGTAATGTAAGAATAGTTTATAAGAACATATGTGGCATATGTATTATAAATTATCTAATTTCAATTATCTAAACTTTATGTACGTTTTAGTCTTATAAGTATGACTAGATGTAGTTGTGATCGAGTTAAATTTAGAATTAATTAACTTGAAAAATAGGAGCAAACATGTTCTTAAATATCAAGGTTGAAGACTAAGGTGAGTGTCAAATGTAAAAAGTTTATTTTTACACACTCACATACACAAATCACTTAGTTTTATTTAGGGATAATCAATTTATGTGATTTTGAAAGTTTAAGATAAAATTAAGGTAAATTATGAAGAATCATTGTGCATCCATCGATCCCTACAAATTGCACTTATCAATTGATCAATCAACCCTTGAACCACGATAGATCAACACCTACGCATCCATCGATCCCTACAAATTGAACTTATCAATTGATCAATCAACCCTTGAACCACGATAGATCAACACCTACGATAGATCAATCGCTAGAAGCGTTTTACCTTAGTTAGAACAATGACTGATTGATCATTGTTTGAACTGATCGATTGATGTTTGTGTAACTTAGTCTATGACCTAAATTGACATAATGGTCTATATAAGGACTAGGTAAATATGAAATTGAAGAGAGGAAAACCTAAAATTTGATAGAGAAAAGAGGAGAAATCTTTTTGTCATTGTTTTCCCTCAAGATCGTCATTGTGCTTAAGAGTTTAGTTTTAATGGTAATTGTTTGAGTGACACACAATTAAAAAAAGAGTTTTTTACACATAAAAACCTACAAAAAGTGTCAGCCAAGTTTAACGGGAGATTGAAGACTCAAGGCCAAAGTCATAATCAAGAGGAGCATGATTGTAGAGGATAGAGGAAGATGAAGACAAAACAAGGAGGGAAAAGGCTTCAAGACATGAGGAGACAAGACTTGATGCTAATAACAAAAGAAGAGGAAAATTTAAACAAAGAGGAGTTTGTGTTAGAGTCTTCATGAGAGGTTGGTGGTTTAGTTGTGTCATGTAAGATCTTTCTTGTTAGTGCATTAATTTTAGGCAAAGAGTGGTTATCGTGGTTTTTTACCGTAGTTGGGGTTTTTCACATAAAATCTTGTGTGTTCTTGCATGATTTGTGGTTTGATTAATGATAAAATAATCATGAATGTGCATAGAGAAAAGGTCTTTGTATTTATAAATAAATTCCTATGCATAGAGGCTAAAACTCTTAATTTCTTAATTATCGAAGTACTAGGGTTAGAAGCAATTTAGTGATCCGCTAAGTCAACTAGATGGATATTAAACTCTCAATTGGTAGCTAAGGATTTTAATAGAAAATTTACAACTAAATCATATTATCTACTGAGTTTTGCTTGCTAGTGTGTGTCTACCTTATTTAATCTTACTTGATTTCGATTCCTAGAGATGTACTTGCTTGTGTTAGGTTTGCTCTATAATCTTTGTTTGATTTACTTGTCTTTCTTTCTAGAATTACTTGTGAAGCTTGCTGATTTTGTACCCTAAGTTGTGTTTTTTCTTGCTCTTAGTAAATTATCTTGGTTTTTTTTTATTAAAGTTAGTTGTTTGGTTGTTTTGCTTTGTTTTAATCTTATTGGCTTCTTCAAACAATGCAATGGCTGAGCATGGGGACTTAGGAAATCCCATGAACCGACCACCCTTGATTGATGGTCAAAATCTTTCATATTGGAGGAATAGGATAAGAGTCTTTATTCAAGCTCTTGATGACAATGTTTGGAAAGTTGTGATTAAAGGTTAGCTCCACTAATGACCAAAGACAAAGATAGAAATTCAATTCTAGAAGATGAGAGTGAATGGGACTGACCAAAATAGTAAACCCCTTTGTGCATTTTTCAATATCATAGAAAAATCTTAGCATAGGTTAATCTCTAATTATACACCCACTAAAGTAGCTTGGGAAAAACTTGTTAAATACAATGAAGGAACCGAAGTTGTGAAGGTGTTTAGGTTGCTAATGCTCACACTAGAGTTTGAAAATATTATAATGAGTGAAGAATAAACAATTTCAGAAAAGCTCTCATTAGAGTAAGTGGCTTGAAACATTTCCCCCTTTTTATGTTTCTCATATCCCTTAGATTTCCTAGACTTCTCATTAGATAAACTATCAGAATTAATGTTAATACAATCAACAAGAAAGTGATCTCACTTACCACATTCAAAACATTTCATGTTCTTCTTATCTTATTTGTTATGCCTCTCATCTCTTCTTTCCCCTTGTCTCTTCCCTGAAGTTTGACCCATATTCTCAAACCTAAAGTTTTGAGTATTTAAGAATTTCTTGAAGTTTTTAGTCTACAAGAGCATTTGATCTTCTTCACTCCCACATTCTTCAGATTCTTCTAGCTTGTTCAGTGCTTTAGATTTCTTGGAAAACTTCTTAGTTGCTCTTAGGGTAGTTTGTTTTCCTTTTTATTTCTTAAACAACTCTTTCTTGTTTTCTTAGGAATCTTCTTTCATTCCAAAGGTTCTTAAGTTTTTTATGAGTTCCTCAATTTTTGAGGTGTTAATTTTCTTAGACTCATCAATTACAACTACCTTAATTTTGATTTTAGAAGATAAGGACCTTGGAATCTACCTAACTATAAGGTAATCTGGTATTGGCTATCCTAGTTGATCACATGTGTTAACAATGTCCAAAATCTTAGCATAATATATGCAGTTTATTTAAATATTTTGTGTGTGAAATTTGTTGAGCTTCACATGGCCATCTTTAATGTACTAATTAATTGAGCTATCTTGCACAAAGACCGGATCCACATACTTCATCCATTGCATATTATTGTACAATAGTAGGTGAATCTTTTTTTTCATTTACCTTTTAAGGTTCTCTACCTTGAATGTTGGACTTGATATTGATTGGAATGATCCATCATTGTTGAAAAATGGTTATGTTTTTAGTTTTAGGGCTTGGCAGAGTCTGATCATAAACTTATTTAATGTGATTGATCTTTTCTATTTTGTAGTAAAGAAACAGGCGCAATGTTCAATGCAATGTGCTTGAATGAGCAAGGAACACATGTATTTTTGCAAGCATCAAAGATGAAGGTATCTAAGACGAGCGAAACTAATCCGCTCCTAAAAAATTTCAAGAAAATGAAAATACATGGATGCTTCTATGCTTTTGGCTGAAGTATGGCCCTTCCTTGTTTTCTAATTAAATTTTTGTGTTAGCAAACACGTTTCTCCCTTTCCACCTTCTTACCAGATTGGTGTAAAATCAATTCAAAGGGAAAAGGAAGAGATTATTCAAATGAAGGAAATGAAAATGGATTGGGTTCCATACATTCCATTGGAGGTTGGCATCTCAGTTCATTCTATTGCCTCTACCTTTTTTTCTACCGAAATTATTTTTGGCAATTTGAACATTTAAGTGACATCTATGTTTGCTACATGTAGGCTCAGTTAAGAAGATAGATTTAAGTCTCAGATTTTTACACTAAGCTGAGCACAAAGAAGGTATTAAATCTTTTTTTATAGGTTTATTGCTTTAAAGTTGTTGTGTTGTTTTACAACTATTTTAATTTCATTGATTAGAAAATTTGCTCATTAATTTAAAGTCTCCATAATATGCTTATATACTTGGAAAATTTGTTGGTTTCCATGCTTATATACTTGGAAAATATGTTGGTTACCATGCTTATATACTTCAAAAATCTCTTGCTTGCCATGCTCAAATCTTAGCCATTTTAAATAGTTCTTTTTGGGTGAGGGTGTTGGGGAGGGGATTAAATATATTATGTTAGATGTTGATAGATGTCTCTTGCATGTGCATTTCTTCTGGAAGGAACTTGTTAGGAAATCAATTGGAGAGATACAAGTCAAAGATGTTGCTTATTCTAATGATGCAATTGGATTAGACCCTTTTAGCACCCTCGCAATGTCCATTGACTAGTCCAAAGAACTAATACAAGTATTTAAAATTGTAAAAAGGATGTTAGCATTTTTGTTTTACTACATTAAAGGGTAACTATTTCTATTGAACTATACAATTGACTTATTTTCTTGTTGTTGTGATGTGGGTGATGATGGGCTCAATTTATAGTTGATGGTTATGGTAATCAGTTAAGTTTTTAAGGTGTTACTATTATCCTCTCTTCCATTCACCTAAGGGCATTTCTTCCTGATTTTAATGTGTAATTAAAAAGATTTATCCATTCTAAAGCTGGAAAAGAAGTTTTGACTTATTTTTACTCATTTGTCTCTTTCGTATGATAGGGAAGAAATGTAGTAAAGCTCCCAAGATTCAAAGGTTGGTGACCCCTCTTTGATTCTTAGAGGAAGTAGGTGAGGAGTGCAGACAAGAAGAAGAGAATTGCAAAGGCCAAGGTGGAGGTTGCTGAGTACCAAAAGTTGCTGGCAACTAGGTTGAAGGAGCAACATGACCATAGTAGTGAAAGCCTTGCAAAGAATATGTTCAAGCTCTCCACAGCTTCAAACACATCAATTCTAGCTTAATTTTTTATTTTACTTGAAAATTTTGAAATGGAACAAGTAGCATGTAAATCTCTAGAGACAAATTATAATATAATGTTTGGAGGTGTTGAATGCTTTTATTCTCCTTTAAGCATATTTTGTGGATTGGATCTTATTTTCTATACAATTATAACTTTTTTGTTATATATTTTTTATTATCGTCATTTTATAAACGTCGCAATTAATATTATTAGAGACATTTTATAAGCGTCACAATTAATATTATTAGCATCATTTTACTAAAAATGTCGCTAATGCCTTTGCCATTAGTGACGTTTTACATAAATCATCTCCAATTTACATTATTAGCAATGGTAATATAAAAGTGTCGCTAATAAGCTATTTTTCATTTTTTTGTAATATTTTTTATTTTTAATGTTTTCTAAAACATGGAAAAAATCTTCATTAGGAACGTTTTAAAAAAAACATTGCTAATAATATTTATTAGTGATGCAAAAACAAAAGTCGCTAAAACTTTTTTTTGCGATTCTTTTTCTTTTGTGTCGTTATTTACTAGTTGTGACTACAATATTAGTGACATTTTTTGCATATTAGCAATGCTTTTAGGACTATTAGCAATGCTTAGAAGCATCGCTAATTGTCTGCTTTGTTGTAGTGGACGTCTAAACGTTGCAAATATGTATTAGCAACTCTTTTGGGACTATTAGCAATGGTTAAAAGCATCGCTAATTGTTTGTTTTGTTGTAGTAGACGTCTAAACGTCTCAAATGTGTATTAGTGGCACTTTTGGGACTATTAGCAATGCTTAAAAGCACCGTTAATTGTTTGTTTTATTGTCGTGGATGTCTCTATTGTGACATCTGTCAATTAATAATATATGCCATAATATGCATATTTAATTGTCTGCTCTGCACGTGCTATATTATACGTAAAATCGAATGTGACAGCCGACCTTCTGGACAGAATACAAACATATAATACGTGGAGTTGACGCATAACTAATATTACATATAACTGTAAAACAGGACCAAGTCCAACTACACTGCATGTAGAGCAGTTATATTACAAAATATAGGCCTATCAAGCCCTTTATAATAGTCATAATATTACAAAATATTGATAAAAATTGAAACTATGTAGACATTTCCTCCATAGACACCTCCGAATTGGTTTTACTACCTGCAGAGTCTGAGGTTGGGTGAGTATTTTTATCCTCAGTAGGTGGAATTAATATCTAATTTAATGCCAAGTAAAAGACCATAATAATTTTTGCAGAACAAATGTATAAATAATTTTGGAAAAACACCAGTTCGTCTTATGACAATAAATACAGAGCCGTGATATCGAACGGTGTTCCTCCGATGTTCATGGGGCAACAGGAAGCTCAGAAGGCAAGAGTTTTTTCCATGACACTCCATACCTATATGCGTGCTAGATACCAATCATTTCCTCGGTAGGTATCCAGAAAATGTTATAATTCTAGGTTTAACCCTAGAATTATCCAGACAGCACAAATACCCTGACATAAATCAGGGTATATAAAACATAACAAGTGTATAACATTTTTCAGAAAACTCAAGCACATGAGCATAACGGAATAAAAACGATGTATAAAAGTCAAGCACACAAGCAGAGCATAAGCTAGAGTTTAAGGCCCCCTACCTTAGAATTGGGGTGTAAAGTTCGTACCTATAAAGAGCTTATATGGAAAATCTAGCCCTGTCACATCGTCCGGCACCTTCGATTTAATTAGAAACGCCTTTTGAATGGGTCGAATCAGACTTAAAACGGCTCAGAATAGAGGGTTAGAAGTTATGACTGTGGTAGAAGTGAATAGTAAAAATGAATTGGGAAGGACTTATATAGATGGGGTGGACTGCGTGACGCGCAACATGTGTCCACCACGAGTCGCGCGGTGGCACCGTGCGCAGCGTGGTTCCGCCGCATAGTAACATGGGCCCGCCACGCGGATGAATCACGCGACGCCATGTCACGCATCGTGCACATCAGCGTTGGCTGATGCAATTATTGCGTTAGCCGACAATAAAATAATAATTTTTTTTCAAAACTTTAAAACATTCTAACTTTTTGCCTATATATCGGAATTACACGTTCTTGGTATCGATGGATTCGTATCGATGAGCCCTTCGAAACAAGATGTAACGACCCGACCTGAGCCGGGCCCACAAAATCACTAATAGGAAATTTTTTCTTTCCTTGAGCCAGGAATCATTGTTTGAGTGCAAGAGGTACAACGTTCATCTATGCACTACGGAGCTTTAAGGCTTCCTCGTACGTAGACTTAGGTTGTAACGAACACGTACACACAACAAAGCTTCATAGTTCATCGCGTGTAAAACAGAATAAAACATATTATTATAATGATTTGGATCAGGCCAACGTTGCCTTGCCGTTGGTTGCCTACGTACGTATTGGATATTATCCCAATACGATCGGATCCGAACGTAGTTCTGCCTAATGGCTACTACATACAACAAACATCACAAAATCATACGTATAAAATACATATATCTGAATATTTAATCAGAGTATACAAACACTCATCATATATCGGAGTCAAGCGGAAGTTAATAAATTAACGGAATCGTACATCTTGCTCTACCACATATCTCGCTCCATTACTGAATCGAAACTGAGCACATCACCCGGCTCGCTCTATCACTGAGCCAAGACCGGACACACACATCACGTGTCTCGCTCTACCATAGAGCGAGACAACACACATCATGGCATATAGGCACATAGCATAGTATATAGGCACATAGCATGTCATATAGGCACATAGCATAGTATATAGGCACATAGCATAGTATATAGGCACATAACATAGTATATAGGCACATAGCATGGCATATAGGCACATAGCATAGCATATAGATACATAGCATAGCATATAGGCACATAGTTGGCATATAGGCACATAGCATAGTACATAGGCACATAGCATCGTATATAGGCATATATCATGACATATAGGCACATAGCATAGCATATAGGCATATAGCATAGTATATAGGTCATAGCATAACACACACGCCATTCTATAATAAAAACGGGAGATCAGAAAAACTTACTGCTCTCATGTCTCGTATAGTAGCGGTATGCGGAGTTGCTCACATGAGCATCCTCCCCTTCAGATCTGAAGATATTAGACGAAGCTTCCTCTAGCCTCCATACGTTCCTCGTCTTGTACCGAAAGGCTACGTATAAATGTTCTCCTTGCCGGAGATTCTTCTCATTTTCTATGCCCGTGAGCGGCAGACAGAACCTCCCCTAGTCTGGATTACTTCTCTTGATGTAGCTTGGCAACTCTGGACAGAATCCCGTCTTGCTTCGGGCCCATTTTTCTTGTTCTTTGCTCGAGGATCACGGGTGGAGCCTCTCCTTGTCTCGGGGCATTTCTTCCTTATACGGTTACCGAATCAAAGAATGGACCTCTCCATCACGTAGAACATACTCGATTTAGTCAAGAACGTCTCTTGGACCGACTAAATCGGAGTTGGGATGGCCAGAAACAGAGAAAACAAAGTTGGTCGGTACGGGTAGAACCTTTCCTTGTCTTGGGGTGTTTCCTCTTCATATGATTGCCAACTTAGAAAACGGAACCCTCCACCACGTAGAACATACTCGATTTAGTCAAAAACGCATCTTGAATCGACTAAATCGGAGTTAGGATGGCCAAAAACAGAGAAAACGAAGTTGGTCGGTGCATAAAAATAACGGGCAGGACCTCCTCTTGTCTTGGGACGTTTCCTCATCATATGGTCTCCAACTCGAAGAACGGACAGCTCCATTGCGTAGAGCATACTCAATTTAGTAGGAAACTGGTCTTGAACGGCCTTAATCGGCCTCAGAACGGTCAGAAACGGGAGTAGAGGAGTTCTCCCCGAAAAATGAGCTCAAATGGGGTTTATATAAGCCCCGGCACGCCAAAAACCGCGGCGTGCCACAAATTCAAACCACGGTGCCGCGAAATTGCGGTGCCGCGCCGCACGAAAATGCTTCGCCCGCCGTTTTCCAGTGTCGCATGCCCGTGGCGCGTCGCTTGCGCGTCGCGGCAGTGCGTTACGCGCGCCGCGATCGCGCGTGTTGGGCGCGCATTGCGCATTTCTTTTTATTTTCCTTTTTTTTTTACAAGAAATCCTTCAAACGCGCGTAACTTCTTACCTTGGATTCGGATTCGCGCGTTCTTGGTACCGTTGGACTCGTATCGACGAGCTTTTTGATACCAACCCACTTAAAGCAATAAATCATGCTCTTTCTAAGTGGGCCCCACCTATATTGCACATTTCTCAAATATCGTAACTTTCGGTCCTAACCTCTATTTCGCCCATTCTTTAATTCATTACACTCGTTTCTTCGAGCTCTACTCAAATATGAAGGTTTAAACTATTGAAAACCTTTAAAATTTATCCCAAAATTATCCAATTAGGCCTAACCCTTCAGGTTAGACGTAATCGAAAAACGAGTCGTTACACAAGACCACTCAAGGATAGGTTTTACCGCAGTTTCATCATGGGCCTGCTTATGATGAGCGCTCCCACGATCGCTACATACGACCACCACCTTCGATTCAAGTGTTTCAAAAACCTTTATGTTCGGTTTTTAGAGTTCTACAACATTCATTTAGGTCCAACATTCAAAATAATATTCTATTAATATATTAAAATTCCAATAGTAGAAACGTACCTAATATCTGGGTTGTCACATCTACTGTCTCACAATTTTTCTCATATTTTTGTGAATGATATTTTTTTAATTTCTAAATACTTGTTGTTTATGGCTCATTATGTCATTTTTAAATTCCAATTAATTTGTACTAAATTCTAGTAGTTTTAGTTTTGTGATAATTATTATTCAAGATGTTGTTATGACTCTAATATGATAGTACGATTTGTAGGAAGGGTACACATTTGCCATAAGATTAGGGTAAGATGATTTAATTTAATTTGGGGTTAGCCAAGATTAATAAGGTGATGATGGTCTATTTGTGAGTATGTGTAATATAATTAATAAGAATATCCATTTTGACATGGTTTCATGTACGTTGAGAATGGCCTTAGCAATAAAAGTCCCAAGTCTCCTCCTCCAAGTTGTTAGTAATTGGTTGCAAGATAAATGGAAACACTAAGCAATATAAGGCAATCTGAATTGAGCACTACGCATGATCAGTTTTCAACATGAGTGTTATCTAGAGCAATTTGGTAAGATTGTATTTTTATTCTATTTAAGTACAAGTTAAGTTATCTTGTATACATATTATTGTTATGAATAGTTTATGAAGTTTACATAATCAATTTAATTATGTATGTTCAAATCATATTATTGCCACATCGATGGATTGTGGTTGGTGTGCATAGTTTTTGGAAATTGACATGATAAATTTAATAAACATTAGTCATGCCAGGGCATCATGGAACTTAGCTTCATAGAAATTTCTTTACAATTTTATGTAATGTTTCACTTAGCTTTCACAAGCTCACACGTATCATGGATAAAGTTCTCCTTGTGCTTCTTTGCATTGGGGAAAAGGAAGCAATGTAAAGAAGATTGCAACATGCCAAGTATCTGAGTTATTAGCCCCTTAGTTCCTCTCTCACCCCCAGAAGGAGCTTGCCTTAGCTATGCATATGCCATTAGAGGCTACCCAACCCCCATGTCTAGGAAAGGGACTAAGGGGCTAACAATAACCAAGGTTGACCTGGTCTAATATTATAGTATCCTTGGTAAATTGTGTCAACAAAAAATGCATCAATTATATGGCACCATACTATGCTATATAATTGTAACAACATGATAAATTGAACTGATGTTAATCTACTATGATTAGTTATTAGGACATATGTGACATATATGTTGTATTGGCCTTATTTGTTGAACAAAATTATGTCTATTCAATGTGTGCATTTGAATCTTATGACATCTGAGTTGATTAGTGATGAATCAAGTCATATTTCATATATAAAGACTTGAAACATTCAACCATACGTGCTTTGAGATTCCAAGGAGAAAACTTAAGAAAGTGATTTTATTTCTTACTAAACAATAGATATAGAATCACACACATGTAGAAATGATAGAAATTATTATGAGAGTGTGATGGAAAGAATGTGAGAAAATTGAACACAATTTGCAAAAAGTTGTTAAGTGATCAATCAATATTGATCTAGTGATCAATCAAGTTTGAATCTTGTTTGAGACTTTTTCCAGAACATCAAACAATTGATTGGTATGTGTATAGATCGATTGGAATGAGTTTCATAAGATTGCCCTATGGAACAATCAATCAATTGGTGCATGATTTGCCAATTTTGACCTTCTAGAGAGAGTTTGTTTCCTATTTAAACACTATAACCTAAAATGACATAAGGCCCTATAAAAAACCTAAAGGATAACAAAATTGGTACGAGAGGATAATATTCCTTAAGAGAATTGAAGGTATATGGTATTTTTATGTGCGAGGAAAAATTGATAGATTTCTTTACATAGTTCATTCATGCAAATTTGAGATTTGGAGAGATATTTCAAAAGAAAGGTGAGAGATTTTAATTTATAATTGTTTAATGAATTGAGTTGTGTGAATTATGATTCTAGTGACTACACATAGGACAAAGGCACCATCACACAAGAGTTTATAATGGAGCAAAATCAAGAGGGATTTTGATTGAAGTTTTGACAAAAGATCATGCTAGAGGAGAAGAAGACTAAAGACAAAGTTTGAAACTACCAAAATTGACTTTTGTAGCTAAGGGATATTTAGAGATGGACTTCTATATTTTGGTGAAAATTGAGTCTTCACAAGTTCTAAATATTTTTAGTACATTAATTAATTGGCCAATATGTGCTTTTTCTTGAGGGTTTCCACCTTAAAATTACATGTGCTCCTTACTTTGTATAATTCATTAATTTGTAATAGTTTTTACTTTCTACGCATAATTAGAATAGGCCACATATTGCAATCCTCATGTAATTTTGGGCTAGAGGCACTCTGATGATCCTTAAGGGCAAGGATATTAAACTCACAATTGGTAGCTAGGGAGTCATTGGTTGATTTTTCCATTATTTCCTTGACTTTGGCTTCTTAGTTAATTTTCTCTCAAGTTTATCTTATTAATTTCTAGTTGAGTTAAAATGGTTAATATGAATAGTGATTACGGTGATCTAGAAAATCCCATGAATCGACCACCCTTGTTCAATGGTCAAAACTTTTATTATTAGAAATACAGGATGAAAGCCTTCATCGAAGGCTTAGACGGTAATGCTTGGAAAACCATGATGAATGGCTGTCGTTCAATGATCACGGACAAAGATGGTTGAGAAATTCTAAAAGTTGAATAGAATTTGGATGACTTGGAATGAAAAATAAGCAATTATAAATTCAAAGCTCTTAGGGCTCTATTCAATGCTGTAGGAAAGAGTCACCATAGATTGATCTCTAAACTTTGAAGGTCTCTAGATTATAGATTCTTACACTAGAGTTTAAGAACATAATGATGATTAAAGAAGAAACCATCTCAAAATATTATATCAAGATCACTGATATTGTGAACCCATAGTTGATCATCTTATAGTTAAAAAAGATTAATAGCAAATTCAAAACCATGGTGATTTTCATAAATAAATGTAAGAAGATAGATATTGAGGAGCTTCTAAGGAACCTAAAAACCTTTGAAATGCAAGAAGAGATTTATGAACAAGAAAGTGAAATATTTCATAAATCCAATGGAAAATAGATTGCCTAAAAATCCTCTAAGAAAACATAAAAAAAATAAACAATGCATTAAATATCATAAAAGAAGAGGACCCTCAATACATTAATGATGAAGAAGAAAAATTCCCAAACAAATGAACTTAGTGAAAAACAATAGACGACAACCATATTGTAAGCAAACAAAACAAGAGAAGAAATAATAAGGAAAACATGGTTGATAGGCATAGTGATAGATGCTTCATATGTGTCAAACATGGAAACTTTGCTGCTGAGTGCCTAAACAAAGAAGATAACCCACCTTCATAAGAGAAGCCTAGAAGAATAAGGGTCAAGAAATGAAAAAGGGAAAAGTTTACTAAACCACATTTTTTGACAATAGCTCCAGTGAACTTGAGGAGGACACTTACAATTACATTGCAATTCATGTTAGTGTAGATGGATATAACTTTGTAGGTGGTGGATCTCAAGGATCAAATTTAGTAGAATTAAATTTTAAACCATCAGAGGCATATGAATATCAAGATAAGCTGGAGAAACTCTTCAAATACGCCATAGAATGGAATAGGCAAGCTAGCAAACATGAGAAGGTTGTCATGAAGAAAGACTTGAAAATCATCTCTTTTTCAAAGGCTAATTTGGAAATGACTGAGGTGAAGAAGGAGTTGGAGAAGGAGGTGATGAACCTAAAGGCTGAGTTGTAGAAGGAGAGTCTAGGGTAGTTTTCTTGAAGGTGAGCTTGAGTCATCTAAGAAGAAACTAGAAGGGTTTATGAATGGTAGGAAAACCTTAGACACAAGTATTGACATTGGACAAAGAGATAGGAATAGTTTAGAGTATGAGTTACCTATGAGCACCACCAAAGTCAATTCGACTACTCTTATCAAGGCCCAAGGATAAGTAAAAAAGTCAAAGGATGCCCCTACACATGTCAAGCCTAAGGTGAGGAAATCAATCAAAATCATGCTTTGTGTCTTAAGGATATGTGACTTCTTCCATAAAGACACTGATAATAGGAAGGATTGTCCTAGCATGCCTTCACCTAAGGTTGCCTTAGGAAGTTGAGAAAAATCCCCCCAAGTATCCAAAGTCCAAGGATCGATGTTGCACCAAGTGAACGAGTGAACACTAGGAAAGTATGGATGAGAAAGGTGAACATGGAAAATTATTGAATTTAGATTGGGAAGATAGCTAAGAGCCCTCTAGATTGCTTTTGGATTGGTTGGATAAACAAGTATAAGGGTATCTCTTTGTAAAATAGAGAGATTTTCATTAATTCCATGTTTTAATTCTTTCAACAATATAATATTTTTTGTTTCAAATAAAAAATAAAAAATAGAAAAACATAAAAACACAAAACATTTAGTTAGTTTGTTTTTATAGACATTGTTTGTTATGTTTAAAATTTTTTATGTTTAGCTCAATCTCTATAATGCTTAAAAAATTCATGAATAAGTCAGAAAAACACCACGATGAATGCTCTTGTTTAAAACTAAGAGAAGAATACAACATGATGAGTGAAGATTTTGCTACTTTTCTTCATCTTGATGTTATAAATCTTTGTATTTCTAAAAAATTGCATAGATAACGAAACTCAAGTCAATTTCAACAAAAGAAGTCAAATGACTAGAGGAGCTTGCTGAAACTTTGGCAAAAAATTGATGTAAATTTTCTTCTTTTACAAATGTTTTGAAGTTTCAAGTTGAAAAGAAAAAAATCCTCGTAAAGATGATGAAGAAGGCTATCTATTTGGGTTATTCTATTTAGAGTGAAGGCTACCATCAACTTGACATCTAAAAGAAAATGTCATAAGAAAATTGATACAAATTAAAAAGATTTAGAAAAACTAAGCCCTAAAAAAGAGAAAAAACCAAAATTGAAAATGGCAACGTCATGAAGAATGAAATCTTACTCAGTTATCAAGAATACTTGATTGTAATAGAGTTTAGTGCATGAATCGAATAAAAGAGAACCTTTTCTATGCTCAAATCTAGATAATCTTGTCTGGTTTTGATTAGATTGAACATGAGAGTATTTATTTTGGAAGAGACAAAATTTAATTAATAAAATTTGAAAATTATAGCTTAAGATATCGAAGTGAAGAAATCAAGCTTAAAATTCATAAACCAAGGTGCTAACTAATCAAAATAAGGGAATAATGACATAAACTATTGGTTGTATAATGCTTGAGTTATGATTTTGACAAGAATAGACTCTGAACTCAGTATTTGGTTTTGATTTAATTTCAATTTAATTTCTAAGAGTAAATAATTGGGTTATTTCACTTACTGTTGACTAATTTATGAGCATTGAGTTTATTGATTTTTTTGAATTTTTCAAAAAATAATGACATATTTTTTCTTAAGGCCAATCGATCAGTCCTTACAAGTGATCGATTGTTGGCCCCTCAATTTCGCAACTAAACAATTGCATTTGCATTTTATAATGCCCCATACACCTTATTTTCACTCCACTTGTGCCCAATCTCTTAGAGACTCCGTTTTTTAATTAAATTCACAGGATTTCCCTTTTCCTCCAAATCCCCCCAAGTCCCTAAAACCCTACTCTTTATTTTTAATCAATTTTTACTAGTTTTCAATGCAATTTTTTTGTATAAACTAGTTTATTAGCACTAGATCTACACCATAGTATGATTTCAGGTGATTTTATTAATTAATTTTCAAGTTCTTGCTATTTGAAATCTTGAATTTTTCGAACTCTGATGAGCTGAGATTTATTTTCAATTAAACTAAATTTCAAACATCATTCTAAAATTTGTAACAATTTTGTAACATTTCTTGCCTAAGGGTATTTTTGTAATTTTATAATTTTAGGCAGTGAAATTTTTTTGAAATTGTTGGATGGTTCTATTGCTTATTTAGAGTTCCTATATTAGTATTTATCCATAGTTTTATTGTTTATTGCTATAGACAGCTAAAGGTTGTGCTTGTGTAACACAGGGAAGTTCACACCGAGTTAGTCCTCTACACTTGTAACATCTAGGCTTAGACCTATCAAATTTTATAAATCAATAGTTTATGAGAACACTCTAGATTGTATGGAATGGCTACTCCACAAATACGAGTGGACACAATATTTCTTGATGGCTGCAAATCTACCAGCATGAGTTCACCATGGTCTCTTCAAACAATTTTATTCCATCATAGATATTCCTAATGGAGATATCATAATGAGTCAGGTTAATGGTTGCATCGTCACCATTACTACTTACATAGTTGCACTAGCTATGGATTGTAGAGGAGCCCCATTAGATACCCATTGTACACTAGTTATCAATTGCCAAAGGATGCAATCATTTTAGGAGCATATGCACTTTTGAGATTTTAAGGTAGAAGACTTAAGGAAGTAATTGAAGTTTTTTATAAAAAAAATAGGTATAAAATCCCACACAGAAGTAGAAATGATAGAAATTATTATATGAGAGTGTGATGGAAATAATGTAAGAAAATTATACAAATTCACAAAAAAATTATAAACAATCAATCGACATTGAGCTACTGATCTATCAGGTTTGAATCTTGTTTGAGATTTTTTGTAAAACATCAAACAATCAATTGGCCAATGCACATATTGATCAGAATGAGTTTCGTAAGATTGCCCAATAGAACGATTGATCGGTCATGTATGATTTGCCAAAATTTAGTCCTTTCGGGATAAGTTTGTTTGCTATTGAAACATAAATAACTAAATTGACATAAAGCCTTATAAAAAACCTAAGTTATAATGGATTTGGTACGAGAGGATAGTATTCATTGAGAGAATTGAAGGTGTAGAGTTTTTTTATTTGAGAGGGGAAATTGAGTGATTGCTCTGCATAATGTATTAATGCACATTTAATGTAATGCCCCAGATTTTCCCTACGATTTCTTATAATTTTTTGCTATTTTCTGATAGACAAATAATGACGTTTTGGCATATTTGGTTTCAGTATCTATACTCGTAGTCAAGTGTGGGGTTCATCATAGGCCACAGGCCTGGACGTGTGTTCCGGTGCGAAAAATCGTTAAAGATTGGAAGTGCAGAAGAGGATATGGAAAAAGGGGGGAAAACAATTAAATTAAAAAGAACATCGGCTCGGGCTCGGCTGAGCCCAATCCAGAGACTTCTGGATGACCCCTCCGGCTTCTCTCTATCCCTACCACTGCCAGCTGCCGGTGGGCCACAGGGCCACTGCCACCGGCTCCGCCCTAGTCCGGTGACAGCAGGGGGCCACCGCCCACGACCGCGCCGCTTTGTCTGCTCCCGGTTAGCTCCCTTTTTCTCTGCATATAGTGATTCCACTGCCGACGAGGGCTGGCCGGCCGGCCACGGCTCCGCCATGGGCCAGCGAAGGCTGGAGGACATCCCTCCCGGCCCCATTTGGCCTCCTTTGCTGTCCCACACCGTTTTTCCTCTTTGGAGCCCTATTTTTTGCCCCTTTCGATCTAGCTCTCCTGCTGGCTTCGGCCGCCATTGGATGGCCCGACTGTGCTCAGTCTGACTCGCCTTGGTCCGGCGATGATGATGAGCCACTCCTCCCAGCCCTAGAGGCCTCCGTTCCGCCGCCCTACACTTCTCATGTGCTCTGTTATTCGCCGAACACACGACTCCCCTCTGGTTTGGACTTTGTAGCCGCCAGTGATGGCCGGCAGCAGCTAGTTGGCCACCGTGGGTTCCACCCTGGCCTGGTGACGGCCAAGGACGGCCCCCAACCAGTAGGCTCCACCTCAACCTCCTCCCCTGTGTATTTTCCCTCCGCCCTGTGTTATGCCAAAACCCGTTCTAATATTTGTTTCTGGTGGCTGGCTGTGGCGACGGCGATGGGCTATCCCTTGGGGCCCATCTCCGCCTTCAACCCAAACCTGTCGCCATGACCATTTTCCTGTCCTCTGATGTTTGTTTGTGCCCACTTTGGGCTATTTTGACTGCTATTGCCAGCCAAATGCCTGACTTGGCCGATCGGACTTTCTTCCAGCTATGCCCCGGTAGGGGCAATGACGTGTGGATGTTTTCCTCGTCTGATTCTTCCTCCGCCCCCTCCGCTTCTCCTCTACTTATGCCTGATGCCTCTCCCCTATACTGTCTCATTGTGTTGTGCTACGGATGGATTGTTGCCACCGTCTTACCCTCGCCGAATGCCAATTGGCCTCTAGTTGGCCTACTCAGCACGGCAACGGCAAAGGCCGCCTTTATTGGTCACCACCCTTGGGCATGGCCCTACCACCCTTCCGAGCTTTGGACCGACATCGTCTAGCCCTTTCTCCCTCCCTTTGGCCGTGTGTGCAAGTAGCTGCATGTGTGAGTTAGGGTTTTGGTGCCGCCTTACTGTCAGATGGCTCCGCCATCATCTGGAGTTGACATCGGAATCCTCCACCACCTCTCCTCTGTCTTTTAGTGTCGCCCTACACCCTCCACCCATATGTGGGCCCTTGTAAACGCGAAATCAACGCCATTGGGTGTTGTCCACGGCCGATTTTGACGTTTTGTGACTCGTTGGGTTTTGTTCAACCACCAGTCGAATTTTAGTGAGTACACTCTGCCTTTTGGTCACACCTGCCACTCGTTGGCACGATCTTTATCCTAGCCACCCCTAGCATGCCGCCGTGGATCGTGGATTTTATCGTGTTGATTTTGACACCCTATTTGGCCGTGTTTAGTTCCGGTGTTTCCTAAACCCTCGGGACAGCAGCTCTCTCTCAACTTGGCAAAGCTTTTGGCTGCCAACTCCACCACTGATGCCACCACCGTCGTATGCTCTCCATCAAACGTCATGATTACGAGGTAGGGGAGCTTTGAACTCGTAATTTCATGAAAGCATGCTTGAATGAGTAGTAGCATGTTAGGAATTGCATGATGTGCATATAAGCATGATTATATGGTATGTTTAGATACATATGGCATGCATATGAGTTGTAAGTACGGTTCATGTATGTGTAATACGTGTGCTAAGTATGATTGATATGTATGAGTTGTATGTATGTTTTATGGATATGGAATATGTATGCGCTAGTGATGGCTAGCGATTAGGTTAGTATGCTACGGATGCGTATTATGGACGTGCTAGTGATGGCTAGCGATTGTGAGTTAGTTATGTATGTGGACTATGTGTGTGGGCAGAGGTATGGGCAATGGATGATAAGAAGTGGCAAGGTGTTTGGTGAGGATTTGTATGTGTATGTGGATGTGTAAGCATGTGACAAAAAGACGGCAGACGTAAGCTAGACAGGCAAGGAGTGGAGCAGATTGGTTTGGTTCGGTTTGGAGCGTACGTTAGGGGTTCAATAAGTAAGTGGATTTAGGCTTGGAGCCTTATGGAGGTTTATTTGAAAGTAAGAGCGCGCATAATTGTACAAGCATAACATACAAATTATGAAGTGAAAAGTAAGTATAATAAGTGAGGAATTAATTAAGAGGATGATAACGGGGATCTGCTAGTAAGTAAGATGTTTTGACAGTAAGGTGGATGTCAGAGGCTGTATGATTATGTAAGGATTTGTATATGTTGAGCTATGTTGTAACTTGGTCGGGTAAGTGAAGTCTGCTACGCTAACGAACTAGGGTTTCGATCGAGCTCAGCTTCAGTTTGATCAGTCGAGGACTGTGAGGTTGTGTGGCATAATTGTACCGCATAATATACTTAATTCAAACTTGAATTATGAGAAAGCTAATAATAGCGTTGTGAGTTTAAGACCTGAGGGTTCGACAGATTAAGTTCCATGTTGAGCTAGCCGATAATGAGTCGGCTAAGCATTTCTCATGTCTTGCCATGGTGTTTATCCTACGGGATGTTGTTTGATGCTGTATAGAGCACCAGACGTATGATGCTCTATTGAGAGGTATGTATGTTTCCGATTTAGTCTGTGTGTTGTATGAAGCTCAGACGTTTGATGCTTTGTTGAAAGCAACTGTATGTATGTTTTCAATTTGGTCTGTGTGTTGTATGAAGCCTAGATGTTTGATGCTCTATTGAGAGCGTTATATGATTCTGCCCAAGAGTGGCATTGTATGTTCCTACCCAAGAGTGGCATTGTATGATTTCGCCCAAGAGGCACTGTAAGATTTCTGCCCAAAAGTGGCATTGGCACTATAAGACCCATAATGGTGGGCAATTGTATGGCACTATAAGACCCCTTATGTGTGGGCAATTGTATGACCCCTTATGTGTGGGTGTATGTTTGTGTGCTCAGGTAAGTAGTATCATGGATCTACTCTTACCTGTTTGATCCTATGCCCCATGAGCATAGGTGTGCCTTACCTTCGGAAAAGTTCATGACGTCTAGTCACTCCTCGGAGGTTAAGGTAATGCCCTCGTGGCATTCTTTTCCTTTTCAACGCTGGAGCTTATTAGTTGTAATGAGCTTCAGTGGTCGATAGTATGTATACGACTGTATGACTGAGTATGTGCGTTTCTGAGTAAGCGTATGGTTATGAGTATGAGCACGACTGTAAGAGTGAGTATGAGCATAACTGTAAGAGTGAGTATGAGCATGACTATAAGAGAGAGTATGAACACGACTGTAAGAGTGAGTATGAGCACGACTGTAAGAGTTTGAATATGAGTACAAGTAAGTGTAAGACTATACGAGTAAGATCGTACGAGTAAGTGTAAGACTGTACGAGTAAGGTCGTACAAGTGTAAGATTGTACGAGTAAGGTCGTACAAGTATGTGTAAGGTATTGAGAATGCGTATGATGGTACGAGTAAGTTGTAAGACCCTGATTAAGGGTGTTTGTGTAAGTTTGCTTTCATTGGTGTGTTATGCATTATTATATGCAGATGTATATGATTATTTTATGTTGACTGCTTCATGTTTGAGTTGCATGACGCATATATTTATGAACTTAGTGAGTTCACTATTTTGGTTTCCCCTACTGGGTATTTTTCTACTGAGTATGAAAATAGTCATTACCCTACTTTTTTAGCCCCGTTGTTCGGGAGGCTTTTGTAGGTTTTGTTGGAGAGCTCCTGTAGATGGATGCTCGATTCTGCAATGGATCATTTCCCCTTTTGACTCAGGTTTAACCTTGACACAATGTGAGTATATTTGGTGTCACGATCTGATGTATTGGGTGAGATGAGATTTAAGTGTTTATATCTTCTGGACTTTTAATTTGGATCAGATAGTAGACTGTTTATGGGACTTGTACTCGGGGACGCCTGGGAGATATTTGTATTTAAAAATCCATGATCATGGTAATTTAGTTGTACGTGTGTTTTCGAGTAGCGCCTGAGGATATTTGTTTTGGTTGTACAATGTTTGACCATATGATGGAAATATTTAGATGAAAAATTGATGTTTAGTGTTTTAAATTATAAACTGTTTTATCAAGTTTTGATTTCATCATTTTTCCTCCAATTTACAGACGTTATATTGCAAAAATTTTCTGTGAATTTTAAGAAAAATGTATGAAAAATCTAAGGTGTTACATTTAATATTTAGAGGGATATATCGAAAGAAACATGAGAGGTTTTAGTTCATAATTGTTTTATGAATTGAGTAGAGTGAGTCTTGAGTTGACTGACTACAATTATGACAAGGGCATCATGACACAAGAGTCGAAAATGGAGCAAATTAAGATGGACTTTGATTAAAGCTTCAACTAGAGATTGTGCTAGAGGAGAAGAAGATAAAAAACAAAGTTCAAAAGTAATGAGAAGGACTTTGGTAGCCAAAGGACATCTAGACATGGACTTCTAGATTTTGGTAACATTTGAGTCTTTATAAGTTCTAAATATTTTTAGTACATTAGTTAATTGGTTGCGTGGTTTTTTCTAAAGAGTGTTTCTACATTAAAACTACTTGTGGTTCCTTACTTTGTATGATTGATTATCTTTGAAGTAGTTTTTACTTCTTGTGAATAATTAGAAGAGGTCATTTCTTGTAGTCCTTAAATAATTTTGGGTTAGATGCATTGCAATAATCCTCAAGAAAAGGATATTAAACTCACATTAGTTCCACAAACAATCTTGATAGGGTGTCTAAGAACTTCTTGTCCTTGATGTCAATATGAGAATTTGGAGGGAAGTAATCTCATTCTTCGTTTTGTTAAAGCCTCGACCATCCTACATTGTTGTCATCCTACTTAATTATAGGCTCCATGGGTTCAATTACTTCATATTCTTGGCAATGTTTTAAAAGGCAAAGGCGTAATCCCCACACACATTAATCTTTAGTCGCCAAAATTTAAAGATGAACGAAATATCCAAAATGAGAAAAAAATAATTAAAATACCAAAAAATGAAAAATATAATTTTATAGTTGATCATGTATGGTAAAAAATTAAAGCCATAAGAAATTGTAGATAAAAAAAAAGAAGAGAAATTGGCCTACCCTCAAGGATTGAGCCTGAGAGTTTAACATCCATTTAGACGGCTAAATGAATCATTAGATTGCTCCTAACCCTAGTACTTTAATAAGTGAGTAATTAAGAGTTCTACCCTCTATATGGAGAAACTTATTTATATAGTAGAAACAATAAAAAGCTAATCTCTATGTGTATTCATGATCAATATATCATCAATCAAACTACAAAACATGCAAGAACACACAAGATTTTTACATGAAAAATACAAACTAGGGTAAAAAAACCACGACAACCTCTCAACAACTAAAATAATGCACTAGTAAGTAAGACCTTTACATTGACACAAACAAACCACCAACCTCATGTGAAGACTCTTGTTCTCTTTTTTTTTTTGCTAGCCATCAAGTCTTCTCTCCTCAAGCCTTGAAGCTTATCTCCTCTTTGTTTTGTCTTCATCTTCTTGTAGCCTCTACAAACAAGCTCTTCTTATTTATGACTTTAGCCTTGAGTCTTTAATCTCCTATTGAACTTAGTTGTCTCTTTCCTCATGTTCTTTGTATGTGAAAAACTCTCCTTTTAGTTGTGTGTCACTCAAAAAATCACCATTATCATTAAGCTTTGAAGCAAAATAATGATCTTAAGGAAAATAATGAAGAAAAAACTTTTCATTTCTCTATCAAATTCTAGGTTTTTGTTTCTTCAATTTCATGTTTACCTAGCCTTTATATAGTCCACTAAGTCAATTTTTTAGTTAGAATCCAATTAGAAATGAATTGTTTTTTGGAAGGCTTAAACTAGGTAAGTTTACACAGACAATGATCGATCGGGGCTAACAACAATCGTTCATTCACTAATTCGATATGAGTAAAACTCTTCTTGAAATCGATCTCTCACTTTGGTTGATCAATTGATAAACTCTTGGGTAAATTTTACACAATATGATTCTAGTGCCAATATGATTCAGGTGCCAATATTGATCAATACATGGTAAAATTTCACATTTTCCCCTAATTTAATCTTAATCTTCTAGAATCACTTAATTCACTATTTCTAAGCTAAATTAAGTGAATTATGTTTGTGTATACAAATAAATGTTTTACCTATGACACACTGCTTATTCTTCAACCTTGATCTATAAAAACATGTTTGTTCTTAATTTTTTAAGTTAATCAATTCTAATTCCGACTTGATCCTAACTAAATCTAGTCAATATTTTAAGACTAAATCATACATGAAGTTTAAACATTGTTTAGATCATTAAAATTAGCCAATTTATAATACATATACTTCATATATTCTTTCGTAGCCTTTATAGAGCCACAAGTGCATGAGGTATAAGCCTCATGAATACTTTACTTGGAAAAGTGTTTCTTTGACTGGTCTTCATGACCAAATTCAATGGCCATGGTACAAAGAGATCCTAGACTAGTACATAGAGGCCTTACATGGTACATAAATAGTGGGGGACTATGGTGGGATCATGCTATGTAACTATGTGTTATGTTAGGCCTCTATGTATTATGCTAGGACCCCTATGAATCTTGAAAATTTAGACTCTAGCTCTTAGTCATGCTTCAAAAACACGTTTTGCAATCGAAATTTTTGGCACTTGCTACTGATAGAATCACCAATAAAGTTGACTTTGCTCGGCAACATTGTGTTATAGATAGAGAAGGAAATAATCTCTCGTCCATTCAAAAACACGTCTACCATTCGACACCACTATCTTGCAATTTAATTATATTGACACGAAAAATTTATGGTGGCTCATTGTGGATAGAGCTGCACAAGATTGACTTGTTCGATCAACATCACGACCTTGCCACCAATATGAAAATTTGGAAGGAAAGAATCTCATTCTCCATATAGAAGGTTGGAGAATGAGATTTGACACTTTACCCCCAAATAAAAACAATATCTTCTTTTTCTATATTAATATTTTTATCTTCCTTAAGAATTAATTTATATGGGAGTAGCACTTGTCATGGTTTGCCTACATAATTATAAACTTAAAGTCCACAATCATATTCTTATATATATCACTCACCCCATGCAAAACGAGCATAAAAAAATTGTTTGGGTTTGATTGAGCAATTAATGAGTTAAAGTGGGCAACATTTTAAACAAATAAGAAAGGAGTTAGGGTGAGAGATGATTATTTCTTGGGTTAAGAAGAAAAGAGACTCACTTAACTCAAAACTTATATATATATACATACTCCTTTTGTCTTAAATTAATAGCTCCATTTGAAAAGAAAAAAATTGTTCTATATTAGTAGCTCTATTTTGTTAAATTTAAATAGTTAAATACTTAATAAAGAATATCATAAGCTTATTTTACCTTCTCATAGATGTTTTCACCATTTAAAAAAAATTATTATTTCTTCAAATGTAGCTATATATATATATATATATACACACACACATATATATGGAGTTATGCGCCTTAAAACCATGCACCATGGACAATACCTTTCTACTTCTTAGATATTGCCTCCATCATAAATTAATAGCTCCATTTGATAAAAAAAATTATTCTATATTAATAACTCTAGTTTATTCAATTTAAGAAGTTGGGTACTTAAAAAAGAATATTATAAGCTCATTTTCTATTTTCTTAGACGTGGCTTTCACCATTCTATAAAAATAACTATTTTTTTTAAATATAACTATTAATATGGGAAGGAGTATTTTTTTTTGGTATATGACATTTTAATTCCAGGCTACAAAAGATGACTTGTAAAAGAATTTGGAAAATTAATAAATAAATCCTTTTACATAAAGATTGGAATAAAAACTCATATGAATCATGAGAAGGATACTTATCCAGCGTTAGACGGGACTTTAACTTTGTTTAATCAGCGCACACCCTTTTTCTTTCTTTTCTCAGATTTTTTCGAAGCTTGCTAGATGAAACCACGCAAGGGAAGTATTGAATTGATCATCCTCAAATAATTTTTATTGTAATTTTACAAAAATCTCAAAATACCTACCCAGTATGATACGTGAATTTTGTCATGCCGTATTTTGTTGTATACGGAATTGCTAATAAACTGTACGTGGTCCCAAGTCATAAACCAACTTAAAATAAATTAAGTTGGTTTAGAGCAATAAAATGCATTTTATAATTGGAAGAAAATAGACATGAACCAAATATGGATTTTTTTTCTAAATTAAATAAAGCTTTGGAAGCCTTAAACTCTTGAAAAAATGTATAAAATACACATATAAATGCGTTATTACATATATAGATGCATTATTACTCTATAATCATGAAAGAGCATGGACGTCCACCCTTTATTGCATGGCATACGAGGACACGAGGACTTCTGCACCTCAATTACCGTCTGGACGACGATCTCCCTGCGCGGTGGCAGCATCTCCGGCTTCCTCTTCTTCTTCTTCGAAAGGAATTGCGGACCAGCGACTCTGGGCCTCTTGGTTCCCCCGTCTGAGAGCATTTCCACGTCTGTTGGTAGAGCATGCGCTGCATTCAGAAAGTATCTCCACCTCAGTAAGGGAGGAGACTGCTTCAGACTCGGATCCGGAGTCACTGTAATTTGTGAGTTCTGATTCATTAATGTCCGAACTTAACTCAGAATACGAGATGTTGTCCGGAGGAGGCTCTTCGGGCAGGCCAAACTCCGCCGCTGCAGGGGGAGGGTTTTGCGGCGATGGCGGAGCGCTTGGAGAAGCCACGGGGAAGGTGCCATTGGACTTCGATTCAGAGTCACTCTCTGAGTGAGCTCTGGAGAGTTGGTCTTCACAGGGTGGAGCTCCGGAGGAGGCCATGAGTGAAGGGGAGAGGGAGAAGGGGGTGATGGAAGAAGATGGAGGTCAGAGGAGAATATATAGCTGTCTAAGTGGGCTCTGCCATGCGAGCACATTTGTAAAGAAATTTGGTATACGGGCGGGCATATTGCGCTGGAGCAGAGAAGCACGGGGGAATCCACTGGTTGGGATTGTTAGAAGAATGAGAATCTGATGTTGGGCTGAGACTATATTGGGTTTAGGCCCAAGCCCATTTGAGTGTGAAATACAAATGTTTTTTTGGTATCCAGAAAGAACTTAGATGGTATATAAAGACTTTGGTTAACCTTATATTTAAGCACAAAGGGATAACCCACTTTTATTGGGGAGACAAAACTTGCACCTAAGCAACTTTGTGGGTTTGGGTTGGACCAAACTACATGCACACTCCGCGGCCACCGCTACCTACCCAACTCACGTTACCTACCCAACTCAATTTGGTTTGGTTTAGTTTGGATGCATAGCTAGCCAGGCTGTCTTAGGTCATTAGATATTAACATTTTAGGTCAATTATATTTTATTTTACTAAACTCATTTTGGTTTCGGATTTATGTAACCGTTTATGTCCATTCCATACAGACTTATCTATTTGTGTAGGATTTTTTTTAAGAAGAGTTTCCTTAAAATAAAGTAATCATTTCTCGGTTCAAAACTTCTTTACAGACTTTCCAAGTTTCTATGTGAGAGAGGGTAAGAACACAATTAATCCCTAGTTCATTGGACACATCAATTAGAGTGTTACTTTTACATGTGAAAGATCATTGTATCATGGGAGATAGATATCTAAGTATTCCTAAGCACTAGAAAGAGATATCATAAGAATAGATAGTCAAGCGGTTGCCTTATTCTACATCAATTCTTATAGCACCCATGAATTTTTGGGTAATTGTATGTGAATTTTCATAAGTTCATAATTTTAGAACATAAAACTTTGCACTATCGACATGGTGTCTTACAAGCTTCAATGTGTCAAAGGTGGAGCCTTTGCTTGTCGAAGTGCACAGTAGAACCTTCCAAATCATATTTTTCATATGGCTTTGTTTTGGGCAAGCTCTTCACTGACATATATAGACTCCATTTTTTAGCTACAGATTTGTTTGGGTGTATCTTATAGAAGATTGTATGTATTGACAAATCTCATGACAAAAGCACAATATATGTGGAATGAGAATTTACTATATATCTTAGATTTGATAAGGTTGTCTAAGAAGATAAAATGAACAAGTGTTTACTTCACATTCTGAAGAAAGATTGAAGATTAGAGATAAAAGAATTCAAGCTAAAGCCATGTGTGAAGGTTTTTCCTAAAAGTATGTGATTTATAGATTTATACATCTTGGAAGGTCAAATATAGTCATTTTCCATATTATTCATGATATATTATAGCTTCCTAAGATGTCAAAGGTCTATCTCAACACATGAAAAATTCAGTAGGTCAATCAATTATCCAACTTCATGACAAATTATGATACCCACAAATTTAGAGGTATTTTTACATTTTAAAAATATTGAGATTGACATAAATTTAAAATTTCTTCTTGATAAGACATTGATACCATCATTGACACATGGGTGAGCGCATTAGTGAGTAACTAAATATACTAGTGGCAAGCAACTACACATTGACAAAAATACCAGTGAATTTCTTGATTTCATCTATATAGTCAACAAAGCGTTGTTGCACGAGAGAATTCTGCCAATGGCGATAAAAACCAAACAAAAAAATGGTTAAGGCTTAGATTTAGTTATTTCTCTCTCATATATATACCCATTTGATGCCCTAAGATCCTTATCTCTTTGAAAACTAATTTAGTCAAGGGAAATCTTAGGTGTGTCAAAAACCATAGAAACAAATGAGAAAATGCCAAATTCTGAGAACTCTATGCATAGCCTATAGAGAAGAAAGATTGGATTGATAATCTCAAACTAATTATACTCTTTAATCTTGAAAATGAGCATGATTTAGGAATTATGAGATATTTTTAGTATTTGAATTATAATCTTACATACGAATATGTCAAATGGGATGATGTTATGTTTATGGTGGTAAAACATTGGATTGTATCATAATTTTAGGTTGTTACTTATCATGTGAGTATTTTAATACAGTTGAGTTTGAAGTTTTATGCAAATAGAACTTTTGTTTAAATATTCTTTCAAAAGAGAATGGTTGAAGCTAAAATGGCACTACAACAAAAAGGATTATTAGCGACGCAATACAAGGCGTCGCTAAAAATTACTATTTGAGATGCATATAAAAGCGTCGCAAAATTTATAACTATTAGCGATAGTACAATTATTAGCAACACTTTTCTAGAAGTCTATCTAATACTAATACTATTTCGACGCTTTTAAGAAAGTGTCACTAATAGTTATAAATTTAAAAAATAAAAATTTAGAACTATTTGAGATGTTTTTCTAAAAGTGTCTCAAATAATATTAATAATAGCTATGCTTTTATCAAGGCATCCCTAATAGTTGTACTTAGGGGTGCTAATGAGCCGAGCCAGCTCTTCGAGCAAAGGTACCTCGACTCAACTCAACTCGAATATAGCTTGACTCGAAGTAGCTTGGCTCGAACTCGACTTGAACTCAAATATTTTCGAGTTGAATTAGAGCATACCCTGACTCGACTCGACTCGACTCGGTTCGAATAGAACTCGAACTCGACTCTAATTCGAACTTGAATAAAATTCATAAATATATTTTATAATATATATAAATACATATTGACACTTATGTATACATATGCACAATTATCAATCCCAATTGACATTTATAACATATACATATATATAACAAATTTATATATTATTAATAAATGTATAATGTCTATGTATTGAGTATTGGCTTATATTACACATGATATTTATTTTTGAGAAGTATACATTTAAAGACACAATATACACATGTCCACGTGTGATATGTAAAGAAATTTAGATATGTTATAGATATAAGATTTAATAAAGTATATACATATACGTACAACTGTGTAAACAATATGTCAATCATTAAATGATATGTTATGGTAACATTATTTACTATCTCTAAATGTCAAACAAAGTACTACATGTATTTTCAAATTTTCTATAGAGACTACTGTTGGAATCCCTATAAATCGATTTTTATAATAATTTTTTAATATTTATTTAGGATTGACTCATGGAATCTCTTTTTTCTTTATAACATTAGGGTAATTAACTTATATATTATTTGGGATGGGTCCAAGATGACAAGACATCAAGTTTCATGTTCCCACTATACTAATACTTGACTTGACCCGGCTCTTTAACACCCCTACACATTACACATGATATAAATTATTTAGAAATAAATATTTTAAAGAGACATAATATACATATGTTATATATGTGATATTTACTAAAATTTATATTTATGTTAATAGAAATAAATGGCATACATTCATATATAATATATCATATGGTTGTAGGGAGATGTTGGACGCTCAATAATTGAATATTTATTAAATTGAGTTTCATAACCCCAATGTAGTTCGAATGGGCATTCTTCCATTGGAAATAATCTACGATGGGAATCTTAGTTCATTCATACGATACAATAGATCAAAGATGAGTGGTATTTCATTGATTATATACAAGTTAAAAAAATAGTGTAAAAGTGATTCTCGAAGTGTAGGCATTGGAAGGGAGTCATTTGGATGTGATGGGCCCATTAATGGTGAAAAGAGGATGAAGCGAAAGGGGAGGAGAATATGGCTAGAGATGTAGTAGATAGTTTTCCAACCAAAGTCCAAAGGGAGAACACGCCTATAAATGTAAAGAGGGAAAGTTGTACAATAGTGCATTTGAGCCACGATGAAGAAAATGATGAGCTAGATGAATTCCTTTAGAAGGCAAAGGACATGATTGAAAAGAAATCCCCAGTTGCATTCATAAATATGAACTATGATAGTACTCGGTGTCCATTAGATGTGCAATGAGATATTCGTTACAATGAAAGCTTGAAAGAGTATGCTCCAAGTACATTCCAAGAGTATGAATTTTGTGAATTGGATGGATATGAAGAAAAAGAGCAAGCAAGATATGACTATTTCCCTCATATATATGTAAACCCTTCAATAAATGATATCGATGGAGGGGTCGATAAAGACATTGCAAGAAATGAAGGCGGGGATGATGCAGCTTGTAAGCCTAAAGTGCCTCACCTAGATAGACAATCTCATGAGAAGGGTCCAAAAAAGTAACCTATAATGAATAACACATTTCCCCCTAGACAATATTTCAGAATTAATTTTTCCATATATAACTATTACACGATTATAACTACAAAATTTATCATCTTCTTATATTTCTACATACGATGCACTTAGTGATGGGGAGAAAATGACGAGGGGAAATGTTTCAAAACAGATGACTCCATCTCCTATATGTATAAGAAAGTAAAAATATAATTACACTAAAATTTGGTCGAATGTCAATTTGCTAAAAGTCGATTGTGGACTGGTCGAATGTCGACTAGCAACTTTCAACTTTTTGACTATCAATTGTTTGACTATCGACTGTAGGAATTCTAACTGTTGACTATCAACTGTGTAATTCATACTTTAGATCACCATCCATTAATTTCATTTTTCTACATACCAGAAGAACACAACAAACATGTGCAAATTGTCAAAATAAGTGACGATAATTATGTTGACAAAGAGTATGGTTATATGGTGCCAGGGGTTGTCAACTAGGGATTAATTGAACTTGGAATGAATTTCAAAAACAAGAATGCACTTCCATTCCACATCCACGATGCCACCATGTATAACAACTTTTAGTTCATGATTGTCAAATCCAATCATTCTTGGTTCATTATTACATGCCTTAGTGAGGGATACTCGCAGAGGTTACATTCTTGAGGTTAAATGGATGTGAATTGTTTAAGATCAAGACTTTTAATCCAGTTCATATATATGTTCATCCTTTATGGAATGTTGACCATCGGCAAGCAAAATCTTGGATTATTGCAAAGATTGTTTATCATTGATTAGAGGGACAAGTTGGGTAGAGGCAATTGGAGATAATTAAGAATTTCAATACAGAGTTTGAAGTGAAATTCAATTATTGTAAGACATGGAAGGCTAAGGAAATTGTTATTGAGAAATTAGTAGGAAATTTTGAAGACTCATATTGAAACCTACCTACGTATCTACATGATCTTGAGCAGGTAAACCTAGGTACTAGGTCAAGGATCAAGTATGACTGTCGAGACAACTCTTTCAAAAGATGTTTTGTCTTTTTTGGAATATGTGTTGAACACTTCAAGTAGTACATGTGCAAGGTCATCACATTTGATGAAACACATTTGAAGGGACGACACAAAAGCACATTGTTTTTTGCAGTGGGTTTGGACATTGACACCCATTTGTAACATGACATTGGCAATTGGAGAGTTTAAAATCAATATAACATGGAATTAGGTGCTGATAAATTTGAGTAGTACATTGGGACATGTAGAAGGGTATGTCATCCTATCCAATTGGCACCCATCAATCCTTACACAGGTACCTAAAGTTTTCCCACATGCAGTTCATGGTTATTGGACGTATCATCTCGCTAGAACATGCACAAAAAATTCAAGGACCTAGGCTTGTACCCTCACTTCTTTCAGGCTGAGAAGGCTGTCCAAATGCAAAATTTTGAAGAGGAGATGATCATAGCATGAGGGGAAAATCTAGAGGCCTAAAGTTGACTAATAGATATAGCACCATAGAAATGGTCTAATGTATACTTTCCCTCTAAGAGATATAACATCAAAAGAGCTAATGGGTGCAAAAGTTGTAATAAAATGATAGCACTTCATCATGAATATATAAATTGTGGCTATCATTGAAGACATATGGTTGAAGATTTAGGAGATGTTGTAGATCGGTCGGAAAAGCTCAAAAAAGTGGGTTGGGACTTTAACACCATGGGATGAAGGTGAAGTTCAAGAGGCCTATAAATTAGCACGAGATACACATGCGTTCTACATAAAATCGTTAATGTTTGATGATCATGTGAATATTAAACTTAGGAATGCACATGTGGGTTGTTTCTGAGTGTGGACCTACCGTGTGAACATGTTTTAGCTTTGTGAGTAAGTCAATTGATCACTATGCATACTATTTAGATTACTACAAATTGAAAACTTACCGACATCCAGTTCATAAGAGTTAGTGGAACACTCTAGAAGATTTATGTTTACTCAATTTTGTGCCACATGACGCAAGAATTCATGAGGCCAAACCAAAGAAGAAAATAATTCTAAGAGTGAGGAGTGACTTGGACAAAAAGAAATGAAGTGACTTAGACAAAAAGAAATGAAGTGACTTAGACAAATCTTGTTTGTCGATAACCTCGAATGCCCACATGGTGAAATGCTGCAAATACAAAAGGTCAATGCATAACAAGAAGACATGTAGTTCCCAGCCATAGTGGAGAATGTAGCTAGGAAGAGTGATATGTCAAAGAGCAACTTGCGCAAGAAAGGATGAGGATCTATGACAAGGACATCTTAGAAGAGGAAAACACAAACCCCCACTCGAATAACATGGGGACCATACATTTCTAGCCAATCTACTTCTCATGTTCCAACTATCAATTTGGAAGAGCACAATGAAAGGTCAGCTGACAATCGACAGTTGGCCAGTTGATAGTCGAGCAACTAATAATTGATAGTCGGACAACTAATAGTCAGCCAATTGATAGTTGATAGTCAGCTAGTTTAATAAAACATTTTGGCATCCTTTGCAATATTTTGCATCTTCAGCTTTTAGTGTGTGTAATTGAATGAAGTTTTCCTTTTTTTTTGGTTAATGATGCAATTGTAATTGTAAGGTGTATACATAAGCAATTCATTTGGTGGTTGTATATTTTGACCTTCAACCATTAAATGATAATATAATACTTGTTATATAGCCTCATGAATGGTTGTCACGATGATTTTACTAGCCCATTTATATGTTTTAAAAGTCACTAAACATTAGCTCAAAAATTCCAATGGAACACCTTCGTTGGAAAGTTCACCTAATTGGGGATAAGGCAAAAGCGTCCCATCAAGCATTCTGGTCGCTTACCCTTAACCTTCCTCATGAGGAGAGAGTTCACAAAAAAACACCTTTACTGTAGGTGGAAAGTTTTGTCTAAATGAAGCATCAATGCCTGAAGTATGAATAATCAAATATTGTGACACTATTAAGGATACATATTCATATCTGGCAATGTTGTATAGCATTTGACCAATTTGAAGTGCAGTTGTTGGATCAAGGCTTGACGTGGGTTAATCCAAGAAAAGAAGGGATGAATTAAGTAGAATTTCATTTTCAATATAGACTCTTTTCCTTTCCTCACCAGATAATCCTCTCACAAAACTCCTCCAATAATAGTATCTTCACAGTTGCCTTTCCAGCAACCCCTTCATCAACAACAAGAAGTTGATTTTTCTTCACATCACCTACCATTGTCTTGACCTTTTTCATGACAACTTGTTCTCTGCTATAAACATCCTCATCCCCATCATCGTGGCCCCTCTTCATATTGGCCTTTCCCATACCAACCACCAAGGGAGCAACAGTAATATCTATGGCCTTTGTATCCTTAACTTGCCTCCGCTTGGTTGGATCAGTAAATGTAGGTTGCCTATACTTGCTCTTGGACTTGTCCTTGATGTCATACTTCTTAGAGAATAATAGCTTGGTATATGGGTCAACAACATCATCAGTCCCCTCTACAAAAGCTGAGTATGTAGTTTCCACCATCATCTCCTCTTCAAGACTAGGGCCAACAAGGTCACCAGTCTCCTCTACAGGAGCCTCTTTTGAAGCTTCAACCACCATCTCCTCTTCAAGACCATCCCCACCAATTGTATCTTCCACATCCTCTAACTTATCAATTGTCACCTATGCAATAGTATAAATATTAAAAAATTCACTAATAAACTCATCATAAAAGTCCCACCCTCATCCTTACCAATATCAATAGGGCATATATGTAATATTTTGGATTTTCTTAGGTTTTGAAACTTAACCATGTGAGAAATAGTTTGTTGATTACTTGATCTTCTTGATAGGATAACTTTCTCAATAAAACCTATGTAGATAGAAAGTAGATAGAAAGAACTTTGAAATGCCGTCAAGAACACGTTAATTGGAATTCCAATGAGGGAGTTATGACCATTCGAAGTTAAACACGTCATGCAGGGCCCATTTACCTAAATTAGACGCGCAAATGGGCCATTTTAGGTGCGCTGTAGGCCAGGGTAATTAGGGTGAAGGAAATTATTAAAAAAATTAGCCAAGTAGTCAAATATGGCCCAACTTCTAAGGGTATTAGGAACCCTAAGCCCCATGAGTATAAAAACCTGATTAGGGCTTTTTGGGGGGAGCTTTTGGGTTTTGGGGGAGAGAGGGAGTTGCTAGAGGACTTGTCTATGAGTGTGGCTATTGACAAAGGCAAGGAGGAATGAGCGCAAAGACTAGAGAATGAAGAGGTATGATGCCAACCCTTAAGCTGATTTATTCGAATCATGTGTAGAATATTAATCTCGAAATATAAGATGATTAATTGATGTATTGCAAAGCTAGTTAATGGTGAGTGTGCATGCCACGATCATTAGCGTGTAACCTGCATGGTAGCTCCCAAATGGTGCAATAAGTGCAACATCATGTCGGTGACTGGTTTAGGTTAGGAGGGAGGAACCGGCCTACTGCCATTAGCAGAGGCATGGTGGCGCAATAGAGCCATATGGTTTAGGTTGTTGTGCTAGCACTGGGTGGAAACCACTCTGGCAACTAGTTTGTCGGCCTTGGGCATGCTAGATGTGCCTCGTAGGCCTTGCCACACTAGCCATGCCCCCCCTCACTGGCATAGATGGATGGAAACAAGATCAGATATGCTATGAGCAGTGTGGAGGCAACCATGGACCTGCGATTGACTCTAGGGTCCCAGAAATCGCTAGATGATGGTGATTTGGTCGATCCTAGAGCCTTGCCTAACCATGGTGGCTGGCTGCCTTACAAATAGTTGGAGGATTAAAGGAAAAAGGTAGCTTGATGCCCCTGCCAACCACCAAATAGAGGCAAGGCCAAGGCCGTCAGATTTGTCATGCGATAGTGATTTGACCAGCCCTGGCCCTCACCCCATCGTGGCAACCAAGGGCGGCGTTGCTAGAGGCTTTCTTGCCCCTGGCCAGACGTAGGGAAGATGACCTGCATTGTAGGTCTTCATGAACTAGTTTCGAACAGGTGACCCAAACCACGTTGTTCAAGACTAGGCATGACTGGGCCTGACCCGACTCGGATCTGATTAAAAAAAAAAGTAGAAACTAAACTGGTCCGGTAAAGAGGGTTAAAGAATAGGAAAAATTTGTAAACATGATACAAATATTGGGAGAGTATTTTGAGTTCCCTGACCAAGTTTTAGCTATGGAAAAAATCTCGTAAGCCACAAAATGACCAATTTACCCTTGTAGTTGAACTGTAGAATAATATTCAATTACCCGATTTTGGGGCTCCGTTTCATGGGCCTAAGAGTGGATTTAAAAATTGGAAAAAATCCCAGTAATAGATGCATGTGAACCGTAAAATTTGACCAGGCCACATGATGGAAAAAATCTCAATCAAATAATAATTGACTAATTTACCCCTAGGGTTAATGGTAAATTGTAGAGCAAATCAAGGCTACTTCAAGAGGTTTATAACCCCATAAAATGTCTAGACAATTATCATGGGTCAATGACATCAAGGAGTACTCCTTAGATTATTTTTGGATGCATTAGAGATCAAGGAAGCCCTGAACAAAATGACAAAAATACCAATATGAGGAGACCGACCTGCATTTGTGTGAATAGAATCAACGGGCCAACTTGAGATTGAAACCTCTTGAGAGGTTAAGGACTTACCCAAGAATAGAGAGACCATGCCCCATGTAAAAAATTACCCTACTGCTTGTGGGGGCATTATAACCTATTTCATGAAAGTACAAGATCCTAACCAGAGGAGAGTTACGACATGAGAGTCGAGGTCTTTTTAGTGTCATAATTGAGTTTGACCCTTGGTATTATGATTCATTTAGACTTGTGTGGGTCTATATTATTTATGTTTTTATTTACTTGAATGTTTGCTATTGTTGTTGTGATAGTAATTTATCACTAACTCAATATTAATAAATGATTAATTAATGAGGGTTAGATAGCTCTAGATTCGGTGAAAAAACCTAATCAAGATAAAGACTAAAATACCCTCAAAGTGGTCTAGGACTAGTTTATGCAATAAATAAGGCCTTTTACCTCTAACGATTTGCCTTGGTCAATAAACCGATGAACATTTTGAGTCTTGACCCTAATCTGAAAAAGGCTGATAAGGTTTGGGATAGTCATTCTAAATCCTTATTTATTTGTCATCCACAGGTAGGGTTCAGGATAATTTTCTTGTGTTATTCTATTAAGGAGCTATTGATTTGGCTGTATAGTTGCACCTCCCCGTTGGAGGGAGCACTGCTTGAGCCGGGCTCACCACCGATCTATTGAGGATTGTTTAGTGTACACATATTTAGATAAGTTAATATCTTGCTTGGTTGGCTTCTCCAGCCATTTCTATTTGCGTGCAGTTTTGGGCCATGCAGTTCCACTCTGGTCAAGTCCTTAGGGGTTAGGTTGGGTTATGACACTTCCTAGTAGATTCCATGGCCGCAGTATAGATGGTTCCCTTTTGATGATGGTCTATGGTGGTTGTATCATTTGTCGCTTGGGTTGACATTTAATGAGTATGTCTATTTTTTGGATTGGATGGGAATATTAGTTGTCGAACAGTTTTTCAAGATATAATTAATAAAATTATTTTATTTTGCTTGTTTAATTAGAACAAGTAGAACACCTAATGGATCATTTTCCTTTCAACTCTTTGCATGCACTCCATCAAGTCCTCTAGGGTGGCCTTTGAGCATCTTCATTCCTCCCTATTCCTCACCACTTTCCCTCTACTTTTGTATCCTCTTTTAGGCCACCCTCACTGTCATCACCCTAACACACTAGCTTCAACATCCTCAGCATTCTCATCTTCTTCTTTAACCTCACATTCCATGCCTTGGTAATCGACCATGGCCTCAACAGCATATGCAGAAAAATTAACCCTCACTATTGGAAAAATGATGATATGAGCATGCTCGCCTCCCTCTCTTTATTGGACTCAACCAAAGAATGTAGAACTTCAACCTAATGACTAAACAAAACACAATTGCAAACAATGAGTTTATTTACTATTTTATAAAATTAAACTTACGGTTAAGCATGAAGGTGACAAGGCCATACATTAGATAGGCCAAAAACTGTGGCATCCACCTCCTTGTATCTTGGTCGCTTGAAATGAGACCATGTAAGAATCCTTAGAAACCCGTAGAATAGCTTGCAAACATAGAGGCATCCCTAACATAAGAATCCTCTCTATAGCCCACACCTATAATAATGTCAAAAAATCCACATATTTTTCACTAAAGTTACAAATACAAACTAATAATACTATGTAATATATGTTGGGCATAAGTTAACAATCAATAATTAAAATACACCTTACCATCACACTGTAGCAAAAGCCATACACATTGTAGTGTGTAGTATCCATGCTATTTGTGGCAGCGTCCAAGCCTTCAAAGTGTCTCAATAACAAAGACTACTCTAAGGGTAATCATCAAACTACTCTTCATCCTCAACCAAAATGAACCAACACCTATCAATCTTGAAATCTCATTGCCTTCCCATTAACAAGTTCATAAGAACTAGTATAAGGGAAAGCCTCACAACTACAGTGTTAGCCTTGCAGACCAATATCTTCCTGTAAACCTCCTCTTTGGTGATTAGGAGACCAATATCTTCCTCTAATGAGAATGGTTTTTGAAGTGATCCCTCAAAAGCCTGATGTACTTACTTATATGAGGATTTTGCTTGCAAGTCCCCTTCGAAAGATTTTTGGCTGACTTGCTCGACAATGTGTCTTGAGACTTGCTTAGGCTTGGCCCTTCCTCTACATGGTTGTACGTCATACCACTACAAGTCTTCATGGTTATGGCTGAAAATATCACCATAAATTTAGTCAAATCCAATTTTGTCAATCGGCCTAGTCAGCTCAGTCATCTTTTTCCATTCCACAGTAGGAAGTCTTATCCTCCTCAATAATCATTCCCTCCCCTCCCCCCCTCCCCCACAAAATCAGCACACATTTATATTTTACCATGCATCTATGGAAAAATATGCCTAAAAATGAGTAAAATTAGACAAAACCCAACATGCATGCAATGAACCACACCCCAAATGTGTTTAAATATGAATAAAAACCTTACCTTTCTTGTTACTAACCTAACGTAAGATGGGTGGAGAATTGATGATGAAACCTTTAGTCTATTTTTTTTTCTATTCTTAAGTGGCTGTGGGACATAATTTTCGGAAGGTTAGGCGTAGATCAGACTTCAAACAAGATGAAGTTGGAGAGGCCGGAGGTAGGTGCAGAACAACTATCAGCCATGGCTCAGAATGAGAAGGGGTTTATGCTTCAGTGAATGGATTTTTGAGGTTATGATTAAATTGGGAGGCTCGCTCATGTAAAGGGGATGAAGTTCACAAGGGGATGCCGATGACAACAGAAGTGCAAGGGCGAAAATGGGTGCAAACTGGTTTGAAGAGGATAAATATTGTTTGGGAGAGTAGATTGAGGGAAAATGAGAATGCATAGTGCTTTTTGGGTCTTGTGCTTGGTCGGAGGTAATTTTATCTTTTTATGGCACATATGTCGGTGGAACCACATAAGTAGGGCCATTTGGTGTATTACTACAAAGTATGAGACATTTTGCATAATGCCTTGTATTCTGTGTCCATTTCAGTAAATTGTTCTTGAAAAGGCTATATTTTTTAAAAAGAAAAAAAATTGATAAGCCCCCAAATTTTTTTGTCAAAAGAACAAGCCTATAGTAAAATTATACATTAAAAATTACTCTTTTTGTCCCAAATTAATAGCTCTATTTAGTTTTTAAAAACAAACTAAAATTAATTTATTTTAAAAAACTAAATAGAGCTATTAGTGTAAGATAAGGGAGTATAATACATAATATAATTATATAGTGTACAATGATACAATTTTACTAGTGCAAATTAAGGTTGTTACTTGTTTAATATAGATATTTTGAGTTTATGCCAAGAATAATATTAAATAACATGTGTAAAAATGACCTGTTTAGTGCATGTTAAGATTGAGAACCATCAAATTATAAAAAATATTTTTTTGTTCTACTCTCATAACGAACACATGGAACCCTTAATATTTGAGATTAATAGTGCACAAGGTACTACATATTAGCACTAATACTATCAATCTTAGAAATAAAAGGGTTACTATATATTATTTAAGGTGGGCTTATTGTTAGAGTGAGTGGAGTTGGAAAAACTTTTTCCCAATCATAGTATAAGGCGTCAGCCCGATGTGTCAATATGCACACATAGGGCTGGTCGTGGACGTCCATCGTTCAACGTCTGGGCCATGTTCGAGGTGTCTGTGGCCGTGTTCGGCTGAATTCTTTTGTCTGCCAATTTTTAGACATGGCCATGGACAAAGACTTTGTCCAACCGTTTGTCCGAGGAACGGTTAACTTTTAAATATAATGTGCATTCTTATATAAAGGATAATTTTTATTTCTCCTCTAATTATTCTTAAACATAATTTTCTTATACTTAAATCTTCAATAATTTAAATATAATTATGTTAATGTTATATTTAAGTTATTCTTTAAAGCTAGTTATTAAATATTTCTTTTATCCAACATTAATAGCTCCATTTGGCTTTTCAAAAAGAACTAATTTGTTTAATAATAATACTATAAATAAAGATGATGACATATATAAATTTAAAAAGTATTATTATATACCAAATTACTTAATCTAGAGATCTTCACCCTAATTGCCCTACTTAGTTAAAATCGTTAACACCGCTCTCATTCTCTCCAATCACTTTAATCATTTTTCAATTATATAAGAGGCTATGTCCATAGACAATAACCGTGTCTACTAAAAAAAAACTTTATCCGTTAATAAAATATCAACGAATAAATTATTAATAAAAATATACATAGACAAGCCTTATCTGTATATTATTTGGCCAAAGACTAGCCCTTTGCACACATTCTACCTCGAGGAAAGCCGAGAAAGTATGCTTCGGATCGGCTGTGGTACACTCCCACTGGATTTGGTGAGAGTGCCCAATAAAAAGTAGCCACGTCCTCCTCTCCATGTTACCTCAACAAACCGGTTTTTTATCCAATTCTTCTTTAAACCAAAATGGTTCAATTTTCGGTTCTCATTCTAACCCATGCGTCTCCAGGGCTCCCCTCTTATCACTCTAATATTGTAGTAATATTGTTCTAATATTTTAACGATATTACTCCAATGTTGGAGCAATATTGTTACAATGTTGGAGTGATATTGCTGTAATGTTAGAATTATATTGTTCAAATGTTAGAACCATATTGCTCCAACATTAAAGCAATATCGTTACAATATTAGAGCAATATTACTACAATATTAGAGCAATATTGCAGCAATATGATTCCAACATTAGAGCAATATGGTTCCAACATTACAGCAATATCGTTCTAATGTTGGAGCAATATCGCTCCAACATTGCAGCAATATCGCTCCAACATTAGAGCAGTATTGCTACAACATTGGAGCAATATCGCTACAATATTAGAATAATATTACTACAATATTAGAGTGATATTGCAGTAATATGGTTCCAACATTGGAGCAATATGGTTCCAACATTACAGCAATATCATTCTAATGTTGGAGCAATATCGCTTCAACATTGCAGCAATATCGCTCCAACATTAGAGCAATATTGCTACAACATTGGAGCAATATTACTACAATATTAGAGCGATATTGCAGCAATGTTATAGTAATATTGCTCCAATATTAGAGCAATATTCATACTTTATAGCAATAATGCTCCAACAATATCGTAATAATGTTGCACCGTTTGATCAATATTACACCTTAAATATTCCTACCTTGATGCAAAATTGTTGCAGGGTTGGAGCCATATTGTTACATAGTTGTAACAATATTGCTATATAGTTGTAGCTATATTACTATATAATTTTAGCAATATTGTTCTAATCATGTAGAAATAATATAGTTAGGTTGCAGCAATATTGCTGCAAGGTTGTAGTAATATTGCTTTGACTTTATAGCAATATTGCTCCAACATTGCAGCAATATTACCTACAACGTTGCAACAATATTGCTACAACGTTGCAGGAATATTACAACAATATTACTCTAACTTATAACATTCTAACATATATTTTTAATTTTAATTGTGTAATTCAACGCAATAAAATGGCTAGTATAATTTATGTTCCTCAGCGTTTAATCTACTTGTATATATGTTATCCAAAGGGTTCTGTCAATGATATTCTCTTTGTGTATGCAAACCTGCGATTAAACCAATATACTAGGGCAACCAAATATGATGCTCTGCTTAAAAATGAATGCTAGCTTCTACAGCAATATAGTGTGAGAATTCATCTAAAGGCACAAAAAGAAGAAAGTTGTAAGGAATGATAACATACTAATATTTCTTACATTGGACACTAAATGTAGTGCTTGAATATTAAGCCTTTGTCCAAGTTTTGTTTATAATTACAGTCTTCAAGCGGGGAGCTAACTTTGAATCTGGAGTATGCAGAGGCTCCAAGCCATTGCCGTTAGCTGATGATGACCTTGAGCTACATGCGAATTAGCAAGATCGTTATACTCTGCAGGTTGTAAATTTCCAAAATTAGTAGATAAGTCCCGCTGCCATTGTAGATGGGAGCCTTGTCTATGGAATGGTTTCCTTTGCAATGGAGAGAGATAAGATGGTGCAGATTTCAGAGGCGACTGGAGCAACCCCAAGGTTTCAAGTTACATGTCTACTTTGCTCACAACCTGCTAGAATGAATTGCCATGAATTAGATATGGGCCCCACAATAAGTAAATTTGCTAATGAATGACCTTTAAAATGGTATCCAACAAAAACATTTGCCAGAAGCAGTTATTTAGGAATTATAAAATCAACATCAACAGATGATAAGCACGAACCAAATGGGAAAATTGAAATAAAAAATAGCCTTTTCACATTGTCTAGATTTGGTAAAAAATTTATTAGTCTTTAGGGCTACATAAGTTGGGCTAAACATTCGGCCTGTAAACCTACATCCAGCCAAAGACTTGCCTGAAGCCATTATTTAGGATTTGTATATCAACTTCGACGAAGGAACAACATGGACCAAATGGGAAACATAAAACAACTTTTTCTCATTGTACATTATACAAATATTGCACAACCATTTGACCTAATGGGAGATTTTTAATATTTGGTTATGCAAAGACTTCCGGGCAAGTCTATGACCTCATTAAAGCAAAAAAAGTCAATCAGTTCATCATCAGTTATTGACAAAAGACATTTGAGGTAGAAAAATTCATCATAAATGGTGAATTTAGGTAAGAAATCCCTGTGCAGTTCATCAGAGACAATGACCTACAGAGCACACTTCAAAGCCAAATTCCAACGCTTAGAGAAAAAATAATAAGGATGTGGACACAATCTATGTCTATAAAAGAAAATTACCATAAACTACATTCTAAATCAACAATGATATAAAATCTATATATACTTAATGAGCGAAAATAAAAAGTTTAACTTGAGATATTGAAGGGTCATGTTCTTCAAAAGTGAGGGGTGTCTCAAAACAATCATAAAGGAGACTCAACTGCAAAGTGTACTACGGGAAAAAAATATAGGGCATTGTTGTCATAGTAACATGGAAGAAAATTATTGTACCTAGTGGCCTATTAAAGATCAATTTTTCCTTCTTCGGACAAGAATGAATACACTATTTCAAGTCTATAGCCAAGGACAAAGGTTAAAGAAAAAAGAACAAAAAATTCGGGTTTCCAACACCATAAGATTTGAAATATTTCACATCAGTTGAAATTTAAATGGCTAAGTTGTCCCAAAAACAAGCTACAAATATAACATTCTGATTACTGGCATGAGGCTAGACATGAGGATGGTAAAACATACAAGTAAATACAGGACCCATCTATACAAGTCCCCAAGTATACAAACACAAGATGCATGCACAATGCAAAAAACATGCATCTAAGAGCATATATAGTATAGAGTTCTTCTTTAACACAAAACTTTCTGAATTAAACCATCAGACCTGCACCATTCACCCATGCTCACTAGAACTAAATTTATCATCTTGTGCTGCCAAAGACAGGTTAAGGGATCAAGAACAAAAGAGATATAGGAGTGAGATAGTTGTGTGCAATCGTGAATGGGGTTGGAAGAGGACAAGGGGAACAAAAAATGGAAGATCATTTTAAATACTTAAAACCACAAATACATGTAAACCTGAGACGGAGGCCTCAAAGTGACCTGAGTCATTCACATCATCATATACGAACTTACACACAGCTGAATCACAACCATCAGCAATCAGAAATTCGTAATAGGAACATACAGTAAGTCTCAAGCGAAAGTGAGAACTATATCTAATGTTAAAGATAGGTCAATGTGCTGCAAATGCAATGGTACAGGACTCACCCTTAAGTTCAGATTCCACAACCACACTGAATACCATGGCAAATCCGCCTCAAAGAGCAGCAAGGGGATAACCAGCGGGAGGAAGAATTCCAACACAATCGAGTAGGCTGGGGACTGGAGGCGATGAGGCCCAGATTGCTGGCGGCGAGGCCGACCAGCGTGCCGACGAGGGGCCCACTTAGGATGCTCCCGATCTTCGTCTTCTCCGACCTTCCCACTTGCACCCAGCATAGTGGACACCGCAAATCAGAACCCAAATTCAGTTCGAACGGATCGAAAGAAACGATTTTTAGAAAGAAAACTTGAATAAAACAATGATGGAGTTACCAAATACCGAAGGTGGCGGGGGTGAAGAGGGTGGTCCAGGTGCCCCACAGGCTCAGTGGCGATATGAGCGGCACATTGAGATGTGTCCGCATCCATGCTTGAAGTGCACCTCTTCTCGGTGGGGAGAGGAGCCGATCACTGCTGTAGAGAAGAGGCTTGCAGTGAGGGGAGAAGAAGCGGGTCGAAGCTGGAAGTAGGCAGTCGGGGAGAGGTGGGACCCGACCGGCCATGGACGTCGGACGACGGCAGCGACAGAGCGAGAGGAGGAAGGAGAGAGACGACGATAATGAGGATGACGCCATGAGGGGAAGAGAAGGGCTGCGGATGGGGATTAAGAGGGTTGTGGATGGGGATTTAGGAGAGGAAGAGGACTGCTCTCTCGGGCGGCGTCAGCATCAGAACCACCACCGACACCTCTTGCTCCGGTGATTAGATGGCTATGGATAGGGGGCTTAGGGGATCCGACTCTTCTCTTCCGGGCAGTGGCGTCGAGTGGACCACAACCGACGGACTGTGGATTACGGAGGAGGAATTCGGGGGCTGTGGATTAGGGGGCGATGAGGAACATCTCACTCTTTTCTCCTGGGCAGTGGCGGCGTGAGAGTCACCACCGCCACCTCCTCCAGCTCCGACGGTTGGGGGGGGGGGGGAGGGGAGCGACGAAGATAAGAGGGGAGCCCTAGAGACGCATGGGTTAGAATGAGAACTGAAAATTCAACTATTTTGGTTTAAAGAAGAATTGGATAAAAAACCTGTTTGTTGAGGTAACATGGAGAGGAGGACGTGGCTACTTTTTATTGGGCACTTTCACCGAATCCGGTGGGAGTGTACCACAGCCGATCCGAAGCGGAGAAAGTATAAGTGAATACGGACTGCCTTGTTTGTTTCGGAGTCGGCTAAAGGGCCCAACTGAACACACGGTCTCGTCCCGTCGTCCGCGTCCGGAGCAAAAAAGTTCCGTGTTTTTCATTTGCGAACACAGACGCGAGCGGACAAGCGGGCGGACGTCATCCGCTTACACGTCTTAACGCCTGTGCTGCCTCTCTCCGTTCTCCTCGCCGGCGAGGCGGCGGCAACCGACGGCGAGGGTTGAGCTCCGGAAGGAAGAGTCCTCAATCGTTCCATTCTCCCTCAGTCACACTCCAGTGAGCGCTGCTGACTGCCCCTGGAGTCCCGTTAGATCTCAAGGTACGGCATTTTCATTTCTTGTTTCCCTTCTCTTTTTGCCTCCATCCGCATTGACGCAGTCGGCTTTCTCTTTTTCCTGGCAGGAATTTTCTGGGCGTTGATCTTTTGCGGTAATCTCTTCCTCTCTCTTTCTCATGACTTCTCTCGTTCCCCATTCGTTCCCTCTGCTTTCTACACTCGTACTAATCTTCTCTTCTCTCTCTTCCACATCCTTTGTCTCCTCGAACCTCACTCAGGGTCTGAAATGTAGTTGGTAGCAAGATTTTCTTATCCTCCTTAAAAAAAAATGAAGGATTGATCTGGGTTGTTTGTCGTTATGGTATTAGAAGCAGATGAAATGCTCGATTTAAAGCCACTAAAAGATAAGGATGATTCTTGAAGAAATAAACCGCGCACCACTAGCGGAAGAAATAGCTTATGTAGCCATTTTGATGTATATCCATTTCTTAAGGAAATAGGTTTATTTATAATTTCTAGTCATGTCTTGAGCAACTAAGGGGCACCCTATAGAATCTCCAAGGAAATAGGTTCATCTAACAAGATTAGTGAATGTTTGATTTTGAGACTAGGGACCTGGACTGGTTTAGAACGGAGAGAATACAGGCAGTAGCAATGTGGTCAATATTGTTAAGGCGATATGGCGCACCTCAGGCAGGCTTAGGCATGACTACAAACCTGTGCATTTCCTAGTATCCTTCAGGTGGGCGAGATGGCCTAGGTGGGGACGCTTGGGGGGTTTGTGGGATGTGAAAAAAAGATTCATGAAATGTATTTCAATTATGGTAAATATTTTCAAGGGTTTTGGTGGTTTGGGTTCAGTTATAATATTCACGGATTAGTGAATTAAGTAGGAATTCATTATGGAAATGAATTTGGGAGTAGTGAGTTAAGTGAGAATGTGGTAGGTTTTGCTAGTGTTAAATTCACAAGTTTGTGAAACATGTGAATCTATTGATAAAATTCAGTCACGAACTTGATATACCTGTTATAACCATGACATTTGTCTAAAAAAGTAATAATAATAACCATTAAATTCATCTTCCTGTCCAAAGCACATTTTGATTCAAACATATAAGCATAAATGGTTTGACAAAATTAAAAAACGAGTTGCACTTAGACAAAATAATTTTTAACACTACAAAAAGTACATGAAAAAAAATATAGCTACAAAATTAATGAGTACATTACATAAGTCTAAGCAACTTATGATTTGTCACACTAAATTAGCAAAAGAAAATAGGTCTTATGAAACTTGTCTACTTTCCCACATAACTTGGGATATTCCATCACAAAACCAACCTGCGCTATGCCTTTGTTCTATAATGGACATATTGCTATCTCTTCATTGAGGAGGAGGAACATAATATCTATCATCTTCATCATCTGTGCTGCAAGTAGCCTTTCTTCATCAAGAGGAGCAGCTTTATCCTTCTTGTCACTGAGCCAGGTATAATTATGCAAGATGCAATAAGCAATTTCAAATTTAACTTGTGTTGGATAGGGGTAAGGAGGGGCTTTTTGTAAAATCGCAAAATGAGCTTTTAACATTCCAAACATACTCTCGATCACCCTAAGTTATGAAAACAAGTCCTTCGGTGTTTGAGGCAGATTGCTTTCACCTCTAAATACCTTCAAATGGTATCTTGTACCATGATAAGGAGCTAGAAATCTAGGTAAATTTGCATAACCTGCGTCAACTAAGTAATATTTACCTAATCATTAGAAAGTTTGTGACGGGAGATTAGCATTCTTTAGTATAAGTAAATTAATAGCAACTACAAAAGCAAACACCGGTATACATTAAAATTTGGGGGTGTCAAGAAACTACATTGACTTGGTTTCTCATAGAACTTACCATCTGGCACAACAAGTTTATCTTCTCTTGATTATATAGATTTCAAAACCTGGACATCAACTGCAGAACATTCCCATCCTGGTAATGCATGTATAAAAAACACATCAAAAGAGCATTTTTGGGATAGAATTTTCTTCCTATCTCAGAATCTCATCATGTCGGGGCCAGTGACGAGCTAAAAAATACTTACCATCAATAGCTCCACTATAATCCTATGTAAAAAGATTTAATAAAATCTTCAAAAGGACATGAGCTAAGTACAAGGTTAACAAGAAACATTATACCCTAAAGTAAGGATAAAATTGATCATCTTCTCGAATCTTTTTTGGGACTGGTGTTGAAGGATAGCATATATACTTTACCTCTAGTGCAATGAATAATGATGGCATCAAAAACTTTGTTGAGTTAACACAACATCGTTGGCTTTTCCTAACTATACCTAAAATTATAGCCAATTGCTCCTCCACTCAAACACATTTGGTGTCCTTGAGTAGTCCCTTACTCTTCAATTTATCACATACATTTAAAAAGGAAGTCAATTTCATCCTATAAACTTTGTGCAAAAGATTAGTTGGGTTGTCTGACAACCACCTCACATAAGCTCTTTCGTATAACCTTAACAAGTGTAGACTCGTAGAGGACGAACTGATAAAGATTTCCTTATTGAATATAATTAGAAACCAGGACAAGAACCTTAAACTCTTATCAATAGAATCAGAGTCTGACATGATACACCTGCCATGATACAATATTTTTTATCAAATTTACAACTACACCAGGACCACAATAACATACACAAAGCAAAAAGAAGATTTAGAAAAAGTAATAATGTAAAAGAAGCATCTTTGAAGTAATGCTCATAATGTTCCCTTCGAATTTAATCAAAGAAATATCCTTTCTAATTTATGGGTGGACCTAAGTTAGATATCGGTTTTTTTCCTGCATCCAAAGCTAAAATGGTTGCCACCATTTTATTTGTGATCAGGGAAGGTCTTTTTGCATTTCAACAAATTGATGGCACGAGGGTATGCCAATTACTCAAAGATGAACTCTAGAGGCTCACCAATCATTAGTAGAAATGATAAGATCATTTGGTATATTCTAATGAAACCACTTAAAAACAAAATAGCTTCCACAGTGTTCATATGTTGAGCTACTTCATTACAGAAAGAACATAAGAATGCAAAGAAGATATAAGATGAAATTAATAAAATTAGTAGCATTTTATAGAAGACATAAATCTGTGGTTGACACTGCTAATAGGAGGATAAGTATCAGTTGCAATTCTAGCCATGTTTCTTCCTTTTGATGCTATTATACTCTGTAGTTAACAAATGCAGAATGAATACTAAATATATAACCAAGCTATTCTACCTTTTTTTTGGTAAGTAACTATTCTACTTATTTCCTCCAAAGCCAATCAGAATGTGTTCGAAAGAGCTGGCATCCAAAAATTCAGCTGCAACATTGACACCGGAACTCCTTACAAGGCATTGCCAGATAGTACTTGCTTAAACTACTTGTTTTAAAATACACTTAAGAAGACTGTAATTCCAAAAGTAAATTAAAATAGGCAAAGCATCTATCAATCTCTTCAACCTCAGTAGTACAAAATAACAAACTGGAACAATTGGGAATGATTTCTTCAAGATCTATGACTCACTTTCCACTAACGACATGTTTTACAATTAGTGTTTTATAAGAACTTTAAATGCAAAGAATGCATGATTTGTCAAGTAGTTCAATGGCCTGTGACATTAGCAAAAAAACAGAAAGCAAACATTAAAACCGATCCAAAAAAAAAATCTCAAGCACATAATGTAGAGCAAATATTATAGGTCCTAGAAGTTGAAATTTCACACTAACTCAAGAAAATTTCAACTTTTTGTCCCCGCATTTTCTTCTCCCATGGAGAAAAAGAAAACATCTACAAATCAGCCTCGAGAGAAAACTAAAAAAATAAAACAATAGATAGATCCATCCACTCACAGAAATTAGAGATTGGAAACATGTGTGTGTGTGTGTGTATGTGAGAGAAAGAGAGAGAGAGAGGAACAAACCTGCAACACAGAGACACAAGAGTTCAGCTATCCTCAGCTGTGTTAGCTGTGACCCCTATTGGATTGAAGAGAGCTTGCTGTTTAGCATCAAAAAGTGGCAGGAGAGAGAGGATGTATAGCTGGAGACGTGACAAGGTTTTTATGCATTTGGATGAGAAGTGAAGTTGAGGATTCAATTTCTGACCAGTGAGGGGTAAGAAATCAAATTCACGACTTCACTCTATTTTTAGGCCCAGGGTGAGAATAATATAAAGCCAAGGCCGAATACGATTTCTAGACAGGACTAAGGGGTGAAAGTAATTATTTGTCAAGTAGTTCAATGGCTCATGACATTAGCAAAAAAACAGGAAGCAAACATTAAAACCGATCCAAAAAAAATCTCAAGCACATAATGTAGAGCAAATGTTATAGGTCTTAGAAGTTGAAATTTCACACTAACACAAGAAAATTTCAACTTTTTGTCTCCACATTTTCTCCTCCCATCGAGAAAAAGAAAACATCTACAAATCAGTGTCGAGAGAAAAATAAAAAAATAAAACAATAGATAGATCCATCCACTCAAAGAACTCGGAGATTGGAAGTGTGTGTGTGTGTGTGTGTATGAGAGAGAGAGAGAGAGAGAGGAACAAACCTGCAACACAGAGACACAAGAGTTCAGCTATCCTCAGCTGTGACCCCTACTGGATTGAAGAGAGCTTGCTGTTTAGCATCAATAAGTGGCAGGAGAGAGCGGATGTATAGCTGAAGACGTGATAAGGTTATGCATTGGGAAGAGAAGTGAAGTTGAGAATTCAATTTCTGACCAGTGAGGGGTAAGAAATCAAATTCACGACTTCACTCTATTTTTAGGCTCAGGGTGGGTATAATATAAGCCAAGGTAGAATACAATTTCTATACAGGACTAAGGAGTGAAAACAAAAATAGTTTTAGGAATCTAGTTACCAGGTAAAAGGTTCCCCATCTCAATAACACCCCCCTCCCCCTCTCACACCCTGGCACTTTCTTAAGAGTGCTTAATTGTTCATGAAGCATACACTAAAATATGTATATTTATATAATTTGCATTATCTATCAACTCGCCATGCCCAGGCGATTGAATGCCAAAACAAAATCAATTGTCTTGATGTTGCCAGACACTTTGACAACATTGATATTGGTATGGTTAAATACTGCTATATTGGCGGATTATCCAGTTTAATACTCATATGGTGGAAGCATTATGACAGGGAATCTTGATTAGGAAGGTGCAACCATGAGTATCATGAAGTTTTGTTGCGAATGGTACAATATCTTTATCTTTGTTGCTCTGTACTTTTATCTTGTGATTGTGTATCTGAGGGATCTATGTGGACATGCCCATGCATATCAACTAATCTGTTACACATGCAAAATGTATTTCTGATTTGGTTGCAGCAACAACATCCTGTACCCAAAAGAGGACAAGGAGCAAAAAGTCCTTCTTTATGCTTGTAGTAATTGCAACCATCAGGTCTTTCTTTCTTCTACCAACCATTTTTGAAAGTGCTTGTTGATTTATTTAATACTTTTGTTTCTTTTCTCCTTCAATTTGGTGTTGCATTGCAAGGTTTTATCATGGCTATTCTTGCAATGATTTGCTCAGTAGTTGCCTGATTTCATCTCAAATGCTGTCATTCTTATTTCAATTTCGTTTTTGAGGGATTACTGCTATGTGATTGTTTATTTATGTTTCATGATTAGTCTCCATGCACACTCCATCCAACCTTTGGTATTAGCAACAAATCGCAATTGATTTGTCTAAATTTGGGTCAGCTGTTTGCCACAACTTGATGTTAAATTTCAGGGATGGTTCATGTTTTTCCATTGGAAATGCTATATGGAGGTAATCCGCAGCAGATCATTCCTGTCTTTGACTGACATGCAGATGCCTTGTATAGTTTCAAGAATATTTCTTAAAGCATATTCTCTGCTGCACATTGCACACTCATCATTTTGTTAACATGTTCCATCTTCGTTATTGAAGGCATTACAGCTCCTGGTTAAAGCCAAATGTAAAAATACTTCATAAACTTGTCGAGTCACGAGCATAGTGCCACCTTTGTGCTTTTTGTAGGCATTGTAGTTTACATAGGATTTGTTGCTTTATTGATATGCTAGTGAAGTACTAGACTAGGAGCTTTGTACAGATTATATCAAGAAATATTGGCCTAGTTGTGATCAATTTGTTGCTAGCCATCTTTACACTAAATTAGGAACAAATGGACCTAGAATGACTTGATCCGACTGATTGTTCAAACAAAATTGTTTAGACAATTATGCATTTTGCAGTTTCTTTTATGCTTTTCACCCCGAGAATTTAAGAACTTTTATGTACAAGTCTCTTATCTAGGCTGTGAATATATAAGTTGTTTCTAAAACTCGAGGAATATATGCATAATATGATGCCAATTTGTGTAGTGGTCCAACCAGAGAGCATTATTCAGCTTAAGTTCACTTCATATCTGGCTTCTTTGTTTGGCAACCACTAATCCATTCCATGTTTTCTTTGATCAGTTAATCCATCACATATTAACAAATGGTAGAATAAACAATGACATCCTAAGTAGTTGTTGATATCTTTTTTTGCAGGAGTTTTTTAGGTAGGTTTTTTTAATACCAGGAGTCATGCACAATCCATTAGTTTTCAATTGAGGGATTGTATGCGGATTGCAATTTGGGCAAATGAATATTTTATTTATGCACTTTATCCATGAGGATAATTTTATGAACATCTGCATGGTTGTTATGCAGGAGGTTGCTAATGATCAATGTGTGTATAAAAAGGTAATACATCATGCAGTAGGTGAGCAATCTCAAGTGTCACAGGATGGAGGTTCAGACCCAACTCTACCTCGAACTAAAACTGTTAGGTGTGCTCAATGCAATCATGGAGAAGCTGTTTTTTTCCAGGTTAGCTTTTGCTACTTTGTGCCTTGTGAGCTGATGGAGATTGTTTGTTATTTATATTTTCTTGTTTAGAATACTCTGTATTAAGGTACTGCAGTGAAGGATGAAATACAGAAGTCAATTTGAGAACATTTTGGTATTGATGGCTGTATCTATCTCTCTGACCATAGGACAAATCAATTTAGGTTTGATGCTTATTTTTTGTTCCTCGTATGATATCAGAAAGAACCAATTGGCAACATTCACCAATAATGTATCGAAGATCAAAACTTATAAGCATGGTAGAGCATAACCAGTTTAATTCGAGGATCGCAGAGGCCTATTTATCTCAACTGCTCTTGCATATTTGATGTGGGGATGGATTGATTGAGATTACATATAGATCGGGAAGGATGGTGTCATTTTTTATGGATACTGAGATAGATTTTTGGCAAGGCTTGAAGGGAGTCAGAGGGATGACCAGAGACAAGATTGTTGATATAAGTGATGATAAATAGAAAAAAATTTGGGAGACAAAAAACTAAGAGCAGCTCCAAGATAGTTTTTTTTATTATTAAAACTGAGTAGTTAAGTGACGTGATTGATTTTATGGATTTTTATTAAGCAATTATGCTTTGCTCAAAGAATAGTGTTAGAGGTTTTATAAACAAATGTCTTCTTGATAGATTGTGAAGTCATACTTTCTATTTACTATGGCAATTCTGTAAAACAGTCTCCCTCTTTTTCAATGTATTTATTTAAACTTAAGTAGAATCATTGTGATTGAAGATCAGTCTTCAATATCTATTTTTTCACATACTGCACTTTTCAAATTGGCATTATTTATGTTTAGATTGGTATAAATTATCTAAAATAATTTGTGTTGGTAATTAGTGTCTGTACTCCATAGGTGTGAACACAACATGCATGTGCAGCATTTGTATTGGCTTTGAATCCAATACGTGAATACATTATACTTTTTTCTCTGGAAAAAAAAATTCTTTTATGGATTATGGGTGTATGCTAATGTATCAAAATGTGTTAATTTTTCCCTGCTTCTTAGGGTAGGTAAAAGTTGTGCAAAAAATTAAAGAGGTTGGATTAATTTCTTAAAATTGTTTGTATAATGCTATGACATGTATGAAGTTCGATCTAAATTTATATTTATGTGTAATTTGCAGGCAACTTCTCAGGGAGAGGAAGGTATGACCCTCTTTTTTGTTTGCTGTAAATGTAAGCATAAATGGAGGGATTGATGATTGAAACAAGCACTGAGTTCAGAGGATATAGCCTCAACATTTCACAGAAATTGGTCACGAACCGGCTTAAATCTTGAGTAGTATATTACTGTTTCTTTCAGAAGAGGTTTCATGGTCTTCCCCTGCCCGGGTGGCTCTTACCTGTGTGTATCTTATCTAATTTTAATGACTAGGTTCTTGAAGCAGTTTCAGACCAATAGCGTTGTTGCTTCAAAATGACATGAATAGGATGGGGTTTATTTGTACTGCCTTCGAACATTAGCTTGCATTTGACTTAATTAATTGGGCTGTATAAACAGCTGGCCGCATCGTGCAGCCCTCATATGCCTACTCAGCTTCCATTGGTTGATGGGCATTGTCCTCATATGCAGTGATGGGATTGGCCAATAGCCATGCCACATGGTTTGGCCGGTACTATTACTATCCTGGATATGGATATGAGCGAGGGATGTTAAGGAGTCGCTCGACGAGCTGAGTTGGCTCGATTCAACTCGGTTTGGTGTGGCCCAACTCAAATTTGAAAATATAAAATGTGAATTTACGGGTTAGTGGGACCTCAATTAGGGGTACTAACGAGCCAAATTGAGTCAAGTTTTGAGTTAGCTCAGCTTAAACTAATGGTTTTGGGTATTGGCTCTAGTTCAGCTTAAATTCAGTCAAGTTACTAATCATCTAGTTCGAACTCGGCTCAAGAAGAAAACAACAAATTCAACTCATGTCTGAGTTTGAACTTAATATACATTGACTACATAACTTAGCTTGAATTTGGCTCAGTTAAAAATTTGATTATGTGCAAGTTTGGCTTATATCAAATTTAGTAAAAATTCAAAAAATTCCAAAGCTGGTACTAAAAAATACAAACTCCTTGACCACTTTGCCTACAACACTTTTTACGTCAAATATTTCATCAAATAAATATAAGGTTCTCATTATTAATTTTTTTTTATCAAATATATTCTATCACTACGTGCTTGGCATATGCTATTTTAAATAATATTTATATTTCTTTATATTTATCATATATTTTAATGCACAAAAATGAGTGCAAAAACTTAATTAATATCTCTACCTCATTGTACTAATATATTTTAATTGCTTAGTAAAGAATAATATTATCAAATACTCATTCTGTCTTAAATTAATAGCTCTATTTGATTGTTTACAATGAATTAATTTTAATTTATTTTTAAAAACTAAATAGAGCTATTAATGTAGGACAAATGGAGTATTTATGAATACAATCCTGTACAAAATTGCCATCATTTACTAAAAACTCATAAATTTATAAATAGACAACTAAAGTATAAATAATATAATTTACTTATTTATTAGCTTTCTTTTCTAATATTTTCATTTGTTATGTTATATCTTGTGTTTGTATGTTTAACTATATATGCATCTTTTTGTAGTCTTTTATACATATGTCATTATTATTAGCACGTATGTACTTTTTCTATATCATTAAAGTGTTCATATGTTTGTATTATATGTATTTTTTAGTAGTTTAGTATGAACATGTCATTATTATTAGCACATATATACTATATATATATGCACCACAACTTCTTCTGCATGCTCTTTCTTTTGGTTGTATGAAATATATTTATTATTTGATAACCTAAATTTTTTAAATCTTTATATTCACTTTTTACTTCAAGTGACATCTTATAACCACCAAAAAGAAAAAGTTAGTGCCTTTGTAGTTAATTACATTTGTGTATATGATATATCATATATAAATGTATGTCATTTATTTCTATTATACATAAATATGTATTTTAGTAAATATCACTTATATAATATATGTATCTTATGTCTTTTTAAAATATTTATTTTTAAATAATTTATATCATGTGCAATGTGTAACGGTGCTAAGGAGTCAGGTCGAGTCGAGTTTTAGTATAGTGGGAACCTAAAACTTGATGTTTTGTCATCTTGGTCTCATCCCAAATAAATATAACTTACTCTAATCTTATGAAGAAAAAAGAGACTCTATTAGTCAATGCAAAAAAAAATATTTAAAAAATTACTATAAAATTCAAATTTATAAGAATTCAAATAGTAGTCTCCATAGAAAATTTGAAAAGACATATAGTAATTTGTTTGATATGCAAAGATAGTAAATAATATTACCATAAAATATAGTCTAATGATTGACATAATGTTCGATATATGTAGTACAATATATCCCATTTGTTTACTCAATTGTATTATATTTGTATATATTTTATTAAATCTTATTTCTATAATATATCTAAATTTCAATAAATATCACATGTGTATAATATGTCTTTAAATGTTTACTTCTAAAAAATAAATATGATGTGTGATACAAGCTAATACTTAATACATAGACATTATACATCCATTAATAATATATAAATTTGTTATATATAGGTATATGTTATAAATGAGAATTGGGATTGTTAATTGTGCATATTACATGAGTGTCAATATGTATTTATATATATTATAAAATATATTTACGAATTTCATTCGATTTCGAGTATAAGTCGAGTTCAAGCCGAGTTCGACTTCTATTCAAGCTGAGCTACTTCGAGTCAAGCCATATTTAAGTCGAGTTGAGTCGAAGCACCTATGCTTGATGAATTGGCTCGGCTCATTTGTACCCCTAACCTCAACAATCTCCTATTTACCCTATTGGGCTTTTTAAAATCTTTCATATATAACTTATTTTTTATTTTTTAGCTGATAACTGATAATACTATATGTTCTATTCACATATATAATAACATAATATTCATTATATTGTGTTAACAATTACACGATATGTATTTTTTAAGTCAACGACTCATAATATAATGCGATATTTACCATATAGTATTAACGATAACACAATATATGTTCTTTGAGCTAGCGACCCATAATACATTATATTCTATATTATATATACGATAATATAATATATTAATAATATGTGTTATTGATAATACGATATGCTCTATATTGTATATATAGTAACATGATATGTATTTTTTGCATGTATTTAAAAATATGACATTTGTCAATATGTGTTATAATATGTTATTGATACAAGTTTTTGTTAACTTGGGGATGAAAGCCTCTAAGATAGTATATATATATTTACATAAGATATTCTACACAATAAAACCTGTATACATAAAATTATACTAGAGTCCTACTTTATACAGTATGGTAGGAAGCTATCATGGTTATTTTATAGTGTCTTTAGTATCTACACCCTTTTTCTATTCTTACATTGTCTTATTCTCCCTAGCTAGTCCCCAATTTTTTATTGGAGTTGTAGATATCATCTTCTCCTTTGTAAGAATAAGTGGTTTGTATGGTTAAATTTTTTGACAAAATTAAAGTAGAGCGATCACTGATAAAGTGATGGAGGCCAACAATCACTAGATGGAAATTAGAATTCACTGTTAATGGGAATCGCAGGGCAAATATCGCAAATTGCTACTAAGCTTTGATTGCCTATTTCCTTATGCGTCATTATGATTGGTTTACACAATTTTAACCTTTAACCCTTTCTATAGGGGTATTTTGGTTTGATTTTTTAAAAATTTCATGTAAACCCTAGTTATATGGAATGTTTGCATCTTAAGCCAGGTAATATGGAAAAGTCTCTTGTGCTAATTGGTTCTCTTTGCTATTATTCTGTGTGTTAAGCAATTAGGCATATTGTTACAGCTAGCTGGAGCTCATCAAGGACCCGAAAGGGTGTAGTAGATGGACCCTGATATTCTCCAAGCATACATCATGAAAGGTTTTGAAGTTTTAAAGTTGGACTGTATTATAACTCATGTAGCATTTTCTTACTATAATTGCAATTAACAGAGAGATTTGGATAAGGCATGGAAGTTTATTTACTTCATTTAGTGGAAAATTAGGCTTTTAGGTTAGATGTATTCGCGATTATGGTGGTCTAAGTGCCCCAAATTTTAGAAGTGAGGAGTTTCATTAGGCTTTGCTTGTGTTTTTCTACTATATGCTCTATTTGTGTCATCCATTTACCAAATATGTTTATGGTCGTAGTGTCGTTTAATTTGCGAGTATAAATGTAGCTATGCCATAAGTTAGGAGGTTTAGTTAAATTTAGTGGCAGTTATTAGAATATCTTTATTTATTTTTGGGATGAGCCTCTTCCATCAAATGGGAACCATAAGGTGCACGAAATGTAAAGAGGAGTCAAATTGAAGCGTAGGTCTGCATTTAGCAAAAAAAAATGAATGTATAGTGGAAAGTGACTTCAGTACTAGAGATTAAAAAAAATTTGTTCTTTTTTGGAGAATTGACATTTTGGTAGCAACAGAGAGAGGTTGTAGGAAACAACTAAACATAGTGAAGACAATTTGGAAGGTGCAATGAGCATGTATAAAAGAGACTAATAGATATTTCGGTAATAAGGTTAAAAGGTTTGTATATAAATAATATTAAAAAAAGAAAAAGGGACTTAAGAGAACTTAGATAGAACTAATAGAGAAAAATATGACTATGTTATCTTTTACAAAATTATGAGGCACAAAATATATAGAAATGGCGGCATAAAATTCTTATCACTTATCCAAAATTATTAGGAAAATGCTCTACTTTATTATAATTATGAATGTGAATATCCAACCTTAGTAGTAGGCACATTTAATTATGCTTGACAAATTAATTTAGTAGTTCATGGCTTTGCCTTTGAAGATAGTATTGATGCTTAACCTGAAAAGTTGTGGTGTCAAAATTTAAATCCAGTTCTATTTTGGGGGATTCTGTGACTCTAATTGAGCGTAACTCTAGTGATCTAGAATGAAATGGGCACTCATTTTAAAACACTTGCAAAGTTGTTGTCACCATTGTAAAAACCAGTGATCTCATTATCGATGGCTATATGACTTGATGTATTGTTAAAACCGTTTGTGCAATTTTCTACTCAATTAGATGTGCATTGGTGCACTAGATTCATCAAGGTAAAATATACATAAAAAATTTTTAATTAATTTATTATAAATTAAGATTTGTGTAATATAAGAATTTTATACTCAGACTAAGTCAATTAGATTAGTAAGGAAAAAAAACTATATGTGTACTTTGAAGAAAATAATATTTAATATACTAAACTTTAAATATTTTATATTATTTATCTTTAAGGTTAGACTCTGTTGTGACCCTTGTTTAAATTATGCACAAAAATTTAGAGTTAACTAAATAAGTTTTTAGAAGTTGTATATGTACTTTACTAATAATAAAAAAAGATAGATGATCGAATTAAGGGAAGAGTTTTTTATATTCTATTGGCAATAAACCTAACATAAGAGATATATAGAAACTATTAATATTTGAAATTAAAAGCAGATATATTAATATATATTAATATTAATATATTAATTAAATATGCTGTCGATCGTATAGATAAAGGATTTTAATTCGTTCTTTATGCTGGGCACATTGTAAAGTGAAAGCATTAAAAATTTTTTTAGGGAAGGGGTGTAACTAAGTGGATGTCATTATCCGCTTACGGGCCGGCGTCCGTATCCGCATACTAAAGGTGCGGATGCTGTTTAGTCCGCCGATACGCGGACACTGGCGGAATGTTCAGTCGTCCTTGAGCGGACGCGGAGATGGACATGGTTTACCGTGTCCTTGTATCCGCGTCCCCTTACCCTGATGCCCATTACCCTAACCCGAACCTTCCGTTCTACACCCGGGCGAGGCGGGGACAACCGACGGCGACGAGGCGAGCTCCGGTGAACGATCGAAATCAACGGGGATTACGTTCTCCTTGTTGGCTCCCACACTCATCTCCTAGCCCCGCAGCTCCTCTCAATTCTCCCTCCGGCGAGGCGGCGACGACCGACGGCGTGGCTTCGGTGAAGGACGAATCCTCAGTTGTTTCATTCTCCTCAGTCCGACACCGGTGACCGCGGCTGGCTGACTCCGGTGAAAGCTCAAAGTACGGCCTGTTTGCTTCTTGTTTCCCGTCTTTTTTTCTTTCCATGAATTTTGTGGCTGTAGAATTTCTCTCTTTCTCTCAGACCTCCCCTTCGCTCTCTCTCTATTCCCTCTCTGGTACTGTAACATGGTTGGGAGCAGTGTCTGCTTCTTTTTCAATGATAAAACGTGAAGATTGATATGGATTGTTCGTCTGAAAACTTGTGGAATTGTGATACAAATGAAGTGTTGGATTAAAAGCCTCCAAAAGATAAGGATGTTTCTACAAGAAATAAACTGCATTACTAGCTGGAGAAATAGCTTATGTAGTGGAAATGATTTATGCCCATTTATTAAAGAACTAGGATTCATTTACGGTTTCTAGTCATGTCTTGAGCAACCAAGGGAACCATATAGACTCTCCAACGTGGTCCTGTACTTGATTTATAGATTTAGTATGCTGCAGGTGTTTGTCTAAAAAAAATACTGCTAATGATTGATTTTGAGACCAAGGACCTGGACTGGCATAGTATGGAAAAGTTAGTAGGAAGTAGCAATTTGGTCAATTTTGTTAAGGTAATGCCCTAGGTCTACGTCAGGCATGTGTAGGACTGTAGGTGCTTGCCTAGGTGCGCCTGAGGCACTTTGTTGCTTTTTTAAGAGTTCTAGGTATGCATGAAACACACATGAAAATGTATATTTATATAATTTACATTAATAATTACCTATCCATCTTAGCACGGCTAGGCGATCAGATGCCAAAACAATGTCCATTGTCAAGATGTTGCCTGGGCACTTTTAATTACATTGATATCAGGATGGTTAGTTTTGTTTTTTTCCTCTTGAATACTAATAAGGAGGAGTCATTACAACAGGGGATTTTGCTTAGGAAGGCACAACCATGAGTACTATGAAGTTTTGCCGCGAATGGTACAGCATCTTTATCTTTGTTGCTATGTAGTTTTATTTGGTGATTGTGGATCTGAAAAGATCTTTGTGGATGTGGCCATTCGTAAGTTATTCAAATATCCATTATCACATGAAAGATGCATTTCTGGTGTTGTTGCAGTAACAACATTCTATACCCAAAAGAGGATAAGGAGCAAAAGGTCCTTCTTTATGCCTGTCGCAATTGTGATCATCAGGTCCTTCTGTCTTGCTCTGACCATTTTTTGTAAAACTACATGTTGATTTATCTAATTCTTGTGTTTGTTTTGTCCAGCAATTTGTTGCCATTGCAAAATTTATGTGATTAACTTGTATTTGTTTTTTAATTAATATCGTGCCTACTCTTGGGATAAATTGCTTAGTTACCTGCTTTCATATTAATTGTTGGCATTGTTTTCTCTCTCTCCTTTTTGAGGGATAACTACCATGCTATTATTTGTTCATATCTTGTTATCAGTCTCCATGCACATTACATTCAGCTGTTTAGTATTGGCAACAATTTGCATTTTGAGAATTGTCTAAATTTGGGGCAGCTCTTTGCCACAACTTCAAGCAAAACTTCATGAATGTCTGTTTTTCCGGGGGAAATGCTGTTTGGAGATAATCCCTTATAGATCTCCGCCAGTCTTTGACTGGCAGGCAGATACATTATAATGTTTTGATTGATGTTAATGTGTATTACATGCTCTAAAACTGTTTAAAGACTATCTTTGCCAATCTTTAACTGATATGCAGCCTCTTTAAATTGATGATCATGTTATTTCCTAGGGATTATATGAAGGATATCTTCTTTGATGCATATGCTTTGTTTCATATTGCACACAGACATCAACATTTGTTTATAAGTTTCATCTTCGTTAGTGAAGGCATTACAAATCCTGGTTAGTGCCAGATGTAAAAATACTCCATAAATTTGTGGAGACACAAGCATAGTGGCACCTTTGGGCTTTGTTTTGCCATTTTAGTTTGCATAATACTTTTTGCTTTATTGATTTGTTAGTGTTTCGACCATACTAAAATCTATATCTTGCTGGCCATTTTTACACTGAAATTACGAATGAATGCACCTAGGAATGAGTGATTTGATCTGGCTGATTGTTTGAAACACTTCAAACGATTAAGTGGTTTCTTCTTCTTGATAATGTTGCTCAATGTTTCTTCTTGTGTTATCTCCTGTTCAGTTTATTTTCTTTATGACTATTCTAATTTTTTTTAAGCTGCTATCTATCATTATATTTTTCGATTTCTCTTCTTCTTGTCACCCTAGAAACTTAATGGCTTAAAAATTCTTATGTAACAGTTTCTGGTCTAAGCCTTGGATATATAATTTGTTTCTAGAACTTGAGGGCTAGATACATAACACGCAATTCAATGCTCATTGGCAAAGCTGCCCCCTTTTTTTTTGTCTTTTGAATTGTAGTCGTAATTTTTATTGACTGGTGTTTGCTAAATAAAGTTCAAGGATTTAGCTTATTGACTTCTATGATGAGTCACTTGTCCAGATACCCATTTGTGTTGTGGTCCGACCAGAGAACATTAGTTAGCTGAAGTTCACTTCTTACCTGGCTTGTTTGATACAAGCCATTAATCCATAGGATGTTTACAAATAGTACAATAAATAGTGGGGCACTAAGTAGTAGTTGATATCTTTCCTTGTAGGAGTTTTTTGGTGGTTTAGTTAATGCCTCTAGCCATGCACAATTCATTAATTTGTTAATGAGAAATGTGTGCTGGTTCCAATTTGGGCTACTATATCAAGAGTATAATTTTATGAATGTCTGCTTGGTTTCTATGCAGGAGGTTGCTGACAATAACTGTGTGTATAGAAATGAAATACATCATGCAGTTGGTGAGCGGACTCAAGTTTTGCAGGATGTAGCTGCTGACCCAACCCTACCTCGAACTAAAACTGTTAGGTGTGCTCAATGCAATCATGGAGAAGCTGTTTTTTTCCAGGTTAGCTTTTTCTACTTTTGGACTTATAAGCTGATGAAGAGGTTTTTTTTATTACATGTTTCTTGCTTAGAATACTAGGTACTGTAGTAAAGTGTGAAAGAAAAAATTCAGTTTGAAAAAATTATGGTGCCGATTCTTGTCACCATCACCATGAACATAGACAAATCAATTGAAGTACATTTTGATCCTTATATGGTATTAGAGAGAACCAAGACCGCAATGCTCACCAATAATGTATCAAAAATCAAACTTTAAAGCATGATTGAGCATAACCAGTTGAACTCCATAATCACCAAGGGCTACTTGGCTCAGCTGCTCTTGCATAGTTGATATAGAATTGGATTGATGAAGATGACATGTAGATTTGGTAGGATTATGTAATTTTGGATGAGTGCTGAGATAAATTTCTGGCAAGGCTAGAAGGAAGTGAGAGGGATGACTAGAGACAATGTTGTTGATTAAAGAGGTGATAAATTGATAAAGCATGGGACATATAAAATTGTGATCATTTCCAAGGTAGATTGTTGCCTGATTACTGAAATCAAGTGCTTGTGAAAGTGATGTGACTGATTTGATGGATTTTGGTACTACAATTATGATTGCCTCAATGTATTGGTGTAGAATTTTTATAAAAAAGCTTGCACATTTTGATAGATTGTAAAGTTATACTTTCTATTTAGTATAGCATTGCTGTAAAATAGTGTTCTTATTTTTATTCTTTACTTCATTTTTACTGATTGGATCAACGTGAATCGCCATTGGCAACATGCCGCAAGGCACTTTGTGAAGTGGATTGATGTGGATGACTTGCTAATGTGTCGAACAAAGGGCCATCATTTTGGATGTCATTATCAAGACCGACTTATTTAAAGAAGTTGAGGCTCCTCCTAATGGATCTTTGTTTTCCACATCTTTAATCTTTAATTGAATTTTCCATTGTTTTGGTACAACCAAGATGTTGTAGTAGCACAATGGAGCTGGAAATTATCTGACCTTTTGTATAACTAAGCTTGTAGGACACTAGGACTGCAATAAAGTTCATGGGACTTCACAAATGGGTTGACTAGTATGTTAGTCATTGCCTCTTGTAGTGCTCTCGTGGGCTTGCTATTTTGAGTAGCACCTGTTAGGAAATTTAGAAAACAAGTTGAAGGAAGAAAAGAAGAGAGCTTTTTTTGTAAGTCATCTTCAATACAATAATGAAGGGATCGACTCTCTTAATTAGAGAAAGAACAACCCTAACCCTAATCATAATAAAAGTCGTAATTACCCTTTCACTTAAACAAGAGTTAACCAATAAGAAAATAACAATTAATTAGACTGACTTAACTACCCTCTATAATGTCAGACTTAAAGATATACACTTAGACAAAAAAACTGAATGATACTATAATACTCCCCCTCAAACTCTGGATATGGGCAACATCAAGAATTTGCTCAACAAAAATTGAAATCTTGCCACTGTATGAGTCTTGGTGAAGATGTCAGTTAATTGGAGGGAGGATTGAACATATGAAAGGGAGAGTTTCAGTACGCAGATGATGACATATAAAGTAGCAATCAATCTTTGTGTTTCATAGTGATGACGGACAAAGTGGCAATCAATCTCTATATATTTCGTACGTTTGTGGAACACAGAATTGTGAGCAATATGAATGGCACTTCGGTTATCACAAAACATAGGGGTTGGAGCAACAATAGAAACACCCATATTAGACAATATTTAACAAAGCCAAACAATCTTAGTGGCCATGTCAGCTATTGCCCTATGTTCAGCCACAATTGTAGATCTAGCAATAATATTTTGCTTCTTGCTCTTCCAAGAGATTAGAGAATCAATAACCAAGAGTAGACTTGCAATCAATAACATCGATAGCCCAATCAACATCCAAGTAGGCTTGAAGAACAAGATCAGGATGAGTGATTGTAAGTTATACCAAGGAATCAACAACCTTCTGATATTGAGTAGGATCATCTAAGTAGAGTGCTATTCAAAAGGTCCAACTTCAAATTAAATTGCGTAGGAGTAGCTACTAAATGAGAGTCAGATAAGCTTGAGTAAGTAATAATATTAGTGACATATTTGGACTGAGAAGAAGATATCCTTGAGAAGAGTAGGCAACTTCAATTCCCAAAAAATGCCATAGAAAATGATGGTTTGTCATCTCAAACAATTATATCAACTGGTGTTGGAGAAAAAGATACCTACATCACTATTAGTAATAATCATATTATTAATATACAAAAGGGGTACAATACACCTAAGCAGAGTGTATATGATGAATAAGGCGGGATCATGAGCATTGATAGTGAAACCCAAATGAAGTAACGTTGCATTGAACTTCTCAAACTAAGTTTGTGGGGCTTGCTTAAGACCATATAAAGCACGACAAAGGCGACAAACCTTCATGGCTTATGTAGAAGACCGGGAGGCCTCATATATACTTTCTTAGACAAATCACCATTGATAAGAGCATTTTTGACATCCATTTGATAGAGTAGCCATAGATAGATTGAGGCAATAGATATGGGTGCAAACAAAAGTCATGTAGGCAATGTGAGCAAATGTCTCCACATTATCAATTCCATATTCTTAAAGCAAATTCTTTGGCAACTAACCGCGCAATGTATTGTTCAAAAGAATTGTCAAACTTGTTTTTGATCTTGAACACCAATGACTTGCTTACCAAGTGGAAGAGAGACTAACTCCCAGGTACTAGTCTTGTGCAAAGTAGATAACTCTACTTGCCTTGCCCTTTACCAATTTGTATAATCAAAATCCTCATTGTAGGACCATACCAATCAGCAGAAGAGGCAATAGGAGTAGTAGAATTTGAAGGCAAAGAGGCAGCAGTGAGAGGAGGTAGAGCAGGAGACAACTTAGCTAAACGGCAATTGCATCTGGGTTTAGGAACATGCAAAGATGCACCAGATTGGTCTCCAGTAGGGGCAGTAGGAGGCAACAAGGATGTTGTGGAGCCCTTAAAGTTATGTTGGTAAACTTGGGTAATAGGTGGACGAGCTTGTAAATGAGTAGACATATCAACTAGTTCTTGCATTAATCAAAAAGAGATTTAGGAAAAGGATTGATGTAAATCAAAGCAAAGTGATCAACAATAGGAACAGGTTGTGGAATTGCATAATAAAACAGATGTTCAACAAACATGTCGAGAAATATAACTTATTGCTTATTGGATCATAACATTGATTTCCTTTTTGATCAATGACAACCTTAAAAGACACATAACCTAGAGCGTGTAAATTTGTGCATTCAATAGCAAGGAACAATACATAACAAGCACAACCAAAAACACGTAGCGACTGATAATCAGGTTTAACACCATTTAAACATTCAAAAGGAGACTTGCCTGAAGTTAAGGATGACGGAATGTGATTGATCAAGTAGGTTGTAATAAGGACAACTTCACCTTAGAAAACAAAGGGAACTAAAGGAGAAAGTAATAGTGCTCGTGCATTCTCTAGGATGTGACGATGTTTTCTTTTAACAACCCCATTTTGTTAAGGTGTGTGAGGGAAAGATAACTGATAAAGTGTACCTTCATTGGTGAGGACTTTAAGCTCAGATGATAAGTATTCACCACCAGAGTTAGAGCGGAATATCACGGGGCAGCGAAGCGGAAGTGTGGAATATTACAGGGTAGCGAAGCGGACTATCTGTGACATGTGCTAGGGCGCACACATGTGTGGAATTGTTGTATACTAAGTGTGTATACGTTGCGGGAACTGTTCATAGTTTTTCACACCATGTATGTCCTCAGCTTCATGTTACCCGTGATTCTCCATGTTCAAAACACGGGTCCCTTTCTCCCATGCTTCAAGGGAGTGGACCTTCTCATCAAGCTTGTCAAATCTGGTTGCAAGGGATGCTAAATGCTCCTCCACAACATCCACTTGAAACAATGTTTTCGACGTCTTTGACGGCATTGGAGTGGGCTCTTCCACCCTACTTGCCTCGACCACCGACTTCGGCATCCCTTTCGAAGTTTAATTGAATTGAAAGGGGGGTTGTATGAACCGAGGCTTTGATACTATTTGTCACGGCCCTGTTCGATGGATAGGCTATCGTTCGGCACTTGCGAGACCTTCCGCCTAACAATTCAGCCTTTCGAGTAAAATAAGTGTTCTTGTTTGGCAAGGCACTGTGCAGATCACGTGCGAAGGGCTTTGCGAAGCAAGAGGTAGGGAGAATGAGAGTGACTCATTGCAAAAAAATAAATGAACAAAAGCATGAAGACGGATTGTATTCACTATTAACGCGTTTACAAAGCAATAGGTGCAAAACACATGCCTTGCGAAGCAAGAGGTAGGGAGAATGAGAGTGACTCATTGCAAAAAAATAAATGAACAAAAGCATGAAGACGGATTGTATTCACTATCAACGCGTTTACAAAGCAATAGGTGCAAAACACATGCCTTGCGAAGCAAGAGGTAGGGAGAATGAGAGTGACTCATTGCAAAAAAATAAATGAACAAAAGCATGAAGATAGATTGTATTCACTATCAACGCGTTTACAAAGCAATAGGTGCAAAACACATGAGCCAACCACATAAACACTACCCTCCCCTTATATAGCATAAGAGATTTTTTGGATATTGCTAGTGGCAGCCAAAGTGGCTCTACGGGTGTGGTTACATAAAAGTAAAGGAAAATGTATAAAAATTCCATATGCTATATAGGGGGAGGGTAGTGTTTGTGTGGCCGGCTTATGTGTTTTGCACCCATTGCTTTGTAATCACGATGATAGTTAATGTATTCCGTCTTCATGCTTGCATTAATTTATTTTTTGCAATGTGTCACTCTTGCTCTCCCTATCTCTTGCTTCACAAGGCCCTTCGCATGTGCTCTGCGTAGTGCCTTGCCAAGCAAGAACACTTATTTTACTTGAAAGGTTGAATTGTTAGGCGGAAGGCCTTGCAAGTGCCACACGATAGCCTGTCCATTGAGCAGGGCCGTGACAGTTGGTATAAAAGCCTTGGTTCATGCAACCACCCTTTTGATTCAATTAAACTTTGAAAGTGATGCCGAAGTCGGTGGTTGTGGCAAGTAGGGTAGAAGAGCTTACATTGATATCGTCAAAGACATTGAAAGCATTGATGTAAGTGGATGCTGCGAAGGAGCATCTAGCATCCCTTTCAACCAGCTTCGACAAGCTTGATGAGAAGGTCCACTCCCTTGAAGCATGGGAGAAAGGGACCCGTGATTTGAGCACGGAGAATCGTGAGTTGATCAATGAGCTTTGTGATGATGTGCAAATGTCTATAATTTTCTTACAAGAGATTCATGGCTTAGCAGCCCAAGTGTCGCTTCTTATGTGTACCACCGCTCGTCAAGAATTGATTGCCGCTATGGGCAGTTCAAGACGCCCTAAAGTGCCAGAACCCACTGCATATATAGGTGCACGAGATGCTAAGCAACTCGAGATTTTTTTGTTCGATAATGAACAATACCTTTGGGTCAACCTGGAAACTGAGGAGGCAAAAGTGGCTATGGCTACGATGTATTTGTTCGACGATGCCAAGTTGTGGTGGAGGACCAAGTTTGATGAGATGACAAGAGGTCTAATTTGGATAAACATGTGGGAGGAGCTGAAGAATCAACTCAAGACTCAATTCTTTCTCGAAAATGTTGAGTTTATTGCTCGATGGAACCTTAGACGCCTCCAACACACTCGGATTGTTCGACAATATGTTAAGCAATTTTTTGCCCTTATGTTAGATATTCGGGCCATGTCTGGAAAGACAAGTTCTTTTTAGGACTCAGGCTATGGGTTCAAACGAAACTAATGAAGGTGGGGTGTAAGAGAATTGACCACTGGCATCACAAAAGTGGAATGCCTTACCCACTATACTAATGAAGGTGGCTTCAAGAAGAACACCTCCAACCAAAGGGATCAATGATATGGTCAGAAAGACCAAGGGTTATTCACCGGGGCCCAAAATAGAGGCAAGAGGAAGATGGGGGAGCAAAATCTTTTTTACAAGAGTGATAGACCAAGGACAGACAGTTCAACATTTTGACCTCATTAGTTTGAATGTTTCCTATGTAGTGGTCCTCACTCTATTCGTGACTGCCCACAGAAAAAGGAGCTTAATGCCATATATGCCCGGCTATCGCATTCTGAAATTGCCAACAAAGATGTAGAACCAAAAATGGGGACATTACGATCCCTCAATACATTCAAGGGACAAGATGTAACAAAACCTTTTTAGGCTAAGGACTTGATGTACTTTGAGATTTGTTTGAATAGAGTCCCAACCCGGGCCATGGTCGATACTGGAGCCACTCATTTTCGTCTCCAACAATGAGATAAAGCGCCTTGGGTTACAGTTGGTGAAAGACTCAAGCCAGATGAATGCGGTGAACTCTAAAGCTCACCCTATTACTGGGTTGGTCAAGGACATCCCCATTACAATTGGAAGTTGGCATGGAAAAATTAATGTAATGGCCGTTCACTTAGATGATTTTCAGGTGATACTGGGGATGTACTTCTTACAACGTATTTACAAAGGTGTCTAGATCAGGCCCGCAACACCTGCGTACATGGTGTGCAATACTACGGACAGTTCCCGTAACTTATGCATACTTAGTATCCAACACTTTTACACGTGTGTATGCCCTAGCATGTGTCATAGATAGTCTGCTTCGCTACCCCATGACAGGAAGTACTTAATAGCTACATGAAATTGATTATGCACCATAGCAATAAACTCACAATAAATTAAAGAAAAGTAGACCGATGACACATAAGATACACCCAATAAAAGCCAGCATAGTAACCGCAAATGCAACATAATATTTGGAGCCACCTATGGTAGAAATTGGGGTAGGACCCCATACATTAAAAAGAGAATTAAATCAAAGGGATGATTAGAAATTGAATCACTTAAATTAAATGGTAGTGTTGACAATTTTGAAAATTTACAACCACAACAAGCAGAAATGTAACTAACTAGCAAAGTTCCTAAATCGTAAAAATTAAATATTGTAGTCTTGACCTAGAAACATGTCCTAATCATGAGTGTTATAAGTAAAATAAGGAAGAATCATAACAAAGACACAAGTTGCCCAAAGTAGAATGAACAGCATGGGAAGTAGGTGCATGTAAGTGATCCAACGTGTGGAGACCTCGAGCTCTACAACTTATCCCAATTTGCCTGCCTGTCTTGAGATCCTGCACAACACAACTAGAGGGAGAAAACAAAATAGAGTAACCCAATTTTGTAAATTGAGTGATAGAGACAAGACCAACAGGAAGTGGTTGGATGTGAAAAACATCATAAAGCAAAAGAAAGGGTGAGCTAATGTAGCCCATGCTAGACAATGACATGGAGCAGCCATTTGCTTCACGAACAACATTGAAGTGTGAAGATTCTCCACACAACAAAATAGGTAGCATCTGGTATCATATGGTGTATGGCGCCAAAATCAAATATCATTTAGAATGATTAAGACAAACAAAATCAGGTGGAGACAACCCTGTTTGAAACAGACAATGTAGGAGAGACAGAGGTACCAAGTAGTCGAGTCAAATCTTCTAGCAAAAATTGGAGCTCAAAAGTGGAGGTTGTTGCAGGTGAGGATGCACTAGAGATGTCAGTTAGTGTATCAAAGACCATATTGGCAGCCTTAGGGCGACCACTAGGGAACTGTTGTCCACGATTTTGATAAAAGGAATGGGCTGGTTGAGAAGCTGTGGATAAACGAGGAAATGAATGTCTATGCTGATGTGAGGTGGACTTATGCCCAGATTATTGTGGGCGCGGAGGGTGTTTGGTCTTTCAATGTCCCTTTTGGTGACAATTGTTGCATTCGTTAGTGGCGGTTTGAGGTTTTGGCTTACTCGTTACCTGAATAGGTGCATTAGACGAAGCAACCAAAATAGTCAGATTAGTTGAGGTTTAGAAATTATAAATTTTCAATCTGGTTTCCCTTACAATTAATTCATTAACACTAGTAGCAATAGTGGGCAAGGGAGACCAATGCAAAATGGAACCATGAATGACTTCATATTCATCCTAAAGAGCCATAAGAAATTGAACAATTTGATGATCCTCACAAAACCTGAGCAAATTAAGAGAAGCAAAGATTTCAACAGGTTCTATACATGCTAACTGATCGCATGTAGTGGTTATGTAGGCATTGAAATCCATAATAGATTTGTCTCATTACCTTGCAGAATGAATATTCAACTCAAGTTGATAAAGGTTGGCATAATGAGACTCCACATATAAAGAGGCTAGTTAATCCCAAATAGCCATGGTTGTCTTAAACTTGGTTAATTGTAAACCAATAGAGAGATCCACAAAATTATTTATCCTAGTAATAATTTTGGTAGTATGTATACGCCATTCAAAACACTATATAGCAAAATCCTTTCCTTTGACATCAACTTTCATAACAAGTTCAAGAGTAGAACTATCAATATAATTCTTAAGTTCTTTTCCCATGATAAAGTTACTCATGCATAATTTTAAATGGAGTAATTACTACCATTTAGATGCATGTTGATGGCCTGAAGATTATCATGCTTATCTGACAAATCCATAGTAATGAGATTGTACCAATAAATAAACATTTAACGGTAATGTGGGGCAAAGTGTTACGGACCTGGTCCGAAACCCTTTGTAAATACATTGTAATTACCTTTTTATGTCTTTCTTTATGTTTTTATGTATTTTTCCTTTATTTTTATGTAACTATGCTCGTAGAGTTACTTTGGCTGCTACTCCAGCAATATCCGAAAAATCCCTTATCCTATATAAAGGGAGGGTAGTGCTTGAATGATTGTCATTGCTTTGTAAACACGTTGATAGTGAATGCAATCCACTTTCTTGCTTATGTTCATTCATTTCTTTGCAATGTGTCACTCCTTTTCCCCCTACCTCTTGATTTGTAAGGCCCTTCGCATGTGATCCGAGCAGCGCCTTGCCCAGTAAGAACTCTTGTTCCCTTCGATAGGCTGACTTGCCAGGCGGAAAGCCTTGCAAGTGCCGCACGGTAGCCTTTCTATCGAGTAGGGCCGTGACAAAAGAGAGATCGGAAATACCAGAAACTTTGAAAGGAACAAATTCAATGGAGGTGTCCTCAAAGGAACAAAAGTGCCAATCACAAAACGGTAGAGATGTAGCCACTACAATAAGATGAGTAGTGCTGCCGGAACAGTGCTCTGCTACAATATGATGAACAGTGTGTCAGAACAGAACAATGAACAGAGCTCCGGAACAATAGATGAACAGTGAACAGTATGATGAATAGAGCAGATGCAAAGCTAACTAAAGAGCAGGAAATCAGGACAGACGCAAAATGTCTTAGCTATTCTATTAGGAAACTCAGAGAATAAGTTGAAGGAAGAAAAGAAGAGTTTTTTCTGGAAGTCATCTAATACAATAAAGAAGGGATTGACCCTTTTAATCAAAGAAAGAACAACCCTAACCCTAATCACAGAAAAAGTCTTAATTGCTCTTCTTGAATAAGAGTTAATCAATAAGAAAATAATAATTAACTAAATTAACTTAATTACCCTATATAACATCAGAACTAACATAAACACTTGGACAAAAAAAATTGAATGATACTCTAATAGCACCCATGCTCAAAATTTTTTACTTGCGTTAGTTGCAAATATTGGGCCTTAACTTTTTGGAATTCAGCCCATGGTGCATCAAAAGTTTGCAATCTCGGATCTCGGCTAGATCTTGCTTGTGCATATCTGACTTCTTGCCAGACTGGTAAGATATATTGCCAAGGAAACACCTCGGCCAAGCGAAGTTGATAGAGGAGAATTCTTAAGGGAACATTTGTCTAAATGAGTTGCTGATTGAAGGAAATTGGAGAGATTCTTGGTCGTGGTCCTCTCCAATCCTCCTTTTATGTGAATTTTTTCTTTTAAAAAAAAATTACCCTTGCATGCTAAACCATTAATATAATAACATATTAAATTGGATGCACATGCATCAAGATTCTTTATTGAATTTTTTTTCCTAATTTTCCTTTATGTTTCATCTCACCGGGATCTCGGCTAGGTCTCAGATTTTCGGCTTGCTGAGGTAGCAGCTGAGACTGAGATGGAAAGTAAGTGGTACAGGTTGTGTCAGTGTGAAGAGAGAGATTGTGCATGTTCTTACTCATTGTAGGAATCAAATCCTTACGTGGTAGAAAAAATGCTTACTAACCGAAACTTAAATTTGAAGGAATCTGATTGAAGGCATACAATAGTCCCATCGCATGTGGGAACTATCATTCATTCAATTGCCTTACTAAATTTAAGCACTCCTTCCTTTAGCTATGTAATTCAATCTTAAACAATTATAAAATCAAATAGACAGTGGAGCAATATGTTTGGTAAGTTTTACCCAATAAACACTCTCAATGTAAATTCGTCATTTGGCTGCTTACCTTCCAAATCAGATTTTAGTAGCTTCGAATTTAGAGCCTTTGCAGTGACTCCATCTTGTAGCTTGATCAAGAACCAATGGCACACCTAAGCACTGTCTCTATAATGGTTCCAAGAACATCCACTTAGACTTCTGGTTTGTCATGGGATTTGCCAACATGAATTATGAACTTACAAGTCTGAAAGAGGAGTTGATGATGATGATTAGTTGTTTAGTTGATGGACAAAGTACATCTGGACCGTCTTGTTTCCAGTTGAACCAGAGGGTTAAACCAGTCAAACTGGTTGAGGAAGGCGTTCAGTTAGCCCAGGTGTCCCAAATTAGAAAGCTTAAGGGGCGTGTGTTAAATTCCATGGATGCTTGGATATTTCCTCTAACGAGCTTATGGGCAAGCCAAGAAGTTTTACTGGTTGACTAATAAAATGCCTTATGATGGTGGTGATAGATAAGTGGACGAGTGAATGCTTCTTCCAAATAAAAGTGAAGAAAGTGCTAGAGCAAACAGCATTTGTGAGAATGTAGTTCATAGTACTCAATTGGATAGGAGTGCCGTAACTGCTGTTAATTTCTATCTATTGAAGCACTTCTCATGCAAGCTTATCCGTTTCTATTAGGGATGACACCATTAGTTCTTTGCTTCAGTAATGCTTTTGGCACTAGCATTTGTAAAATAAGTACTTAGATCTTTACTAATGTCTTTTAATAAATGTTACTCAAAAGGAAGTAGTGGTAGAGGTCACCGTCAACTATCTTTGGGTTTTCCTTTTCTTATTCAAATTTCAAACAGTAGTTATGCAGTATATTGACTTGGATCAACAATCCTGCTTACTGCTGTATTCAACTTGATGTTTTTTATGTTTAGATTGGTGGAAATCTTCTAGCACATTGTCTTGGTAATTAGTGACTGTGACCTATATGTATGAAAAGTTCAACTTGTATGTGTGGAATTCATATTGTCTTTGAATACGGTATGTAAATACATTTTACTTGAATCTCTTGGTCTATAAAATGTTTTTTTGATGAAAAATTCAACATGTATGTGTGGAATTCAGATTGGCTTTGAATACAGTAGGTAAATACATTTTGCTTGAATCTCTTGGTCTGCAAAATATTTTTTTTTCGCATAGATGATGGGAGTAGCCTAATGTATACGACTATGTTAATTTGTCCTTGTTTCGTAGTGTAGCTATAATTCATGTTCAAAATTAAAGAGGTTTGATTATTTCATAAATTTGTTTATTTATTGTAATGGCATGTATGAAGTCCGATCTAATGTACTATAATGTGCAATTTGCAGGCAACTTCTCGGGGTGAGGAAGGTATGACTCTCTTTTTCGTTTGTTGTAACCCCAATTGTGGTTATAGATGGAGGGACTGAAGAACTGAACAATTACTGAGTTCAGGGTATTTAGCTTCAACATTTGCTTAAATTGGTCCACTAATTTTGTCAAATTTTAAATTATAAATTACTGTAGCGTTTGGAAGAGGTTTCATGGGTATGTCTAGCCCGTTTCTTGTATATCTTCTCTATCTTCAATGGCTAGGTTCTTTGAAGCAGTTTCGACCGACAATGGCTTTGTTGCTTCAACATTTGGCTGGAATAGAAAGGGTCTATGTGTGCTGCCATTCTAACTTTGCTTCCATTTAACTTATTTAAGGGAACTGAGATGTACTAGCAAGAATCCATGTGTATTATGCGTGTAAATATAAATTATATATGATAAAATAAATTAAAAATAAAATATGTATTGAACAAATGTCTCTCTTACTATAGTTACAATACATTGCTTTGAGGATTACAATGATCATTAGTTATACACATGCAAGCTCTATATTAACCCATATACAGTCAAGGTAGGTAATTGTGGATTAAAAATATCATATGTTAAATATTATGTTATACGATGGCAAAGACAACGACATTGAAAGACTTTATGTCATAGATCACATTATTTATATTCAAGACCAATTAGATAGTGGTTCTCATTTGATTGATCTTTTTGGGTTTTTTTATGGGCGTTAAATATACGTAAATTCGAATATGTATAATATATGTAAAAATATAAAAAATTATTATTGAGAAGTATATTATATAAGTAGGGTCTATAAAAAAGTTTCAGAAATATAGTAATGTACGATCACATTTGGTAGTGGTTTTCGAGTCCTTTTTAACGATGCTAAGAAGGAATGAATGTGAGTTTGAGAGTGTAAGATATAAATTATAAAGTTAAAATTAATATAACATAAAAAATAGAGATTAGGATTTTATTAACTTGGCTTTTGTGGGAGTAGGATGACTCAAATAAGGGTAAAATAAAGATTAATAGTATAAAATAAGTTAAATAGTTAAAATTTGAAAGTTTTATAATACATTAATTTATTTTATATTTTAATATAATAAACAGCTGGCTGTGTGCTGTAGCCTCTCATTTGGTCACCCACTCCTTGCATTTTAAGGGCATTGCCTAAAGTTTAGTGATGGGAAAATGGCCGCCGTTCCATTTCGTTTCCTTCTAACAGTTTGGAGGAATTGGAAGCGATTAAATGGGGAAGTGGCTTAATTGTTGTTTTCCCATCTTATAAGTCGCAGGGTTGCCAGTTTGATAATGGTTCATTGCAATATATAGACAAAATAAAATAACCCGGAGAAGTTAGGCTTTTGTGGGTTTTATTTTTGAACTCACTCCAGTAGCTCGGTTTGCTCTGCTCATATGCAATTTGTGTAAAGCTACTGACCAGAATTGAAACACACATGGGTTTCCTTCTGGCTCAGGGAACTCCTGCGACCTATCTCATGTTAACTTTCGTCCTGTAAAACAGTAATTTGCACCTATCAAAATAATTGAAGTCGTCAGTTTGCCCATAAGCCACACAAATAATACAAACGTCATACACAGCTAGGGCTAGAAGCAATTGTCTTTGTGGGAGACCTGTGATTGCTTGAGAATTTAAGCAACAGAGAATGCTGGAAGCAAATGCAAATATAATGTTGACTGTTTCACGTAAATTGATGATTCATCCCAATTAGTGATGATATGTGTTTGGGATGAAATTGTGGAGAGAGAATGGAGGGTTAATGAATGGGCAAGTTTTAATTTTTTAGCTTTTTCATGCTCCCTCTGCCCCATATTAACTATATCTAGAAAAATAGTGATTTTTAAATGGTGAGACCCAAGAATGAAATTAGGCACTTAAATTGGACTAAATAGAGTTATTAATATGAGATAGATATGTTTTTCAAATAGAGCTATTAATATAAGATAAAAGGAGTATCAAATACAAAATTGAATGGTCACATTTTGTGGTGTTACATACATAATTCTCATATTTGCAAATATTTTAATGTTTATAATAACAAAATAAATATGTAATGTATAAAAGTAGGAATTGTGGGTTAGCCATCATTGTCTCTCGATAACGCGTGTCCCTCTATAGTCGTTTTCCTAAGATTATGCTTCCTATCTTGGGCTTGGGCTGGTTGCCAAAGAAACTAATCCAATCCGACCTGTGATGCAGCTCTACTGTTGATGCAACCAATATGCTGTTAGTTGCACATAGGCATGCCCCGTCACTGTTGGTGCTGGCTTAGACTCTCCGCCCTATAGTTGCTTTATTGAGCAGGGCAACGATGTAGGGTGGTATTGCTCATGCTTGCTGATGATCATGATTTTTTTTTTTTTGCTTTTTTTAAAGCAAATAGACGGTTTATGAGCCTTTCTCCTAAGTTCAGATCAGTTTGCCTCATAAAAAATGCCTATAAAGGACTTACCCTGTGATTTAATAGACTGGGCAGTGCCTCTAGAAGGGCGATCATGGGCATGTGGGAGGTTGGGGGGACTCGACCCATGCTCTAATATACCACTTGTTGCCGTAAATATTTGATGCATAGTTGATTTTTTTAAAACTGCATCGATAATGCCTTACATCACAAATTTTTATTCAAAATTACTTTCAACTGAGAAGCAGAACGAATTTCCTTCAGTAGTTTTTTTTTAATAGAAAAGAGTGGTTTCCTTAATAAACACTTTGTACTTTCATAAGTTATATTTGAGTGTTACTTGAATAATTCCCAAACTTGCCTTGACCTAAAACAAACTTCAAATGAAAGTGACTTGTAGTGCCAGAGGTTTTAATAGAAATCTTTTTTGAGTCGATTGTGAATGCTCCTCGTTTAATATACTTCTGATACGCTTCCTTAAATTATTTCAATTTAAGTGTGAAGTGACAAAATTAAAATGTCAGGGTTAAATAGAAAGTAGTGACACAAAATTAAGTGCAAGGTGACACATAATTAAAATGTCATCTTACGTTAAAAAATGTGAACAAGTAGAAATGAAGTAACCAAGTACAGCACTTTTATGATTGAGACAAAAAGCATGAGTATGGATTTTTATCATACCAACTTACATGGATTTTTATCATACCCTAAACCCTAAACCCTAAACCCTATATGTCATACCTAAAAAGGGAGAAATTATTGACTACTCCCCAACTTTAAATTGAGTTTTGTACTCCATTTGATTATTAAAGTTAGGTAATTAACTATGAAAGGATATCATCCACAATGTGAAAGAATTAATCTACTTCTAACCTTGAATAATGTGAAAAGTGAAATATTATTGCCTAGGATACTATTTTAATATCTATAATAAAGAGTTTACATACTTTGTATTCCTCACTAGGAACCATAAACCCTTTAAATATCTTACTCTAAATCTCTATTTAGGAGAAAAGTCTTTACATCTATTTTGTGTAGCTCTAAGTCATATTACAAAACCATGACAAATAAATACATGATAAATACATATATAGAATAAGTCTCCTTAAAATCAATTCCTCGTACTTGAGTAAACTACAACCACTAGTCTTGCCCTGTATTTTTCTATTGATCTATCAACCTTAAGCTTGATAATCTATTTGCAACTAATTGCTTTTCTTGCTGCTGTTAAGATTGAGTCTATTTCCTCTTGAACAGATGTCAGTCATTCCTTGGAATATGAAGTTTTCATAGCTTACTCAAAGGTTACTAGATGAGCATCATCGATTATGACTTTATCTTCACCAATCATTTCATAGAAGTCCCTTAGGTAGAAGGTTGTACTTCCCCCAATGCTTGAGTCGCATTTTGATGCACATTTGAGGGTTGAGAACCAACCACTTCCTCTGAAGTAGAAGTAAGTACCTTTCATTTTTCTACTTCAAATAATTCTACCATTTTACTAGGAATTTTGGGGTCTAGATTGTACTTTAGAAATAGGCATATCTAAACTCCATGACTCCTACTATCCCATTATCATGATATAAAAAAAATATGTACCCCTCAAAGTGCCCATTATATCATATAAAGTTACATTTTATTGTCTTAGGGTCCAATGTACGCTTGTGTTAGTCTCCCACCTTGACATGTATTTTAGACTTCTACACTCTAAGATGATCTAAGTCTAGATGTCTACTTGTTCATGACTAGTCCCGTTGACTATCTTAGTGGTACCCTATTATGTACCTTGACCATTGTATTTAAAGTCTCTCCCCATGAATTGTTAACATAGATGAGAGTGGTTTAGCGTAGATCTAACCAAACCTATTATTTTATAACCTATTGCTTCTCAAGTCTCCATTTTTTTGTAGAGTATAGGGGAATGTGCACTGATGAACTATTTATATGTTTGAAAAATAGTTCTTGAACTCATAAGTGATATATTCACCACCTCTGTTTGTTCTCAAAACTTTAATTGTCGTGCCTAATTAAGATTCAACTTCAACTTTAAACTCTTTGAATTTGTCAAAAACATAAAGGCTCTCTTTAAGAGAAACATATTCCCATTCATTGAATAATCCATCTATAAAATTTGTAAATTACTCCCCTATCCATTTGGACATTTAAAAGGCTACAAATGTTAGAATGAATGACCTCTAAGAGGTCCATAGCATAGTGAACCTAAGCATCTTTCCTAAAAGATAGTACTCACATACATGTAGGCCTTTTATGATTCTAGGTAGAAGTCCATTGGAAGACATCCTATTCATTTTATTAATATTTATATGGCACAATCTCAAATAGGATAAAAGTGTATCATCATCACAAACACAAAAAAGATCTTTAGAACTACCCATTTCATTAAGTAAAACAATGTCATCAACTATGTCAAGTTTAAATAACCTTTCAACTAAACTAGCAGTGAATAAAATTTTATTGTCTTTTCCTATAGTGACTTTCCTACCCTTAAACCTTGGTTCAAATCCCTTGGAAGACAAGAGATTTACCATTTGTATTAGCAATTATTGCCTCTAAAACCATTCCAACTATTGTCACTTCCCTTATTCTTGATCTTGTTTGGGAAATTAGTTTTGAAATGACCCATCTTGCTATATTTAAAGCATGCCCCGTTGAACTTAGCATTGCCCTTAGCATGAGGTTTCTTGCCCTTCTTGAAGTTCTTCTTGGCTGGGCTTAGACCACCTTTCTTAGAACCATGTTTTACTAGGTTAGCATATACAATTGAGCCATTCGTATAATGTAATACCTCACTTTCCTGATTATGTCTAACCATAGGGGTTAGATGTAATCAGAAAAGCGGGGTATTACATATAATATCTTCCTTTATGCTCTAAGCCAAGCTTAACATAGCACTGCCCTTAGCATGAGGTTTCTTTCCCTTCTTCTTGAAGTTCTTCTTCTTGGCTGGGCTTAGACCACCTTTCTTAGAACCATGTTTTTCTAGGTTAGCAGATACAATTGAGCCATTCATATAATATCTTCTTTTTTACTCCAAGCCAAGCTTGATAATGAGATCATATAAACTCAGCTTCTTATCAGGCACACTCAGAGCTATTTGTTGGTTTGTTGGACTATGTGTGTGGCATAGCCAAACCAAGAAGATAAAATGTCTCTAACTCGCAATTAACTTATAAATTTTATTTTCACCCTTTAAACAAAATAAACCTAGAATTTAATCCATTTAATGTTCTTAATTCCAATGTGTTCTAATGATAAATTTGCAATTAAATCAGCAACCAAAATACAAAAGGATTTTTATGTGGAAACGCAACAAGGGAAAAACCATACGACACTATGTCCAGATCAACAATGCACTATGTAAAACATAAGATTACAAAATTATAGATTTCATAAACAAAAGACTCATTCTATTTCTTCAAACTGGCTAGATCTTTATATTGCTCTTGAATTCTGAATCAACCCCTCCTTGGTTGTTTACTAGCCATAACTTGATCTTCTTCTCCTTTGTGCTCTCTAGATCAACAGAGATATTTCATCTCCTCATTGGAATAAAATTTCTATTTACTTGATCTTCTCAACAACAAGCTTAAGCAAATACCATGTATTTTGTGCTCTAATCTCACCTCTAATCACTCTTTTTAGTTTATGGTAGAGATTCTTATAATTTAGAAGACAAATCTCTCAGAACTCCATTAAAGAGACTCCACACAAGCTTTCAAAGTTTTCTAGGTATTCTTTCTTCCTTTATCACGTTCCAATCCCTTTTTATAGACCACAAACTGTAAAAGGAAAACATCTTTAAATTGAAACCATAACCAAACTGAAAAATCTTAATTTTGGCAACTTACAACTCCAACTATCGATTGTTTCCACAAGGCGATCGATTACTTGTATTTTCTTCATGACTCTTCAACCAATCGTTAACTTTAACACATCGATCGATCACTAACTCTTGGCTTTATTTTACATATAGTGATTTCAAGTGCCGATCGATCACTCTACAAAATTGATTGATCGTTCTATCAAAATTTCTAAAATTTTAATTTTTCACTATTTAAAAATCCAAACTTCACCACTCTTTCACCTAAAGTGTGTGAATGTGATATGTGTACATGCTTTTACCTCACAAAAAATAAGGATTTGGGTCTTCTTTTTGTTCCACATTGAGAAATCTATCTTCAGATTGTAAACTAACTCAAAATACACATTTCACAACATTGTTTTGATCCTGACAATAAGTGAATACATGATATAAAGAAACTTATGTTCTTACACTATTACCATAGTTTTCCAACACTAAGGAAGACTATTCAAAATATAAGAGGCCTAAATACCCTCACCAATAGGATTCTCTAACAAATCCAAGCACTTACAATGATGGAAAATACATTAATGTGCTTAAGTAAATTATTATCATCCCTCATTTTCTTCATATTTTAATATGTAGTCTAAGACATTATGATATGGGCCTCTGTATGCTCCTTTTATCTCTTAGCTACTGCATCAAGCATGTCTTTAGAAGCTTTTTATTTTTTTAAATAACATTTGAATCATTAGCTCTATAATAGTTAAGATTAAAGTCCTTGACTTGGTATCCTCCTCTTTAAACATTTCATAAGTTCTCTTTTGTACAGCTAAAGAATTTTTAGGAGTTGTTTCCACCATATTTTCTAATACATGAATCAGATTTTTAAGAAGCAGGATATGGTGGATTCTTCTCTTCCAAGTCATATAATTAGTGTTTCTGAGTTTCTTAGGCACACTAACTCACTAATGACCATTTGAGAAGCCATGACAACAAAAAATGAATCTACAAATCACCAAGAACAATGCAAAGGCAATAAATAACACAAAAGAGTAAGTTGAATATATTGTGATGTAGAACTCAACAATTAATCACTCAAAACCAAGGTAATATATTGTTGTTGACATGAAGTATTCGCAAAAACTATCTAACTCTTGTGAATTTACAAAATACCCCTAAGAGAGGCCAAACTTGTAATTTCACATGATATTTTGTAAAATATGTATAACATAGTGAAATGATGCACATATCAATCAACTCTTGTCTATATGTATGACTTAATGATGACAGACTGTAATCAGAATGAATTAGGTAAGCAAAGCTCTATTTACAAAAATGCCCTATAGCACTTGATTTTCAACTCTTAATAGGAAAATATCAAATTATAGCAAATAAGTTGAGCTAACAAACATGCAATAACATGCATTCGTAATAGAATGTCAACATTATGTTTAATACACTTGTTTCAACTATATTCAATGAAAGCACCATTATCAAAATGGCCTTGGAGTGGCCGCAACAATTAATCGTTTATAAGTGAACCATTTGCATATGTACACGGTAATTGTACTAGAGTGAGCATTAAGGGTTGTCAAACTTCAGAGATAGATTAAATTCTTACTAAATCTAAGAAAAGAGTTTGTTGATGATTAGAACTTAAACCGATATTAAACAAACTAGTAACCAACTTAAACTAAATGAAAGAGCAATATAACGATAATAACTTAGGAAATTAAATTCACAAATAGAATCATAACAATCCCTTAATAAATAATCTAAATCAAATGTGAATATGAACAAGTATTCTCAACTACAACCTATAATTACTTTAGAGAAAATCAGTAATTAACTTTATGACATGAATTATCTTCAATATAAACAAATCATTTATATAAAACTTAACTATAAACATGAATTGTCTAATCTTAGCATAAACCATTCCATTCATTAATCACATGAACATCAAAACCTATTGCATGACCTTTACATATAAATCACAGAAATTTGAATTGATGTGAATATCAAAACCACATGGATGTATCATCTACAAGATAATTAAATCAACATAGAATTGAATTAACATGAAAAACTCTTCAACTAAGATCTAAATTAAAAGAAAACATCATTGCAACTCATTATAGTTTTATCAACTCCTAAGTATGAGAAATCTAGCCTTACATTGTTGAAGAAAGCTCTTAAATCTCCATTGAAGTTCTTGAATGCTCATCTTTTTCTCCCTTTTGCTATTTAGAAAATTAGTTCGAATCTCTTAATTTCCATCCCCATAGGTATTTATATAGTCATAAAGGTTATTGGAAGAATTCTAGTTGAAAAATGACTAAAAACCAGCTTAAAGTAGGAAACTGCTCATTCAGCCAATCGATCGAGCAAAGTTACTGTGATTTTCAACTCCTCCATAGCCGATCAATTTCCTTGTGAGGCTGATCGATCGACAACACTATTTCACCTTAAAAAAATTCCAAAGTTAGCCAATTTGATTCAAAACTTCACACAAGTGTTTCTAACCTAATTAATACTAATTTTTAATTATCTAAGCTATATTAACTCTTAAAAAAGACTAAAAAATTAAGTAAATTAGGATAAAACAATACATAAATTATACTTATCAACAATATATGAAGAAATCGGACAAATATGTGCACATCATTAATCTAGTTCATCAACATGTCATTGTTGGTGTCAACCGACCATTGACGTCTCATTTGACACATCGATCATTACATATCACATCTCTAACTTAGGTTCATTGATATGTCATTGGACACAACTAGCGATGAGAAACTAGTGCAAACTAGAAACTACCAAGAAGGCTTCACATCATTGATGCATCAGTGACATATTGACAATGCTGTCAACTACTCGTACAATGAATTTCTATCATGTACCCTACAAAATGCTCTATCAAACCAAACCATGAAAATATATTGCGTAATTCAATTTTGCAAAATATATGATTCCTTAAGTCAATTTCCCAAAATCGAAATTACGGCTAAAGGAGGATTTTTTTCCTCGGCTCCTCGAAGTCACTACTTAAGGGTAGTGGCACTATAGCAGCAAGTCTTGGGGGCCTCTTTTAAAGAGGAATCTACAACTAAACCCATTTTCCTAGGTTTTCTCTTTTTCAAACCTTGACAAAAATCTAGAGACCCAATAAACCTTTTCCCCAAAAGGCACATTTTTAAATACCTTACTTAATTATCAGTTTGCTATTAATATAATAAAATAACAACTTTACTCTAGGGTTCATCCTTCCAAATGTAGGTCGAGATTTAGGATTTTTTATTAGAATGGCCAAGGATAGGCTGATGGCAGCTAGCCTAGCCAAGGCCAACTGTGGCCATGGCTAGGACACCACTCTTAGGCTTGTCGTTGTCATTGCTATTGCCCATGAAAGAGGGCGAAGGATGGCATGCATTTCAAAATTAGAAGTGGGATGGGGGTTACTTTTATCCTTTTTTGTGTCATGGTTTTTGCAGGTGTAGTACACCTAATAGGGTTTTTAATTCTTTGATCTTTGTTTTTTCTTAGTCAAACCCAATTTTAAATGTAATTTCTACTGCTAGATTGAGTAAAAAATGCAAGCAACTCAATCTTTCCAAAATTCCTAATATATGGTGGGAAAAAAATTATAAACTCAAGAAAGATGAATAACAACACTAACTTTTTAAATGACCAAACTTGGGCCCATCATCGGTGGGATTGTGTTCAGCGGTGGAGACCATAGTGAGTGAGACTTGTCAGCTGACCCGAGTTTGGCGGGGTGACCGGAGGGGGTGAGGATCATCAGAGGGCCGATATTCATAAATTGAGACTGAGGGGGTGAGACTCATTAGTGGATTGGAGTTTAATGGCGGAGACAGGAAGGGTAAGGCCTGAGAGTGTACGGACTAAAAGTAGCACTAACTAGGTTTGTATATAGATTGCAAGTACTATGGTTAGTTGGTTTAACCAAACAAAATTAAAAAACAGCCCTTAAATGAAAATCCAAGAGTTCTCATCAATCTTCCTATGTAATCTTATATGAGCCATTACTCATATTACTAGGAATATTTATGTTCTACTCCCTCCTTCCATGTTAATATCTCTATTTCAGAAAAAAAGTTTGTTCAATACTAATAGCTTGATTTGGCTCAATTTGAGTGGATGAGTACTTAAAAAAGTGCCCCATAAGGTATTTTCCATTCTGTTAGTTATGAGTTTCACGATTTAGTAAAAAATACCTTATTTTTCAAATGAAGTTATTTATATCATACACAAGGAGTATTATATTAAACATAAACATATTACATAGGGCTTATTCTCTATTTCTCCTACTACCCCCTCTCCTAAAAAGAATGTAGATGAAAATTTCTACTGAGAATCATTTATTATTACAAGCATCTTGGTTGGTCTTGAAATGTGGACATGATAAACTTGATTTTTGAGATACATTTCTTGACATTCACAATCAAAATGGGGAATTTAAAAGGCCGAAATGTTAATCTAGTTTAGATCCATTGTAAGTGCTTAATAGCAGCACATTCCATAAAATAACTCAGTGTGAGTTTTTATGGCATGTGTGACTATTGGGTAGTCAGCACTTACATGTGAGTGCACTCAGCACTTACATGTGAGTGCACTCACAAAGGATCAAATTTGGTGGAATCAAACGCAGATATGCATGGGCAGCTAGTACATATATTAAAAAAGAGTGGTATTACAATTGTTTGACTCATGGAAAGGTTTTAGTCAGGATTTAATCTATATATATTTTGTTACATCGCTTTAAGGAAAAATTAGATTTGCAGAACTTTAAGAATTTAGGGCAGATTTTTTGTCGGTTTTTTGCTTTTTGTTGAGCAACACATTCCAGTAGGCCCTGAATGAACCAAATTTTCGTTAATATTGACTCACTACTTTAGAATATCATTTTCCAAATATACTGTCATCAAATTACAAAAGAGAATATTATGTCTTCTTGTGAATCAAGTACAATCAAGAAACATATCCAAATTTTTTGTCAATGTTTGAAAACCTACTCATTTTGTTATCCTTTCTTGAGCTAGAACATGAACTTCACTAATACTATGCTTGGCAACAAAAGCACTTTGTACCTAACCAGTTATAAATTCTCTTGTGAGTTTAACACCTTTCAAAACTTGAGTGTCACTATAGTGCATTTAGCCCAAAACCGAGGTTAAGAACTATAAGATGTGGCCACTTATGCAGGGATTAATTTACTGCCAATGCAAAAAATTCAATTAAGAAATCACATAAATCACAAGCAAGCGATTTTTAATGTGGAAATCCTAACTAGGAAAAAAGCCACATAGCCTATCCACCAGTTGAAAAATTAATGCACTAGGAATTGAGAACTTTACAAAGACTCAATTTTTGTTACCAACGTAACACACTGGAAGTCCATCTCCATTGCCTTAGCCACTAAAATCATTCTTGATGCTTGTGAACTTGAGCTCTTTGTCTTCTTTTTCCCGTGTACAATCTTTTTACTCTTGAAGCCTCAATCAAAGTTCATCTTGATTTGTTCCATCTTTACATTATGTAATGTGGTTTGTTGTCTCTCACAACTTTAAATTTAATTTATGAGAAGCTTATAAATCAAATACTTTCACCTTTTATTTGATTTCACTCAAAAACTGTAGCGCCCGAGTTTTTTCATACATTTTCCTTAAAATTTATGAAATTTTTTTGCAATATAACATCTGTAAATCGGAGGAAAAATGATGAAATCAAAACCTGATAAAACAGTTTGTAATTTAAAACACTAAATATCCATTTTCCATCTAAATATTTTCATCATACGGTCAAACATCGTAGGCCAAAGCAAATATCATCAGGCGCTACTCAAAAATACGCGTACGAATAAATTGCTCTGATCATAGACTTTAAATACAAATCTATCCCAGGCATCCCTGAGTGCAAGTCCCATAACAGTCCACAGACTAATCTAAATGAAAGTCCAGAATAGATAAACATCTTAACGTCTCGTCTCACCCAATACATCGGATCGTGGTACAAATAAACTCGCAGCGAGTCAAGTATATACCTAAGTCAACGGGAATCAATTTACCGCTGAAATGAGCATCCATCTCCAGGAGCTCTCCGCACAACTTGCAAAACCTCCCGTACAACGGTGCTAAAAAGTAGGGTGATGAGTATTTTCATACTCAGTAGGAAAATACCCAGTAGGGGAATCCAAAACTGTGAACTCACTAAGTTCATAAATACATCCATTTATGCAACTCAAACATGAAGCAGATAGGCATATCAACATGATCATACTCATACGCATACAAACATACCAAATGCACCATCGTGCCAAAGTCATACCAAATGCACCATTGTGCCAAACTCATACCATCAAATTAAACTTACACAAACACCCTTATCTAGGGTCATACAAACTTACTCGTACCACTGTACGCATACTCGTATAACATACACATACTTGTACGACCTTACTCGTACAATCATATGCTTACTCATACTTGTATGACCTTACTCGTACAATCATACTCGTAATCATACACTTACTGTCTTACTCAGAAACATACTCTCACAATCGTACTCATACACATACTCTTACAGTCGTGCTCATACTCATAATCTTACAGTAGTGCTCATACACATACGCTTACAGTCGTGCTCATACTCATAATCGTACACATATCAACGACCACTGAAGCTCATTACAACTAATAAGCTCCAGCGTTGAAATGGAAAAGAATGCCACTGGGGCAACACCTTAACCTCCGGGGAGTGACTAGACGCCATGGACTTTTCTGAAGGTAAGGCACACCAATGCTCATGGGGTACTGGATCAAACAGGTAAGAGTAGATCCATGATACTACTTACCTGAGTGCGCAAACATAAACACCCACACATAAGGGGTCATATAGTTGCCCACCATAATGGGTCTTATAGTGCCATTGCCACTCTTGGGCAGAAAACATATAATGCCACTCTTGGGCGGAATCATACAATGCTCTCAACAGAGCATCAAACGTCTGGGCTTACACAGCACACACACCACATCGAAAACATACTTCGCTCTCAACAGAGCATCAAATATCTGGGCTTCATACAGCACGCAGACAAAGTCAGAAACGTACATCGCTCTCAACAGAGCATCAAACGTCTGGGCTTATACAGCACACAGACCAAATCGGAAACATACGTCGCTCTCAGTAGAGCATCAGACATTCGATGCTCTATACAGCACACAAACAACATCCCGCAGGATAAACACCATGGCAAGACATGAGAAAATGCTCAGCCGACTCATTATCGGCTAGCTCAAACATGGAACTTAATCCGTCAAACCCTCAGGTCTCAAACTCACAACGCTATTATTAGTTGTGCTTATAATTCAAGTTTGAATTAAGTATATTATGCGGTACAATTATGCCACACAAACTTACAGTCCTTGACTGATCAAACCAAAGCTGAGCCCGATCGAAACCCTAGTTCGTCAAGGCAGCATACTTCATTTACCCATCCACATCATGGACAAAACTCATTGTACAACAAACCCTTACGGTCTTACATATTCCGCCATCTGCCTTATGGCTAAATCATCTTACACTAACATCATCAAATGAAGCTCCTCAGAGCCAACCTAGTTGTTGCCCTCTTACTTATATCTCACTTATTATGCTTACTTTTCACTTCATAATCTGTACATTATGTTTGTACAATTATGCACACTCTTACTGTTTGACAATCGCCCAACATACAATCCAACCCAAATCGATCCATTCTAATCCTTGCCCGTCATACTCATATCCTCTGCCATCTGTCATACGCTTACACATCCATATCCAAATCCAGACAAACCTCTGTCACCTCTTACTGTCCATCGCCCATACCGCTGCTCACATACACATACGCACATCCATAGCATAGGCAATCACCATCATACATACGCATGTCTATCACACATACTTATAACATACACATACGGTCATACATACACAGCTTATAAACATGCTCACTAGTCATCACTAGCGCATGCATACACATTTATACATACGTCAAACATACACGCTAGCCATCACTAGCACATGCATATGTCAAACATACACGCTAGCCATCACTAGCACATGCATAATCCATACATACTCCAAACATGCACGTTGGCCATCACTAGCACATGCATAATCCATACATACTCCAAACATGCACGCTAGCCATCACTAGCACATGCATAATCCATACATACTCCAAACATGCACGCTAGCCATCACTAGCATATGCATAATCTATACATACTCCAAACATGCACGCTAGCAATCACTAGCACATACTCAATCAATATACGAAACTTACCAACAAACACGCTAGTCATCACTAGCACATACTTACATCCAACATACTTACAACCAACATGCATGTCATATGCATTTCAACATACCATATAATCATGCTTACATGCACATCATGCAATCGGATCGTTACTTAACATCCAAAGCATAGAATCATACAATCCTAGCATGCTACTACTCATTCAAAGTATGCTATCATGAAATTACGAGTTCAAAGCTCCCCTACCTAGTAAGCATGACATTTAATGGTGAGCACACGACGATGGTGGCGTCGGCAATGGAGTTGGCGGTCAAAACCGTTGCCTGGCTGAGAGAGCTATTGTCCCGAGGATTTTAGGAAGTGCCGGAAATAATAACGGCCAAACAGGGTGTCAGAAATCAATTTGGCAAAACCCGCAATCCACGACGGCACACTACGGTGGCCGGGAGAAATGTCTTGCCAACATAAGTGGCGGAGCGACCAGATGTCGAGGGTGTACTCACTGAAGATCAGCCGGTGGCTAAGATGTGCTCAGCCGGCCATAAGACGTCGAAATCGGCCGTGGACAGCACCCAATGGCGACGATTTCGGTCAACAAAGGCCCACATAAGGGCGGAGAGCATGGGGCAACGCTCGAGGACTGAGGAGAGGTGGAGGGCTATGTGTCAACTCCACTCGGTGGCAAAGCCAACCTATGGTCAAGCGGCACGAATGCGGCGCCTAAACCCAAAACCGCACACGTGGCTACTTGCACACGCGGCTAAAGGGGAGGAGAAGAGGGCTGAGCGGAGACAACCCAAGGCCCACAAAAGGCCAACAGGGCTAAGGCCCTAGCTGTGGCCAATCAAAGCAATGACGTTGCCGATCACTACCCACAACCAAAACTAATGGTGCGGGTAGCTATGTATCTCGCACGACAGAGAGCAGGGGGAGGGTCCAGGGTCGAGTAAAGGCCACGAGGCCGTCACTAGCCAAGGCCTGTGCAGGTGACCTCGTCCACCTTTAGTCAAGGTAAGTCATACAAATTCTTACCAGAGGCCGTCTAGTATCGACGGCGTAAAATAGGCAAGAGGGTCAGTGGGCAACCATGCTGGTGAGCGGAATAGCTAGGGTTGTGAGCCAAAGGGAGGAGCACGGGTCATAGGCAATCAAACCGTGCGAGGTGGGACCGTCTCTAGTCGTTACTAGACTGAGGCGGAATCCTCGGTGGCCATTCGGCCACTACCGGCCAATGCCGATGGCGTCAAAAGCCAAACACATAGGGGCTGATTGGGGAAAACCCATAAGGGCGAAGTGGCCATGGGGACGGTCCTACTATCGTCAGCCCAAGGCTGGACGGCAAGAGGCGAGCCGAAGGCTGGCTCTCGCTGGCGCAGCCCCAAAGTCCGTCAAAGATAGAAATAGGGGCGAGGATGGGTCTGGCCGGAGAAAAGAGGGAGGGCGGAGGTGGAACCGGGCATGGAGGTGTGGTCCATTGCCTTCGCCGGAGCAAGGCAAGGCTAGAGGGAGGTCAAGACGGCCACGGATCGCCGCCGGCGGCCACTGTTTCAAGAAATAGATTGCCGGCGGGAAAAAAAATAGGGCAGAGGGAAAGGATTGGGGCGGCGGAGCAGAGGCCCCATGGGCTGGGAGGAATGGCCCCTCATCATCGCCGGACCAAGGCGGGGCCGGACGGAGCACAGCCGGGCCGTCCAACGGCGGCCGAAGTCGGCCGGCGAGCTCAAACGAAACTGGCAGAAAAACAGAGACAGAAGGGGAAAATGGAGCGGGACGACGGAGGAGGCCAAGTGGGGCCAGGAGGGGTGTCCTCCCGTTGTTGCCGGCCCAGGGTGGAACCGTAGGCAGCCGGCTGGCCCTTGCTGGCCCACGGCTGCAGCGAAATCAAACGAAACAGTGGGGAGAGAGCAAATCGGGGAGGAGGCGGCGTGGCCGGGGCGGTGGCCCCTTGGCGTCGCACCACCGGGGCGGAGCCTGTGTTGGCGTCCTTCGGCCTACCGGCGGCCAGGCACAAGGAAACAGACAGGGAGGGGGGGGGGCGGTCACATTGTTCCTCCTCCAGGAGGTTCTGGATCGGGGTTGCCCGATCCCGATCCCTCTTTTTTTTTCTTTTTTTCTTTAAAAAATATACCATCATCACACGTGTACCTCATGTTTATGCGTTATAAGTCCAAAACTCGCGTCGAAAGCGTGCAGCGAGGCCTGCAGCCTGCGATTAAGCCCCATGGGTAAAAATACAGGGGAAAATACAAAAATACGAATACACCATAGCGTCACATTTTCCCACTGAAAATGACTAGAAAAATAGTAGAAAAATCCCAGAAAATCATAGAAAAATCAGGGACCTTACAAAAACTCCTAAAGGTGTATGAAGGGATTTTGTACAAAAGCATCCCCCCCCTCAAAGAATAACCTTCTTTCTCTCTCAATTTCATCACTTCTAAGTCCTTATATAGAGGGTTAAGTTGATTGAGGTATCAACTTTTGATTTGGTAATATACTATTTTTTGAATGACATATTTCAAGTAACTACGCAACAAACTAATCAATCATTCAATAGGGCGATCATTCAATAATCACTGTAGTGATTGAGAGGTTGGACCTGATTTTTCTTAAAATAGGTCATTCAAAGTAGAATTTGATTTCTATTGAAAGTCTAACATTTAAACTAACTTAGGGGCATATATAAGGGGTGTTTGAATATGGTGAAACACAAGTGGAAGCCATAAAGGATTAGAGAGAGATTTGTAATTTTTCTCTAGTGATTTTAAGAAAATAGTGCTTTCATGGCTATTGTGCATTGAGAGACATCAAAAGAGAGGTAAGAGAACTTGATTCATAAGTGGTTTATGAATTATGATTGAGAATTGTGAATTGCTATACATCCCACAAGGAGTTATCACACACAAGGGTTGAAGATGAAGCAAATCAAGATAAACTTTAATTAAAGCTTCAAGAGGAAGGAAGAAGAATACAAAGAGCTAAAGTTTGTAAGCATTAAGACTTTAGTGACCAAGACTACTGGGGATAGACTTCTAGTGTGTTAGGTTAGTAACAAAATTGAGTCTTTGTAAAGTCTTAATTCCTAGTGCATAATTTGATTAGATGAGCGACAAATTGCATGGCTTTTTCCCTTATTAGGTTTTCCACGTTAAAACAATCTTTTGCATGGTTTTTGTGTGATCGATTGCTTTAATTTTCCTCATTGGTAGCATATCAATTCTTGATAAACGAGACCACATCTTGTAGTCCTATATATTTGTTTTTGGGCTAGAAGCACTATGGTGACCCTCAAAGTTTTAAGGGTGTTAAACTTACAAGTAGTAGTTGAGGTTTTTTAGTTATTTTGGATATATATTTCCTGATTTTGCTAAATATTTGCCAGCATGTTGATCTATCCTTGATGCCTCTCAAATTGCTCTTCATTGTCTTGTGCTAAATTGTTTCATTATGCCTATTACTTACTCTAGTAATGTTGAAGAATTGATTGACGAAAAACTTATTAGAAAAGCAATTGGATGGGGTAAAAAGGATTTAGAAATTTGAGAAAATTATCAATTCAAATGAGGAGACATTTGACTCAATTTCTAAGTGCAAATTTCAATTTCGAAGTGGATGTTTGTCATTACTTAGTTTTTGTTTAGCCATCCCACTAGGTATATTTGTATAGTCAAAATCCATGTGATATAGGTTCCTTGTAGGGTTAAAGTTACTTTAGGACTTTAAATATGCGATAAGGATGATGTTGCAATTTTTTTTGTATTTGTGCATATCAAAATATCCCTATTTAATTTAAAATATTATTTGACTTGGATTACTATTATACTCTAATTTAATATTTATATGTTCAAAAAATGATTGGCTCACACCCCAAGATAACTTGTCGAATGTTTGACAAAAAAAAATTCTATTATTTTATTCATAAAAATGAGATTAAAAATATAGAGGTATTATGAGAAGAGATAAGACATTCCAACTTGTTTCTTCTTCTTACTTTTAGTCATCTGTGCATGGAGGTGTATAGATTTGTTTGGAGGTGTCATAAATGCCATGTTGCTAAAGGTGTAATGCCCTGACCCGAGCCGAGGCCCAGAAATTATCTAATAAAAAATTTTCTTTCCTTAAGCAAGAAATCATCATTTGTGTGCGAGAGGTTCAACGTTCATTTACGCACTATGGAGCTTTAAGGCTTCCCTATTTGTACAATTAGGTTGTAACATTCACATACACACGACGAAGCTTCAAAGTTCATTGTGTGTAGGTCAAAATAAAATTTATTATTATAATTAATTTTGATCGGAACAACGTTGCATTGTCATTGGTTGCCTATGTATGTATTAGATAACATTCACAATATTATTCCAATACGATTGGATCCAAACGTAATTCTGCCCAACGGCTATTACATACATCAATTATCACAAAATCATATATGTTAAAATATGTATATACTGATATTCAATCGAAATCATATTGAAATTTGTAATCTATCAGAGTCAAGCGGAAGTTAATAAATCAACGAAATCGTACATCTTGCTCTACCACAGAGTGGGATCAATCACATTCACACATCTCGCTCTATCACTGAGCCAAGACTGAACATAACATATGCCTCACTCTATCACTGAGCCAAGACTGAGCACATCACCCGTCTTGCTCTATCACTGAGCTGAGACCGGACACACACACACACACACCACACATCTCGTTCTACCCTAGAGAAAGACAGAACATAAATAGATCACATCAAAGCATAGCAGATTATAACACAAAGGATCATGGTATAAAACACATCCTAATTTAGCACATACAACTCTATAATTTAAACGGGAGGTTAGAAATGCTTACTCCCCTCATGTCTCGTAAGGTAGTAGCATTCGGAGTTGCTCAATCCTTCTGGGCGACCTCCCCTTAGGATCCAAAGGCAATGGACGGAAACTCCTCTAGCCTTCATACGTTTCTCGCCTTGCATCGAAAGATAACGCACAAATGCTCCATTTCCTAGAGACTCTTCTTGTTTTCTGCGCCCATGGGCGACGAACAAAACCTCCCCTACTCGGGGATGTTCCTCACACATCGTGGCCCTTCAGTAGAGGGTAGAACCTCCCCGACTTTGGACCACCTTTCTTAATTCGGCCTGGTGACAGAAGACGAAATCCCCTCTTGTTCCTAGCCTCTTTTTCTTTCTCCAATACTCGAGGATGACGATCATGGCCTCTCTTTATATCGGGGTATTTACTCCTTATATGACATCAACTCAGAGAATAGACCCTTCCATTGCATAGAACATACTCGATTTAGTCAAGAACGCATCTTGAATAAATTAAATCGGAGTTAGGATGATCAGAAAACGAGAAGAAGAAGTTCTTTGTGCTTCAGGATGACGAGCAAAATCTCTCATTGTCTTTGAGCGTTTTCTCCTTACACGGTCTTCACGAAGAAAGGATCCCTCCATTGCATAGAGAATGCTTGATTTACATAAGAATGCCTCTTGAACGGACTTAATCGGACTCATAACGCTCAGAAACGGAGAGAACAAAGTTCTATCTAAAAAACAGCTGAAATGGGGTTTTTATAGACCCCCGGCGCCGCACCGCCAGAGTTGGCGGTGCCATGGTTTTACACGGCAGCGTCAGCTGTTTCGGCACCACAAGTGTAGCATTTGCGCATCACGTTAACGCGTATTGCGTATGTGTTTGTCGCGCGCGGCACGTTTTCTTTTTCTTTTCTTTTCTTTTTTAAAATATTTATCTTAAAATGCGCGTAACTTTCTACCCCGGATTCGGATTCACGCGTTCTTGGTACCATTGGACTCGTATCAACGAGAAATTTGATACTAAACCACTTAAAGTAGTATAACCCACCTTTTTTAAGTGAGTCCCACCTAATTTACACTCTTACCAAGGTCGTAACTTCCGATCTCGACGTCCGTTTTGCGCATTCTTTGATTCATTATGCTTGTTTCTTCGGGCTCTACACATATACGAAGGTTTTAACGTTTGAAACTCTCTACAATTTATCAGGAAAATCACTAATTACTTCTAACACCCTTGGTCAAACGTAATCAGAAAAGCGGGGTATTACAAAAGGAACATCTACTAATACTGGTTTGTATATGTCATTACCTACCATTACTCAAACATGGTCTAATGTTGTTAATATTGGGTTTTCAAAGATGGGCAATTTCATAACTTGTAAAATGACTAATGATGCATTTAATGTTGCAATATTTTTTCTTTCAAGAGGTATATCGTTTGCATGACCTACCTTTATCTACGGTGTCTTATCAAGATACTTATTTGTTGTGTACTTTTGAGTGTTCACTACAATAAAATAGACTATTAACAACACTTTTATTTGTTGCTAATAGTCCAAAAAGCATTGCTAATAGTTATTAGTGATGCTTAAAAAGCGTCAAAAAAAGTCTTGTTGCAAATGTTAATTAACAACATATAAAAAATGTCGCTAATAAATATTATTTTTAGCGACACTATTATTTATGTTTCAAATAGTGAACCTTTAATGACACTTTTATTTGTGTCGATAATTGTGAATTATTAGCGACACTTTTATTTACATTGCTATAAATGATTAGCGACGTTTAGTTGTGTCGTAAATCAAAATTAGCGATGTTTTATTGACGTCGCTAATATTTTTTAGCTACATTCAGTATTAAACGTTGCTAATACCATAGTTTTTAGTGACGTACTTGGTGTGAGCTCCAACACTATGGGACGTCGGATAAAAAACATACAACACACATACATAAATCATGGGATAGGCAAGATGCACCCCATGCACTATCAAATCTCAATTCAACGGCTCTGAAAGCCCGACCTCACACAACCAAATTAATAAATAAATTATTATTATTTTTTACATAATTATATAGTATGTATCAATATAATTAAATAATATATCTTAGAACTAAAAAATTAAATTAAATAGGAAATACTCAATATATAAGACAAATATCAAAATGCATCACAAATACACGTTAGTATTGGATACATATAAAAATAAGCATCATAAATACATATATTATTTGTGACGTAAATAGTTAGTGTCAGTAATTCAAAAGGTTATTAGCGATGCAATTTTGTATGTATCGCAAATACTCTTAATTTTGTTTTTTTATTTGAGTTAAAATATTATATATTTGTTGTGACATTTGTTCATAAATGTCGCAAATAAGCTTAAATATTTTCAACATTTAGTAACAAATGTCGCAAATACATCTATTGGCGGGGGCACTAATTGTATTGGCGACACTTTATTTATAAGCATTGCAAATACTACTAATTATAGATATATTTGGAGAAATGCGTTGCTAAAAGGTTAATTATTAGTGATGCTTTTATAGGCATTGCAAATATGTTGTTTTAGAGACACATTGATAAGCGTCGTTAATATATGCATCGCTAAAGCCAAGTTTTGTTGTAGCAGTTATTTATGGAAGTTGACACATACTTTTCAATAGTGCTTATCATCCACAAACTCATGGATAGATGGAGGTGGTCATTAGATCTCGAGGAGATTTATTAAGGAGTTTGGTTGTTGCTAATCTAAAATCATGGGATTAATATTTGTATAGAGCTAAGTTTATTTATAATCGTAGTGTGAACCAAAACACAGTTTTAGCTATTTATTTGTGGCTTTAACTCTCACCCTCCCTTGGATTTGGCTCATATTCTAGATGTGAAGAGATTAAATGCCCGGGCTAAAGATTTTATCTCACACTTGCATGATATTCATTATAACACTCTAAATAAAATGTAGGTGTTTAATGATAAATATAAAGTAGTTGTCGGAGATTTGAAGCAATGACAAAAAGAATTCAATGTTGGTGATTTCGAATGGGCTATTTTGACTACAGATAGGTTTCCTGCTTTAGAATACAATAAATTATCTACAAGGAAAATTAGATCTTTTGAGATTGTTTAGCAATGTTCATACTTCTGATGTGTTCAATATCAAGTACCTTATTTCTTACCTTGGTGACTCTTCATATGATGATTTATTGAATTTGATGATGAATTTTTTCAAACCAAAGGAGGAGGATGTAAACTAGTTGGCCTTGAACTTCATGGAGAAATGAGACTGGAGGAGTAAAAGGCACGACAAAACTTTGAGTGATCGGACCCTAGGAGTGATCGATCGCCTATTGCTATGTATTATCAGTTTGAGTCGAGGCCCTAAGTGATCTATCCAATCACGAGCCATGATTGATCTAGTACTTCGTGCAAACGGAAATCATGCATGATCGATTGACCCTTATAGCAATTGATCGGCTAATTTCAGGATAAGATTCAATTCTGTTTTGGATTGGGATTTTTTTTCTGAATTTCTTTCTTTTAAGTTATTTTCTTTACTATGAGTCTCAATTCTAAAATCTTTTATTTTTTTAAGCTTCTTTTAGTTTATTTTCTCTATTTTTTGATTGGCTATTACTCAAGTAATTATAGTTTGGACTTTTTTATTTGTATTTTATGCCATTAAGACTTGGCTCTCTCATGGAAGCGATGCGATTATAAATTTTCTAAAAATATTCTTGAAGAATAAGAGAGTTTCTTTCTCCATTATTATTACCTTTATTTTGTGCATTTACTAATATAAATAAAAAGAAAGGAGGTTTTGTGTGTCTATAGTCGGATTCATTGAAGCAATATCTTCCATAAAATTTTATTCAAATAGATCACCTAATCCGTATCTACAACGACTAAGATTTACTACATGGAACAATTCAATACGTAAGCTCATGACAAGCAAAAGTATAAAATATCAAACACCGGAGCAGTGAAAATCAATATGTAATTCTTGTAGATGAAAAAGATGGTGCAAAATTATCGTCCAATGCCAAGTGTTAGTATGGAGCCGTTTTCCATGTATTGCCCACTTGATTCATCTACGTTGCCTTGAGATGAGACATTTATGATGTTGTAACCCCACCTGAAAAGCCTAAGAAGCTTTGAGACATCTCATCACTGAGTAGGGCTTGAGTCTCTTCCTGCTTCTTTTCGATCCATGGATGCTGCTGCATAGCTCTCAGCCTGTCAAGCTCAGATGCAACTTCCTTCATGGCTGGTCTGTCCTCTCCCTTGACCTTCAAGCATCTTCTTGCTAAGTATGCAACAGCAATCAATTGATCTATATCCCCTTCATTCACAACCCGATCTTCTAACACCTGAAAAAGTCTATTTTCTTTTAGTGCTGACAAAAAATACATAGAAAGACTTATCTCTTCTGGAGATCTGTTTGGACAAATGGGCCTCGCCCCGGTTAAGAGTTCCACAAGGACTATTCCGAAGCTGTAGACATCGCTCTTGTCTGATAACTGCCCTGTTTGGAAATATTCCGGGTCCAGGTATCCCAATGTTCCCTGCACCAGTGTTGTTACTTGTGCTTCATCCAATGGAATCAATCTTGACGCACCAAAGTCAGAAACTTTAGCTGTGAAGTTATTGTCAAGAAGAATGTTAGCTGACTTTACATCTCGATGAATAACTGGTACAGATGCTGCCGAATGTAAAAATGCCAGTGCCCCAGATGTTTCTGCCGCAATCCTCAAACGATTCTCCAATGATAGTGAAGAAGCATGATCTTTGTCATGAATGTGGTCGAAGAGAGTCCCATTAATGATGAACTCATAGACTAGCAATGGAGCTTCTGTCTCTAGACAGCAGCCTAAGAGCTGGACCACATTACGGTGGTTCATCTTATACAAGATGACAATCTCGTTTATGAATTGATCGATTTGGCTGCCATCTACAATTATGGCCTTCTTAATCGCTACGACTCGGCTATCTGGCAGTATCCCTTTGTAAACTGTGCCATAACCTCCCCGTCCAATAATTCTGCTCGAATGAAAATTATCTGTTGCCTTTTGTACTTCTTCAATGGTGAAGATCTTAATGATCTCAACGCCACATTCACTTGAAGTAGAGAGTTGCCTCAACAGTGATCCTCCGTTATCTTTGAAGAATTTTCGCCTAAGTTTGATGAGCTCTCTCTTGTTATACAACCGGTATGACCATGAAAGGCCAATGACTAGGAGCAAGAAGCATGATGCAGTAGCTGCAAGATCACAACCATATGTAAAGACGACGTAACGTGTGCCAAAAGTGCAATGTTAAATCTATGCTCAATCGGGACCCTCGAATTATAAGCAAAGGCAAAAATAATACCGTTTCTTAATTGAAATATGGTCGATTCTTGCTGGCTTGACAACATAGATGCAATTCTCTAAATCATCACAGTCGAAACACAACAGGAAGTTCAACACCGATATAATACCTATTGCGATTTTGTCAATTGGTGGGCTAGTCGAGCCGGAAACGCATGGCCTTTGGCCTTTTATGCCATCACCATTATACCCCCGGGGGCATTTGCATTCAAAGGTCCCTGGCAGGTTGTTGCAATATGCTGCATCTGAGCAATTGTGCTTCCCTGTCTTGCACTCATCAATGTCTTCACAGCAACATAACAAAAGAAAATTTTGGTTGATACATAAAAATCGACCAGAATCTTTACGTAAAGGGATCACTCCAATCTAGCCAGACATTATGAGTCTTCACTTGAACCTCGTCTTAAAAAAAAAGGTAGCCTGACCCATGTTCTGACTTCTAAATTTGCAAAGTCTCATAATTGAGGAGAATTCTATGACAGTGGAATTGAGGTAGAAGTTGAAAAGTTTCCTTTATTTAATGACGAAGGTAGTACTCTGGTTGACTTAATCAGGAATTAGGAAAAATGACTTAAGCATTTTACGAAATGTACGGAATCCGCTTTGAATAATACTTTGCTATTCTATCAAATTCCCTACAACTCAAGCTCTGTTAAATGATCGCATTTCCAAATCCACGGGTTAGAGGGAAAATTTCAGAGGAATAGAAGGTAGGGCCTTCCCTGCATATTACGGTAGGCACCTCTTAGGAAAGGTAGATCATCATGCCAGATAGAAGATTGGGGATAAGGAGTGTTAACTATTCTGAGTTTGTGTGGAAGATCATGAAGGTGGAATGCCCTAAAAGTAATGCTCGCCGTTGATAGTGAGCCTAGTATAAAGAATGTATGAGAATCTTTAATATTTGAGATTGATGGTGCATTTGTTGGTGCACGTTAGTTTGATATTTGAGATTGATGGTACATTTGTTGGTGCACGTTAGTTTGTTGGTGCATGTCAGTATCAGTGATAGTACATATTCTGGCATATATTAGCACCAGTTCCACTAATACGGACGTGTGTGCTGTTAATCTTATGTATGAAGAGCTCTCATGTGTTCCTTGAGCAAACAGTCAATTGGGAGCATATAAAATATTTTCCCTAAAAGGCTATATAAGTATTTTTTAACTTGGAAAAGGGTAAACATTTTCGACATTCTAATGCCAAGTGGCTTTTTGTTTAGAACCTGTAGCAAAAACAAACATAAGCTTAGAGATCACTGGGGGCGAATAGGTTGCTCTGGGAAAAATACTCAAAACGCTATTCACCTTTTATTGTGGGCATTCAGTGTTATAACATGTAACATCCACCTTAATCTTCTCTACCCTCTTCCTCTCCCACTTAGTGTGCTACAGTTGTAAATATCCTTGTATTGGGTTAGTCTTTTGAGCATATATAACTTGCTGACCTCTTTTGAAAACTAAAAGTTGATCTAGGGGACTGAGTCAGAACCTTGGAAAATTGCCAGCCACAATATCTTAACATGTTTTTTAACATGACAAGGAGATTAATAAATGGACAAAGCTAGCCAATATATACCTATGGTTAGACATGCTCTTAATAAATTCAATGCCCGATAGTAAAAAATAAATAAAATAAGTCAAATAAATCATATAAGTGAGAAACCATAGAATCAAGACTCCAACCATAATAAAAGACCTTTAAAATAAGGAATCTTTGATAGAAATTCCAAATCCAAATGGAATCCAGTATAACCCGGAATAGTGTGATTGATCACTCTAAAGGACCAAAAAACACACAATTGAACATAATGATTGATTACACATAGGAAACAATCGACTGTTTAAGCTACTTGAATGTGACCATCTAGCCAAGATGAGAATGATCGATTGCACATTGTGGTCTATCGATCGCAGGATGGAAACTTGGCATAACATATGTTTTCCATCCCAATTTTTAATATACTTCAAAGCCAACTTAATTGAATCCCCAAATTTGAAAGAATTCTCCCCCATAATTCAAGTGTTCATTGTAAGAAGAATAGTCAAGATAATGTATGAGGTGCATGACATTAAACACATCCGAAATACATATACAGCTAAGAATCTTGAGGCAATAAACATTTTCATCAAATGTCCACATTTCCTTTCAACAAGCCACACACTTTGGTATGAACAAGTTCCAATGATGCTTAATTTAGCCCTTCATGCATCTTTTTTTTGGAAATGACTCTCGGTCATGTGTTCCTGAGTGCATATTCTTTACAAACTTCTTTCACTTCTTATATAGTGGTAACCTATAACCAATTTTTTTGTTGTTAATTCTAAAAGTTTTAAAAGTCTTAGTGCCCATACTTTTTATGTTAAAGCCATGATTCATCTACCATATTCATCTTTAAAGTCATATTCATTGAATATTTTAAGGTGAGTGGAATTTTTTTTTTTCATCATGATTTGTGCCTCAATTGATTTTTCATGGTGCCTACCTAATCTTTGCTCAAAGGCAATAATGGAGCTCATCAATTAATGAGTATTTAATGAAGAAATTAATATTCCTTTGGTTACTCAATAATGGCACCAATAGGATCATATTCTTCTATTAAGCTAATCAAAATATTTTTCAACACTTTTCATCGGAAATATTTTCTCCATATGTCTTTATTTGATTCACAATTTCCATAATTCTAAAAAATTAATCATTAAACACTTCCATATCTTTTATTTTAATATTTTCAAAGTCCCTTCTAAGAGAATGAGGCTTAATAGCCCTTACGTTCAATATTGTACCTCTATACTCATTTTGTAGAATTTCCCAAGCCTATTTTATTTTTGTAGTATTGATAATGCTTGAAATATTGTGTTGACAACTCATTGTTGTATGAAGTAGATGACTTTTGTATCTTTCTTCGTATTCTCTTTCAATTGTTGATTTTGGACATTCATCAAAGTCTCTACGACCCTCAGGTCCCTTAAACCCATCTCCAATCAAATCCCGAAGATCATAAGAAATGAATAGGGTTCTAATTTTTACATACCAATAATCATAGTTTTCTCCATCAAATTAAAATAGAAAATGAGGACTTTATATGCTTTAAAGGGGTTTGGCTCATTCTTCAAATGACTCCACAATCTTAGATAATGTTGAAGAAACCTTGCTCCAAAACCACTTTGTTGACTTCAGAATAGAGAATAGACAATGATTGTGAAGGAATAGATTGTATTTATCGAGAAAAGGTTGGAGCTTTAATAGTTAAGGAAGCAAACATCTAAGGAGGAAGAAAGGGGCTGGTTTTCAAAAACAAAACAGAGCAGCCCTTCATTCAGCTGAGCCACCATCTCCTCTAATTAGTCTAGGTACAAAATACCCAATATGGCCTTACAATAAATGGTTCAAATGACCAAAAAACTCATAACTAAAAGTTTGTTAATATATATATTTTAACAAGATCTACTTCTTCAAAATTCCATTCAAACTTCTTCGGGATAGATATAGAAACAGAAGCGAATGGTAATTTTAGTGTGAAATCAGCTTGGCATCCTTAAAGCGATCGATGTTGGTTTCAATTTTCTTGGCATCCTTTTCGACCAAGGAAGATTTTACCTTTCTTTAATCTTGTCTGCCATGGTCGGGTTCCTATGAAGGAATGCGTGCAATCCTCGGATATTCAACTAGCTAGCACGCTTCTAAATGTGTTTGTTCTTTTGATCCTCAATGCAAATCAATTGATCACTTATGCTCTCAATGGCATATTGCTTCTACCATTTTGAACTTCTTTTAAACCTTGTTCGATAATGGGTTTCACTCTTCTAGTAAATTGAGGAGCAAGATTGCGAGCTTCATCTCTGCCAAATATAAGAAAATGATGATAATCTTGCTCGTACATCAAGCTCCATACCTCATTTGGAGGGCATGGTGTGTTTGCCAAATGTGATAATATAACAAGAGTAAGACTATGTGACTGAATGTGGCTATATGCAGCCCACTGAACTCCTACGTCCCCCTAAATTTGTAGAAAATATTAGATTATTGTCTTATAATACCCTAACTTTCTCCATCAATTATTTTTCTCTACTCTCCCCAAGCCTTGAACCCCCAAAAAAAATCTCCTTATTCAACTCTGATGAAGGCGGTGACAGCTCCAACAGTGGCAACTTCGATGACGATGGCCAAACTCCACAGGCAATTCAGCCTGGCTACACCGTAGCTAGACTAGGGTTGTTGCCCCAAAGCTAGACTAGGATCTACCTAGGCCTGGCCGAGCCATAGCCAAATCCAACCTGCGGGCTTGGTCGAGCCACTACCAGCCAAGCCATGGTCAGATTTGGCCTGGCCTGGCCAAGCCGCAGCCAGCCAGGTATGGCCAAGTCGAGGTGTGGATAGATCTGGCCTGATCATAAGATACCAATGGCTAAAGTAGCACCACCATGGTAAATCTTGTAGAACTATTCGGGTTAGATGGTGCAAACCTCCATTTGGCTTTTGGAAGTTGAATGTAGATGGGGCCCTCTAAATCGTAACCAGGGAATCTCTGGTGGAAGCAGGGTTGTGCGTTCCTCTTACGGAGAAGGAATCTTAATCTATTACTGTTGCTAAAATAAGGCCATTAACATGTTGAAGCTCATGCTATGGTTGAAGGTGTCATGTATGCTAAATGCTTTGGCTACCTTCCCTTAATAATTAGAATCTGACTCCCTCATAATTACTATGGTGCATAGTATTAAAGCTTCTCTTCCTTGGTGTTGCGTCGCCCACTTGACTGGGAGATAAGACACTGGGAAGAACATTTTCTGCTCTTTGCTCATAATGAGCCGAATCTAGTATAAGTTGTGTATAGGAGTCATTCATCCTTATGATTGACAATACACATGTTAGTATACATTAGCATAAATATCACTTATGCTAACGACACTATTGTTTGCTAATGACTCCTATACATAACTCTTCCCTGTTTATCATATTTTCACGGAAGCCACTTGATGAGGTAAGTCATTTGGCCTATTTGTAGTGAGAAACTATCCAAGTTGTTCATTGGCATTTTAGAAGAGTATCGGCGTATTATAGGTGTTTGCAAACTTTTTAAAACAAGCCCATGGAACCCCATTGCTCTTAATCGGTTTTTCTTGTTCATTTATTGGTAGTTTAGGTAAGGGGTCTGCCTAATCCATCTTTGAAGCTGTTTTTTTTTTAGAAAAAGGTGCATTTTTATCTCTTAGCAAAAAAAAATTAAAAGTATATTGTCATGAAAACAAAAATATAACGGTGGTAAAATTATAATATTGTTTATATTTTATATTAATTTATTTTAAAAAATCAAATAAAGCTATTAACACAGGGCTTATTATCTTAGAATAACATGTTCTTATTTCTAATAACCATTAGTCAAAGGGTAGGTGATGTATATTTTTTTATGTTCTTATTTCTAAAACAGTGCATAGATGGTAGTGCATTGTTTATCTACAATTACAGTGCATAGAGGGCAGTGCATTATCTAGCTACATATATTGGGAGCCTTATGTGAACTGGTGAGAGGCTCTCTTTAATCAATTAATTAGCAACATATTTTACACAACAGGTAAGTAAAGGGAAATATTTACCAAATGTAAAAAACGGTGTTCTTCAGCTTACCGACACAGCCATTGGGCAGGTAAGGGTTGCCATCATATCCCGCTTGACACCTGCAGCGATGACCAAGCCCCGCAACCGTGTCGTAGCACTCCCCGCCCGCACAGGTCACGTTCCCCGCCGTATCGCATGTACTGCTACTCCCACCAATCGCCCACTCCAGCACCACCGGATAACTGTGCCTTCTGTCCCGTAAGCTCGTCCCATTCACGTCCGTCGGGGTGAACCTGAAGCGATCAGCATCCACCAGAAAGGAGTAGCCGCAGAGAGGGTATGGTAAGGAGGTGTAGTTGCGAAAGGAGGAAACCTTTATCTCAATACTCTTTACGCTGCCAGGAATGGTGGTCTGGCAACAGCCGACGCCATCGCAGGTCTCGTTCCGCATGCTTGCGCCTACACCACAGTACGACGCGCAACCCCCCAGAATGAAGGTCCCGTTGCTGCGTTCCCCTTCGAAGTATCCGAAGGCGTCGCATCCGATTGCTGTGAACTTGTTCCTTGTGCTGGACACTGCGAAGGAGCCGTCGTCTGTCAAATTATACTGATTAAAATGTGATTCCTCCGTCCTGTTTCCAACAAAATCAAGACAGTTGTAGCTTATGTTCATAGCCACGCTCAGCTCTCCGGCCAAGCTTATATTTAGGACATGATAGTCTCTCCAAACTAATACGGGAGATGTAGATGAGGCCCTGCAACTCAGACTGAAGTTTGTGTTTATGGAACAGTCAGGACCAGGACCTATGCCGAAGGGGTAAGGAACAATCACGTTCCCGCAGGCGTCCTGGCAATCGGGTTTTCCTGTCTGAGCCGGCGATAGTGTTGCAGTTGCAAGCCATATAACATAGAAGAACTGTATCGATAGCATGGAGAAGGCCATTTCTACTTTCTCCGGCCCCTCGGTTTGGTGCTTCGAGGCATCCGAATGCAGATTGATATATTTCACTGATCACCTTTGGACAATAATTCTATTGTTTTTATTCGAGTTGAGTGCACCCTTGAAGTGTCAACATGCCAGCCCGTATTAATTAAATGCGTAGGCCTTCAACTTGCCCAAGGGACATATCATTATCTGTTCAATCTGGTTCTCTTTTGTTTTTGAAAATTTTATGTAAACTAAAACACTAAACCGTCTCGCTTCTCTTAATTTGCTCGATTAAATGTTACAAAATTTCTAAGACCCATCTTGCTATTCTTTCTTTTATTAAACAAATATATCTCACATATCCATCTCAATTTCTTTCCCACACACTAGTACTAGATTCGTCGCCCACATAACACAGTGTTTGCATCATCTTCTCGAGCCACCCCACTCCATTTTTTTCTCCTCCTCTCCCTTCCTCTTCTTTTTCTTCCTAGATGCCATTGGGCCGAGGTGGGCTCAGCGGGCCCATAGTCGCAACAAAGAAAAGACCGCACTGATTGTGGATTGGTTAGATTTGGCCATGGTTTGTAACCACAACTACCCCTTCCTCTCCTCCTTCATCGCCTCACCCTAGCTTGCTCTCCTTTTTCTCCTCCTTCCTTTTCATCTCCTTCTCCTCTTTTGCAACAATCAATAGGCTAAACGTGGAATCATGACTTGCAATGGTATTGGCATCAACATCATTATTAGAGGCATGACTAGCGTCGCCACAAGTGTCGGAGGAATAGAAGGAAAATAAAGAAGGGATACATGAGGCAAAATTGAGAGAATAAGAGGAACACATGGGGAAGAGAGTAATAAGAATTATTAAAATTTGACAGGGGAAGTGAAAGACAATAGGAGGAACACATGGGGAAGAGAGTAATAAAAAAATAAAAAATATTAAAATTTGACAGGCTAAGTGAGAGACAATAGGAGGAACACATGGGGAGGAGAGTAATAAAAAATATTAAAATTTGATAGGGGAAGTGAAACATTGTTTAAGGGAAATATCAGCATTCTATAAGGATTACTTACTAAGTTAATTATCTCAAGGAAAATATGAATTACATGTAAAATACAGTTTGCACAACTTTAGACAATGTACCTTTGAATTTAAAATATGATATCTTGTTCTTTTCGCTGATGAAAATTTAATTATAGATGTGCTTGCTACATCATCACAGGTCCTAAAAGCCTAAACATTATTTACTACGACTTGGCTATGTTTTGGATAAGATATTTCTACACGAACCAAATATAATTGGAAAAATGATTTTTTCGCAAGATTGCATGACTAGTTAACATGTGGAGGGGGAGAATAGGGGAACTGTTCAATTCAGTTCTCAAGTTTCTCTCTTATCATTTTTGTGTGATATAGCAGCCTCACATTATTAATCATGTATCCTTGGCCATGAAAACTTATTAGGCTAGCAAAGTCCTTAATTATGCTAAATTGTACACTCCGTCCCATATTAATAGTTCCAATTTAGTTTTCAAAATGAATTAAAATTAGTTTGTTTTGAAAAACTAATTGGAGCAGTTAATGTAGAGGGAGCATTTTAGATCCGAGAATCAGTTATAAACCACTACTTCTACACTACATGAAAAGAAAATCCCACTGGCCATATGGATTGTACCCTCATATACTTGTTAATACATAAAAAAGTTTATGGCTCCTAGTTTACCACAAAAACGGCCATACAATAAAAAACCTAACATTTTGTGAAATGTTGTTTGATGATTAACTCTAATCCAGATTTTATATAGTAAAAAATCATTATAAAACTCTTCAAGTCATTAGCGATTTGATGGTGGAATATATTCTTCAATCCAAGTTGTTGAAAAAAATAAATTTTAATAGTCCTTAGTTAAATACGGGTCACTACCTAATCCAAACACCATTATTAATAAAGGAAAACTAATTAAGGAGACTGATTGTGTATATATGTGTGTGTGCCATCTTAATCTATTTCATTACTTTTTTAACTCTCACGACTCATAAGTTTGTATATACCTTCTTGAGTTATCCCTGGTGAACGGAGGATACAACCAATTAATAGATTAGAAGAGTTTACTTCAATGAGAGATGCTTTGACAAATTCCAAGTTCAATACAACAGCAGTAGTCAGCAGATTATTAAAAGAAACCCGTGTTTATTGAGTTTTCTATGCCAGTACTTCCCGTATTCCAAAGGGTAAATGAGAACAAAGTTGTTTTTTTAATATATTCTATCTTCTAGTGGTTGCTAGTGGAAATATGGATTTCTTGATGTCATCCATTACATAGTTGTATGTGTTTGAAGATAGTATATTTATGAAGATAATTGATTTCCTTCCTTAAGAAAATTACTCAATTCTCTATTCCTATATATGAATCAGACAACAGGTCAGCCTATGGTTTTGTATGACAACCCAATCCGCCTATGGTTTTGTATGAGACAACCCAATCAAGGATGTCTTTCTAGTTGACCATTAATGTACATGATACAAGGAGCATCAACACCTTGATGTACTTATAAGAATATTACAGGGTTGTCATTGACGGGCATGGCCAAGTCTATATCTAACTCGGCAAGTGGGCTCTCATCCTCCTTAGTAGTAAACATGTATAAAATTTTACAAGAGTAGTTGGGATATATTGTTTCCTCACAATTATAGCATAGGCCCTTAGATTGTTTGACATTCATCTCAACTTGTGATAGCCTTTTAACTTGAGCATTCAATGTTAACATGCATGTGTCTGCCTTGCATGTGGTGAAGCTTATCCTTAGCGTCAATTCTGATAGGTTCCACAATATAATTGATCCCTAGAGGTGGAAAATATAAAAAAATATTTGGTCATATCTACTTATTGACTTATTTTGGTGATTAAAACTATGTTATTCATTATGTGTATTTTAAGACACACTACAACAAAAAAAACTTTTACCGACACATTTATGCGTCGCTAATAACCCCTAAAGTGTCGCTAATAACTAATAGTAACACATACAAAACGTCGTCAAAAGTGTCGCAAAAAGTGTCATCTCTATTTCCTATTAGCGATGCATAATAAAAAACGTCGCTAATAGTACCTATTAGCTATTAGTGATGCTTTTTATTATGCAGTGCTATTAGTAAAACTACATCGCTAATACTAAATTCTTAGCGACGCTTAGTTTTTTGTGTCGCTAATAATTAATTATTAGCGATGTTATTATATACGTTGCTAAAAATTAAACTATTTTAAAAAAATAATAAAAATAACTCATTAGTCACGTATAATTATAAGCGTCGCTAATAAGTTCTTATTTGCTACATATAACCATAAGCGTCACTAAAAAGTCCTTATTTGCGACATTTAGTTATACATCGCTAATATAAAAATTAGTTTAAAAAAATTTATTAGCGACGTTTATTTATACCTCGCTAATAAAATAAAAAATTTAAAAAAAAACTTATTTAATGCGCCGCCAATAACATAATATTAGCGACGTTAATATATCAACTTTAGTGACACTAAAAAAATTAAATTTAAAAAATATCCTCGGTGGGCCACTAGGCCCACAAGGGAAAGGAGAGGGGGCGGAGGATAGCAGGGTGCTGGGATCCAGCCCCTCTCCTTCCTCGTCCATTGAAAATCAGAGGAAGGGGAGCAGCAGGACGGCAGCGGCGGTGCCGTCGTCCAAACCCCCACTCCCCAGCTCTGCCCCCATCCTCTGATTTGGGGGCGGGGTGCGGGGGCGGGCGAGAAGATGGTGGCGCGGGCGGGGTGCGGGGCTGGGGGCAAAGGATGGCGGCGCCCTCCGGTCCCCCTCCCCCCCCTCCCCCTCCTCTAACAATCAGTGGGAGGAAGAGGGGGGGACCGGGAGGGGGGTTGAATTCGAGGATGGCACCGTAGCCCTCCCCTGCCCCCTCTCCCTCCTCTAAAAATCAGAGGGGGGACCGGAGGGGGGTGGGGGGACTGAGGATGGCGCCATTGCACTCTTGCTCTGCCTATTAGCTTCCTATAGATCACTAATAATATTTTTTTTATTTTTCAAATATAATAATTTAAACAAATCTTAAAAAATCACAAATTAATTAATATCCATCTCTCTCCTCTCCCTCTCCACTCTCTCTCTCCTCTCCCTCTTTCTCCCCTCTCCTCTTATTTTATTTTTTATTTATAAAAATTAATTTTAAAAATAAATACTATTATGGACGTATAATAATATGCGTCGCTAATAGTGTGAGTATTAACGACGTATATTATTATGCGTCGCAAATACTTAAACTATTAGCGACGCATATGCTATGTGTCGCTAATAGTATTTATTTTAAATTCATAACTATTAACAACAATTTTTAATAAGTGTCGGTATTATTAAAACTATTAGCGACACTTTGGATAAAGCGTCACTAATAGTAATGATTTTTTCTTTTTTAAAAAATAAATAAATATCAGTTTGGTAGCAACACTTGGTATTATGCGTCGCTAATATATTAGCAACACTTGCTATTATGCATCACTAATAATTATAGTAATAGCGACGCTTGGTGTTATGCGTCGCTAATAGTTATTGTTTTTGCGACGCTTAATTATGCATCATAAATATCAGTTTATAGCGACGTTTATAAAAGTGTCACTAATACTATATTTTGTTGTAGTGTCATATGAAGTCATGTCCATTTGTTGAAGAAGAGTATATTTGAAGATTAAGCATAACATGAACACAACGTATTTATAAGGTACACATATACATGTCACACACACTAAAGATTGGTAGGTTATACCATGTGAGAGTATTTGAAATTAAAGGACAAGTGAAGAATTGCATAGTGATGCAAAGTTTTCTTGAGGCATCTATTGGTATTGCGACACCCAACATTTTTTCAATTTTATTTTGAATTTTTTCTTTTTCATTGGCAAGCCATGAATGTGTTAGTGGGCGTGTTGGTGAAAATGGATTTAATTGATGGCAAGGCACAGACATGTTGATGAGTGCATCAGTGAAATTATAAGATGAGGTTATTATTGGAAATGATAGTAATTACGCAATTATGACATTAAGAGATGGTTCTACCATTTATAACGTGCAAGAATCTCATAATTCAAGCGATTTGAACTACATGGAGCAATGGATATATCGCACAGAGAAAAGACACAATTTTCCTATTGGGTGATCGATTAACGGTTATGGGCAATCAATCAGGCTATTGATCGATTGATTGATCGAAGTGATTGCTTAGCACTATGTACGACCCCATGTAAAACTAAGCCGAGAGGTATGGCAATCGAGTGGCATGGATAACAATTGATCGCTCTGATAGCGGGACAAGTTAAAGTTGTGTTTTGGATAAAAATTTGATTGCAAATGGAGTTGTTTCAAGTTTTTTTCTTTCCTAGGAGTCTTTATTCTGTATTGCCTTGATTATTTAGGGATTTTTTTATTTATTTTTCTTATTTTGATAGGTTAGTCCTCAGGTAGTTAGAGATTGGATTCATTTATTTACAATTATGTCATTAGGACTTGTATAAAAACTTGGCTCTTTCATGGAAGCTATAGTTTTGTGTTTTTCTGAGATATTGAAGTAGTAGAGAATATTTCTTTTTCCTTTATTTTTCCTCTAATTCTGCAAATTTGTCATTGAAATTTGCAAGAAATGAAGGTTGTGTGCACCTGTAGCTGGATTTGTTGAACATTGTTTATCCCATCAATCTAGCCATGCATTAGCTGGTGGCCCTATATAAGTCTAACATGCTACCCCAACTCCATAGAGGATGTAGTGTAGGAATTGATGAGATCAATGACGATAAGCTACAAGTTGATGTCGAAGGAGAGAACCCTTTTGCCAATGCTGCCCTGTGTGGTGAGCAAGAGGTAGACCAATTGCCTCGCCACAAGGACGATCAACATGGGCGACTCTTGCCATTAGCACCATAAAGACTAGAGGTTTACATGCGCCTGAAACGAGATTATATGGAGAATTGATGCTGGGAGGCCGATTTGAATATTGATATCCCTAAATTTCATGGGGGGATGTAGCCCGAGGAGTTCCTAGATTGAGTTGTCAATATATAAGACATATTAGATTTCAAGGAGATTCTGGAGGACAAGCCTGTTCCCTTGGTGGTGACTTTTTTTCAAGATCAAACAGCCACATGGTGGCAACAAATTAAATCCATTCATGTGAGCGAAGGCAAGCATACGATCCTTGAATGTGAGAAGTTGTAGAAACACGAGGCAAAACTTTTTGCCCTAGAACTTTGCCGAGATGATGTATCAATGATTATAAAACCTACGACAAGGGTTTAAGTCGATGGATGAGTATACTAAGGTATTTACCAATTGTTACAGTGTAATTACTTAGTTGAATTAAAAGAACTTGTGTATCATTATATTAGAGGTATGCGTCAAAACCTTGAAGAGAGAGGAGAGGGAGAGAGAGAGGAAAGAGAATGAGAGAGTGAGAGATATTAGAGAGAGAGGAGAGAGGATTTTATTATATATTATATTTTAAAATTAATTAAAAAATTAAAAATAATATAGAGAGAGGGGGAGAGAAATGAGGATAATTTAATTTTTTGAGAATTTATTATTATATATTACATTTTAAAATAAATAAAGGGAATTAAAATTAAATGTAGTAGCGACGCATAACAAAATGTGCCACTACTAACATAAGCAGTAGCGACACTTATGCGTATACGTCGCTACTAAACTAGATTAGTAGCGATTATACGTATAAATGTTGCTACTACCTTAGTTAATAGCGACGCATATTTCTATGCGCCGTTATTACCTTTTATTTTAATTTTTTATTTAAAATATAAGATATAATAAAAAAATTCATAAAAATCTAAAACTAAATTTTATCTCTCCCCATCCTCTCTCTCTCTCCACATTCTCTCTCTCACTCTCGTAATGTCACACACGGTGGAATAAAGATATTAAATAAAAAAAATTAGACACAACAATTAGTTTGAGCTTGCAACCTGCTTGCAATATGAGTGAATAATATATTTCTACGTCAATTCAAACTAGCATCTCATATATCAAGTGGGACGCACGTGTGCCGAGTCCAGAAAGGGACGCGAATGAAGCATTGATTTTAAAATTTGTAGATTAATTATGTAGTATATAATTATATATATTTAATAATATATATAAATTGGATTTAAAATTTTGTTAATTAAAAAAGGGATAGAAAGGAGAAAGAAGAAAGAGAGGAGAGGGAGAGGGAGAGAGAGAGGATTTTATTATATATAGTATTTTAAATATAATATATAAAGGGAGGGAGGAGGGAAAGGGGAGAGAAAGAGGATAATTTAATTTCAATTTTTTTAGAATTTGTTATTATATATTATATTTTATAATAGATAAAGGGAATTAAAATTAAAAGTAGTAACAACACATAACAAAATATGTTGCTATAACATAAGTATTAGTGACGCTTATGCGTATGTGTCGTTACTAAACTAGATTAGTAGAGACACATGCGTATAAGCATCGCTACTACCTGGATTATTAGCAACACATATTTCTATGTGTTGCTATTACCTTTTATTTTATTTTATTTTAAAATATAAGATATAATAAAAAATTTATAAAAAATATAAAATTAATTTATATCACTCCTCTCTCCACTCTCTCTCTCTTCCCTATCTCTCGTTTATCCTCTCTCCTCACTGTCACTCTCTCTCTATCCACATTCTCTCTCTATTTCTCTCTCCACATTCTCTCTCTCTTTCCTATCTCTCCTCTATCCTCTCTCCCACTCTCTCTCTCATCCTCTCTTTTCTATCTCTCTCACTCTCTCTCTCCTCTCACTCTCTCTCTCCTCTCTCTCTTCCCCTTCTTGCTCTTTCTTCTCTCCCTTTTATTATGTAATATTTTTTAAAATCAATAAAAAATTAAAAATAGATAAAAGAAATTATAGAGAGAGGAAGAGAGGAGAGATATAGAGAGGAGAGAGAGAGAGCGAGAGAGAGAGGATCTTATAAAAAGTTTTATTTTAGCTTTTTCGTGGTGCTTAGTCAAAAATGTCGCCAATAATTAAATTATTAGTGGTGCATAAGACTAAGTGTCACTAATTAGAAATGTATTTCTCCCCTTGCAGGCGAAAATTTCATTCACACGGGCAAATTTTTGGCCCACGCATTATAAATACCCCACCTCCTCTCTCCCCCTGCTGCCCACCCTTCTTCATTGCTCCGGCCCCCTCCCTCCTTCTGCTCCCCCCACCCCACTTCTACTCAGCTCCAGGCAGAGCCTCCCCTCCCGCCCTTCTTCTTCCCCCCTGCTCTAACCGGCTTAGGCCAATGCCTCCCATCCCCTTCTTCTCCACTCCGACCGCTTTCAGTTGGAGCTCTCCTCCCCCTCCCCGAAATCCCACTGGAGGTGGGATTTTGTTTGTTTTTTATAATTTTTTCCTATTAGCGGTGCTTCTAAAAATGTTACTAAATTTTTTTTATATATTTTTTTTTATCAATGATGCCCATAAAAGCATCTCTAATATTGTTTAAATATTTATTTATTTATTAGCGACGGTTCTAGGAGCGTCGATAATTTTTTTTAATATTTTCTTTTTTATTAGCGATGCTAATAAATTTTTTTTATTGTTTCTTTTTACCAACGCAAAAATAAGCATTGCTAATATTTAAAAAAAAATTCTCAAATGATTTTAATATTTGCGACGCTTTCCAAAGCATCACTAATAATTAATTATAGTGATGCTTAGTAGTAAGCATCGGTAATAATTAACTATATGCGACGAGCAATAACCCGTCACAAAAATTTTGATATTAGCGACGAAAATATAAGCGTCACTAATAATCTAATTTTTGCGACATATGATGAAGCGTTGCCAAAAATTTATATTAGCGATGAAGATATAAACGTCGCTAATGCGGTACTATTAGGGATACTTTTCAATATTCGTCATTAGTTTTACTAGTGACTATGCTTTTATCGACATATTTGGCGACGCATTTTAAGTGTGGCTAAGAATCTTTAGCAATACTTTGGTAACTATAAGCAACGCTTAAAAGTGTTGTTAATAATATTTTTTATTTTAGTGACTATTAAAATTGGACAAATTTTGTTTTTAAATCCCAACAATTAATTTAGGATGAACTCGGTATCTTCACCAAAAAAGTAATAATAAATAGAACATATGTACGTTAACTTGTCATATTTTCCGGCTAATTTTTTATGTGATTCATACAGCTATCATTTCACTTTTTTTTTCCGGAGAAGAAATCACGAAAGCGATTGAATTGGATGAGGCATCTGTTTTTTAAAGTTGTAGGCATTTAAAATTCAGTCCGGCATCACCATTGATATTGCAAGTAGTGCACCAACTCAAATTTTAAATATTTTACCAAACAAACTCGAAATTTTAAAAATAATCAAAGCCATTGTTTAAACCTGATCACTGACTTACTATGTATATATATCTGCATTCGCTACCCCAGATCATCTTCCTTTGGCGGCAATAAGAGGGAACAAGAATAAATGTGCTTCTTCTTGCGATCGATCCCGTTCATCTATGCCATATGGCTTACAACTGCAACAAAATTGCCATCTCAAATCGCAAAGCCCAGTTGCCAGGCCGCTTGCGGGAACGTGATCGTTCCCTACCCTTTCGGCATAGGTCCTGATTGTTCCATAACAAAAAACTTCAGCCTGAGTTGCAATGCCTCATCTACACCTCCCAAATTAATTTGGAGAGACTACCAGGTCCTGAACATAAGCCTGGCAGGCGAGCTAAGCTTGGACATGAATGTCAGCTACAATTGCCATGATACTGGAAGAAAGGACTTGGACAACTGGCTTTTCTATGGATTGTATAGTTTGACAGACGACGATTCCTTCGCAGTGTCCAGCACCAGGAACATATTCACAGCAGTCGGGTGTGACACCTTCGGTTACTTCCAAGGCGAAGACCGTAGCGGGGGCTTCATATCTGGAGCTTGCGCTTCGTACTGCTTTGAGGGGACGAGCTTCAGGGATAGTTCCTGCGACGGCGGTGGCTGTTGCCAAACCACCATTCCTCGGGGGGTCAAGAGTATTCAGATGAGGGTTAGACCTTTCAGGAACTACTCTAGCTTCTCAGACTCCCTCTGCAGCTACTCCTTTTTGGTGGATGCTGATCGCTTCAGTTTCACGACGGCGGACGTGCAGGGGACGAGCTTCTGGGACAAGCAGCACAGCTATCCCCTGGTGCTGGACTGGGCCATTGGTGGTGCCAACAGCACTTGCCTAGCGCTGGCGAATGAGACTTGTGCGAGCGGGGAGTGCTATAATTCGGGTACGGGGCTTGGCTACCGGTGCAGGTGTCTGGCGGGATACGACGGCAACCCTTACCTGCCCCTCGGCTGCACTGGTAAGGTCAAGAATTACTCTGAACTAAAATAATAATCTAATAATATTAATTTCTTAGTTTTATACTAATAATTTTATTTTAAAAATAGTATTATTTCTGTCTTAAATTAATAGTTTTATTTTAAAAAAATTATTTTATATTAATAACTTTATTTTGTTCAATTTAAGTAGTTATGTACTTAAAAAAAATATCACGGGCTTATTTTTTTCTTCTCTTAATGTATGGGTTTCATCATTTAATAAAAATTATTAGTTTTAAACTATTTTTAAAATATATTTAACTGAGCTGAATGAAGCTATTAATATATAACATATTTTTTTTATAAATAGAGCTATTAATATTGATAAAAAGGAATATCTTAGTAAAAAAAGTTGATATTATAAATATTTCCTTTAACCAAGCTCTAATGTGATTTTTTAACACGTATTTGTAGCATAAAAAAATAGTTATTTTAAAAGAAAATAGAATTTTTTTTTATAATTACGTCCTCCATCCAATGCTTTTCTCAAATTTCCCACTCTCAACTGTTTTCTTTTTTAACAGAATGACATGAATGTTTTACAAATTGTTATGTAAAGCTCCAAGAATCACCCTAACCCGACAACATGGATAAAAAACCCCTTTAATTTGTAGAATTTTTTTTTTCTAACGCATTATCTACTATATATAGCCCACTTAATTCTTGCATGGTAATTAGGTGCCACAACCAGATCTAACCGTACATAACACCATTTGGCTTTAAGTTTATGCGATGAAAAATATTTTCTACCCAATTTACCGTGACTACCTTACCGGATAAGATTAGCTGGGTGGGCACTCCCACCTAGCCCCGCGGGAGTGCCCAATGGAACTAGCCTCATCTGGCTCTGTGTCAAAGCGAGACACGTTTTATTGGCACAGCTGACTCTCATTGGGCACTCCCACGGGTTGTAGTGGGAGTGCCTGCCCAGCTGATCCGAAGCTAATTTACAGGAATAAGTGTCCTTATATGTACAATGTTCGGAGTTCTATATGGGCTGGTCACGGTGATTTCGTCCCGGAAAACAGTCCCGCTAGATTAGACGCGTTCTCATGTGAATCAGATCGACCGTGAGGATTGGCTGAGTGCCCAATCAGCCAGGATACGACTGTAAAAAAAGTAGAATCAGATCGTCCTCTCTCAAGAAAAACAAAAAAAACGGGCGCCCATTTTCCGGCTGATTGGGCAAATGGCACCCCTTACAAATTTCCAAAAAAAATTGACATGGCAGTAGTCCCCATCACCACATAAACAAAAAATTGATAATCTATTCGTGATTATTGATCATTTGATGGCACCTTTAGCGAGTGCGGTGAAGAAAATTATTTTACTTGGGTTTAGGGGGGGATGATTTTAAAGAATCTTCTACACTGAGGGGCATGGATGATGAATGAAACTACTACATTTTAAAGCCGTTTAATTTGTAAAGCGAAATTTTGAAGAACAATTGTGATGATATGACATAGCCCATCACCTATTAAATTTAAGGAAGAGTTTCTTATGCTCTTCTAGGATGCATGTGAGCTTTTAATACTTGAGATTGATGGCCTATATTTGCGTTTGTATTATTGGAGCTAATATACGTTAACGTGTGTACCGTCGATATCATTGCTAAATGGTTCCCATATATTATTTACATTGGGCTTTATTGTTAAAGTAGAGTATTAAAAACACTTCCCAAACTCAAGAGGTGTGAACGCTTATTAATTATAAGAGAAAAGTGGGTCACATTTGACATAAAAAGAATTACTTACTCTGTCTAATCAAAACCAATGAGAAATTTTGTTAGTAAGAAAATCATTTCTTATTTTAAAAATTGGTGGCTTATCTTGCTTGTGATGACATGGCTATGGGATGAACACAGGGATGCACTTTCTATTCAACAAAACCTTACACCAAGTTTAAGTTTTAGATAGACACATAAAAAGATTTTGTTAGATACAGAATAATGTGAAGAGAAATATTTATTGTTGTCGTCCTATGGCCACTTGGGGCCCCGCCCTCCTACGTGCATGTTCCCTTCTTTGTGGAACCTACTTGCATAGTACTTTGTGAGTATTATTATTGGAACTGATGAATGCTAGTTTGATACTTTTAAGGGTTTGGTTGATTGCATGTATCAACAAACTTTATTCGTGAATTGTGATGATGTTATGAAGACATTGACGAGTGCAAGACCGGGAAGCACAATTGTGCAGATGCAGCTTATTGCAACAATCTGCCCGGGACGTTTGAATGCAAATGCCCTAAGGGGCATACTGGTGATGGTCTTAGAGGCGGAAGGGGCTTTCAAGCTCGACTAGCCCTCCAATTGGTAAAATCGCCACAGGTAAAATTTTCAATTGTGATGATTTATAGAATCACATCTATATTCACCTGCCTGCAAGGCTAAACCATAGTTTTATGGGATAAAAGCAATAAAAATTAGAATGTGGCTATATTTACCCATATTCTAAAAATTATTAGCAAGGCTAAGCCAAAATTTTTTATTGGCAGCTACTGCTACATGCTTCTTGGTCCTACTGATTGGCCTTTCATGGTCTTTCTGGGCGTATAAAAAAAGAAAGCTCATGAAACTGAGGAGGAGATTTTTCGATCAGAACGGAGGGTCGTTGTTGCGTCAACTCTCTTCTTCAAGCCCATCTGGTGTTGAGACAATTAGGATTTTCACAGCTGAAGAACTGCAGAAGGCAACAAACAATTTTCATGCTAGCAAAATTGTTGGATGAGGAGGTTATGGCACAGTTTATACTGGTACGCTTTCAGACAACAGGATCGTGGCCATTAAAAAGGCCCTGATCGTAGATGGCAGCCAAATAGATCAATTTATAAATGAGATCGTCATTTTGCATAGGATGAACCACCGTAATGTGGTCCAGCTATTAGGCTGCTGTCTAGAGACAGCAGCTCCGTTGCTAGTCTATGAGTTCATATCCAATGGGACTCTCTCCCACCACATCCATGATAATGCTTCTCCATTATCGTTGGAACATCGTCTGAGGATTGCAGCAGAAACAGCTGGGGCGCTTGCATTTTTACACTCTGCAGCATCTGTACCAATTATCCATCGTGATGTGAAGTCTGCAAACATTCTTCTAGACAGTAACTTCACAGCTAAAGTATCTGACTTTGGTGCCTCAAAACTGGTTCCATTGCATAAAGCACAAGTAACAACATTGGTTCAGGGAACTTTGGGATACTTGGACCCTGAATACTTCCAAACAGGGCAGTTATCAGAGAAGAGCGATGTATACAGCTTCGGGGTAGTTCTTGTGGAGCTCTTAACCGGGGAAATGCCCATTTGTTCCAACAGATCTCAAGATGAGAGAAACTTGTCGATGTATTTCTTGTCAGCACTTAAAGGAAATAGACTTTTTCAGGTGTTAGAAGATCGAGTTGTGAATGAAGGGGATATAGATCAACTGGTTACCGTTGCAGAATTAGCAAGAAGATGCTTGAAGGTCATGGGAGAGGACAGGCCCACAATGAAGGAAGTTGCAGCCGAGCTTGAGAGGCTCAGGGCCATACAGCAGCATCCATGGATCCAAAAAACGCAAGACGAGACTCGAGCTCTACTCAGTGATGAGATGTCTCAAAGTTTCGAAGGTGTTTCAAGCGAACTTCAGCATCATAACTGTCGTCTCAAGTCTTCTTTAATGATTCAAATGGAGAGGACAACATAGAAACGGGCTCCTTGTCAACATTGGAGTTAGAATATAAGTTTGCATCATCTCTATTTTTTACAAGGATTACATTCTTCCATTCACTGTTCCTCTCTTGGGTCTTATAGTTTTTTCTGTATTGTATATCATTTAAGTAAATTTCGATTACCCTACACAATTATTCCTGGGCCTGTGAGCCTCTGTATTGAATTGTTCCATGTAACGGATGTGGGTGTCTTTAGATACGTATTAGGTGATGTATTTGAACAAACATATTGAAGCCAATGTTTTACTCAACGAGAATGTCTTCCTTAGAGCCAAACTGATGCATGGTTGGGTTAATGAGATGAACTTCTTCTTCTTCTTCATAATATCAAATAATTAGAGAACTTATGGCCTTTTATGGAAAAGCTAAATATTTATACAACTTATAGTGACATAATTATAAATAAAAAATTTAATTTCTAACTACCTTATGACTAATTAATTAAAATTAAAACAGACTAATGAGAAAACACTTAAATAATCAAAAGAATATGAAATAAAGATTCTTAGAAAAATAAACTATTGAAAAGAAACTAATTTGAAATCAAATTCTAATCCAAAACAAAGTTGAAACAGTATCCCAGATGGATCGATCGAGATCACCACCTCTCACTTCATTTTAAGCTAAACATTTTCACATCCTAATCAATCGCCAAAGAGTAAATCTTGATTTTTCTTCATTCAATCCCAATGTTTCATATACTTCAATGCCAACTTGTCTACATTATCCTCCCCTAGCTCAAAAGAATTCCTCCTCGAATTCACATTATCATCATTTGAAACATCGCTAAAATAAAGAATGAGATATTTGACATTGAAAACATTTGAAGTGCGAATATGACTAGGAAGCTTAAGTTGATAGACATTAAAATTAACCTTTTGCACAATCTCCAAAGGCCCAACCTTGCTGATAATTTATTGCACTCTCCAACATATAATATATATTTAGTCAAAACAACTCAAACAAAATCACCAACATAAAAACCAACATGTCTTTGTTTTAAATCTCTAGTTGCCTTATATTTATCATTAGACAACAGTAATCTCTTAAAAGTATGAGAATGAATATCTTGCAAGTATAATATAAAGTCTTTAGCTTGGTCATTCAACATCTTTACATCTTAAATAAAAACTAGATCTAATAGAGAGTGAGGAATAAAGTCACAAACAATAATAAAAAGACAAAAGCCTATACTTTGATTCACACTCCTGTTATAAGCAAATTCAGCCTTATATAAGTGCTGATCCCAAGATTTGAGATTAACACCAACCTAATTTCTCAATAAGTTTCTTAGGGATTGATTAACTACCTCCGTATGTCCATTGTTTGGGGATGGTAAACACTACAAAAATCCAAAGAAGTATTTGTCAATCTCCATAGAGAACACTAAAGATGAATTAGAAATGAATATCTCTATCAGGAACAATAAATAATGATAAACCATGTAAACAATATATCTCTCGAAAGAATAGTAATGCATCATTGGTTTTTTTGTAAGCAATAAAATGTACTATCTTGGAGAATCAATTAACAATGACAAAAATGACATTCATACCTCTCTTAGTGCGGGTAGTCTAAAACAAAGTCCATACTAATGTTGGACCATAGCTAAGATGGGGTAGGCAAAGACATATATAATCCCGAATTAGTAGATGTCCCTTTGGCCATATGGCATATGCGACACCTCATAACAAATCTATACACCTCCATGTGCATAGATAACCAAAAATAAGAAGAAGAAACAATTTGAAAAGTCTTATATTTTTCCCACATGACCCTCATCATGCAACTTCTTAATGATCTTCAAGCGCAGGTTACAAGTAGGAACACATAACCAATTGCCTTTGAAAAATAAACCATTATGCTAGTACAAAAAATTGGTCAACAACGACTGACGTAAACCCTAGCTATTGATATGCCTAGTTGTCACTAAAGATAATAGCAGCAGCTAATCAGCCGTCACAATTGCTCGCGTCGTTGATAGCATCAACAATGATCAAAATGTTGTTTAGGACCTTTAGCAATGGCTAAACCGTCACTCAAAAGTCCCATGCAGCAATGGTCTCTCATCACTATTCTGAAAGTATTTTTCAACGACGGTTTCATTTGTTGCCAAAAATAGGCTATAGCGACGGTTTAATGGGTCGTCACTAAAAAACTACTTTCAGCGACAATCGTGATTGTTAATAAAGGATTTCAAAATGTTTAAAAAAAACTCCAGCAATGGATAGTCACTAAAAACTACTTTCAACGATGGTCCTTACCATCGCTAAAGGATTCTAAAATGTAAAAAAATTCCAATGATGGTCAAGACCATCACTGAAGGTAATTTTTTTAAAAAAATATTCAAATCTTATACCTTAAAAAGCAAACTAGAAATTGTCATGAAACAATTTCCAACTCTCAGCTTCGCCTCAGGAGCCCCAATTATGCTCTTCAGAAATTGATCAAACTAGAAATCTCATTTATTAGATCACCCACTCATCTCAAGCCTCAAGAGCTCGAACCTCAGGAGCCTCCATTATGCTCTCCAGAGATCATTTCTAACTCTCACCTTTGCCTCTTCCCTTCTCCATCTCCTCCAAAACAACTTGCAAGCTCCTCCCACCTTTCTGTCCCAACTGAAGCAGTAGCCACTCCAATTCCTCTTTGGTCAACAAGATCTTTACTCCGAAACCACATTTCTCAAAGCCCTTCTCTCCAAAGTCAATCCTCAGTTTCCCACCTTGGTCTTCCTCCTCTTCTCGTTTGATCATCTCCTCTTCATCTTCGCAAAATGTGCATGTCTCCAAGCAATTTTCCATAGCTTTTGCTTGGATGAATGGCTAGACAAAAATATAGTTTAATTATTAGGCATTTGCCAAAATTAGATATAGTTCCATTGCTATTTCCATCTAGAATTAGTTTTTCAATCTTTGGAAAAAAAATACAAGTAAAAACTAACAAAGAACACAAACAATTGGGCTCATTTCTGTAGTTAAGCATCTCCACTCAATTAAAGCTAATCACTTTAAAACATCCACACATGCATGTAATTATTGTCTATTGCCAAAAATCTCAATTAGTCCCTCATTTTCATGAACAAAATGACTAAACTTGAAAGATAATTAATTTGCACGACACAAGTACCAATTGAATGGAACTAGCCAAACTTATCGTCACCTTATATATGCATCAAATTTAAAGCTAATTCAAATTGAAAAGGGCAGCAGAAGGTTGTCTTTTCTCACAACCAACAGTTGCTCCACCTTTACCTTATATGTATCAAATTTAAAGCTAATTATCATATATGTTCCATCCACAATTCCCTGTAAGCATGAAATCACAATTCCTTTCAAATTTTCTAAAACAAAACAATGCATTCTATCCGCAAGTATATGTTTATTTTTCAGTTCACGTAATCTACCTTTGTGCAAACTTAAAGAACCTAAGCTATCACTAAGTTGTCTTTCAACCTGAGAACAGTCATGCATTTACACTATACATCTTTGTTAACAACTTCATCTAAACTTAAGCAGTTTAGTGGGCATCTCTATCTCATAGTCTGTACGTGTTTTGCAAAGCTCGATGAGACTATCAACTTTAGATGTCATTTCCTCATCAAGCCATCTGTTATGCCTCTCAATAAGTTCCTTTCTTTTAAATGTATAAATAAAATAAAAATGCATTGGCAAATAAATTAAGTTCCTTTGACTCTCAGTAAGTTAACCAAATGATAGGGGATAGGAGGCTTACACTCATGGTGCTCTTTGGACATTGATTACTCAAGGCTAAAAACAGCTGAAAACGCTGCACAATGCGTAACTAATTAGCATGCCATAAAAATTAACCTATGCTAGCTAACAGCAGAGGTGAGCCAATGAGAAGTACTTTTTATATCTAGAGGGCATTCCAACTTATATCTACAAAGTTCTTCATCTGCTACTTGCCTATTGGGAAGAAGGCTCACTTTTGCACGTCTACATATTAAAGAATACAAAGCAAAAGTACCACCTCCAACAGCAATCATAGAGGGTTAATCAGCATTCTTTACTTGATCTCATAGAGATTTCAAAAATGCATACGAAGCATTAGAAGTTCTATTGGCTACCTTCGCCATTATCATCAGCACTAAGGACAATCCTCTCAACTTCCAAGAACTCACAATCTTATGGAATCCCTTATCCAGAAACTCATGGACATCAGATAGGAGGATTAAGTTTCTTCAGTAACAGGAAAAAGAGCTACCTTATAAGATCTTGGTACCGACACTTTTGTAGGTGGAACATATAGTTGAGGTCAAGATCCTTTGAGTGTGGGGGTTTCATCAATCACGCCCTCAGCTCTATCACTAATTCTGCCATAAGAAGATCCTTTAAGATCAAACCTCTTATGGATTCGACACTCAGAGCAGAACAAATTGCCCATTACAAAAAAACGAACCTAGTTGCCCAACAACAATAGTACCAAAATGTAAATTTCCTTGCATACAGTAACATACAAGAGAACGTAAGTTTGTTTAAGTAAATGAAAATCCTCGCTTCAAACATGATACATTGCATTAAGTTTAAGTAAATGAAATAAAGATACATTGCATTAAGTTTAAGTAAATGAAATAAAATCCTTGCACCACAAGATACATACCTTCTGGCATCCAACTAACTGGTTTGACACAATGCACACCAAAGAACTTTGCCACGAGGGAGTTCTCATATCTAGAGAAATGCTGGTACTAACTTGGAAACATCCTAAGCAAAACTGGAGAAAGACACTACAAGAAAAAAGACTATTAGTGACTTCAATAGTCCAAAAAGTGTCGCTAAAATAATTGATAATAGTCCATCACAGCTCATTAACGATGTATATATGAATGTGTCGTTAATAGTACTGATATTAGAGATGCTCTATTTTTTTGTCGTAAATATTAGTTTTTTGGCGACACTTTTTAGATTATTAGCGATACTTATTATAAAGTGTCACTAATAATATAGTATTAGAAACACTTTTTGAAGTGTCACTAATACGATAACATATTATAAAAAAATATAAAAAATTATTATTAGCGACGTTTTTTATACTGACGCTTGTTTAAAAACTTCATGTTTTTTTTTATTAGCAATGTTTTTTATATATCGCTAAAAGTATTTTTAGAGACGTTTTAAAAAAATGTCGCTAATAAAATAAAAAACACAAATTTTTAAATAAGCATAACTAATAATGTATTTTTAGCGACTCTAAACTATTTGTTGCTAATAGAGATTAAAAAAAAATTAGCTACGCTTTGTATGTGTCGCTAAAAAGAAAACAAATTTAAAAAATATTCGCGACACTTGTTAAAGCGTCACTAAAATGATTTTTTTAAAAAAATCCCCATCTCCCCCCTGTCTCCTCCACTTCCAACAGTCGGGGGCGGGGGCAGTGGAACCTAGGTGGCAGTGGCAGCGACGGAGCCGAGCGATGGGTAAGGGAGCCAGAGAGAGGGGCAGAAGGGGAAGGGAGGGGGAGGGTGGCACCGAAATCTAGGGGCAGAGCTGGATCCAGTGCCACCCCTTCTTCTGCTCCTCCGACTGAGGAGGGGGGGCATTGGAAGGGACTTGATGAGCAGAACAGAGAAGGCAGGGGGAGGAGGGTGGCGCTGGAATCTAGGGGCAGAGCCAGAACCAGTGTCGTCCCCTCTTCTCCTCCCCCTCTTGCAGGCGCTGAAATCCGGGGACGGCACCGAATCTAGCACTACTCCTCCTCTTCCCGCACCGAGGGCGTAGGGTGAGGGGGGTAAAGATCATTAAATAGAACGGGTGAAATTTCGCCCACTCTCCCCTTTTTGAGTGAGAGAGGAGAGAGAGGGGGGGGAGAGAGAGAGAGAGTGAAGAGAGGGTAGAGAGAAATTTTAAAAAAATTAACCCTATTTGTGATGCTCTCTACTGAGTGTCGCAAAAAGTACCAATTTTTTTTAAAATATAGTTTTATAAACAGTAGTGATGCTTATGATTTAGCATCGCTACTATTTTAACTATTTGCGAAAATATTATACTATTTGCGATGCTCAATAATATTATAACAGTTGCGACACTTACTTATAGGCATCGCAAATAGTATAACAATTGCAACTCTTACTTATAAGCATTTGAGACGCTCCTAAATGAGCGTCGCAAATAGGCTATTTTTTTTTAATCCCTCCATTCACTCTCTCTCTTCTCTCTCTCTTCCTCTCTCTTCATTCTCTCTTCCTCTCTCTACCCTCTCTCTAGGCCCTCTATCTCTCTTCCTCTCTCTTCACTCTCTCTCTTCCTCTCTCTACCCTCTCTTTTTCTATCATCTCTTCCTCTATCATCCTCTCTTCTCTATCTCATCCCTCTTCTTTCTTTCTCTCTCTCTACCCTCTCTCTTTTTTCTATCATCTCTTCTCTCTATCATCCTCTCTTCTCTATCTCATCTCTCTTCTTTCTTTCTCTCTCCTCTGTCTCTCTTTAATTATATATTATATTTTAAAATTAATAAAATAAATAAAATAAAATAAAATAAATTAGCAACGTATAGAAAAATGCGTCGCTAATACACTAAGAAGTAGCAACGCATATCAACGCATATGAATATGTGTTGCTACTACCTAGGGTACTAGCAACACATTTTCTTATGCGTAGCTAATATATTTTATTTAAAATTTTTATTATTTTTATAAAAAATTTCTCAAAAAATTTAAATTAAATTCTTCCCCCTCTCTCCTCTCTCTCTCCCTCTCTTCCTCTTTCTATCCTCTTTTCTCACTCTCTACCCTCTCTCTCCCCTCTTCTCTCTCCACTCTCATCCCCTCTTCTCTCTCCTTCTTCTTTCTCTCTCTCCTCTCTCTACCCTCTTTCTCTCTCTCTCTTCCATTCTCTCTCTTTTATTATATATTATATTTTAAAATAAATAAAAAATTTAAATAAAAAAATATTAGTAATTCATAGAAAAATGTGTCACTAATACACTAGGTAGTAGCAATGCATATGAATATGTGTCGCTACTACCTAAGGTACTAGCGACACATTTTCTTATATGTCGCTAATATATTTTATATTAATTTTTTTTATTAATTTTAAAATATAATATATTAAAAAAATCCCAAAAAAATCTAAATTAAACTCTTCTCCTATCTCTTCCTTCTCTCCTATCTTCTCTCTCTACCCCTCTCATCCTCTCTCTCCTTTCTCTCTCTTCTTTATTTTTCTTCTCCCTCTCTCTTCTCCTTTTCCCTCTTCTCTCTCTTCTCCTTCTCTCTTTTATTATATATTATATTTTAAAATCAATCAAATAATTAAAATAAATTGTATTAGCGAAGCAAGGAAAATGTGTCGCTAATACACTTGGTAGTGGTGACACATATGTGTATGTGTCACTATTACCTAGGGTACTAGTGACACATTTTCTTATGCATCACTAATATATTTTATTATATTTTTTTTATTAATTTTAAAAAATAATATATTAAAATAATTCCTAAAAAATCTAAATTAAATTCTTCCACCTTTATCTCTGTTCTCTTTCTCCTCTTCTCATTACAATAAAATTGACTATCAGTGACAAGCGACGTTGCTAATAGTACTGTAAGCATTGCATAAAAAGTGTCGCTAAATGCGTCAATAAAACTGTTGTCGCTACTACATATTAGCGATGTATAATTCAAATGTCGCTAAAAGCTAGTATTAGCGACATTAATAAAGCGTCGATATTAGTACACTATTAATGACGCTTTTTATTAAGCGTCGCTAATATTACATTATTAGTGACGTTTATAAAAGTCGCTAATAAAAAATATTTTAATTTTTTTAAATATAATTTTTTTAAAATAAATTAAATAAATAATTATTAGTGACGCTTGTTAGTAAACGTTGCTAATATGATAGTATTAGTGACGTTTGCTTAAGCGTCGCTAATTGGTATAATTATTTAAAAAAATATTTATAAATAAAACAATAATTTAACACTATTAGCGACACTTGATCAGTTCATCGCTAATATCATTAAAAAATAAATAAAATATTAGCGATGCTCTCCAAGAGAAGTCACGGGTTAAAAAAAATTTAATTACCTAGTTTCGGTCTAAAACTTGACCCGTGCTTAGCCGGGTCAGAAGCAACCTGCGGTACGAGTTAGTAATGACCTGCGCAGGCAGGTCAATCTGAGACAACCCGCCTGCACGGGTTGTCTTCAACCTCTCACCGCAGCGAGAGGTCTCAGATCCGCCGGTGCCGTCAGCAAGCCACAACCGCCCAGGGGGCCAGAAAAAGGTTTGCCCATCGGCAAAGGTTCCAAATCCGGCCCCTATTACAACCATCAACGTCCGCGTGGTAGCGACAAGAAGACAGCAGACGATGGATGGAGGACTGAACTTCCACCTCAAGGAGATGCACAGGCGATCACGCACGGGCGGCTGGACGACAACTCATGGGTGGCTGGATGACCACGCACGGGTGACTAGTCTAGCTCGTCGAAGATGCCAGACGCATCATCATCCTCAAACCCAAAGCGACGCATTTTCCATCCCTTCCTGGTTCCAAAGTCTCGCCGGAGGTGTGGGATATAAAGGCACGGCGAATTTCCGCCCGCGTCAAATGTATAGCGACGCTTCATTGGAGCGTTACTTCATTTGCGACGCTTGAAAGTAAACGTCACCAATTGTAAATATCTTAGAGATAGAAAAATGATGCATCGTTAATACATGTAATATTAGCTACGCATGATTCTAACCGTCGCTAAATGTCTTAAATTTTTTTAAAAAATACTATTCTATGCACCCTCTCTCTTTCCTCTTCTTCTCTCTCTTCCTCTCACCTTCTCTCCCTCTACCTTTCTCTCTCCTATCTCTCTTCCCACTCTCTTTTCTCACCCCCTTTCTTTCTCTCTCTCTCTCCTCTCTCTCCCCTCTCTCTCTCTCTCCTCTCTCTCTCCTCTCACTCTCCTCTCTCTCTCTCTCCCTTCTCTCCCTTTCCTATCTCCTCTTCTCTCTCCTCTCCTCTCTCCTTTTCTCTCTTTGTAACAACCCGACCCAAGCCGGGCCCACAAAATCACTAATAGAAAATTTGATCTTTCCTTAAGCCAAGAATCATCGTCTGTGTGCGAGAGGTACAACATTCATCTACGCACTACGGAGCTTCAAGGCTTTCCCATACGTAGACTTAGGTTGTAACGGACACATACACACAACGAAGCTTTATAGTTCGTCGCATGTAAAAAAGAATAAAACATATAATTATAATTAATTTGGCTAGGGCCAAAGTTGCCTTGTCGTTGGTTGCCTACGTACGTATTGGATATTATTTCAATATGATCGGATCCGAATGTAGTTCTGCCTAACGACTAATACATACAACAAATGTCACAAAATCATATACGTTAAAATATATATATACTGATATTTAATCTAAGTTATACAAAAACTCATCATATATCGGAGTCAAGCGGAAGTTAATAAGTCAACGAAATCGTACATCTCGCTCTACCACAGAGTGGGATCAAAACCACATACACACGTCTCACTCTATCACTGAGTCGAGACCGAACACACACACACACACCCCACATGTCTTGCTCTATCCTAGATCAAGACGGAACATAAACATGTCACATCAAAGCATAGCAGATTAGAGCACAAAACATCATGGCATAGCACACATCCTAATTTAGCACATGCTGCTCTATAATTTAAACGGGATGTCAGAAATACTTACTCCCCTCATGTATCGTAAGGTAACAGTATTCGGAGTTGCTTGTTCCTTCTTGGCATCCTCCCCTTAGGATCCAAAGGTACTAAACGGAGCTTCCTTTAGCCTCCATATGTTCCTCACCTTGCACTGAAAGACTACGTACAAATGTTCTCCTTGCCTGAGACTCTTCTCATTTTTTGTACGAGTGGACGGCGGACAAAACCTCCCCTACTCGGGGATGTTCCTCACACATCGTGGCTCTTCAGTAGAGGACAGAGCCTCCCCTACTCGGGGATGTCCCTTACACATCCTGGCTCCTTTTTCTTACTCCGGTGCTCAAGGACAACGGGCAGGGCCTTTCCTTGTCTTAGGGCATTTCCACATATGAATCGCCAACTCAGAAAATAGACCCCTCCATCACGTAGGACACAGTCAATTTAGTCAAAAATGTCTCTTAGACAGACTAAATCAGAGTTAAGATGATCAAAAATGGAGAAGAAGAAGTTTGTCGGTGCTCGAGGACAATGGGCAGAACCTCTTTTTGTCTTGGGGCATTTCCACCTTATATGGACTCCAACGCAAGAAAAGGACCATCCATTGTGTAGAGCACGCTTGATTTACTGAGGAACACCTCTTGAACGGCCTTAATCTGTAACGTCCTGGATTTTATTATGATTTTTTGCTTTTCTTTTGAACATTTTCGGCGAAAAAATGTGATGCTTCGGCATATTCGTATTTGTGTATTTACTCTGTGTTTATACCCGTAGAGTCAGGTGTGGGGCTTAGTCGTAGGCCGCGGGCCTCGCTGTGCGCTTTCGGCACAAATTTTAGACTTACAATGTGTAAACATGAGGTAAGCGTGTGATGGGGATATAAGTGGGAAAAAAAGAGATTAACGACTGGGCTCGAGCTCGGCCGAGCCTGAACCAGAAAATTCTGGAACAGGACGGCCCCCCTCTCTCTGGTTTTTCTCTATCCCAACCGCCGCCGGCCACCGGTGGGCCGCAGGGCCACCGCCACCGGCTCCACCCCGGCTGTGCGATGGCAGGGGGCCACCGTCCCGGTCCCACGGCCACGCCATCCTCCTCCCCGGTTAGACCCCTCTCTCTCTATTTTGTATTATTCCTCTGCCGCCATGGGCCGACAAGGCCCAGCCGGCCGGCGACGGCAGGAGGCTATCCCTCCCGGCCCTAGGGGCCTCTGCTCCGCCGCCCCACTCATTTCCCCCCTCTCTACCCTGTTTCGTTGGTGCACTATTTTGGGTAAACAGTGGCTATCGGTGGCCATCCATGGCCGACCGGAGCTCTGTCCAGCTCTGCCTTGACTCGGCGAAGGTAGTGGGCCACCCCACTCGGCCTGATTCCTCCCCCGCTACTTCCTTCTCTCCTCCACCAGTGCATTTCGCCCCTGTTTTTTGCCAGAACCACCCTCTCTGGCTTTTGTTTCCGCAGCCGCCGCCAGTGGCTGGTTATGGCTGGCTGAACCCCGTCTCAGTACGGCGATGGTGGGGAGCCACCCCACTCGACTTCCTTCCCCTTCGCCCTAAAAAGGGCCGCTCTTTTCTCCTATGTCTTTTAGCCCAAATCGGTCTACCCTCTCAGTGTTGGGCTACCGACGGGTTGCCGCCGCCAGTCGGACACAGGATTTGACTTAGCAGACCTTTGTTCGGCTATGCCCGACTTGGTGATGATGGGGCCACCCTAGCTTGGCCCCACCTAACCCGATGTGATTGCCTCTGACCCGTGCTCCTTCTCATGTCCCCCGGCCCCTTTTATGTTTTGGGGTCGTTTTTCTGTTTTGGGGCATCGTAGCACCTTTGGACACTGGGTGACCTTTAGACCACCTCATTTTGGCTAGTTTTAGCCTGAGATGGCTAGGTCATCACCCTTGGCTAGTTTGACCTCGTTAGACCCATGCTTCCCCCTGTGGGACGTAGCCCTAGCTAGTTCTACTCACCGGCATATTTGCCGATTGACCCCTCTTGCCCATTTTATGTTGTCAGTATCGGACGACCTCTGGCAAGAATTTGTATGACCTACCTTGACCGAAGGTGGACGAGTTCACCTGCACAGGCCTTGGCCAGTGACAGCCTCACGGCATTTGCTTGACCCTAAACCTCTCCCCCGTCCTCTGCCATGCAAGATGTACTGCCGCCTGCGCCTATTGTTTCGGTTGTGGGTGGTGACCGACGATGTCGCCATTTTGATTGGCCACCACTAGGGCCTTAGCCCTGTTAGCCCTTTATGAGCCTTAGACCGCCTCTGTCTCGCCTCTCCCCCTCCCTTTTGGCTGCGTGTGCATGTAGCTGCGCATGCGGTTTAGGGTTTAGGTGCCGCTTTGGTGCCACCTGACCGTCGAATGGCTCTGCCATCGTCAAAATTTGACTACCAGAGTTCTCCACATCCCCTCCATCCTTGAGAGTCGCCTCACGCCCTCTACCCTTATGTGGGCCATTGTAAACGTGAAATCGACACTGTTGGGTGTTGTCCACGGCCGATTGTGACGTCTTGCATCCGGTCGAGTATTTCTCAGCTGTCGGCCGACCTTCATTTAGTACACCCTCGAATTCTGGTCTCACCTGCCACTCATTGGCAGGACATTTCTCCCGGCCACCCTAGTGTGCCGCCGTGGATTGCGGATTTTGCCATGTTGATCTGTGTCACCCCTGTTTGGTCATGAGTAGTTCCTGTGCTTCCTAAAACCTCGGGACAACTGCTCTCTTGGCTAGGAAAAGCTTTTGTCCGCCAACTCCGCCACCGATGCCACCACCATCGTATGCTCGCCATCAAACGTCATGATTATGAGGTAGGGGAGCTTTGAACTCGTAATTTCATGATAGCATACTTTGAATGAGTAGCAGCATGCTAGGATTATATGATTTCATGTTTTGGATATTAACTCATGGCCTATTTGCATGATATAAGATAATGAATTATGCCACGTTGAGATACATATGATACGTATGAGATGTATGTATGTTTTATGGATATGGAATATGTATGCGCTAGTGATGGCTAGCAAATATATAAGTATGCTACATATGTGTTTTATGGACATGCTAGTGATGGCTAGCAATTGTGAGTTAGTTACATATGTGGGTTGTGTGTGGGAGAAGTTTGGGCGACAAAAGATAAGAGATGACAGAGGGTTGGTACAAAGTTGGATGTAGATTTGGATGTGCAAGCATGTGACAAAAGACGGCGGACATAAGTTTGACAAGCGAGGTTTTGAGCAGATTGGTTTGGAGCAATGTTAGGGGTTCGGTAAGTAAGAGGACTTAGGCTTGGAGCTTTATGGAGGTTTACTAGATAGTAAGAGAGCGCATAATTGTACAAGCATAATGTACATATTATGAAGTGAAAAGTAAGCATAATAAGTGAGGTATTAAGTAAGAGGGTGATAACGGGGATCTACTGTGAGGAGCTCAGTTTGATGACGTATGTGTAAGATGTTTTGGCCATAATGTGGATGGCAGAGACTATATGATTATGTAAGGATTTGATGTACGGTGAGTTGATCATGATATAGACGGGTTAAATGATGTTTGTTGCCCTGACGAACTAGAGTTCAAATTGGGCTCAGCTTCAGTTTGATCAGTCGAGGACTGTGACTTTGTTTAGCATAATTGTACCACATAATATACTTAATTAAAACTTGAATTATGAGAAAGCTAATAATAGCGTTGTGAGTGTGAGACCTGAGGGTTCGACTGATTAAGTTCCGCGTTTGAGCTAGCCGATAATGAGTCGGCTGAGCATTTCTCATGTCTTGCCATGGTGTTTATCCTGCGGGATGTTGTTTGTGAGCTATATAGAGCACCAGACATTTGATGCTCTTTTGAGAGTGATGTATGTTTTCGATTTGGTCTATGTGTTGTATTAAGCCCATACGTTTGATGCTCTATTAAGAGCGTTGTATGATTCTTGCCCAAGAGTGGCACTGTATGATTCTGCCCAAGAGGCACTGTATGATTCCACCCAAGAGGCACTGTATGATTTCTGCCCAAGAGTGGCATTGGAACTATAAGACCCATAATGATGGGCAATTGTATGGCACTATAAGACCCCTTATGTGTGGGCAATTGTATGACCCCTTATGTGTGGGTGTATGTTTGTGCGCTTAGGTAAGTAGTATCATTGATCTACTCTTACCTGTTTGATCCAGTGCCTCATGAGCATAGGTGTGCCTTTCCTTCGGAAAAATCCATGGCATCTAGTTACTCCCTAGAGGTTAAGGTGATGCCCTAGTGGCATTCTTTTCCTTTTCGATGTTGGAGCTTATTAGTTGTAATGAGTTACAATGGTCGATAGTACAAGTACGATTGTAAGTGTGTGTTTGAATAAGACAGTAAGTGTATGATTATATGAGTAAGGTTGTACAAGTACATGTAAGTTGTATGAGTATGAGCACGACTATAAGATGATGATTCTGAGTAAAAATATAAGTGTAAGATTATACGAGTAAGGTCATACAAGTATGTGTAAGGTATTGAGTATGCATACGATTATACAAGTAAGTTGTAAGACCCTGATTAATGGTGTTTGTGTAAGTTTGCTTTCATTGGTTTGTTATGTATTATTATATGCATATGTATTATTATATGCATATGTATATGATTATATTACATTGACTGCTTCATGTTTGAGTTGCATGAACACATATATGTTTTGAAATTATTGAGTTCACTGTTTAGGATTCCCCTACTCGGTATTTTCTTACTAAGTATGAAAATAAAATTACCCTACTTTTTAGCTCTATTGTTCGGGAGGCTTTTGCAGGTATGTGTTGGGGAGCTCCCCTCTCTCCCTTTCCCATCTCCTCTTCTCTCTCCTCTCGTCTCTCCTTTTTCTCTCCCTCTCTCTCTACACAATATCTCTCCTCCAATTGCAATTTTTTTGATTTTTTATTTTTAAAAATTAATGTTAAAATAAAAAAATTAAATTAAATACATAATATTAGCAACGTATAGGAATATACGTCGCTAATAGGCTCAATATTAGTGATGTATAGGATTATACGTCGCTAATACCCAGGCTATTAGCGATGTATATTCCTATACGTCGCTAATAGTATTTATTTTATTTCTTTTTTTAATTTTAAAATTTAATAATTTCTCAAAAAATCTTCAAAAATTACAAATTAATTAATATCCCTCTCTCTCTCTCCTCTCCCTCTTCCCTCTTCCTCTCTCTCCTCTCTCTTTGCTCTCCCTCTTCTCTCTCCTCTCTCTAGCCCCTCTCTCCTCTTCTCTCTCCTTCTCTCTCCTTCTCTCTCCTTCTCTCTCCTCTCTCTAACCCCGTAGGCTAAACGTCATTAGAAAAGTGGGGTGTTACACTCTCCCTCTTTCTCTCTCCTCTCTCTCTATCTCCTCTCTCTCAACACAATATCTCTCCTCTAATTATAATTTTTATTATAATTTTTTTAAAATTAATATTAAATATAATAAAAAAGAAATAAAATAAATATTATCAGCAACGTATAGTCCTATATATCGCTAATAGTATTTATTTTATTTTATTTTATTTTTAAAATATAATAATTAATAAAATAATTAAAAAATTACAAATTAATTAATATCTCTCTCCCTCTCTCTCTCCTCTCTCCTCTTCTCTCCTCCCTCTCCCTCTCCCTCTCTCTCCACTCCCTCTCTCCTCTCTCTCTCCTCTCCCTCTTCCCTCAACTTCTCCCCTCTTTTCTTCTCTCTCTCTCCCCTCTCTCCCTTTCCCATCTCCTCTCCTCACCTCTCTCCTTTTCTCTCTCCCTCTTTCTCTCTCCTCTCTCTCTATCTCCCCCCTCTCTCCTCTCTCTCTATCTCCTCCCTCTACACAATATCACTCCTCTAATTGCAATTTTTAAGATTTTTTATTATTAAAAATAAAAAAATAAATTAAATAAAAACTATTAGTGACGTATAAGAATATACATCGCTAATAGCCTAGGTATTAGCGACGTATAATCCTATACATCGCTAATACTAAGCATATTAGCGAAGTATATTCCTATACGTTGCTAATAGTATTTATTTTATTTTCTTTATTTTTAAAATATAATAATTTATAAAAAAATCTTCAAAAATTATAAATTAATTAATATCCCTCTCCATCTCTCTCTCTTCTCTCCTCTCTCTCTCTCCTCTCTCTCCTCTCTCTCCCTCATCTCCCTCTTCTCTCTTCCTCTCTCTCTCTCCTCTCTTTACCCCCTCTCTCCTCTTCTCTCTCCCTCTCTCTCTCCTCTCTCTACCCCCTCTCTCCTCTTCTCTCTCCCCCTCTCTCCTCTCTCTACCCCCTCTCCTCTTCTCTCTCCCTCCCCTCTCTCCTCTTCTCCCTCCCTCCCCTCCCCTCTCTCCTCTTCTCTCTCTCCCCTCTCTCCCTTTCCCATCTCCTCTTCTCTCTCCTCTCCTCTCTCCTTTTTCTCTCCCTCTCTCACCTCTCTCTACACAATATCTCTCCTCCAATTGCAATCTTTTTAATTTTTTATTTTTAAAAATTAATGTTAAAAATAAAAAATTAAATTAAATACATACTATTAGCGATGTATATTCCTATACGTCGCTAATAGTATTTATTTTATTTCTTTTTTTAGTTTGAAAATATAATAATTTCTCAAAAAATCTTCAAAAATTACAAATTAATTAATATCCCTCTCTCTCTCCTCTCTCTCCTCTCCCTCTTCCCTCTCCCTCTCCCTCTCTCTCCTCTCTCTCTCCTCTCCCTCTCTCTCCTCTCTCTCTCCTCTCCCTCTTCTCTCTCCTCTCTCTAGCCCCTCTCTCCTCTTCTCTCTCCCTCTCTCCTCTCTCCTCTCCTCTCCTCTCTCCTTTTCTCTCTCCCTCTCTCTCCCCTCTCTCTCCTCTCTCTTTCTATCTTCTCTCTCTCTACACAATATCTCTCCTCTAAATGCAATTTTTTTATTTTTAAAAAATTAATTTTATATAAAAAAAATAAATTAAATAAATACTATTAACGACGTATAGGAATATACGTCGCTAATAGCCTGAGTATTAGCGATTAGTGACGTATAATCCTATACATCGCTAATACCCAACCTATTAGCGGCGTATATTCCTATACGTCACTAATAGTATTTATTTTATTTCTTTTTTTATTTTTAAAATATAATAATTTATAAAAAAAATCTTAAAAAATTATAAATTAATTAATATCCCTCTCTCCTCTCTCTCTCTCTCTCTCATTTCCCACTTCCCTCTCCCTCTCTCTCCTCTCTCTCTCCTCTCCCTCTCCCTCTCCCTCTCTCTCCTCTCTCTCTCCTCTCCCTCTTCCCTCTCCTCTCTCTCTCTCCTCTCCCTCTTCCCTCTCCCTCTCCCTCTCCCTCTCCCTCTCTCTCCTCTCTCTCTCCTCTCCCTCTTCCCTCTCCTCTCTCTCTCCTCTCCCTCTTCCCTCTCCCTCTCTCTCTCCTCTCCATCTTCCCTCTCCCTCTCTCTCCTCTCCCTCTTCCCTCTCCCTCTCTCTCTCCTCTCCCTCTTCCCTCTCCCTCTCTCTTTCCTCTCCCTCTTCCCTCTCCCTCTCTCTTTCCTCTCTCTACCCCCTCTCTCCTCTTCTTTCTCCCTCTCTCTCCCTCTCCGCTCTCCTCTTCTCTCTCCTCTCCTCACCTCTCTCCTTTTCTCTCTCCCTCTCTCTCCTCTCCCTCTATCTCTCTCTCTACACAATATCTCTCCTCTAATTGCAATTTTTTATGATTTTTTATTTTAAAAATTAATAATTTATAAAAAAATTCTTAAAAATTACAAATTAATTAATATCCCTCTCTCCTCTCTCTCTCCTCCATCTCTCTTCTCCCTCTCTCTTCCTATCCCCCTCTCCTCTCTCTCTCCTCCCTCTCTCTCCCCCTCTACCCCCTCTACCCCTCTCTGATCTCTCTCTCTCCCTCTCCTCTCCCTCTCTCTTTCATCTCCCTCTCTACTCTCTCTCCTCTCCCTCTCCCTTTCCTCTCCCTTCTCCTCTAATTTCAATTTTATATTTTTTTATTTTTAAAAATTAATTTAAAAATAAAATAATAAAATAAATACTATCAAGGACTCATAATAATATGTGTCGCTAATAGTGTGCGTATTAGTGATGTATATTATTATACGTCACAAATACTTAAACTAATAGCGACGGATATGCTATGCATCGTTAATAGTATTTATTTTATTTAAAATTCATAACTATTAACGACGTTTTTTAATAAGTGTCGGTATTATTAAAACTATTAGCGACACTTTGGATAAAGCGTCGCTAATAGTAATGTTTTTTTCTTTTAAAAAAATAAATAAATATCTTTTAGCGATGCATGGTACATGCATCGCTAATAGATATATATTAACGACACTTGGTATTCTGCGTCACTAATAATTATAGTAAAATAACGCTTGGTATTATGCATCACTAATAGTTATTATTTTTGCGACGTTTAATTATGTGTCTCAAATATTAGTTTATAGCGACGTTTATATTTGCTTCGCTAATACTACATTTTGTTGTAGTCTCTCTCTCGCTCCCCTCTCTCATCCCTTGTTCTCTCCTCTCACTCTTTCTCTCTCCTCTCTCATCCTCTCTTCTCTCTCTCCTTTCTCTCTACCCTCTTTCTCTCTCTTCCCCTTTTCTCCCACTTTTATTATTTATTATACTTAATTTTAAAAAATTAAATTAAAATGTATTAGCAGCACATAGGACTATGCGTTGCTAATACACTAGGTAGTTCATATGCGTTGCTACTACCTAGGGTACTTGTGACACATTTTCCAAGGTATCACTAATATGTTTTATTTTATTTTTTTTAAATATAATATATGATAAAAAATTTTCCAAAAAATCTAAATTAATTTCTTCCCCACTCCACTCCTCTCCTCTATCTCTCTCCTCTCACTATCTCTCTCTTTCCTATGTCTCTCTTCTCTCTCTACCCTATTTCTCTCTCTACTCTCACTCTCTCTTCTCTCTCCACTCTCTATCCTCTCTCTTCTCTCTCTTTCTCATCTCTCTCTCTCTCTTCAGTACTCTCTCCTCTCTCTTCTCTCTCATCTTTGTCTCCTCTTTGATTCCTCTTTCTCTTTTCTCTCATCTCCTCTTTCTCTCTCTTCTCTCTCTCTTTCTCACTTATGCACATGAACATGAGCCCTAGCTCTGAGGTGGAGTGGGGATAAAGTAGGAGAATTTTACGTATTTTGTTCTTTTTTATTTATTATATATAAATAATAAATATTAAATAGTGGTAATATTAGCAACACTTTTTTAAAAGTGTCGCTACTAGTTATACTATTTGTGACGCTTTTTAAAAAGCGTTGCTAATAATTATAAATTTTGCAACACTTTTATATGCATCGAAAAGAGTAGTTTTTAGCGATGTTTTGTATTGCGTCACTAATAAAAGCCTTGCTAATAGTCATTTTTGTTGTAGTGAGAGTTCAACAAGAAATCCACATCATACGAATGTTTTGACCAAGAAGTTGCTTCCGTTTTAATCATGTTTGTCAAGCTTGGAGGTGTCGCTGAAATAAGTTTTTCCTTAATATAAATAAATACACTTTTAGCTTCATCACCCTAAACAAAAGATCCTAACTTCATACAATCAGTAATGGGAGCCATAATGGTACTAAAATGAGGAATAAACCTCCAATAAAAAGAAGCAAACATATGGAAACTCCGTACCTCATGTATCTTAGTATGTCTTGGCCAATGTTTCACCACATCAACCTTACTTTTATCCACAACTATTTCATCCTTTGAGACAACATACCCAAGGAAGAGTATAAAATCTTGCACAAAAGAATATTTTTTAATAGTTACAAAAAGTTTATCCCCATGAAGGACAACTAAAGCATCCCATAGATGTTGTAAGTGGGAATCGATATACAAGCTATAAATAAGTATATCATCAAAACATATATACGAACTTGGTTCATCACCCTTATAAATGTGCTAGGGGCATTCGAGAATCCAAAAGGCATAACCAACCATTTATATAACCCTTCTCTTATCTTTGAAAGCTATCTTTTATTCATCACCCGATCTAATTCTGTTTTGATGATATCCATTTTTCAAATCTAACTTGCTAAAGATAAAAGCACCACTCAACTAATCAAGCAAATCATCAAAGCAAAAAATAGGAAAATAGTACTTGACAGTAATTTTTTTAATAGCAATACTATCCACACATATATGCCAACTGTCATCTTTCGCTCAACAACTCAAGGATTTGTGTAAGTAAAGCTAGCACAACACACGGACTCAAACTCTCTCTAATATGTCATTCGCTCAACAACTCAAGGAATTGTCACCGAAGCTTCTCATGCTCCTTTGGACCTATCCTATAATGGGGATGATTAGGGAGTGAAGATCCAAACGTAAGGTTAATCTGATGTTGGATGTCTCTAAGGGGTGGCAATCAATCAAGTAGAGACTTCCAAAAAACATCATGATATTTATGCACCAAAGGTTTAACCTCCTCGGGAATATCTTCACCATCATTATCCTCTTTAGAAACCAAAGCATAAACAACATCATCTCCCTTCAATTCCTTAAGAAAAATTTCCCCTAGACAAAAAGAGTCACATCTTTGTTGCTTTGGGGTTCAATCACCTTATCCTTATGGGATACAAGAACAATTTTTGTACTATTCCATACAAAGCTATATATGTTCTTATGACTGCCATGTATCACACATCAATCATATTGTTGTGGACATCCAAGTAACAAATGATAAGCATCCATAGCAAGAATATTACACTACATCTTATCCATATATGTAGAACCAATAAAGAAAGGGACTAAACATCGTTAAGAGACTTGTACCTCACTTTCTTTCTTCAGCCATGAAAGTGTATAGGGATGGGGTGTAGTGCTCAGTTGAAGCTTTTAAACTGCCTCTTCAGCCACCACATTGTCACAACTTCCGAGTCAATCACAAGAAGGTAAACCTTGCTCCCAATAGTGTAAGTAGTGTGAAATATATTATTCCACAACCAATGATCACCCTTCATATCCTTAGGGGAAAAGCAAAGGCAATGTGTCACCAAAGCTTATTTATGATTACCTTCTACTAACTCTTTATTTTGTTCACATCATATATAGGATTAGTGTAATAAAAAGAAACATCATCAAACTCAGCATTCTCATCATATTTAGTGAATAATCTTTTACCATTGTGGTTATTACAATGACAATTTACCGCTCAATAACCCATTCCACCACATTTAAAACACTTTGGACCTGTACTTGTAGAGGCATTGGTGGTGATTGAGTGGTTTGAGGTGCAGCCTTAGAAGGGGCTTGTGCACTACTGAAATTGGTGACGACCAACATGGCTAGAAAAATGCCACTAGTCATCCCAAAGTGGTGGGCAATGGGGCCTTGCTATTTCTCCAAGTAGAGCACCCTTGATTGCGCTTCCGACAAGGAAAACTGTATGAAACAAATTCAAAGTCTCTTTAAGATTTTGACACATACCTTCAATATAACAAGACACAAGTTATTATTTCGATTCATCCAAGCCATTACGGTGTAGCAATTAGTAGAACTCCTTAGTGTACTCATCCACCAATTTCGATCCTTGGCATAGGTCATGTGATCACTGATACATCACTTGAGTGAAGTTTTAGGGTAGAAAGTCTTGCCTCATATGCTCCTTCAACTTTTCTCATTTAATGATCTTTGGCTTGCCTTGGCGCACCCGGGCAGATTTGATTTGTTGCCACCATGCGGCTGCTCGATCTCGAAAACGAATTGCCACCAAGAGAACATGATTGTCTTCTATAACCTCCTTGAAGTCAAAGATGTCTTCTACATTGGCAACCCAATCTAAGACCTCTTCAGGCTACATCCCCCCATAAAATTAAGTGATGTCAATATTTAAACCGGGCTCCTAGTGCTGGTTCACCATATCATCTCTCCTCAGGGGCAAATAAACCCATGCTCTCCTTGGCGCTCGTGGTGGGAATTGCCCGTGTTGACTGGCTTCACAATGAGGCAATTGGTCTACCTCCTCATTATCATGTAGGGCAGCATTGGCAAAAGGGTTCTCATCAGGGGCATTAACCTCCAACTCATCATCATCAACTTGGTCCTGGGGCGTAGCCAAGTTAGGATTTTGGCGAGAAACGATGGTCATCAAATCGGCCATCTGCAACATCAGCTACACAACCTATTGTTACAACCTATTGATTCAAAAGAAAAAGAGTCCATTTCTCTCCCATGGCTAGCCTCAACTCCAATCTAAACTCTTGTAATACCAACCTGGTGGTTTGCTTCAATTGCATTCAATTTGATTTCTACTCCAATCAAACTTTGAATGAACTTCCTCTTCACAGCAAGGCCATTAGCTATGAACAAGCTTCCTTGATCTTCTAAGCAACACCTTTGTGAGACTTGGAACATGGTTCCAAACTCAAACCTCTTTTCTCTTCACCACTTTGTCCTTCAACTGTATGTGTAATGTATCCTCACAAAAAATTCATCTAAATGCATAGATATGAAAATTTTTAGGATCCCTATGGCTACAATAACCATGGAATCTCTCTTCACTCTCAAATCAATAGAGAAGACTCACAAAGCTCTCCTACTTTTTTATATCTTCTTCTCTTAATTTTCCAATTCCAAATACCCCTTATATAAACCTCAAGTCAGTTTAGGTGTTAGCCTTTAAATACGAAATAAATTCTTTACAGAATGCCCTATTTTAGACAATTCTGGGATTGACTATCTATCATTCCACAAGGTAATCGATCATTCCTTGTTCTATTTAAAAACTATTTTTTATGCATCAGAAGTGGGACAAAAGAGTGGAATGGCAGATAGAGGGGTTGGGCCTTGCGCATAGCTTAACAGCGGCTGGCCCCACCTCCATCTTCGCCTCTAGGCCATGTTGGCACTATGGAAGGTAGTATCGATACTGATGACAGTATCGATAACTATGGATATGGGTACGTTCCAATGATACGCTTAGTACACGCTAAAACGGGCATAAACCCTTTTATAAACATAAAAAAATATTATAACTAATAATATATCATTATAATACTTCTTTTAGAGCATAATAAGACTATAGAATGTCGTATCAACCGATACGAGTATTTTAAAATTAGTTCATTTGGAACCATACACTATTATGTTCTCTGTCCCGTACAAATTCTTGCTCATTCTTTCCCATATTAAGTACTCTAAAATTAGCTTATTTTAAAAATAAATAATATGCTTAATATGAGTCTAAGTTATGTATTTAAATAAATATATATTTGTGGAGCACTATGTGTAAAAAGTAATTATGTAAATTGCATGGACCTACCCGTATTCATCTCATATAACTTTAAAAATATTAATTTTAATATAACAAAAACATAAACTTTCAAAGAAGTTGGATTTAAATTGTGTTTTTGTTTTTAAGAAAAAAAATTTCTTAAATAAAAATTATTTTTTTTCAAAAACAAAAAAATTTTAAATAAAAAACTTTTTAAATAAAAAAATTAATTTTTTAATAGTGTATCGATATGTATCGGCCGTATCGATACAGTACGGCCAATACATATTGTAGATTCATGTGGGGGGCGTATCACCCCCTGTACCGTATCGGTCTCGGCCGATATGGCCTTCCATGCTCCTACCCTGCCATCGGCCCCTCTACCAAGGGCATCTCTCCCCCTCCCTAACCTGACTCTGGTGGCGTCATGGGCCTGTGGTGGTGATTCCTCTTCCTCATAGTTCTCCTCCTCTGCAATCATTGTCAAGCAGTCAGGCGAGGAGATGGGATTTGCGGTGCTCTGGCTCATATCATTGTGTTGTTGCCTCACCATCATTTTGTCGCCACTCCACCGCAAATTTTGCTTCTACATCATCTGATCTCCCTCTCTCCGAGTTCTCCTTGCTTTCAATTGATTTTCGGAATTTGTATTGCGCCTAACTGGACCGGCTCTATTCGTAACGGTTTTCTCCCCTTGATGTACTCTTCCTTGGACACGGGACACACCTGGTCCATTACTCAAGCCGAGAACCAAAAGCAAGGTGAAAATGTGCTGCCTCAAAAGGATTTGGACAGTATCCATGGAGTCAATTTCTTTAGACTGACTACTTGCTGAATTGGTTTGATGTATTGTGCTTTTTATAGGCAGTGCATGTTTAAGTATATTGCTATTGAAAGTTTTGTTGAACTAATTACTCAGATGACCACAAAATCTATACCATGTTCATATGGCACCTCACGTTCCACTCGTGCATTGTATCAAAAAATGATATTTATCAAAGTTCAATCTGTTACAATGACATCTTAGAGACATTTTTTTAAAAGACTTTTTTTTGTTATAATTGATCATAAGAATTTTAAAATTTTAGTCTTGTTTAATTATGGGTGATTTTTAACTTATTTTCGCATTTTTTATATATACTTTTTTAGGTGAAAATATAAATACAATCCTTATGTAGCATGTTAGAACTGCCATATCATACTACATAAAAATTGTACATGTTAAATAAAGATTTGGTTTAATTGTCCACGTCCGTTTGTATCCGTCTATGCCTGTGACGAACAGACTTGGACAATAAATACTATGGACATTAATGGATGTGGACACTATATAATGAATTGGCGAACAAACACGGACATGCCTCTGTCTGCGTCCGTATTTATCCGTGAACACCCCTATATGTAGTATTACTTTTAAATTTATTTGGTGGATCTAGAACCTAAAACCGCTTTTCATCCTTTCTAGTTTACTTAATTTAACTCTACAGGGAATTGTCATGTTTCAACATGTCAGACACAGGGTACAGTCGTCAGCAGGTTCAAGATTACAATTTATACAGATTTATACAATTTGTGCTGATCAAAAGAAATCGAAGGCTGTCATAGGTTTTTGACTTCATGCTAGTTTAATGCCAATTTGCTGGAAACAAACTGGAACAAGCGCTGAAAAATGTGGCAGTAATTTTATGTTGTTGCCTCAACATATCCAAGTGAACTAGTAGAATAATTGTCCAACTTGTTACAACTTTGCATCTGTTAACGAGGAACAAATATGAAAAAATGGTGACAAGGGAGTCATCTGTAGACAAAACTACTTCCAGTCCGGAAAGAAAAGGTACTCCTAGTTGACAGGTTGTCACCTTGGCTGCGACTCATAATTCCAGAAAGTCAGACAATTAATTCCAGGTCAGTATTGTGCAGAGTCTCTCATAAGCAAATCATAGTTCTGCCTTGTGTTTATGAATATCTGGCTCACCTCCTTTCTGTGTAAACAGCCAACTAAAGAACTTCAACAACTTATTGCTATAAGATATGGGTCTGGGTGGTTCACTTACTACATTGCAGAGCATCTCATAGTCATGCTGTAGGTGGGGATCAATAATCTTTTCCTGCATGCAAGGACATACCTTAAAAGCCTGACAAATTCATTTAACAAACTCCAGAAAGAGGATTCTCACAAATTTAATGATCTTACAAGTTAAAAGTCTTCATGTAATATCTTACCTTGAAAATCTCAAATGGACAAATATCGCTATTATCACAGCCCTGCCATCACGAAGTCACAAACAGTATAAAAAAGGTTACTTTCTCATTGACTTCACAGACATTTGCAATATAAAACCAATGAAATGTACATCTAAAAATCCATGAATACTAGACATACAAAGCAGAGTATGAAATTCTGTGAATACTAGACATAGATAACTGAGCGCTGAAGCATTGTACAAGCCAAAATAATAAGTACCAATTAAATCAATTCACTTGGACGGTCATATCTACAATTTATTCCACATGATTAGCAGTTCACAACAAATTTATAAAAGAATGTGAACTCTTCATCAAGAGTCCAGTAAGCAAGATGCCACCTGCAAATCCAAACAAAAGGATCCATGTACCAAATCAAGCTAACTGGTTCAACAAAATCAGCTGCTAGGTCAACCAGTCTCGACAGATAACTAATTTCAATAACAATGTTTAAAATGTAGACGGTATATAAGAACCCATAGAAAACCAGTTGGGCTGCTTACAAACAAGGAAAGCTTTTGAGAATCATATAGGGTGAGCTAGGAGTTTTTGCACCGAAGTTTTCCCTGAGAAAAATTGTTTGCAGGATAAGTATTTTTCCAGAAAAAATCAAATGTCATGAAAAAATGTTTTCATAGGTTAGGGGTTTGGAGAGTCAATCAGAGGGGCACTGGCAGGGACCAAAAGGTCAGAGTCCGCCTGCCTTCCATTTGTTTTAGAGGACTTCCATTCATTTTGGAGGACGAAGGTCAACAGGTGTGAAACAGGCTTTGCATCACTGGTAGTAGAGAGCAAAAGATATGAAAGCAAGGTGGAAAGAGGACAAGGTCGGAACAGATGAGGTAAAAGCAAAAAAGGTTGGACAGAAATTAAATCATATATGCCAAGTTGCAGCTTATCACTTTTTATTTTTCAGGAAAATGGTGGTCTTTACATGGGAACAATTGACAAACCTCGGGGACACTAGCAATTTGTATCCTTTTACAATCTGCATCACATTACCGTGTGAGAGAAACTAAAACACATTTTCCCTTATTCACATGAAGCTAAGGTATAGGTTTTCATAAAAGTGTAAGAAACTAATTTATACCATAACCATTTAAAAAAAACCTGGGTTTTCCATTGGAATATGAAGTTGAAGATAAGGAAAATGGAAGAGAATTATAAAAGTCATGATCAACCTGATAATGACCCCTTAGACCACTTCGAATTAATAACATAAGTGATTGTGGATGACAGAATTTTTATGCTCCATGGATAACACATCACTATACCAGAAGGATGTGAGACCTGATCCAATGATTGCTAGAACAGCACAATAGGATATTATTGGTGTCAAAAAAGTTACAACAGTAATTATAGTGTGGGCATCTGATGATAGGATGGAGATGCTGGGATGGGGATTAGTGCAATGAAGATGGTAACGATCAAGAAGATGACAATGGAGGGGATGATCACGGAAATGATGGTGGTGGAGAAAATGAAGGAAACAAGGGCATCCAAAATCAAGGATATAACATGAATCTTTTCACTGGTGAAGACATGTATAGTCATGCTGAGAAAGATTCCAATCATGCGTCACATTAAATCAGACATTTCAGCCATTGCTGAGGAGGTGGAGATGGGTAAACTGTGACGGAGAGTGACCTTTTCCAGCACTTTTCCTTAATGGAAGCGTCCCCTGAGTGTGTTACGGAATAAAGTAAGAATCAGCAAGTTCCTAATAAGATTATAACTGTAGTGGTTCAGATACAGTTGAGTGAAAAAGCACATACCAATATCAACAGTCGTATGGATATGGCTATAATATGCCTGAGTTATCATGGTTTTCCCATACAAAATTAGCTATCATGCACCTCAAGGTGGATTTGTATATGGACCACCAATAGTCATATTTCTACCAACCATTATAGTGACCTACCCCATAGATCAAGATCTTACATCATCTGTCTTTTCATCAGTACCACACCATTGACAAGGCTACTGACATATACAACAGACGAGTATCTTGGACGCAATATTGTGCCCACCTAGATTCCTTGTATGCTCAATCCTCTCATGGTCAAGAACATCTCAACCGCCACATCACTCCAGCTAATAATGTGTTCTAAGCTTCATTTAAGTGCAGATCATTGATGTAATTTGTGGATCCCGGATATAATGCAAGCTATATGACATTAGCTTCAAGCTCGTTCTTCTTTATCATCAATCATAATGTTTTATATCTAATCAGCATAATTTATGTTGATATAAGTATATTCTAATGGTCTTGCAGTTGTTTGAAATCAATATTAATGTGCTTTTATATGTTAATATTACTCAGATATTTAGAATACATGTGAAAAACCTTTTTTTCAGATCACCTAGATCACTTTACATGATCTCTCCCAGATCTTGTCGCTTTGACCAACCAAGACAAGACTGAGATACTAGATCGTGAACCTTGGTGTTTTCCCACCCCGCTTCTATACTCTCCCTCTCTCCTTCCCCATATCTTTGCCAACACCTTTTATCCCTCTCTTAGACTTGATAGCTCTGTCTCACCCTTCCCCGCTTCCCCTTCTCCCTCCCTGGTCGGTCTGAATCCAGCCACACAGTGGCGAGCAAGGAAAATAAGAAGAAAAAATGAAACTTCGCTAATTTGGAAGAGGGGGGAAGAGAGAGAGTTCATCGTATGTTCAGCAAGAGGCAGTGCAGAGGGTGGAGCGGCATGCCAACAACAATCAGATCTAGTAAGTGAAATCTCTATTAGAAGATAACTGAGGGAGCGACAAGGTCTTCACAAGAAAGAGCACCTTATCTCACCTACATCAGGAGAAACTAGGGTAAAGTTTTCATCTCAGCAAGAATTCTCAAAAGAGACCTCGCTAATCTCGCACTGAGAAAGGGAAATTAACCGATTCCCTTGCTCCAATTCTTGGTCTTTTACTGAGATGCGAGATCGCAAAGAGATTGCTAACCATGGGCATGATGTGTTGGAAATGGTGGATGACTATGGATGAAAATCCAGCAGCCCTGGAAGTGGCAATGATGAGCATTGATGCCAATAATGGCTCTCTTCAAGGGGAATCTATGCTAGGAAGTCAATGAAATTTCTTCTTTACTGGATATTCAGTTAGGGCATCAACCTCTAACATACAGAGGGCACCATAAGCAATAAGCCATGAGTCACACCATAAGCACATGCCATAAACCAATCACAAGCTCTTATCATTGCCAGCCTACCAATAAGCAAACAAAAGAAATCACTTTGATCAAACCATGATGAAGCTGAAAACCTGATTGACACTTGTTCAAAATACAGATACAGTCCATTAATTTAGTTTAAATAATGAAAGAACTAAGCAACAGTGAGCATGCTTGTTAAGTATGAATGAAAAGATTAAATATCATAATAACCAATTGCCAGCAAAGAAAATTTTTTATTCCAATCAAAGGTCAAGTTGCGTTGGTGGATGTAGATTATAATTGAACTTACTGGATGACCATGCGAGTTGCACTTGATTCCTGAAGACATAGTTACTACATGTACCCTCAAAGGTGTTAATTCAATCTTGCTATTTTGCTGGTTTTACAATATTTCTTACACATAACAAATGTTTACCACATTATTTTTAACAATTACTTTACATAATGGCATATGTGTATAGCAACGCATGCAGCATTAACATGCTTTAGAATTACTATCTAGTCTTAAAAGTAATAAACCTTAGAGTGAAGATATTAACAGGCAATGAAAGATACTAGGTAACAATAAATAGTTACAAATGAGATCAATAAAATGAGAATTACCGGTAAACCAACAGGCACTTCATTGTGAAGAACTTGGACAAAATATTTGCTCTTAAACGCACTACTGATGGAATGATTGCCAGGACAATGGTACAAAGACAGCATGTTATTTGCTGCAAATGGTGCTATAATGTTTCCCCTCCATTTTCTATCCAGTGGAGGCTTTGGAGGAAGATTCAAAGGTTCCTCTCTTTGAATTTTACTGAATTCTGCAAATAGTACCACAAATGAAAATAACAACAAGAAATTGGTACTAAAATTATCCGCTGTCTCACAATTAAAACACACCTGATTCCTCAATAAATAGTCCAAGCAGACATGTGAATGGTATGACGGTCTCTGCATGAGCAAAGCGAAGTCTTGCCTTTTCAAAGGTACCTGGGGCAAGATTTTCTGGAGAAAAGAAATTAAGGTGCTAATCAGAAAAAATACTCAAATTAAAGGCACATGTGAATATCACACTTGTATCTGCACCCATGCCGCCACCATATTAGCAATTAGGTGACTCTAGACAGCAAATCAACCAATTACCAGAAGTCACATTTTTTGTGTTTCTTAGTCTTTCCCTTTCCCTGTCCAATAAGATTGATTGTTCACGTGAGAACTAAATTGAGACATGAGGATTCTATAGCCAACAACCTGTGTTCCACTAAAGAAACAAGCCCATACCCAAATAGTCAGCAGCCAAGTACCATCTAACTCATTACTCTTTCCAGATCAAGTAATCTACGACAGTAGATGAACCACTCAATAAGATTGTGAAATACCTTTCACACATGGGACCTAATGTCCATATACCACGACAAATTTATGTCATAACATGTTTACCTTCCTTTGCCATAATAGCTTGTTCCATTGACTGAATTATATCTTGGAGTAGTGGGACTGCTGACCGATAATTAAGTGGATTCCCATAGCCCTTCAGTATAAATGCCTCCAAATCATCGGTCCACTCAAGCAAAGTGATCTGAACATGAAAACAGACCCCATTATGCAAGCAAAATATTGAAGTAATTCTTTACCGAACATATTTTGTCTGGTGCTAACTATAGAGATATGTTCTCCCATATTATTTTAATCCAAAAATCATTGTGTAACTTAGATTTCTGTTACTGTATATTCAACAAAGGGTTACTACCTAGGAAGAAGAAATTTTCAAAAATAATTAGAACACAACCCTACAGTCATCTTAAAATCATCATGAGAAAAAATTCACACCACTGCTCTAGTAGATAATAGTAAACACAAGCATACCTCATCAGGACTGAAAAGACCACAAGCTTGATCAGTTATATCTAATAGAGATGCTTCCTGGATAACCAAAGTAAATTTGATATAAATAAACAATAAAAAGGCAATGGTAGAAATTACTATACAATGCAATGAAAGCTGACCTGCTTACATAGAAACCAGAGGGAAGATATGACTTCTCTTGTAAAGTTCAGTTGATAACGTGACACTAACCCAGAGGATACTTCATCAAAAACAGGTTCTTTAAGTTTTTCAACATCAGGTTCCCGACTTCTCCTAAGTTCCTGTGAAAGAAAAGCTAATCAGCAACATGAAAGAAAAGCTTCTACTAGAAATAAATGATAAAAAAAAAACCTTGAGATCAAAACAAGAGCTCGTTGCTTAAGAAGGGTCCAGTGAGGTACAAAACAGAATAAAGTGTCCATAACTATGAATTTACAGTCATTAACATTGACAAAACAAGTGGAAATGATTAAACTAATCATTAGCCGTAGGGTAGCCAAGGGTTCCCAACCCAAATCATCTAGACAATCTCAGCCATTCAAGTTGATATGCACTTGCATCTTAAATCATTTAGATAAGCAACTAGTTAGCAAGAGAATCATGGAATGGCATTTTGCCAAGCTGATAGCAGGAAAAAAATGATTATTCCTCCCAATTGGCACTTTCTCGGAGATATGGGTGAGATCTCACAGACATTGCAAGGATCTCTTCCACCACCCCTCCTTTTTTTTTCAGATGTCCGTCTCCCCCTTCCAGGACCTTTGTCAGCGGCTGCTCCAGGAACATCTGGCAACCAGGTGCAGAATCTCTCTGCAGGAATGCTGCCTGGATCTTGGACTCCTCCAGTAAGGGGCACCCATTGCTCCGTCCACTGGCATTATCAGACTGACTTCTTCAGCTCCTCTTTCTGCAAACACAGGGGTTCCACTTTATTCTGGCCTTCCGATTGCATCAACCTATGGGCCTATCCAGGTCACTGCTGTTCATATGGGCTTGGTTGCGCTTCACCACCCCAATTCTGCTCCTTCCCGCATTGATCGGCAACCCTATGTCACCCCTGATGTCTTTGAGATCCACCAACATGGTCCACATGTGGGCCATCCACAACTCCCAGAGGCTATGGGTTATGATAAAGTGGGCCCTTCCCAACAGTCCCCCAAATATGGGTTATGACACGAGCCATGGCCACCATGCTATGGATGATACCTACAATGATCATCACCATGAATGGGAATTTTTCAACTGCCATGAAACGGACTATGCACAAGACCGAGGGGGTCCGCCCATGGATAGAGGTGGCCATCATGTTCCTGATCCCGATGATCAAAAGAGTTATTCATATTGATTTTTCTAAGTACAATGGTGACAACCCGATGGACTGAATTTATCAAGCAAAGCAATTCTTTGACAATCAAAATACTTAAGCCAATAAAAGGGTCAAGCTCTATTCATTCCACTTTCAAGGAGATTCGTTGTGTTGGATTTGTCGGTTTTTAAGTCATCCTGGTATTTCTTGGGAAGATTTCACTCTTGAGTTGTGTTCAACTCAGTCCTAGAGGATTTTGACTCTCTTATGCCCTGAGTTACACAAACCGGTACCATTTAGCAATATCAGGCTGAGTTTGAATGCCTTGCAGACCAAGTTCTGCAACAGCCTGCATCTGCACTCAAGTGGTTATTTCTATTAGGCCTCGGGAAGCCTATCCAAGCTGAGGTTCGTTAATCTCGTCCATGCAACCTAAGCAAGTGCATTCACCTTGCACGCATGGCCGAGGAGAAGTTCCCCCATTTACGTCCTGCCAATAGGCTTTTTCAGCCATTCCCTCAACACCAGCCGCCATTGCCACCTACAGGTTCTCTAAGCCAAAGTGGTCATACCATCAGTAATCCACCTCAGCCGTCTCCTTCTTCTCCATCCTTATCTCTTCAGTTAGAGGAACAAAGGTCTAAGGGACAGTGCTATTATTGTGATTTGAAATTTACTTGGGAGCAATCGTTGCAAAACTTTTCATGCTTTTGTGTTTGTCGATGGTGGGTATTTAATCTGCTGTTTATGATGATGATTTGCACCCACCTCATAGTGATGACATGGATTGCTATGCATACTTTTTTCCAAAGGTTCTATTGAAAAGCAATGGGTGTCTATTTTAATTAATACGGGGAGCACCCGCAATTTTATTAATGATAGAGTTGCTCGCCGCTTGGGGTGTCCTATTCAAGACTCATAGACATTTGATGTACTAATTGGGGATGGTAAGCGCCTGTAGAGTAAGGGCATTTGTCCAACAGTGAATGTGCAAATTCAGGGCCACACATTTCTTATGAGCCTCTATTTGTTGCCCATTCAGGGTGCTGAAGTGGTGCTTGGCGTCCAGTGGTTATAAGAGCTTGGCTCAGTTTCTTGGGATTTCAAAATATGAAATGTGTCGAGGCTCTTGTGTCCTTCCAAAAGCCTCATTATCAAGGTTATTTGATGCAATTGAAGCATGTTGAGGACTTGCCTCAGCTAGAGTTACCTAATGATTTATATACCCTTCTCAATGAGCATGCATCACTTTTTGCAGAGCCTTTTGGTTTGACTCCTCGACAGACATTAGATCATCAACTTCCTCTATAGCCGGGGGCTATGCCTCCTATTGTATGCCCTTACCAATATCCCCCGGTGCAAAAGAATTAAATGGAGAGGCTTGTTCATGAGATGATTGATTATGGTATTATTCGGCCTTCTCACTCTTCTTTCTCTTCCCTTGTTTTATTGGTTTGTAAAAAAGATGGCACTTGGCGCTGTTATGTAGATTAATGAACTCTTAACACTAATACCCTCAAGGACAAGTTTCTTATTCCTATTATTGCTTGATAAGCTTTTGGGTGCTCAATTTTTCTCCAAACTAGACCTACGCTCTGGCTACCACAAAATTAGTATGCACCCTGACGATGTGCACACGACAGCCTTTAGAACCCATGATGGATATTACGAGTTTTTTGTTATGCATTTTGGGTTGACCAATGCACCAACCACTTTTCAGGATACGATGAACAATATATTTTGGGCTTTTCTTCAGTGCTTTGTATTGGTCTTCTTTGATGACATTCTCATTTATAGTCCTTGGGAGTCACACTTGGAACATTTTAGGTTAGTTCTTTTGGCTACAACCAAGTCAAGTATCTTGGCCACATTATCTAAGCCAAATCCTGCAAAGGTCGTTGCCATGAGCAATTGGCCTACATCAAAGACTCCTAAAGCACTTTGTGGATTTCAAGGTTTGCCTAGGTACTACAGGCAACTTACTCTTGGCTATGGCATTCTAGAATCCCCTCTCACAGCCCTCTTGAAGAAGGGGACTTTCACTTGGACTACCGATGCACAATGTGCTTTCAATAGGCTCAAGGAGGCTGACTAAAGCTCTCGTCCTAGCACTTTCAGACTAGTATCATTTAGTCTTTTTGTCTAAGTATTTATCTTAGTTTTGACATTATGGAGGGTAGTTAAGTCAATCTAGTTAATTGTTATTTTCTTATTGGTTAATTATTCTTTAAATGAAAGGTAATTAGGACTTTTACTGTGATTAGGGTTAGTGAGGTTCCTTCTCTAATTAAGAGGGTCGATCCCTTTATTATTGAAGTTGAACATGATCTATAGAAAATAAAGCTCTCTTCTTTTCTTCCTTCAACTTGTTCTTTTCTTCCATGACCTTTAATAGTGGAAAGTTATGCAATGACTACCCCATTGACTTTTTAAGTAAGGCTTTATTGGGTCGGTCTATCCTCCTTTCCGCCGACGAGCGAGAGCTAATGTACATGTCCTTACAAAATGGTACCCTTATTTACTAGGCCGACACTTTGATCATCTTCCTCCGAAGTACTTCATGGCTCAGCGTGTTTCTACTACAAAACAACAACAATGGGTGACAAAGCTACTCGGCTATGATTATGAAATCGTGTATAAGAGGGGCACTGTCAATCAGGCAGCCAATGCTTTATCTTGGCAGTTCAAGGACTCTTATGCTTTGAATGCCTCCATTTACCCTTTTTTAGATGATCTCCACCTCTTCTATATTAGGGACCCATATGCTTCAGCCCTTATTGTACACCTTCATGCATATCCTTTATGTTCACTGAGGTTTTATTTTGCAAGAGGATTTTATATTATATCAAGGATGCCCATGGGTACCAAAGGACGACCAATTGCATCATGATATCCTTCATCATTTTCATTGTACACCTATTGCTGGTCATAAGGGTATATTTTGCACATATAACCGGGTGTCTCAGAGTTTTGCCTAGCACGGCCTAAAGCACGATGTGCAACACTTTGCCACGCAGTGTGATGTTTGCCAGCGTGCAAGGGCCAACACAACTACCTTGTCTGGATTTACTTCAGCCCCTCCCTATTCCTTAGTATGGATGGGAGGATATTTCCATGGATTTTGTCAAGGCGTTACCAATTGCGCAAGGTAAGTCGATGGTCCTTGTGGTTGTGAATAGCCTCTCCAAGTACGCCCACTTCTATGCTCTTTTTCATCCTTCCACAACTTGGACAGTGGCTGAAGTATTTGTGCATAATATTGCCTGTCTTCATGGGATGCCCCATACAATTATTTGTGAACAGGACAAGGTATTTCTTTCTAAATTTTGGCAAGAATTGTTCAAATTGCAGGGTACTAGCTTCCGCATGAGTTATGCATACCACCCTCAGACATAGCCAAACTACGGTGGCTAATAGATGTTTAGAACAATACGTGAGATGTTTTGCTAGGTATCAGCCCAAAACATTGTAATCATTCTTACATTGGGCAATATATTCTTACAACACGGATTATCATATTGCTACCAAATTTTCACTGTTCCAGGTTGTCTAAGGCTACTCTCCCACAATTCTTCGTTATGTCCCACAATGCTCTTCTATCAGTGAGGTTGACAATGCATTGCAAATTCGTGATGAGAATAGTTGCCAACTTCACCTCAATCTTGTGGCCACATAATCATATGAAGCAAATTTATGATCGCCACCAAAGACAAAGAATTTCATGTTGGGGATCTCGTCTACCTTGGTCATCAGCCATATTGCCAAGTATCTTCCATGGCCCATACCCCATCATCGAGCAGATTGATGAGGTAGCCTATTGCATGTAGTTACCTCCAAGGTCCCAAATACACCCCATTTTCCACATTTCGGGCCTTTGAAAGTATGTGGGCAGCCCATTAGCTGTCAATCAGCCCTTCCTCCACCTTTACCCCTGAACATGTCACACCCTATTCCTCATGCTATTCAACAGCAACAGCATGTTCATAGTGAGTGACATGTTGTCCAGGAAATCTTAATTTCATGGTTGCATCAGCCACTACAGGATACTATTTGGGTAGTGAAAGATGATTTCTATGCGCAATTTCCATTGGTTGCCTTGAGGGCAAGGTGTAAGCAAAGCATGGTGGAATGTTATGCCTTTGCCAATAGCAGCGGCTGCTAATTAATTTAGGACATTAGTAGTTTTACTTCAATTTTATTTTAAGCATGTTTCCCTAGTCTTAGGTTTCCTAGTTTAAGTTATGCTTTAGTTTCCTAATTTGAGGAGTAGAGTGTTAAACTATAAAAAGGGCTACTACCCATGAGTTTTGTACATTGGATTTTCTGAAGAAATAGAGCAATAGCTTTCTCCCTCTCTTCCTCTCTCTTAGTTCATTCATCCCTGCTTCTCCCCTTTCCCTCTGTACTTCTCCCTCTTCCCTCTATTTCCCTATCACTCACCTTGTGTGACTCATTGGGTAACAACACCTAGAAGAGAATTTGGCTCAATGTGAATAGGGTGCCAGTCTCACCAAGTGTTTAACACTGTCTTTAAAGCAGCTCAACCTTGTCCCTTGTCAGACATGCGGGGAGATGAGATTGAAAAGCTTTGTACATTAGGTGCACTCAGCCACAGTACATTCTACAGTAATTAAAAATTAAAACTTTTACCTTGTATGTTTTGCAAGTATCATAAAATCTGAGGCATGTATCACTGGCACGAGTCTCACTAATCACAGAAAAAGCACGATTTTTCCCTGGTCCGATAGTTCCCCTTCCAGAAAGCAGCCCCATACCAAATGCTACTGCACTGGATGACGCTCTAGGTACCTGCGTAATTTACATGTAAATGTGCCGGTTCACTATGGTATGCCTCACTGTCCATGTCACTAAGTAAATTATATAGGATATTAATATAAACAAACAACACACTAATTAGTCAAATTAGCCAAATTAATCAATCACCAACCTGAGTAGCTCTTATCGAGAAAACATCTGGATGATATTCCTCATTAAACAAATCTCTATATCTTTCTCTCATCCTAATTCCAAGGTGATAAAGCTCATCCTCTCCTAAGCTAATTAATTCACCACCCTTCTCTTTGCCTTGCCAGGGAGATTTCCACTTTAGAAACCACTCGGGTATTCCATGCAATGCCGAACTGCTATCTGCATCATGTAGAAGAGCCTTCAAGTGAATGCCTAGTCGATCTAACTCTTTGATACGTTTCTTTGTGGGAGCACGGGTTCCATGTCTTGCCTGTATACACAAAGTAACAATCCTTTGGAAGTCTATAATACTTAGTGTACAAGTTCCCATGAATAACAGAGACGATAATAACTAGAACAAAGTAACAAAGCAAAATAACAAAGTTGAATGAGTAAATACATTACAAAAAATCTGTAGCACACCTTTCATCCCTATTTTATAAGCGATATTTACCCCTTGTTATACTGATAGGAAGGGAGCAGAGGGGTTGTGGTTGGGGAGAGAGAAGTGTGGGTTGGACATTATATTTAAATAAAATTTTATATGATATGTGCTCAGTAGACAAGATAAACAAGAACTACTAAACACATAATGAAACCCAAACAATACAATTAGATCATTGACATAAAGTCAATCATTAAACAAAAATTATACAAGGAGTTCATCCTATTTTTTTAACAATCTTCCATTTGCAACACCAACAAAAGACATGATATGTCCAATTAAGAGATATTGGTTTCTTTTTGCCCTTGTGCAAAATTTAAGGTGAAATAACTCAATTCAACATGCCAGTCTTTTACAAGGTAGTTTCTCAAAAAATTTACCATAAAAGACAAACTCATTTGCAAGTCCAAAACCATAACATAGGGAAAGTACAAAATAAAAGTTACTAGGGAATTTAAGTGAAACTATAAATAATTAATATTAAGGTTTCATCTATCTTTCAATGAAATTCATTTAGCAATACCAACCATAATAAATAATACAATATCTTGGGTACTTCCAGGTGTAATTTTGGACCTTTTTTAAAGTTAGAGGTTAATATTGACTCACCTCAGCCATAATTTTTAGCCGGGGTGCTTCAAAAAATTTATAGAAATATAGAGATAAGAGATAAGACCTCTATAAAACCTTCATAGATTTAAAAAAATATATATAATAGAGTGCCTCGAGAGCTCATTTTGAGTGTCTTGAAGAAGAATGGAGTTATAAGAAATTACAAAGATATTATTAAAGATATACACAATGAGGTAGTGACTAATGTACGAACAATTGAGGGGTGGGGAACCAAGGAGTTCTCAGTTACACTAGGTCTACATCAAGGGTCATCCTTAAACCATTATCCTTTTGTTTTAGTTATTGATGAACTAACTGTAAATATAATAGATAAGGTACCTTAGTCCATGCTTTTTGCAGATGATGTAATTTTAGTTCACGAGACTATAATAGGGTTAAATGTCAAACTAGAATTGTGGAGGAACCTCTAGAATCAAAAGTTTTTAAAATAAGTAGGACAGAGTATCTGAAATTTAACTTTAAGGAAGCTACAATTATAGGTAAAACCTTAGTTAAAATAGATGTGCAAGTACCAAGATGTGAGCAATTCTGATATTTGGTCTTCATTATCCACACGGAAAGAATATTGATAGAGATGAAATAAATGTGGGTTGGGTAAAATGAAGTAGCATTGGAAGCATTGTGTGATAGGTGTGCTCCAAATAAGCTTAAAGCTAAGTTCAATAGAATAACTATTGGCATATAATACTATGTGGAGAAGAATATTGGGCCCTAAGGAAAAGTCATAAATAAATTAAATATAGTTGAGGATGCTAAGGTGGATGTGTGGGATAATTAGGAAAGGATTAGAATATACGTAAACTTAGGGGTAGCACCTTTAGGGGGACAAACTTAGGAAGTGTAGGTTACATTGGTGTGGGAATATACAAAGATGACCAATAGATGCCCCAATAAGAAGGTTGGAAGAGATTTATGTAAATGATGCCAAAAGGTGGAGAGGGAGACTTAATAGAACTTGGGCAAAGTTAATAAGAAAGGATATGATTACGCTATCTCTTATGAAAAAGTTGGCACAAAATAGGCTAGAATCGAGGCATAAGATCCATGTCACCAACCTTAAATTTTTAGGCTAAGGTACTACTTGATTATGATGATGAAATCAATTTGTTCTAAGTCCCAAACCATTACCACTGGTAAGTGCAAATTGATAATTACCAGGAAATTTAAGTGAATTAAACTACATTCACTTGGTATAGAATACGACTGAGGAGCCTCATTGTTGGAAACTCTAACAAAATCGTACCTGCAAGTAAATTAAACAAAAGAAACACTCAGCATGCAATTAAAATCAGAATATGTCTAAGCCCTACATGGTTTTTCCTTTTATGAGGTACCAGCAACACTATAAAGCATTACAAAAGGTTTATATGGACAAAACATGAGAACATAGAATAATTAAATTTGTAAGTGGATGTATGGCCCACCATGAAATTATCTTGTTGAGCAATTCACACAAAAGAGGTCATAATTTTTAGTCTTTGGTGAACCATGCAAACAGGTACTTCAATATATTTGGTGGGTGTTAAAGATGAAAGAATTTGCAAACGGCCATGTGAATAACAGATGCAAATATTTTTAGTTGCTGTGAAAAGCCTCGTCATCAGATTCCCAAGGAGAAAAATTGATGGATGTTGAAGATATAAGTATATGCAAATGACTAGTGAACATATGCAATAGTCTTTCTAAGGGGAAGGATCAGAGAAACTTCTCAGCATTCAAATGTTATAACAAACTCTGAATATTTTTAAATATAACTGAAAGAATTACAATGCGAGATAAACTAACTGCTAAAAAGGCCAATGATCGAACAACCAAACAGCATGGTAAAGAACCCGAGTAACGAACAATAAAATTGTAAGGCCATTGATTTGAGACCCATCAAATAGCCGCCGCAACACTACCCCCGCCCGCCCACCCACAACATACACACCAAAAGCGAAATGGAAGCGTTCAAACCCAAGTAAACCAACCCTTCTATCAGGAAAAAGTAACTCTTCAAGAATTCCTACACATAAAAGCCTCCAAAACTTCAAACCCAACAATGCAAACCCTTCTTCCAGGAAAAAAAAATCTCCTAAAAAGTTCCAACTCATGATCATTTAACCTACCCTACACTATAGCAATGTCTGTTGAAAATAAGCAATCACTAGAACAAAACCAAAAGAAACACAAAAATTACTTTGCGCCCCCTATTCCAGCAACTGAAATGAGCAGATTACCTACGGCCGGTCAGGTATCAATTCAAAGAAGTCTAAAAACAATGTTAAAAAGAGTGACAGAAGAACAGACCTTGTGACGGTGGATAGATGTTTGCGAGCGTCAAAAGACTCGGCGCCGCCGGCAAAGGATGAGAAGGAGGACGCCAACAATAGAAACAAAACGCCGAGGTGCGCCATTTTCCAAAAGGAAGGGAGAAACTACTCGGCAAGATTTGCAGTTGGGCAAGGGCTGCCGAAACCAGCCCAAGGAAATTGGCCTTGCAGAGTGGAAGGCGGTGACGTGTAAATGTGGCCGTTACTGTAACTCTGTAAGTAATGAACTGTTGGCGTGAAGTGGAGCCGAAAGCACAAACGAAAATTGAGCTGCGTCTGCCTCATAGTTCGAGTCTTCGAGATGGGCAGCCGTGCCCTTTCTTTTTTCTTTTGACGCGGGTACTACATATGAAAAGAGAAAGAGATATTTAAAAATATTTATTAGTTAGTTTTATAAATAATATTAGAAAAAATTAAATTTTAAATCTACCAATTGTAAAGTAGTGATAGGTTAGTTATAGTAATAAAGGTAGTAGTGGCAATAATAATAGTGGTGGTGATAATAATAGTGGTGATGATAATGATGTTGTCTTTAAAATTTTTCACATAATTAATATAAATAAAAAAATAAACACAACATACATCTAAGGGTTGCATCACGGGTCGGGTTCAGACTTAACCCGAGAAATAAGTTCCTTCGACACGACTCGACTCAACCCGAAATAGAAATTAAATTTTTTAGACCAAACTCAACTTGAGATAGGAACCAAAAACCCTAAAAACTTGAATTAGAAAATGAGATTTTATCTTGGTCAGATCGATTTCAATAATTAAAGCCAAATCAACGATATTTTGGGTCGGTTCTATTTATGAAAAATTATAAAAATTTATATAATATAGGTTAAATATGATTTTATAAGTTAATTAGTAACTTGGGTTGGGTCAATTCTTGGGTTTTCCACATGATAAACCCAACCCAACCTAAAGTTTACTCAAATTTTTTTTAACATGACCCCACCTAAGTCAATCTTGGGTTGGTTCTATTTGAATTTGGTTGGGTCTAAGTTTTCAATGCAGACATTGTTCCATCCCCTCTTGGCCCACTACTAGGCATTGTGTTCCATCTCCTTTCCGCAATGCCGATCATTTGTGGATCGTCATGATTGGGATTAAAGGTGATGTTTTTATTTATGTTATTCTCCCATATTCTCCTCTTCTCTATTGGTGGATGAAGTTTTGATGCTTCAAGGATGAAATTTGGAGTGGCTGGCCACCGCCAATTGACATAAGTACGTTGCAATGGCCTCCCTTGTGACTTGCAATACTTCTAAAATGTAGTTTCTTGTGGCTAGTGATTGCCAATTGGCAAAGTACGTTACGGTGGCCCCCACCGTGTGAAGTTGGCTCGGAGTCATGACAATGCTTTTAGAAGGAAGTTTGTGGCCACCACCAATGACAAAGTACATTAGAGTGGCCTCCCACCGTGTGAAGGTTGGCCGAGAGCTATGACTTGCAAGTTGCAATTGTAAGGACCCTCATCTCTAAACCGGTTTTTGTTTTCTTTTAATTATCAGTTATCGTGAGGTTAACGCATTTTCTGATTTATTCGGTGGTTTCGTAAATAAATAGTGTTTATGATGGCTTTAATCAAAATCAACTTTACGAGTAGTGGTTTTAAGTGATTTTGAATCAAATGTAAATTTTTGGAATTTTTCTGAATTTTTACTATTTTTTTGAAAATTAGGGTTTTGGCGGGGCCCCACCGTTGAAATTTGAATTTTTGGATCAAATGAACCCAGACATCAACTTAAGCTTATACAAAAATTTTCAGAATTTTTTCAGATTTAATTAGTGCCCAAATTTGTAAAATACTCATTTTTAGCCCATTTTTCTACTTACACCCCACAACTTACCCATACACACCCCAAAGCCTACTATAAAAGGCCAAACCTGAGCCATTCCCATTTTGGGAATAGGCTGAGGAGGAGAGGTCATGCCTAATCCCCAATTAGGCCCGGATTAGAAGGTGTTTAAGGTAAGTCCATTCTAATTAAGCACTTCTTAGCTTTTCTCTTAATCCTTTCTAAATCTACCATTTCCCCTTTGTTTCAATTCGTTTTTAAGCATCAAAACTACTGATTTGCATTTTTACTACAAACACTAGCTCTCAAAATCCGATTTTTATGTTCAACAAGCCCTAGATCTAAGTTTTTAATTAGGGTTTTCTTTGTTAAATCGGTTTTAATGGAGTTTAATTCAAACTCTATGTCTTTGTAAGGTTTTCAAGAAGGGTGACCATCAAATCCAAGCCTAATCAAGGGATAAGGTAATGGACTTTCGAAATTTCAGTTTGTCTATGGTAAAACTCTTGATTTTGTGGTTTATTTTGAATGGAGTTACTTGATTTAGTGTTCTAAAGGCATAATTAGAAAATGGTAATCTTTAATCCCGATTTCACAGGGTTTTATCTTGTTATGATGTGATTTAGCATTCTGGAAGTCATGGTGGACTTTTGATGGCATTTAGGTTGTTAGATGGTGATTTGGAGTGTTATTAATGAAGTTTCAATTTGAAAATGCGAAAGGAAGAAGAAGGTCGAATCTGCCTTGTTGGCGTTCGAATGGCAACACTGCAGTTTTGGCATTTTTCCCGTTTAGCCGATCGAACGGCCCTGCAGGGCGTTCGAACGGCTACACAGCAGATTTGTGTTCTATTTGCATGATGTTTATTTCGATGATTCCACTTTAACTTGACAATTTCATATGAATGTGGAGTGTTTTGAGCTATATTATGCTACTGGATAAGCACACTATTGAGGTTATGAAGTTGAGATATATATTTAGAGATTTGTGGAATGACTTATGGGTTGTGGTATGATGTTGGAATTGTCATCTTGAAGTTATGAATGATTGATTCTCTATGGTTAAGCATATTTTCAGTAGGACTACAACCTATTAATGGACTGATTTGTCATGATAGAATGTGGTTAGTTGAGGTATGAATGTTATTGAATGTCATGACTTATAGATGAAGTGAATGATCTTATATGTGTTTAGCCTTTGTGGTTGAGCTTTGAATTGAGTTATGATTTCATTGATTCTTCTCGTATGATTTATGCTGGAATTCATGATTAAATGTTAATTCACATGTGTAGTGTGGTAGTGAGTTAATTTCAAGCATGTTGAAATGCATTGTGTGAAGTGCTTCTACTAGGTACACACACATGTGGGGTTTAATGATGATGTTGAAGCTTGATATTATGATTATGAATGATGCATTAGGGGCTGATAAGAGCACTTATCATGGATTAGGATTCATGTATGCCTTACCCACGTATGTACCATGCTGCATGCATAATGAAAATGGATTTCCAATTGAGGCTTTATTGAGGTTAATCGAATTTGACCGATTGGATGTAATGTGGGAAATTGTATGTCGGATTGATCGGTCGTGGCTTAATCGAAACTTGATTGGTCCGAAAGGACATGTTTTGATTTGAGTTCCTGTGTGGAACGAGTGCACTCCCCGGGTTGAGTCTAGAGAAATGAAATTATGTGGGGACGAGTTGTGTACTTGTCTTGCGGATGTGAGATTGTTATTATGAGTGTCATCTGGACCCTGAGAATCCAGTGTGGTATGTCATGTGCACCCGCTACCACGTGTTCTAGTGTTCCCTATGTGGGAATTCGGGCTCTCCCCTCCGCAGGAGATGTCCCTGGGCGAACACCTCTGCTCTAGATTCTCTGTGTGAGAATGGGACATCCTCGGCCAAGATTGTCCAGGGCGAGCAGTTTTTAGGGATTGACAACCCCGAACTTTCTTAAATTCTTGTGTAGAATTTTAGACCATGACGCGCCTTCGTGGCCTTGTTTGTGTTCCCATCTGTGTGACACCAAATTGTGATTACTCCTTGATGGAGGTTGACATGATGTGATGCATAATATGACATGTATATTAGAGATATATTTCATGCAGGTTGATAAGATGTTTGAAGCATGATTGGATATGTATGTTAAAGATACATTTCATGCAGGTTGATATGATGAAATGCATTGTTGGATATGTATGTTAGAGATACATTCATGGAGGTTGTTACGATGTGATGCATGATGGAATATGTATGTTAGAGATACATTCATACAAGTTGTTATGATGTGATGCATGATGGTGTATGTTAGAGATACATTCATGTAGGTTGTTATGATGTGATGCATGATGGGACATATATGTTAGAGATACATTCATGCAGGTTGTTATGATGTGATGCATGATGAAATATGTATGTTAGAGATACATTCATGCAGGTTGTTATGATGTAATGCATGATGGAATATGTATGTTAGAGATACATTCATGCAGGTTGTTATGATGTGAATGACACTATGTGGATCATGCACTATGATGCAGGTTTAGGTGATGTGTATGTGTGATCAGAAAATTATGCACCTTGTCAATCTTAGATCTGAATGAGTTTATTGTTATGCTATCGTATTTCCGATGATGATAGTTATATTAAAAACCATTGCTAAGTTTGTTAAACTCACCCCTCTTTCTTGTATTTTGCTTTGGGGTTGCGTGGTGCGACACGTAGATAGACAGGATCTCCTCTTTGAGGAAAGGTCGGAGATGACTTGGATGTGATTATGGAGATTCTTGTGTGACTTATTTTTCTTGGTTTATGCTTTATGTTTAGAACCTTTGTGTAGGGTTCTCTGTTGAATTTTTATGTCACATTTTACAGTTGTGTTGCTTAAGACTTATTTTGAGCCAATGTGGGCTATAGTTGACTAAGCATGTGGGTTTGAGACTAGTTGTTTACTTTGTGTTAAGCAAATCTCTTTCTTTTCTTCTTATTTGCTCTTGCTCAAAGGAATGTGCGTACTCCGAAATTCTATTAAGTCGCCCGTGATTAGGGTTAAGTCTTCCACTAAATCGTTTCTCAATTTTCTCTTCGTCCCCCCCGCGCGCTTGACCGGCCCTTGGACCGGGTTTGGCTAAGGTCGGGCATCGCCGGGGCGTGACAGCAATACTTCTAGAATGTGACTCCCAATGGGTGGCCCCCGCCAATTCAAAAATGTCATTACAATGGCCTCCCACTGTGAGAAGGTTGGGTGAGTGTTGTGACATGCAATGCTTCCAGAATGCAATTGGAGAGGAAAGAGAGGGGCGAAGTAGATGGGATGGTGGAATGGAAATGACGATGGGCAATTTCAAGTGGGGGTACATATTGAGATAACAAGGGAGGAAGTTGAGTGGACAGAAGAAAGGGGTCGTCCAGCTAGGCTTGGGGTGGCTACATGCCAAGGTGGTTTCCAACCCCCCCAACTCCACTTCTAACTTCACTTCCAAAAATGAGCTCATTCTTGGAACTTTCTCCATTTCAAGAAATTAGGTTATTATACCCAAAAAAATAGCTTTTATAGTCATGGAATGTTTTTTTTTCATAAAAAGGAAATTTGTGTTGTATATCCTGAACTTACTACTTTTGTGCATGATGTACATGAAGAGATTTGATATAAACTGTGGGCCATTGAAAATGCCTAGAGCTTTTGCAGTTGTTGGATGAGTGAGCTCATTTGTGAAATGGCAGCCACTAACAACACTTGAATGGGTGTGGGTTTTCTTTTTTTATGTACATTAGCAAGAATGCACATGTATTATGCATGTAAATAAAAATTAATGAATATAAAATAAAAAATTTATAGATAAAGTATGTATCAAAGAGAGGTCTCCCTTCTAGTCTACAATTATGATACGTACTTCTAGGATCATAATGAACATAAATTACATACACATGTAATTATACGCACCATACCACCCCAAATATGTTCATCGTAAGCAGTTTGTGAGTTCGAATCTCACAGGTTTAATATTAGGCTACATGTTAGAGAGGATGACAATTTACGCTACTTTATGTGTCTACAATACAGTCTCTACGTAAGGACAAATGCATTCATAGTAGAACTTTGTTGAAGTATAACTTTTTGTAGCAAAGGCTCTCGTACTAAGCAAGATACACTTCAAATTTTCTCTTGAGTATTATGTCTTCGTCTTCATTTACAAGATTGCCATTGGAGAAAATCAAATTAATTAATGTTAAAGATCTAATTCTTATCAAATTCTTCTTTTATAGTTCATATCTTCATCAAACTATTGAAGTTGATCTTTTTTAAATATGACAGGAAGAAATTGAGGAGTTGACTCTAGGGGTTTGTATGTTGTTAAGGGTAATTATGAGAATAAAAGTAAAAAAAATACTAATATAGAAAAATGCAAAAACTTGCATCAAGACACTTATCATTTGCATGAGACCAACCAAAAAATGTTTATAAAATATATTCATGTGATCTAATTTGATAGAGCTTGTTGAGAGCTTTCGTACATTACCAAAAATACACAAATCCAAGATATATGATCTCACAACATTAGAAATAACACCACTTAGAAAAGTGGGACCAATGTCACATTAGTGGCTAATGGTCAACTGACATGTGGCTGAGATAGGATAGCTATATAAATTGTCCCTTGTTGGTAATATAGGAATAAGTATAAAAAATTATAAATAATATAGGGATAAATGTAAAAAATAATGCTAAAAATACAAAAAATAATCTTTACTCTTTGGTACTTTTTATATTATATATTGTAAGAACATATATATTCATATGTCATATATTAGTTTATTTTCGTAATCAAAATAATATCATAAATGTGTGTAAATTTTGAGTCATTAAAAGTCTGAATATCATTATCTGAAGATGGAGTTGAAGGAAGACCCAAATCAGTGTTTCGTCAGGTAAATACACACACATCACATTCCCATACTTTAAGGTAAAAGAGACTTTAGGTAAAAGTATAGGTGAGAGATGAAGAAATTTTGAATGAAAATATAATTTTTTGTTTAAAGCAATTAATCGTTGGTTTGCCCTAATCGATCGACCTTGAATGCTATGCAAGGTTCTCTGAAAATATTTTGACCAAACGATTGCCACATTTTGTTGATCGATCGACAGGTTGAAAGATTATGCTAAACATTTAACTGAGATAGTAGCGATTGATCGTTAGGTGAGATCGATCTATCATTGTGTGAAGTTCAGTAAAAAAATATAGGAAATCGATCGATCACCCTATAAACTAATCGATTGATGTGATGCAGAATGACCTAAATGAGACATTTTCAAGTTAATTTAGATTCCTAGCTGATGACAACTTCTTTTGAGACTTGAGGAGTCTATTAAAAGGACTAGGAACATGAGGAGAGTAGAGAGGAAAGCTTAGAGAACTTGTGTAGAGTTTCTCTAATAGTTTTTAGAGAGGTTTAGTCTTTTAGTTATTGGATTTTGTCTATTTTAATCAAAAGATTGATTAGAGGTGAAATGAGTGCACACAAAAACACATGTGTGGTATAGTATTATGCTAAAGAATCTTGTTGAGAAAATCAAGAAGAAAAAAGATTCATTCCAAAGGAAGAGATGAAATATCTAAATTGATTGGAAAACATATAAAAGAGAGAAGATCAAGCCGATGCCAGTAAACAACCAAGTAGTGGTTGATTCAGAATTAGAGTGGTGTGAAGGACTAGTCATGTGAAGAAAAAGGAGTTTTTGTTCTTTGTAAATAGTAATTTTATAATATCTAGTTTACATAGTACATAGTTGATTTAGACAGAGTGTTCCATAGTTTTTCACTAATTAGGTTTTCACGTAAAACTTCTTTTGTGTTTGTATGGTGATTTGTTTGTTAAACTTTTAGTTAAAACACATAGGAATTGTGCACATTAATTAGTACAAATCTTAGTTTATTTTGTTATGAAAGGGAAAGATAAATCTTGTAACTCAATTGCAAGTTAGAAATACTTTATTTTTCTTGATTGGTTTTGCCACACACATAATCACAAACCAACAAGTGGTAGATGAGGTGATCTTAGTATTTTTGTGAATTAATTGTGCTTTTGGTTACCATGGAATTCAAAAACATGCTTAGTTTATCTTTATTTATTTCAAATTTTGTTGTGACTATGAATAATCATGTTTTTGATAAATTTAAAGTGCTTAAAGCAAAATTTTGTGCTATGAATTGTGAGAATTCTCACTTTGTGCATGATTAATCTTTGTGTGATGACAAAAACCATGAGTTGTTTTTTAAAATTGAAAAATTAGAAGAGGAATTGAAAACTTCTAATACAAAATTGAGAAAGTTTGTTAATGGTAAGGAAAAACTTGATAAAATACTCTCTTTTGGACAATTTGGAAGTGACAAGTGTGGACTAGGGTATGTGGGACATAAGAACTCTAATTCCTGAAGATGCACAAAGTTTGTTAAGGCTAGTAATTTGAAAGATAATAGTGCTAGTTGTTCAAATTCTAAACATTTGGCAAGAAAATAATTGTCTTCAAATGAACTAGTGACTAAATTTGAGCCTATAAAAAATAAATTAGTGAAGAAGCCACCAATTGTTAGAGGATATTAAAATTGACTTATTAAGACAAATCACTTGGATGGGTCGAAACTTAGTATAAAAGTTGAAAATCTTGGACATAGGGGTCACACAAATTATTCACTAAGAAACTCTCATAAATTTAGTACTCATAATGGTTATCACAAGAATGAACAAATGTTGCATGCAAAAACACTTGAAAAAGAAAAACATGAGAAAAACTTGGGTGATTTTCAAAATTTTGTGAAAGCAAAGACAATTTAGGTGAAGAAAGAGGATGTAAAATATAATGTAGTGCACACCATCATGAAACTTCAACACTCTAACATCTGGTACCTAAATAGTAGATGTTCAAAACATATTACTAATGACAAATCTAGGTTTACAAATTGGGTAGAAAAATATAATAGGAAAGTTACCTTTGGATATTGGAGTATCATAAAAATAGATGGGATAGGCATATTATGATTTTTGAGATTGCCTAATTTGAAAGCTAATCTTTTAAGCATTAGTCAAATTTATGATTTGTTGTGCCCAGTGTGGGCACAACTAGTACCTTGAAGTCTCACGTAGGGAAATGAGAGGAAGGAAGAAGAAAGAGGAGAAGTTCTAAATAATTCTATTGCATAACCCAAACACAAGGGAGGGGATCACTCTTATGGGAAGCCGCACCCTCTCACCATGGGAAACATGCCGCTAGTGGGCCCAGCTACTCCATGGTCCACTAGCATTACTAACACAATTATGTCTCATTACATACGCAAATACTAATCAAATACAAAGGGAAATAACCTAATGTACAGAAATAAAAAGGTAAATGAAGAGTCTGGTAAACATGCACAACACTCCACCACACTTTTGCTATTTGCCTTATCCTCAAGGCGACCAGTCCGGATAACGATCCATGAACTCGTCCTCAGACACCCACGTGGCATCCTCAAGGGGCTGACCCTACCAAGAAATGAGGACCTCTATAATGATGCGGCCAGAATGGTGAACCTAGCACTGAGGCTGGAACAGGATCTGCAGGCGGAGTCGGTCCCATCAAAGGAGGTGGTGGAGCATAAGTGGCGAGGAAAGTGTCCCCCACACATCGACAGAGTCTATAGACATGGAAGACGGGATGGACTAAGGAGCCAGGTGGTAGAGCAAGATGATAAGCCACAAGTCCAATACTCTCTTCCACTGCATATGGACCATGGAAATAGGGGGGTGAGCTTGGAATGCTTGGGATGAGACAAGGATGTCTGGTGTTAAGGGAGAACAGATACGTAAACCAAGTCACCCACAACAAACTCCTGATCAGTGTAATGCCTATCATAAATTTGCTTCATCCGGTTCTGAGCCAAGGCTAAGTTCTCCTTAAGCTGGCAAAGAACCTCATCCTGTGTCTATAACATATAATCCACCTCGGCCACAGAGGAGCGGTGAGGAACATAAGATAACACTATTGGAGGTGGGCAGCCATACAACACCTCAAAAGGAGTAAACCCTGTGCGAGTATGAAAGGTAGTGTTGTACGACCACTCCGCCCATGGAAGAAGCTGGAGCCACCGGCAGGACTGAGACATAGTGAAACAACGGAGATACTGCTCCAAACAATGGTTCACCACCTCCATCTGACCATCTATCTGTGGATGATAAGCGGTGCTCATGTGGAGAGAGATGCCCTGTAAAGCGAAGAACTCCTGCCAAAACTGAGAGATGAAGATCCTCTCTCGGTTCGATACAATAGTGCGAGGCATGCCATGAAGTTTGGCCACCTCCCGTACATAGAGCTCTGACATTGTCTTGGCGGTGAATGGGTGGCCCAAAGCACAAAAGTGAGCATACTTGGACAACCGATCCACCACCACTAGAATCACAGACTTGCCTTGCACCACGGGCAAGGCCTCCATGAAGTCCATCGAAACCTCCTCCCAAACCTTGTCAGAAATGGGTAATGGCTGAAGCTAACCGGCAAGAGATGTCGTGGCAGCCTTAGCTCTCTGACATACATCACAAACAGCAACATACTCCTGTACTGCCTGTTGAATACACTGCCACATAAAGCTCTTGCTGACCCGCTTATATGTATGGAATGGTCCCTCATGACCAACCACTGGGGTGTTATGGAAGTGGGAAAGAATGCGCCTGTGAAAATCATCAACATCAAGTACCCAAAGGCGATCATTCCAAAAGAGAAGGTTATCCCGCCACAAAAAGAAGGGATGGGCTGCTGGGTTGGCCTAAAGAGTTGTAACCAAGGTCTATGTCGGAGGATCCTCAACATAGGCCCACCTCAACTCAGCAATGAAGGGGCGGGATAGAGTAGAAAGAGCCAGGCACGAACTGGCGGTAGAGCTGCGAGAAAGGACATCGGCCACAATGTTGTCCGACCCTTTCTTGTAAACAACCTCATAATCATATCCATGCAACTTACTGACCCACCGCTGCTGTGCTGGAGTGGACACATGCTACTCAAGGAAGTACTTCAGGAGCTGGTGGTCAGTGCGGATTAGAAACCGACAGCCAAGCAAGTAGGGACGCCATTTGTCAACAACTAGAACAATAGCGAGCATCTCCTTCTCGTAAACGGATAGGGACAAGGAGCGACTAGCCAAAGCCTTGCTGAAGTAGACAATGGGGCACCCGGCCTGCAACAACACCGCCCCTAGGCCCATCTTTGAAGAATCCGTTTCAACCATGAAAGGGCGGCTGAAATCAGGGAGAATAAGAACAGGAGCATAAGTCATCGATTGTTTCAACTCGTCAAAGGCCGTTTGGGCAGCCCCAGTCCAATGGAATGCCCCCTTCTTTAGAAGCTCTGTAAGGGGCTGAGCAATCTCACCATATCGGCTAATAAACCTCTGATAATAATTTGTGAGTCCCAAAAAACCTTGTAGCGCACCGACACAGGAAGGCGGTGGCCAAGAGAGCATGGCGGCCACCTTTGACAGGTTAGTGGCGACCCCGTCCCAAGAGATAATGTGTCCCAAATAATTAACCTGTGGGCTGCCAAAAGAACACTTCAAACGCTTAAGATATAACAAGTTATCTCTCAGAATAGAGAAGACAGACCTGCGATGTTCCAAGTGGTTCACCCAGGAATGGCTATAGATGAGGATATCATCAAAAAGACTAAGAGGAAGCGACGGGGGAAGGGCCTGAAGAGGTCGTTCATGAGGCTCTAAAAGGTGGAGGGGGCATTGGTCAACCCAAATGGCATGACTAGGAACTCGAAGTGGTTGTCATGAGTACAAAAGGCAATCTTGTGCATATCGGTTGGCTACACCTGAATCTGATGGTAACCCAATTGGAGATCGATTTTACTGAAGACTATCGCACCAGCCAACTCGTCAAACAACTCCTCTATCACAAGAATGGGGTACTTGTCTTTGATGGTGAGCGTTCAAAACCCGATAGTCAACACAAAACTGCCAAGTGTCATCCTTCTTACGAACAAGCAACACAGGAGAGGAGAAGGAGCTAGTGCTAGGGCGGTTGATACCAGACTAAAGCATGTCAGCCACGAGGTGCTCTATCTCCGCCTTCTAGATGTGAGGATATCGGTAATGGCAGATGTTGGTCGGAGAGGCCCTAAGGATGATAGGGATATGATGATCATGAGGCTGTACTAGTGGAAGGCCCTTTGGCTTAGCAAACATATCTGTATGGTCCGCCAATAAGACGAGGAGATCTTGAGGAAGCTTGTCTTGATGTACATCGATCATTGCCCACTGTTGAAGGAGGAACCCCTGGGGTGCGAATCGGAAGAAGGAACTCGCCGATTACTCTGAAAGGAGGGTACCCAACGGAAATCCTCCCTGAATCTCAAAGTCCATAACCATATCTCTAAAGTTCCATACCACGTCCCCAAGATCCTGTAGCCACTAGACCCCTAGCACCACGTCAGCCCCCTTCGTGGGCAACAAGAAAAGATCGATGATGAAGGTGTGGCCTTGGATGGAGAGGGCAGCCTGAGCACATACTCTAGAACTCCTAAGATGCTTCCTATCACCGATCAGAGCATCGAAGGGCTTCGAATCTGACACGAAGTAGCCAAGTCGTTTCGCCACCTTGTCATTGATGAAGTTGTGGATGGAGCCATTGTCGATCGAGATGGCCATGTGCTGCCGCTTGATGTGGCCTTGAAGCTGCATCGTATGAGGAGTAAATGCCCCCAAGAAGGCATGAACAGAGATCTTGGGCAGCATGTCGTCGTAGTGGGAAGAGTCTGATCTATCCGCTATGTCTTCCTCCTCGGTCTCCTCCATGAGGAGGCTACCCTTGATGGAACAACGATGTCCTGGGACGAACTTTTCATCATAGCAGAAGCATAGCCCCTTGGACCGACGTTCCTCCATCTAGGCCAGTGTGAGATGACGGACAATCTGGCCTAGCGGAGGGGGCTGTTGGCCTGGGCAGCCTGGCAATGAGTGTCTCGTTAGGGCGGGAAGGGGGCTAGCGCTGACCGTGGAATGAAGGAAGGGACCAAGCTGCCCCCCTCTCCATTGCCGAGCCAATTTCTACTCCTCAATTTGTGCATGCCACACGATGTCCTTCATACAAGCACATGGGAAGTGGCACATCTCCTCTGAAATCTCTGGCTTGAGCCCCCTTTTGAACATCAAAACCAAGGCTGCCACCAGCCAATCGGGGAGGCAGTTGGCAACCTTCATAAACTCCATGTAGTAGGCGCGAACGGTGGTAGTTGTCACAGTGCTAAGAGCATCTCATTGAAGTCTTGGAACTCGTTGGAGCCTAACTGGATACACAGTTCATTAGAGAAGGCGCTTCAAGTGGGGTAGCGCACCTCCTTCTCAAAACTATGGAACTAGACAGAAGCGTCACCATCCAGGTGGAACGCGGCTATGCGCAACCGTTCAGCCTCAGAGTGCGTTTCCTGGTAGGCAAAAAACTTCTCAGCCGTGTACCGCCACTCCATTGGGTCGTCATCCCCATTGTAGCATGAGAACTGTAGGTCAGCCAAACAAGGCTCAACTCCCGGGGACTCCTCCTGGTCATCCTCCATCTCTTGAAACATGTTTCTAGGTGGCGGCATCATTGGGGAATTTTCCCAAAGACCTGGCGTGCCTCGTATCTCCCAGGCCTGGCACCTCTTCTACAACTTGATCGACTGTGCCAAAGCGCACAGGACCTTGGGGGAAGTGTGCCTCCTTGTCCGCCATTGCCTAAGGGTTAGAGCCGCGCACTTCAGGGGCCTGGGATGGCTCCCCCTTCTCCATGGCGGCTGGCTATGGCCTAGCCAACAGAGGCGTTGTGCATTCTGCCTGAAGCTGAGCCACGGCCTGGCTCAGAGAGTCGACCCTGGCCACGCTCATGCTCAAGGACTTCTTTTCAACCATGATTTGTGACAGGGTAGGTTCGCTAAGGATCTCCAGTACCGTCTTTGGGTTGTCCGCTGAGGCTATGGCCTCCTTCTCTGGTGGAACTTCCAGGGCTGCAGCAGGCTGTTTGCCTCGCTTCATGGCTAGGGATCGTGAAGGCTCCGATACCAATGTTGTGCCTGGTGTAGGCACAACCAGTACCTTGAAGTCTCATGTAGGGAAAGGGGAGGAAGGAAGAAGAAAGGGCAGAAGTTCTGAATAATTCTATTGCATAACCGAAACACAAGGGAGGGGACGACTCTTATGGGGAGCCGCACCCTCTCACCTCGGGAAATGTGTCGCTAGTGGGCCCGGCTACTCTATGGTCCACTAGCGTTTCTAACACAATTATGTCTCATTACATACGCAAATACTAATCAAATACAAAGGGAAATAACCTAATGTAGTGAAATAAAAAGGTAAATGAAGAGTCTGGTGAATGTGCAAAACATGATTCTAGATTTATTATGAAGTTTACTTAGAAAGCCTATTTTATCATTGATAAATCTGGAATGACTTGTGTTAAATATATAAGAACTCATGACCCTGTTTACTTTGTAAATTTGTCCTTGCTTGATAATCCTTATTTGTGGCATCAAAGGTTAGGACATGTTAATTTCATAGATTTGACAAAGATAACAAAAAATAGAATCATTAGTGGTGCCCCAATTTGGAAAACCCTTGAAAACTTTGTATGTGTTGCTTGCCAAAAGGGTAAACAATCAAAATCTTATCACAAGAAGATGAAACATGTGAGAACTGAGAGACCTTTGGAATTAATACACATGGACTTAATGGAACCTACACAAACGGTTAGCTTAAGTGGAAAGAAGTATATTTTGTTGATGGTGGATAACCTATCAAGATTTACTTAAATAGATTTTCTTAGAGAGAAGTTAAATGCTTTTGAAGCATTCAAAACCATTATCATTACTATACAAAATCTAAATGGACTAAACATCAAGAGCTTTAGAAGTGATAGAGTAGTTGAATTCACTAATTTTAGGTTTAAAGAATTTTGTGATAATTTGGGATTCACAATGAGTTTTCGGCCCTTAAAACCCTACAACAAAATAAAATTTCTGAGAGGAAGAATAGGACTATCTAGGAGACGGCTAGAGTGATGCTAAATAAGAAGAATATAGTCAAACATTTTTTGGCAAAAGCTATGAGCATTGCTACTACATACACACTTAACAAAGTATATTTGAGAACTAGGATAGTTTAAATATTTTATGAGTTGTGGAGAGGAAATAAACATATTGTTAAACTCTTTAGGGTTTTTGGAAGTCCTTGTCATATCTTGAGAGATTGATGATGGGATTGATGCACTAAAATATTGTTCAATTAAATGTGTTCAAATCTTGAATTGCAATCCTATTTTGTGTTAATTTATTACTTATTTGGGCTATTTATATAATGAATAGGTGAGTTGGGCCTCCGTTGTGTTTACATGTCGAAATGGGCTTCCATAGAATCTAAGTGGAAGAGGAAGTGAATCCCAACTACCTAAAACTATCTAAAAGTCACGAATGGGCTTCTAATGGTTTAAACATGCATGGAATGGTTAAACACAACCTTGTAGACCCACTAAATTTCATATTTGCATCAAGAAAACTAAATTTGGGAAAAAGTTTATTTGAACAGATTGACACAACTTTAGTATTTCGGCAATATCTTTCTATGTATAATTCAAATTGATATGATTCATGTGACATTGAAAAGGACTTCCATATCTATAATAACTATTTCAGGAAGAAATTCATAATTCTAAAGATACATGGGTCAAATATATCATGCAAAGGGACAACTAGTTAACTAACCCGAGGCCAACACATGGAGGATCTTTTCACTAGTTGTGATTGATATATATAAGGAAAGATAATGATGCTGATTAGATAACTAAAGGAAGACTCAAAGATACTTATTTGCTGAATAAATTATTAATTTATTTGGTTAATTTAGAATCTAATCATTGTCAAAAAAGTAAGCAATCAATTAGGATGCAATCAAGGGATATGATTGGACCTTCATCTTTGAAGCAACTTCTCCTACTCATATAAATAGGGGGGTGGATGTGGTAGAGGCATCATCTTATCCTCTTTGGAGCTCTCTTCTTCTATTCTTCTTCTCTTCTTTTGTATTTTGTATTTTTTGTTTTATTTCTAAGCTTTTTAGCTAAGGCTAGAAGTGATTTGTAACAATCTAATAGGGTTCTATTCATGTTTCATCAATGGTTTCAAGTAAGTATTGGTTATTTGAAGTGATGGTTATTTAATATTGTTTATCTTCTTGTTTCTTTGTGATCTTAATACATGGTATACTTGAAGGCTCTCCTTCTTATCTATCCAAAGTATTTTTTATTTTTATTTTTATTTTTATTGTTCATATCTTCCGGTTAGATAGAATTTTCATTAAATTCTAATTGAGATAACATGACACATGAAGAATATCACTAGATGTTAAATGACCCTTAATGCCTTAATAGTTTATCTTATTGTTTTCTTAATTCTTTATTGCCTCAATACTCTTGTATTTTTTCTCTCTTAATCTTTCTTTACTTCTCTTATTTTTTAATCATTGCGATAGTCACACAAACACAATCCTTGTAGATTTGACCTTGCAAGACTTCATCCACTTGTGCACTTACAAGTTATATAACCCTAAGTTTTGGCTCAATTTAATGAATCAATAGTTTAGGTGTAACAAGGATCTTCCTTATATATTCTTTGACAAGTAGGGCATATAGGGTGTTTAATAAAAGACTCAAAATATCATGAAATCTTCTAATGTAATTGTGAATTATGTACAGATCTATGAGGATCAAAAGGTTCAAATGAAAAAGGAAAACAAAAGGTTGATGATTAATATAATTATGATGACTCAACTAATGTTTTAAGTGACACAACTCGGAAAGAATAGGCATAGGTGGAAGTTCATGATGATAATCGTACAAATGAATCTGAAGCTTATGATGATATGCAAGAACCACATATTCAACATGACCAAGTACCTAATTGGGTTCAAAAAGACTATCCTGGAACCAATGTGATTAGAAACATCAATGACGGAGTGAGAACAAGACATCAATAAGAAGAATAAGTAATTTTTTCTTGATATGCATCTTTTACATAACCTAAGAAGATTGATGAAGCCTTTTAGGATAAGAATTGGATTAATACAATGTGAGAAGAATTAGTTTAATTCACAAAGAATGATATGTGGTATCTTGTTCCAAGACCTAAACAATACAATATGATAGGTCCAAAATGGATCTATAAGAACCAAACTGATAAAAAAAGGTAATGTAATGATGATACAAATTTATGTTGGTGATATCATTTTTAGATCTACTAATGATAAGCTTGCCAAATCTTTTGCAAAAGGGATGAGTAAATAATTTGAAATGAGTATAACTTATGTTCTTGATTCAGAAATTTTCATCTCACAATCAAAGTTTGTAAAAGATCTTATAAAAAGTTTGGATTGCAAGATGCAAAATATGTCAAGAATCTAATGCCCCCTTCCGTCAAATTAAACAAGGATGCCTCAAGTACATCTGTTAATCAAACAATGTATAGAAACATAATTGGTAATCTCTTGTATTTAACTGCTAACCGCCTAGATATTTCACTTGGTGTAGGAGTATGTACATTAGCAATAATGCACATGCATTATGCGTGTAAATAAAAATTAATGAATATAAAGTAAAAAAATTATAGATAATGTATGTATCAAAGAGAGGTCTCCCTTGCACTCTACAATTATGATACACACTTCTAAGATCATAATGAACATAAATTACATATGCATATAATTATAAGCACCATACCACCCCAAATATGTTCATAGTAAGCAATTTGTGAGTTTGAATCTCACAGGTTTAATATTAGGACACATATTGGAGAGGACAATAATGCCAAAAGACTTTATGGTGTGGAAGACTCCCTTCATGTTTAGGACCAGTTTAGTGATTAAAATGTTCCCCTTCTTTTAGATAGCGTGCATGTATTTCTTGCCTAGGGGTGTCATCATAAAATAAATTTAGACAAATAACGATCAAATTATTGGATTAGACTTCTAGAGAGAATAATAATTCATTGTATACCTCTATATACTCTATGTCAACTAACTTCAATCCAAGTAAGAGAAACTTTTCAAGTTTCAATGCCTAGTTATATACCTCATCATGTCTTGTAGAACGTTGGGGTTAATAGCAAATGAAGAAACCGAAAGCTCATTATAGGTGGATACAACATATGATTATGTTAACTTCTACTTATGCTACTTTATGTGTCAACAATACAATCTCTACGTAAGGGCAAATGCATTCATAGTAGAACTTTGTTAAAGTATAACTTTTTGTAGCAAAGGCTCTCGTACTAAGCAAGAGACACTTCAAATTTTCTCCGAGTATTATGACTTTGTCTTCCTTTACAAGATTGCCATTAGAGAAAATCAAATTAATTAATGTTAAAGATCTAATTCTTATCAAATTCATTTTTTATAGTTCATTCTTAATGTTCATATCCTCATAAAGCTATTGAAGTTGATCTTTTTTAAATATGACAGGAAGAAATTGAGGGGTTGATTCTAGGGGTTTGTATGTTGTTAGGGGTAATTATGAGAATAAAAGTAGAAAATTTATTAATATAGAAAAATACAAAAACTAGCATCAAGACGCTTATCATATGCATGAGGCCTACCAAAAAATGTTTAATAAAATATATCCTTATGATCTAATTTGATAGAGCTTGTTGTGGGCTTTCGTACATTACCAAAAATGCACAAATCCAAGATATATGATCTCACAACATTAGAAACAACACTTAGAAAAGTAGGACCAATGTCACATTAGTGGCTAATGGTCAACTAACATATGGCTGAGATAGGATAGCTATATAAATTGTCCCTTATTGGTAATATAGGAATACGTATAAAATATTAAAAAAATAGGGATAAATGTAAAAACTAATGCTAAAAATACAAAAATTAAACTTTACTCTCTGGTACTTTTTATATTATATATTGTAAGAAAATATATATTCATGTGTCATATATTGGCTTATTTTTGTAATCAAAATATTATCATAAATGTGTGTAAATTTTGAGTCATTAAAAGTCTAAAGATCATTATCTGAAGATGGAGTTGAAGGAAGACCCAAATCAATGTTTCATTAGGTGAAAACATGCACACACACACACATCACATTCACACACTTTAAAGTAAAAGAGACCTTAGGTAAAAGTGTAGGTGGGAGATGAAGACATTTTGAATGAAAATAAAATGTTTTGTTCAAAGCAATTAATCTTTGGTTTGCCCTAATCGATCGACCTTGAATGCTATGCAAGGTTCTCCGAAAATATTTTAACCAAACAATTACCACATTTGATCAATCGATCAGCAAGTTGAAAGCTTATACTAAAAATTTAATTGGGATAGTAGCGATTGATTGTTAGGTGAGACCGATCTATCATTGTGTGAAGTTGAGTAAAAAATACAGGAAAATGATCGATCACCCCATAAACTAATCGATTGATGTGATGCAGAATGACCTAAATTAGATATTTTCAAGTTAATTTACTTTCCTAGTTGATGATAACTTCCTTTTGAGACTTGAGGTGTCTATAAAAAGGACTGGGAATGTGAAGAGAGTAGAGAGGAAAGCTTAGAGAACCTGTGTAGAGTTTTCCTAATAGTTTTTAAGAGGTTTAGTCTTCTTGTTATTGGATTTTTTCTGTTTTAATCAAAAGAAATCAACAACATCATCCTCATTAGCATTCTGCTCCCCTTCACTATCTACATGTGGAAGTTTGGCTCCAAGCAAGCAATTGATGTCTGTAAGCCTCTACATCATACCATCCTAAAAAGCTCTAAACTCAGCAATAGTAATCAGTTGATTTGGATCATCCATAGGTGTTGGTGCCTCTACTGCTAGCTGTAGCTCATGGGCATCACCCTAGTGGTGAAAAGGCATCCTACGAACCACTGCAATGTCAATCGGCCCCGTACTGATCATAATAGGCTCTACTCTAGGAATTCTAACATGTACCACTGCAAATATCCTACATAGGATGTACTGGTAAGGTAACATCTCATGTGTGTTGCCATGAAGAAATGTCATCATCCTACCAAAAATAATGGAGGGCATATCCAACTCAATCTCTGGCTATGCTAGGAGATGTAGAATCAGTGTCATATTCTTATCCACTCTCTCCTTCCTAGCACTCCATATGTCATACTAAGCAATGATATGAAGTAAACAGAACTCTGTGTCATGGACTGAGCTAGCAAAGAAACCTCCATCTTTGGACACTCTCACCTGAACGCCTCCTGCTACTCCAACTAATGCATCCTCCTCTTCCAAGCAGAGTGATGCATATCACTGTCAAACCAATTTAGGATAGACTAACTGACCCAATCTAGAGATCGTGCTAAAATACTCCATCCAATACAAATGAACCTCAATCCAACTAATAGTTGTCTCTAGAGAACATGCACTAAGCTACATTCACACTGTATGAGTCTTAACTCGATCTAAACCACTACTAGATGTCTTGAGGTACCCTGACCCTGACTCCACCGTCTTATGTTTCTTTGCTCTCCCCATCTAAATTTAATAATAATAAAATAACCTAGGGCTAAGCATAAATTAGGATAAATAAATAACAATAATAACATCCTAAATTTTCAAAAATTCTTGAAATCAAAGCCAAAATTCAAAATTTAAAAAAACCCTAAAAAAATTTCTTCACATTGACTCCAATTTTAACCAAAGATAGATCTCAATGAGTAGAACAAACTTTATAACTAGACTTATAGCCAATTTTGATCATAAACATCCGATTTAGAAAAAATCTCAATTTGTGACAAAAAGCTAAAACTGCACATGATTTTTCACGAAATCTCAAAATTAATGGATCAAAACGCATGAAATTTAAGACTCATGTATATCTAACTATTTCTAACAATCCTATCGGTTCAAAACTCATAGAAATCAATTAAAAATCCACTAAAAATAAAAAATAAAATAGTTTGGAACTCACCTTAACCACGACGAAAAATTCAAAATCGATGTGGAATCTAGTCTTGAAGTATACAAAATCTCTTCAAATCGCCGCTAATCTCTCACACAAACACTTGGAGGAGTTTGGAGAGAAATGGAGTTGAAATGAAGTGTTTTCAAAATTAAAATAGTGCTTTGCCGCGAAAAACCCAACCAACGATCAATCACTAGGGACGATCTATCAATTGATCTTGAAATAAATATGTTTTTTATTTTCTAAAAATAATAAAAATTTAAAAAAATCTAAAAAATTCTAATAAATTCCTAAAAATATTTCAAGACACTTCCCATCAAAATAAAAGAAATCTAACACCCAAAACTCAAATTAAAAATCAAACAATGAAAATCAACTAAGTTTAGCTCTTTTTAATCAATTCTCCTTTAATCTAAGTACATCCACATATTATCTTCCTTGATACCTTGCCTTATATTAGTCAACTCCATTAGTATATGATTGCCAATTTTATTCTCTTCTTTTTGACACATTAATCATCTTTTATTAAGTTTTAAAAAAAACAACCAATGTATTTAATTCCTATCTCTTTTAATCTTGAATCTCACAAGATTACTCTTAACCAAACTAAGACATATTTGTTCATACCCTAATAAAGATTACATTTATATTTTTCAAATCTCTTTAGCTAGAATCTATATACATGATTTTCCTAAGGAAGATAAAAATAATCAAAAGCTCATAATTAATATGCTTATGCCTTTTTTTGACGTATGATATTTTCCTCAAATCATTTTCCTAGGGTTTGGCTTTTTCTGAATTTGCTCTACTTACATCATTTTTTTATTTTTCATTTTTCATTTTATTTTCTTGATGTCAAGTAGATGTGAGTTTCACACTAGCCTATGTTAACCTAAGTAAGTACATAAAACTCATAAACAATGAAGTACATTACATGAATTTTTTTTCTTTTCAATTCTAAATAGAAATTTAGCAAAAGATCTTTTAATTTGATCACCTAAACTCTACTAAAATCCAAATGCCAAAGTCAACTTATTTTAAAGAATTTTTTCTTGATATTCATACATAAAAGTGACTAGAGTCTCAACATTATGTATGCAAATTTTTAAAATCAAATAATTACAAAATCAAGCAAATTAAAATCAAATTAATCTTCACTCTCTTTGGGGTATCCTTCTCTTCATTAAGGTATATTGAACCACTAATCATGTTGTTTTTCAACTTAAAAAATAATCTCAAATGTCTCAAGAGCTAAACTTATCAAAAACCAAAATAAAGCCAATAGCAAAACAAGCAAAAGCTATAGTAATTTTTTTGTATTTTTTATCATATCCTTAACGAACCCATAATACTAGAACCTAAGTTTGAATGGATAATTCTTAGACCTTCTCTTTTAGTATGAGTCTCCCTATGACAAATATCACATACACCTACAATACTAGAACATATCCTTCCTCCTTATATTATTGACCTAGGTGGGTTAGGCATTATCTTAGAGTTTTTGTCACTCTCTTTTTCTTTTACAAAGATGTAGGTTTTGCTAATGGGGTAGTCAAGCAATTCCTAAACTTCTTCTTCCCACACTTTAATCCATCTAACTTCTCTTTAGTAGACATCAGTTCTTTATTAAGAGCATTAAACTTCTCTTTCTCTTTCTCATTCTCTAGGTCTTTCCTAAGGTCGTGCACCTCTTTTTTAAGTTTGTAATTCAACTCCACTAACTTATTTGCCTCTTGAGAAGACAAAACTAGTTCATCCTCTTTTTTCTTCAATTCTCTTTCAAAGCTTTTGGTTTTCTTACTCAACATTAAGAATTGTTAGAGGAATCCCTTAAATTCATCATAATCAACCTCAGTCTCTGAGTTCTCTTCAAGAGAAGTGAACTCATGAGAATCTTCTTCAGTATCGTCATCCTTCACACTTGCATAAAAGGTATATAGTTGCACAATATTTCTTCAAAAAAAAGAACTCTCATCAGAGTAAGTTGCTTGAAGCATTTTTCTCTTTTTCTTATAATCAAACCCCTTTGATTTCTTAGTCTTATTATCATAAGAATTGTCACAATTAATGTTAGGGCAATCAACAGCAAAGTGACCTAACTTACCACATTCAAAACATTTCAAATTCTTCTTGTCATTTTTAGTTTACTTTTCATCTCTCTTATCTCCTTTTATTTTCCCATAATTTTGTCCTTATTGCCAAATCTAAAGTTATGAGTTTTCATAAATTTCTTTAAGTTCTTAGCCATTAAAAATATTAGTTATTCATCATCTTCAGACTCTTCATATTTATCTAAGGTGTTTAACACTTTATTTTTCTTAGAAGTTATTTTAAATGCTTTTAGGTCATTATGTTTTCCCTTTAAATTTTCAAAAAACTCAATTTTGTTTTCACATGACTTTTCTTGTATCTCAAAAGTTCTAAGGTTCCTAACCAACTTCTCAATGACTTAGGTGTTAATCTTTTTAGATTCATTAATCATAACCACCTTAATTTTGAATTTAGAAGACAATGACCTTAACACCTTCCTCACAACAAGATAGTCAGGTATAAGTTCTCCTAGTTTATCGCATGTGTTTACTATGTCTAAAATTTTTGCATAGTATTTCAGCAATTGTCTCTTCTTCACTCATTATCATGAACTAAAATTCTATGGTTAATATTTGTAGTCTAGACACTTTCGAAGCCTCTCATTATATTTTACTAATTTTTTCTATGCAACCTTGGCAAATATACAATTAGAGATCAACTTGTACTGTTCTTTTCCTAAGGCATTGAATAATGCACTAATGACTTTACTATTTTGATATACAAGCTTAGTTTCATTCTCATCTCATTTAGTTTCATCTTTTAAAATTGAATTCTCTTCCACATCTTTGGTCATTAGAGGACTCCAGCCTTTAACAGTCGCCTTGTAGGCATTCCCATCAAGCACTTGTATAAATGCTCTCATCCTATTTTTCTTATATTAAAAATTCTGACCATCAAACAAGGGGTATTTGCACTATTTGAGTTATTCAAATAACTAAGTCCCCATGTTCATTATTTGAGTTATTCAAACTGGCCATTGATTTTAATTTACAAAAACAACTCAAGCAACACTTTTAAAGCACTTAAAGCAAGGAAAATTAAATGAGAAACAACTAACAATCTAGGGCACACAAATCAGCAAGTTTGAGTATTTCTAAAAGAAAAACAAGTAAACTTAAGCAAAATTGAAAAGAAAAACCCTAACACAAGTTTTTTGGCACAAGAATTCAAACTACAGAAGATTAAGTAACATTATAAAGCACTAACATGCCAAATCAGACTGATATCAAGGAGCAAAATCAAATTTTTAATAATTAATCCTCTGCTACTAATTATGAGTTTAATATCCATCCAGAAGAATATAACAGATAACTAGATTGCCCCTAGTCCAATTATCTAACAAAGATAAAAATTACAAGTGCTAGCCTCTTTTTCTTCTACAGTGGAATCAAGTAAATACTCTCACAAAGAGTACTCACGATGTATCAATCAATCAAACCATAAGCATTTAATCCACACATAAACACACAATAAATTAGCGTAAAAAATCCAAAATTGGGTAAAAAACCATGACAATTCCAAAAAAGAACCAAATCAATGCATTATTAGCAAGCAAGATAATTTACATCGACACAAGAAAACTACCAACCTATATTTTGACTCTTAACACATATTCCTTTTGTTTAGATCTCTACAAATCTTTTTTGTTGCTAGTCTACAAGTCTTCTACCTCAAGCACTTGAAACTTTTCTTCCTCCTTACTTTGTCTTTATCTTCTTCTAGCATTCAACAAGCTCTTCTTATTTTATTGATTTAGGCCTCCTTAGAATCTTTAATCTCCTATTAAAGATATATTGCAACTCTTCTTTAAAACTTCTGTGTAAAATATCTTTTAGTTGTAAAATAGATTCATGAATTCACCATTGATCTTCAACTCAAAGTTTTATGTAAATTCTCCTTTGGAAAATAATATGCAAAAGGTATGAACCCTTCTTTTTCAATTTCCTTTAGGTTTTCCTCTCTATACCAATTTAGGTATTTAGCTGCAATAATGAAAGAAATTGAATTTGGAACGGCTTAATTAGGGTAACTAGTCATGCAAGCAATTGATCATTTTAAATAGTAATCGCACGATTAATGAAGGTGGTCGATTAATAACTCTTGGCTTCATTTTACACAGGGAAAAAATAAAGTGTTAATTGATCACTCCATCAAGCCTTTTATCTAGCAATTGATCATTATATATGTCAAATTATAATTTTACCATTTTCACCCTAAAACCTTCTCAAACCCCTAAAATCATTTCTAAAACTTCTCCAAGTAATTTTAATATGCGAATATGATCTAAATAAGTTAAAAAACCTTGAACATCATTTAGTCTTTTGTCTTAAGCCATAAGAACATATTTACTCTTATTTATCAAGTCTTTCAATTCCAAATTTGATTTGACTACAACAACATCTAATCAAATTTTTAGACCGGGGAGATTATAAAAAAATGTGTTTAAATGTCATGTAATGGCTTATTTTTGTGATCAAGATAATGTAAAAAAATGTGCATAATTTTTTAGTCATTATAAGTCTGAAGATCATTTTCTGAAGATGGAGTTCAAGGAATATTCAAATTACGCACATACATTACATCAACACACTTTAAGGTAAAATAGACCTTAGGTAAAAGTGTGGGTGAGAGATGGAGATATTTTGAATGAAAATGCAAAATTTTGTTAAAAGTGATTGATCGCTAGTTTGCCCCGATCAATCGACCTTGAATGCTATGCAAGGTTCTTTGAAAAATTATTGATAGAACTATCGGCACATTGGATCGATCGATTGGCAGGTTGAAAGCTTATACTGAAAATTTAACCTAGACAATAGCAATCAATCGGTATTGATTGCTGGGTGAGACCAATCAATCGTTGTGTGAAGTTGAATGAAAAATACAAGGAAACGATTGATCATTGGGACACATAATTACCTAAATTAGACCTTTCCGAATTGATTTAGATTCCTTGTTGATGAAAACTTCCTTTTTAGACTTGGGAGTCTATAAAAATAGTTAAGAATGTGAGGAGAACATAGAGAAAGACTTTGAAAGCTTAGAGAACTTGTGTGGAGTTGCTCTACTGGTTTTTAAAGAGGATTAATTTTCTAGTTATTGAATTTTATCTATCTTAACTAAAAGAGTGATTAGAGGTAAAATGAGTGCACAGAAACACATGTGTGGCATGAATTTTGTTAAAGATTATTACTAAGAAGATCAAGAAAAAAAAATTATTTTAAAAGAATTGATGAAAGATCTAGATTGTTCAAAGAGCACATGGAAGAGAGAAGATCAAGCTCATACCAATAAACAACCAATGAGTTGTTGACTAAAATTTAAAGTGGTGTAAAGGACCAATCGTGTGAAGAAAAAGAAGGCAGTCTTTGTTCTTTGTAAATAGCAATGATGTAATCCCTAGTTTACATAGTACATTGTTGATTTAAACATAGTCTCATGGTTTTTTCCTAGTTAGGTTTTCACCTAAAAATTCTTATATGTTTACTTGGTAATTTATTGGCTAAATATTTCGTTAGAACACATTGGAATTGTACACATTAATTAACATAAAATCTTCATTTATTCTTTTTAGGAAAGGAAAAATAAATCTTGTACCTAGTTGTGGGTTAGAGGTACTTTATTTTTCTTAATTTGTGTTCATCACACACATAATCACAAACCAACATACCAACATATTTGATAAACCAAGTGGGTTGATGACTATATTTCTTAATAAAAAATTTAAACTCTAATTATTCTATTGAAATATTGATTAATATGATTGTCCATGAGTGAATTGCTTTATCCGTGTTTCTTTCTTTAAAAGACTTGTCACCAACTCAAAATGGTGGTTGGCACCCAGTTATTCTTTTTTTAAATGAATGTCCCTTGAATGTTAATTCTATTATGATAATTTTACTCTTAATATACAAGAATTGTTCAGCTAATTGTGATTATCATAATATAATTATGAGAATCAGAATTCTATTCTCACATCCTCCATTACTTTTTGTGGCGGGCCTATTCCCTGTTCCCCATGGCCTCCACGTATGTAGGAATGTTGTCGGGTCAGGTTTGGGTCAGTCTTTGCCAAACTTGAATATGATACCATTTAAGTTACGGTAACCCAAATCGACCCAACCCATTTAGAATTAAAAAATAATTTTAAATTATTTTTAAAAAAATATTATTAAAATACATGTAAAAATATTAAAAAATTATATTTTTAACTTTATTCGGGTTAGGTTAGATCACCGAAAATACGAAACTAACCCGAATAACTATTTGGGTTGAATTTTAAAAACTAAACCTCTCATTAAGGTCAAGTCAGGTCAGGTTTTACCATTTACCCGACCTGAGTGGCATCCCTACATGTATGGGGTCCACATAAGGTTATGAAAGGATGAGGACCACAACAATGGAAAGAGAGGCGTCAATGCCCAAATAGGTAGGTCCAAAGACAAACCGCGAATAGTATGTGGTCCCCTGCCTCTAAGCTATCGAAAGATGAGCCATGGAATTTTGTCACCATGCACTTGGGTAGGCACCCCTCTTCCAATATATGGGACCAATATGGACCTCATAATGGAGGCCCCTATAGGGGAGTGGGGGATGGAACCACTGCAAGAGATGTGAATTCTTATGAATAACAAACTTGTACTTTGGTCCCACCTCATCTAATATGCGGGGCCTATATCTAAAATCTTGCTTTATTTGACTTTTTAATTAATTTTAGTTTATTTTAAAAAACCAAATGAAGCTATTAATGTAAGATGACAAAGAAAATAACTTCGTTATAGATAGTCATTCAATTGAATCCCATCTCACAAGAATGCATGTATGTAGAAAACTACCCTCTCAGGAAAAATACATACCCTTAACCCAATCTATCAAGTCATATACATTACACATAATTGTAAAAGTGAAGTCATTAATCTTATAGTATTGAATTTGATCTTCTCATAGCAGTTAGTGAGTTAAAGTCAAGTGTACGAAGTGCAACGCGTGGCCAAATGGTTCATTGCTTAGCCATATTAAAATACATGGAGAAATAGCCAAAGTTTAAGGTGACGAAAATCCGAACCAAGTAGGTAAAATAAAATAAAACAGATTTCTTGACTTTGTACATTATTAAAAGGAAAATATGAACATTGAAATTTCTTTTGTTTTTTATTTCATCTAATTCTCCTCCGTGGAATTAGAACATGCCAGAGAATGAGCTTGGAATATTTGAATATATGAGAATATCCACCATACGTTCTGGTGGTTCACCTGTCTCTATCTCAGGGACGTCAGAATTGGATTGACCCCAAAATAACCCCAACGGCCGGTTCGATCCAACACGGGTCCGGCTCATCATCACAGTCGAATTCTGAAAAATAAGCTCCATTTAGACATTTTTTAATGAAATGAAGGCTCCCACATTGATTGATCATAGGGAGAAGTTAATATAAGTCCGGGTTTACATGTACTAACATGAGCCCTCAAGGGGGCACATAATTCAAACTCACCTGCCCGATGAGTAACCTGTACCATCAAATTGAAATCCAATAGCTTACAATACATGAGAGTGAGCCCGGGCTCATACTTAACTAACAGGTCTGTAGCTGTATGCTAGCCTGATATGTAAGTTACATGGTCCGGAACCAGGATTCAAGTTTCAGATCAGATGGGTCCAATTGGTTCACTTTGTGAACCGGTTCTCAAAATGCACACATCTCTCTCTTTGTACATTAGCAAGTGGGACGCTCTAACTAACGCTTGACCAAGGCCCCACCCCGCCACTAGCCTTCACACTTTGGAAATAAGAATCTAAGCATAGAGAGCAAGAGGAGAACGGCAAAGTCCAAAGCCAAGCGCCTACTCATGTCCATTTCTCTAACATCTTCTTTCCCTCTCAAAGTCATACTATCCCTAGCATCTGTGCCCAACATACCCCTCAAGAGTTTCATACAGTAATTAGTCTTGACTTTTGAGGTAGGGACATGAACATGAACATAGCTAGATATCATGGGTATTTTGGGAGTTGCCTTCCCTTTGAGAGTTGTTGCTTTCCTTTAGGTTGGATGCATTTGTTGCTTGGTAGTTGGTATTAGTTTATTTCAGGAGTAAGTTAGGCTGCAATGATATAAAGGTGATGGGAGGAGTGTAACTGAATTGAGGAACTCAAAGGAGGAGGAGATGTGGGGATGGTTCAGAAAGAAAGGCTGCAACTTATCCATCAAGCACATCAGATCAGGCATTAGCTCATGGATTCCCCACAAGACAAGTTAGTGCACTCTTTCCTCTTCATTCTAACCACTTGCTTAAATCCACTTATCAATCACCATTCTACACTTCTACCCTTTCTTTTACTGTAAAAGAAATTCAACTTTCCATCTCTCTCTCTCTCTCATGAATATGTATGGCCTGTGTGAATATCAGGGAATGGGCATGGCCTGGCGAAGCTTTGTGAGGACATAGAGTCATGCAGAGGGTATGAAGACATCCAAGTCATGTGGGAAATAATACAGTCCTCCTGCCCTTCAAGGATCCAGCACAACAAAGGATGGTTCTGCATCAACTTCTGCTTCAGACCAACCTAGGGATTTGGAGAATTCAAGCAATGCATCAAAGAAGGAATCTACATATTGCATTCATTAGCACATTATAGCTCTGTCTAGCCTTCAGGATTCCATTGTGGGAGTGAGTGAGGATTGAGAGGCCCAATTTTGAAAGTACAGAAGAAAGAGTCCCTGAAGCTGTCTGTAAATATCATCTAGCCATGGCTTGTGAGAGTGAACAGTAATCCTTTTGTAGGATTGAATAAGGTTGAGTCATACAGCACACTAAAATAAGATTAATCAGTATTTTAGCCTAAAGCATACATGAGTGAATAATAGAGCTTAATATGGAGAGATAGATATTTGTTTGACATGCAATCAATGAAGCTATTTTGGCCATATGGGTACTTGGCAGACCAGAGAAATTAAGAAATTTTAATATGGGATCAGCGCGTTTTTTTAATTTCTGGCATACAGACAAAGTCATCCTGTTTGTTGAATTTCTTTTAGGGGATGTATTTCTATAGTTTATTCTATTATAATTTAAACTAACTATCCCCATAGCAACAGAAGGGCGTTTGGTCTAGTGGTATGATTCTCGCTTTGGGTGCGAGAGGTCGCGAGTTCGATTCTCGCAACGCCCCAGCTTGGACCGGTTCCAATACGCTTTTGGCCCATTTGCCCCAAGCCTGGAAGGGTCCATTTTTGTTTTTACTAACTTGAACCCTCTCTCTCCTTTGGGTGAAGAGCAACGAACCAATTTGAATGAAGTAGATTGAGGATCTGGGGGTATTGCATTTCCGTACACCCACTCAATGAGAACAGAAATCACCCTCAACCCAAATCTTAATATTTATTCAGAAAAATGAAATAAAGAATGAATGGAGGATTCATCTCAAGTTCCTTGGGTGAAGCTCTTTTAAGAATATTAAAAAAAAAAATTAGAAGTTCATTTAAGAATCATCTAGATGGAAACGGTAAGATCTGTGTCCTTCGAAGTTTAATAATTTCAAGTTGTTACATCTCCCATCACCAGCATGCAGTTCACCATAAAGATTAATAGCTATAGTCATGTGGCTAATGACATTCAATTTTAATCATAAATTTGTAATCATGCTGCTTTCACAGTGATTGAGTACAACTATAGCATCCACGTCCTAGCAATTGGCACCAATTATATGAGCCAAGAGCAGTTATATGCGAGCAGAAATGATTTTGCAAGTCCTTTTCTTTATTCCCAAGGAGAAATATTCACCTGCCAAATTACTCCCTCTATTTTATATTAATAGTAATATTTTAAAAAATATATTTTTTATTGAATAGTGAAACACACTATACGAGAAGGAAAAACAAGCTTAACTCTTTTTTAAGCACCCAATCACTTGAATTGAACAAACTAGACCTACTAATATGGCACAAAAGTTTTACCAAAAGGAGCTAATTAATTTGGGCAGGAGGGAGTATCAGGCTATAAGATTTCCCGTCCTATTAGGTCTTAAAATAAAGGTTCCAGCTTTAGGAGGTCATGATGAAGTTCGTCTGACTTTTCTGAAATGAATGCATCTGCCCCACCAATTTCTTTGGAAACTTCTGTCTAATTTTTTTTCTTTCAGATACTAAATAGAAATTTACCATTTGGAGCAGATAAAAATCAGAACAAATAAAGCATCACCAAAGAGAATAAAAGAGGCTTTTACTACCCATAAAGCCACATCTACTTGAGAATATAGGAATTTCACATCATCCTTACAAGGTATTTGACATCATCCTTACAGCCAAACCAGCTACAGACACACATCGTAACTGCTATTAGCATGGGTTCGTTTAATACTGATACTCTCAACAACTAAAAGATCAACAGCATTTCTCGTTCCAAATCCTAATGGGAAGAATTTTAGCTACAGATCACAAGCTCAAGCTGCAACTCCCTCGTTAAGAAGCATCTGATCGAAATGCCACACACCTGTACGACCACCAAAAGAATGCTTTAATCAGCCGGGGTAATGAACTGAGATCAATCTATAAGCATTAAGAGCTCAAACATAACTCAGAACCATGAGCATGTCAATTACAACATCCTGACACAGCTGCTATAAAAATTGGACAGTTCTGCATAAGTGTAAGTGTAATAATAGACAACCCAGGTTGGCTCTTACCATGGCCTTTGCCGACCCTTCTCAACTGGGCTACGTACTCTGAGATTTTCTTAATAGCATCCACCTACAAACAGAAGAACCCAAGTCACTATTTGATAGGAGAAAACCTTTGATACAAAGAAAAAAGAGGAGGAACTTGGTTAAAAAAATGCAAGAAACATTTACTTGCTCAGTTAAATACTCGCTCTCAATGAAGTCCGCCATTTGAGCATCATTACTTTCATCTGCCACCTGACAAATATAAAAAACTTTAACGTCAACGACCTTTGTTTAAGGTCTAAAGGAATGGACAATCAACTATATAACTGAACATAGAATTCCATTTCCAGTATATCAAAGGGTTTACCTTGTGTAATTTCAGAAGCTTCTCATTTGTTAGCTTCTCAAGCGACAAAGCTAACTCCATTGCTGAAATAGAAAATGCTCAACAAGTTATTACATTTACACTATTCGAAACAACTTCCAAATGAAGCTATTTTTTTTTTTTTTTACAATGTTCATCATAGAAGCTTCTCATTTGTATGAAAATTTGTTTTCACATTTGAGATAGTTATTCTTATTTCCAAGAAAATAACCCATTGTGATAACATTAACTCACTGTCCTACCAAAAGAATTACATTTTTAAGACTAAATGATAAATGCATATTGCACAACCATCTACAAGCAACTAAGATGTACAAGAAGCAAACCATCCGTCTGGGGAAGGGGAGTCTCATTCTGTCTTCCCAGGAATGCACATATACAAACAAATCAGCACATCCGAGTTTACGAATATAATGCATTGAGCAAGCATATCAAGAACTCTGATGCCCATTGATGCAAGCATATCTCCAGACATAAACAAGGCAAATATATTCATACATGTAAATGGAGCATATGAATGTGTTTGTGTCCTAGCATGTTAACGGTAAATTTATGACATATAACTATGATATGTTGCATGCAATGAACTAGGTTAATACGCAAACTAAGATCATTTTAAACTAATCTAAATCAATATGTCAAGACGGATAGAGGCTTGGAATCCAAATAAGAAAAATCGTATATATGGATAACAGAACAATGGCGTACCATAAAGAGCATCTCCTTTTTCGGGGTGATCAAATTCAGTTGGTGGCATCACAATGGACTGAAGTTTCACTCTACCACCTCGCTTGTTCTACGCATATTCATAAAAAGACAGTATAATGAATGATCAGAACATAAAAATGTAAACAACAAACCAAAACAAAAATAAAGCAGCAGAGGATCAGATCAAGAAATACCTGGTACTCCATAAATTTCTCTGCATGTTCGCGTTCTTCCTCACTAGCTTCCTTGAAAAATCTGCAAATAAGAAGATTACGAACATATAAAAAATTAGAAAAAAAAAGTTATTGTTAACCAGAATGAAATGAAGTGGGTGTGATGAATGTGGATCAATACTTGGCAAGGCCTCTGAGGGCGACATTGTCTCTGTCGAAGTAGGCGAACATGGCATGATAGACATACGAAACGTTGTATTCGACACTGCAACAAAGAAAAACATTACAACAACCATATATGAGTAACGGCATACCAATGTGCAAAAGCTTATCAACTATTTGAAGGAAATCGACAAAGAAACGAAAAATGACAATCAAGAAACGGGCAGTATAAACACCTGGAGTAAGAATCGGCAGTGAATAAAGTATACAATTAAAGCAAATGAAAGAACATCTACAAAGATTTGTATATGAAAAAACCGATGCTGTAGCAGAAACAACCAATGATCCAGGCAAACATCAATGATGGACCAAAAATCAACAGATAGCACAGAAAAAAATTGGGAAATGAAAACAGATTTTAAAGAGAAGAGAAAAAGAACAAAAAACAATCGGAGGCACCCACTTGATCTGCTCGTTGATAGCAGCCTCGCTGTCGCTGGTATACTTCTGCCGGGCGAGCGACTCCTGGGGCACAGTGGGGACGAGCTTCAACTCCTTCTTAAGCTCCTCAAACGGCTCGAACACGACCCCGGTGAGCGGGCGGCTGTTGGCATCCTTGGAGGCCATGACCAGCACGCCCCTCCTCGGAAGATTCACCACGGAACAAGACGAGCCGGAGCTCAAAAGCGAATCAAAAGAAGAAGAGAGAAACGGGCTCTTACCGTCTCCATGAGAGGAGATCGAGAGAGCAGAAGGAGCCTTGAGAAGCATGGCGATTGAAGGGAAGCAGAGCAAGAAGCAGGTGCTGAAGCTTGTGAGGAAGATGGGTTGGAGGGGGAAGAGGATAATATAATGGCAGTGGCGGCTAGGGATTTGGTTGGGATGGTGACAAGTGGACGGCGGGGATGAGGTAGCGCGTGGTTGGCTCGTGCCAGTCTGCCGAGATGCCCTCTCTGCCACTGGCCCCCGGTCTGAGCTGGGCCTTTCCAGGAAATATCTGGATATGGGCACAAGCCTTTTGGCCTTTTCAGCCCAGGACTCTGCCCCATGAGCCATGACTTTTGAGTAGTGGTGTTAGAAAATTTTTAAATTAAAAAAATAGTCTGGTTGATCTGATCCGGGCTCTTTTTGCACACGTTTGGAATTTAATTTAACGGCTTACATTACTCGAAAGGTAGAGGGTTTGAATTACATACCCGCCGCCCTATTATGAATGTGTATTATTGAATCAAAATTTGATAGTTTATAATATTCGGGCTCACGCTAGGTGCTAGGTACTTATTTAATTTATTTTAAAAAAATTATATTTTTTCATTTGCTTTGAAAATGAGTTGAAAAACGGTGTGGATGTCTTTATAGGATGTTGTGGGTCTAGAGTAATGTATTTTAAAAACAAATGAAAAAGAATTGGGCTTGAACAATATTTAATGGAATTAATGAAATGTAGATAATTTTAACCTTAATATGTATTTTTTTAATAATAAAAATATTATTACCTACATTGTGTCACAAAGAAGGCATAAAGTTACACATTTAGACATGGGCATGTGTATAGTGGTTACATATTATATTATTTGTGTGGAAGAGGAAAGGGAAGCGGTTTTCATGCTCCCAGAGCTGAGTGTAAAAATGCATGACGGATGCTAATGTGTACACCGTTCATCTTAAAATAAACGCTGGAAAATAAATCTGAATTAAAGATTCATCGGCTTCAAAATCTTGCCCTAATCAACTTAGCTCATTTTAATTGGTTTGACATGGCATTTAAGGTTTGTGCTCTTTGTGTATAAATGTTGTACCTAAAAAGTTCATTTATACGGGACATTCTGTTGTATGAACATCACGTCATCTGTGGTGCTGACTAAACTCTCACGTGGTACAGTAAAATTTTCTTCGACTTTTTGCAACACATTTTAGTGGCTCACATAGTCAGTCACATGTGCTGCAGTAGCAAAAAAATGTTCACATTTGCTCTATGTTAAGCTTTGTTTGATTGTTCCTGTCGTTGCTTTTGAATTCATATGCAGCACATATATATGAAAAGGATAGTGATATTCACACAACAATAATACCTACAAAAACTCACACAAGCATTTTGATTGGATTGGATAAGTGAGCCTCACACAAAGTTTACTTAGGCCCATGTATCTAATCCAATTAAGACACATATGTGAGTTTTTGTTGTGTGTTTTTGATGTGAAAATATCATTTTCTATATGAAAAAGCCAAAATCCTTCAGCAAATCCTCATTACACTGTAGCTTTTAATTTTCTCGATATGTACTCTTTCAATAAATTTTCATATTTCATGTAATTAGGATATTCATGCATGTTTGACTTTTGTATAACCTTCTATTTGTGTTTATAAATTTTGCTAGTTGCCTTTATTCTGGTATTTTTTTATATTTATTCCATTGTACAAAAAATGTCGTATAAAGAGTGCACAATCTCCAAACTTTATTCTCTTATAAACTCACCCGCCGCTTAATATATGCACATTATTGGATCTCGATCCGATGGTGCGCCATACACCAAGCAAATGTCACTGTACATGCAATTTGAAGCTTATTATTATTTTATATTCTATGTCATAAAAATTATAAAGATATAAAGATCTCCTTTTTTGTATATATGTAACTATTTTAATTAGCTTACCAATAGAAAACTAGAACTAAAAGTAGTCTATACTTTAAAGACATTCATGTGATGGGTCATGTTGTGATATTCTTTTTGTTTTATATTAATAGTTTTATTTAATTTTAAAAATAAAAATTAATTTATTTTAAAAAATTAAACAGAGCTATTAATATGAGATATAGAGAGTAATTTTTAAATAGAAATTACATTACTCTTATACTCTTTTTATTCCAATATATATGTAGGATAATTTTTTTAAATAAATTAAAATTACTTTATTTTAAAAAACTAAATAAGATATTTATTTTGGGATAAAGGGAGTATCAGTTATCAAAGGTTGACTTGGAAATTAGTTACTTGTGGATAATATTTTGGCTCTTGAGTTGGTACTTGGCAATCTCTCTAGCAATATCAAGTGACCATTTTATCAAAAGTGTCATTCATACGAGTGTGGGCATCGCACATTTTTTATTTAAATATAATGGCGCATATATGGCTCAGGGGTAGACAAATTTAAATGATGTTCAAGTCTCTTCTTTTAATAGAAGTCATTGCTCACACAATCACGTGAACTGACGGTCATCTAAACTTTTCCTTTTATCAAAATTTATATACCATTAGAGGTGCGGGTCATAATGATCGGTCTTCATATTCCAATTTGCTAGCTCCTTCTAGAATAATAGAACATAAATTAAAGCTAATTATTTAATAAAAAATATTTTTATTATAAAATTTTATAAATTTTAATTGGACTGGATAAGTGAACTTATGTAAATTTTGTATAGTGCCTATTTATTTATTGAGTCCAATCAAAATTAACATTTAAGGCTATTACTATCCATTATTTAATGTACAAAGTTGACTAGACAGGATGCTAAGGTTTGTCATCTTTGATTTGGAAAGAAGACTAGAGATGGCCTAATCTTCAAGAAAACTAATTGTTGTCGCTATCACTGGGGATAAGTGGTTCATGCATCCTATAAGAATATTCACGTGTTCACACTTAGAGATAGGCGAGTAGGCCTTTTGCGTGGCAAGTATGGTCACATGGCCTTGTCACTTGAAACCTTCTTCAATAGAAAGAAAAAGACACGCCTTGTCATTCACAACAGAAAAAGACGTTTCTTTACTAGCATTTTCTTATCAAGTGATTCAAGTTACGTATATTCTTCACATATTACTTAGAGGCCTAACATGTTACGGAGTTGTTGTGCTCGCCTCGATAACTATGTTAAGAGCACTATTTAGCATGGTCATAGGCACTTGTAATGGAGTCAGTATGGAAAACATATTTCTTTTTTACCCAATGCTTGTGATGTGTGGACCCTTGATTAATGAAAAAAAGGTGGTTAGTGACGGTGCTATAAGAGGCCCTTTGCACTGCCCTGATCTCACCCATAAAATTTGAAGTATTGAATTTAATTATAGAATTTTTTTAGACTCATTGTGTTATTGACATATTATTTGGTGGGAAGTCGATGACCATCAACTTATCCATAAATCAAATAGCTAAACCCTAACATCATGAGAATCGGTTTCTCCTCTCAAATAGTTAAACCCTAACATCTTCAAGCCTTTATATTCCATTCTAATCCTTCAAGGCTCGAATTGAAGAAGAAAGAGAAGACTATGTAGAAAGAGATATCTCAAAGAGGTAGGGTTGCTGAGCCTCAATAATTAAAAGAATTTTGCACGATTAGACATAGCTTGATGTTTTGATGAAATCACATTTTAAGAATAATATGTGGAAGAGATGCATGCTAGTGATATAAATAGTTGATTTTGTCTCTAATATGTAATATTATCGTGATGAGAAGGAGTGAACAGGTCAATATAGTGGATTCTCAATTATTGAGATGATTTGGGGGGCAAGGCTTGTCAAAAGGTGATAATTGAGCATGCTCGACTGTTCATAGAAGTAGAGATGAGGTTATGGATGAGATTTATGTATTACTGACCCATGGATTTTCATTTTCAGATTGATGAGGATAACTGTGTTTACGATGTGCAGATAGTAATATGGAGAAAATTCTTCAAATAACCTCCCCTTGTGATGAAACTATCCGATCAAAAGGATTGTTTAAGAAGGCATGGTCATAATAAACTCCGATCAAAAGGATTGCTTGCGGAGACAATCTTAGAAAAACTCATTTTATAGGCTACTTCGCATTGTAGGCTTTCACAAAGTTTTAAATTAGGAAACTAAAGATTTATAGGGCGTTAGTCATTTTATATTTTAAATTATAATTCATTATTTTAAAATATAACATTAGTTGTTAGGGATTTTATACACGCATTTTAGAATATAGCGTTAGTCGTTCAAGATTTCACACATATATTTTAGAATATAGTGTTAGTCAATTAAATTATGATTTAACCTCCCAGTATCTAAAATGCACGATGATAAGGCTTTTATACGTTGTGTGTGCATTTTCAATTACGAATGCACACAAGTCGCGTGAAGCTTCATCTCCTTCTCGGAGCCAACCTCTATCTCTAGGGCATCTCGCTCCTTCCCTACCACTGTCGAGAAGCTCCTTCTCCACCGGCGCCATCTTCTTCTAGGGCATTCCAGCGCTCTCCACTAGTTACTTCCCTCTCTCCCATCTCATCTTTTCTTCTTCCTCTCCTCTGGCGTTCCTTCTTCCTCCCCTCCGGCACAAATATCTCCTTCCTCTCCTCTGGCACAAATATCTCCTTCCTCACCTCTTCTCCGTTGGGCGAGCATATTCGAGATCATCCTGAACGTGGCGCGGGGCCTCCATTTTCTGCATTTAGAGTGAGATCCCCCAGTTGTCCATGGCGAGATCAAGCCCAGCAATGTGTTGCTGAGTGTGGATTTCAAGGCGAAGATTTCAAACTTTGGGGGCGAACTAGGGATCGATTTCTTTAGTTAGGAGTTGGGCCGAAGTCAGGAGCTATGGAAAAGCTAGGAACTTTCAGGAAATCTTGCTGCAAGCCTAGACAATAATGAGGTGGGCTTCGCTTATGCTTTACATCCCACTTCGTCTTCATCCAAAAATAACAATAGTGCCAATGATAACAATAATAGTCATAAGGTAGATTGCAATGGCAAAAGCTCATTGTAGGAATAACTCTTCCTCAAAGGGGTAGGAGGTCACAAATTATTTTGGCAGGGAGGATTTATTTAAGTTTGGAGCTTACGATGATGAGTTATGTAGTGTTGAACATAGTAATGAGCTGAATTTGAATCCCTTGTCTCCATCGGCCGATGATCTGATGACCAATTTGAAGAAGTGGGGGAGGGACTGGTGGTGGAAACAGGACGCAAGTGGAGAGTTGACCAGTAGGGACTACCTTATGGAGTAGATTGGAATCCAAATATGTCCCTCCAGTAGACTGGGATGACGACTTGAAGTTGGACATCGTTGTGGCAAAGCCTGATTTGGCCAATTCCGTCTAGACTTCGATTATTTTAGTTGCTAATTAATTATTAGCAACTCTTTATAAAATGTCACCAATAGAAAAATATTCTGAAAAAAATTGGCGTCACTAGAAAGAAATAATAAAAAAAATTTAATAACAACGCTTTGAAAAGTGCCGCTAATAGAAAAAATAAATATAAAAAAATTAGTGAAGCTTTTAAATGTGTCGCTAATAGAAAAAAATTAAAAACAAAAACAAAATCCCACCTCCAGTGGGATTTCGAGGAGGGGTGTCGGCGGACTGGGGGGACCAGATGGCAGCCTGGGGTGCGGGGCTTTGGCAGGTTGCAGCTGAAGCCTAGGGGTAGCTGCTGGAGTTGGGAGCGGGTGGGGGCTCTAGCCAGAGGCTGCTGGAGCCAGGGGTGGGGGGAGAAGGGCGAGGGCGGACTAAGGGGGCTCTAGCCTGAAGGGGGTGAGCGGCGACCACATAGGAGAGGGCAAGGTGGGGGGGAGAGAGGGGGTTTAGGTAGTGCAGTTAAAAATTTTCCCACACGGAATGCACACGCAAGATTTATTAGCGAACTTCGTTAGAAGCGTCACTAGTAATAATCTTTTTGTGATACTATTTGCCACACTTCCTTCACAAATAAGATTATTTTTAAAATAAATAAAATCCTCTCTCTTTGCCCTCTCCTCTCTCTTTTATCTCTCTCTATACACACACACACTCTCTCTTATCTCACTCTCCTCTCCTCTCTCTGTAACACCTCCCTCCTCACTCTCTCTCCCCTCTTTCTCTCTCTATAACACCTCACTCTCTCCCCCTCTCTGTAGCAACTCCATCCTCTCTCTCCCCTCTCTCCCCCTCCTCTCTTTCTCCTCACTCTCTCTCCCCTCTCCTTGTCACAACCCGGATTTTTAAAAGCCTTTTTAAATAGCACGGATGATAAGTCATGAGAAATTTTTTTTCTTTCTTAAATATAAAACAAACTATTTTATTAAATATCAAAGTCATGATAGTTGGGGTTCACAAATACAAATATCAAATTATATGATATTATTACACGTTCCAAAATTCAATAAGAACAGTTCATTTATCTAAGTACAAGTCCGCCATCTATCTGAAAATAAATAACTAAGTTGACTCTCACGCCAAAGATACACTTACGTACCGGAGTTGCAAAAACGAAGAACTTCATCATGTGCTCAACAATCTTGGTCTTATTTATTGTTACCTGGAGAACCTGCAACCAACCAAACCAAACAACCATAATAACAACAATGAAATCTCTTCGCCTTTAGGAGAAGAGCTTCCGAAGGGCAAAAGATTTTATTAATATTTTTCGGATCGGGCGAACATCATCTAATGTTAGTTGCCTGCATACTCATCATATAACATCTCCAATATTTCCAACAAGATCGAAACCAGACATAGTTGTGCCTAAAACTACACTATCCTAAGAAGCATAGCATCACACATGCAATGCTTAAGTATTTTCAAACAACCTACATTTTATGCAAGTCCTTTAATCGTTTCACTTGTTTAATTAACAAGCAATATCAAACAATGTTATTAATTATCTCACAACCCTTGTTCAATAATTAATATTATCAATATGTATTCACTCGGAGATAACTCGCCCCTTGAGAAATCTCTAGACAAAAGACTCCAACATTGGAGTAGACTGCTTAACAACGACTTAACTTAAATTCTGAGGGCTCTCAATAGCCTGCCATGAATCTAGAGAAGAGGATATCAATTATGCTCATGGACACAAATTGGCAAGAAGCACAAGTCTTCCATGATGCTTATATAACTTCGCTTTTCGTACATACTATATGGTCCTGGGAAGACCTGTGGAGACCCGCAGTAAAGACCCTATGGTCAATACCCAAACCATCGTGGCGATGAAGAAGCGTATCGCAATCTCCACCACTCCCCACCTCTGGGAAAAAGACGTCTTATAAGACATTACTAATGTATCCATAAAAGCCTCAGGTCTTTATGACCACTGACTGCCCCAAACATTTGAAACTTAGACTATATTATTTTCATCCAATCAAGTATTCGTCCAACTATTTGGGTGCTCTTCACCTTGTGAATCGGCCCAACAAATAGCTCATCCACTAAGCTATGACTCAAAGAACAACCTAAACCCTAATAGTCTCGTTAAGACTCAGGTAAACTCCCATAACCACCCTTAGTTCATTAACTAAGGTAAAATTCTATGTTAGGGCCCGTTCACTCCATGAACTGGTCCCAAACCTAATGAGGGTATTTTAGTCTTTATCTTGATTAGGTGTTCTCCCCCAAATCGAAAGACAACCAATATCTCTTCTTAGTCTTTGTTAACCTTAAGTTACCGATTAATGCATCAATAATAAAGCATGCATCAAAATAATTAACATAAATAACATGTAGACACACAAGTGCATAAATAATAAATGAAGACATGTTGTACTCATTTGCAGGGCTAGGGCTCAGCAAATTCAAGCCCGATAATGCAGATAACTCTAATGTATCACACGAGTTACATATTTAATACTCTAGTTGAATTTGGGACTGACTTGCTGACCCGCCTGCATGTCGTCTTGCTCGTGGAGACGCCAGCAGGGCCGCAAGTGGCAGCTGGGCTGTGCGTTCACCGATGTTGGTCTTGCTTTCTAGCACATGCGGAGTCGCCCATGCCAGGGCTGCCGAGGTGGAAGCCCATACACAGTGCTTTCGCCCGATAGTGCTCAGATCCCGCCATGCGGATCTAGATCTCTCTACGTGGTCACGTCTGCCGACCGCCATCAGCGTACCACTAGCCACAAGGCCAGTCCAGGGTGAATCGCCATCAAGCGGCAATTCTAATGGCACTGACCCCACAGGCGGTGGGTGGCTACTTCTCTTCTGCCCGGTGCCCGAAAGGCTCAGCCTTTCCCATCCGTCTCACAACAGTTTACTGTCAGCCGTTGTAGTCGCCACCTTGGCTAGACGCAAGGCCAGGACTAGTCGGCCTGCCACTCAACAATGACTCCAACTACCTTGGCCCTGAGTCCAGCCGGTGATGGCCGTCCTCCACAGAGGAAGAACCGGCCGACAGATGTAAAATCACTGTCCTACAGAACAATCATTGCAATAGTAAATGTTTATTAAAACTATCGAAACACTAATTGCAGAAAACACCGTATGCATTTAGATTTAATCAACAAAAACCCCTACTAAATTTGGCTTGAAGTCTAAGACAAGATCCTACCTCAATTGCCGGTTTGTCGTCGATCCACCGTCACCGGAGCCTTGCCAAAAAATTCCATTGGTGGCTCCTCCTCCATCGGTCTCCCCCAAAAGCCCCCTTTTCATAGCCCTAATTAGGTTTTTATAAGTATAGGGATCAGGGTTCTTAATCCCCTTGGGAGTTGAGCCAAAACCTCCCCACTTAGGCCACCTAATTAGGCCCTTAAAACATAATTTCGAAATATTAATTGATCGAGCCCGTATAGTGACTTAAATGGACAATTTACACGTCCAATTCAGGTAAACAGGCCCTGCGTGTTATAATCAACTTCTAACGGTCGAATTTCCCTCATCCAAACTCCGATTCGTGCGTTCTTAGTGGCATTTCGAAGCTATTTTAGTCTAATTTCCATTCATGTAGGTTTTAACCACAAATTCCAACTGATGATCAAGTTATTAACACAAGAATTTCAAGGGGTCCAACACCCTAATTTCCTGTGGTCGACTTCGGGAATTTAGAAAATTCCCAGACGTTACACTTCTCTCTCTATAACATCTCCCTCCTCACACACTCTCTCCCCCTCCTCTCTCTCTCCTCACTCTCTCTCCCCTCTCCTCTCTCTGTAACATCTCCCTCCTCACACACTCTCTCCCCTCTCTCTCAGGTGTATAAGATCAACTTTAAAGAGACATACTCTCCTATGCTAAGATTTGACTCAATTAGATGTCTCTTAACATATATTGCTTACTTTGATTTAGATTGCCTTCATAAATAGAGATTTACATGGAACAGCCTGAGGGTTTTGTAATTTGTAGAGAGGAACACAAGGTGTGCAAGCTGATAAAATCATTGTATGACCTTAAATAATCTCCAAGGCAATGGTACTTCACTTTTAACAAGGTGATTAGTGAGTATGGGTTCATAGTGAACGAACATGATCATTGTGCCTACACCTTCTGGTATGGGACTAGGTATATGATGTTGTCATTGTAAGTAGATGACATACTCTTGATGGGGAATGACTTGAGTATGATTGTCAGTCAAAAGGAATAGTTCAAAACCCAGTTTGAGATGAAAGACATGGGCGAGGCATCTTACATCTTTTAGATGAAGATTGATAGAGATAGAAAGGCTATAAAGCTTAGTATATATCAAGAATCATACATAGAGAGTTTTCTCAAATGCTTCAATGTTATTGGTTGGAAAACCATTGAGTCCCTTATTTATAAGGGTACTGTGTTGTCTAAAAAAATGGCTCCTTGGACTGAGGAAGACAGACTCCAGATGGAGTCAGTGCTATATGCACATGCTATTAGCAGCTTGATGTATGTCATGACTTGTTGAGGCTTGATTTGAGTTTTGTGGTAGGCTTATTGAGCCGTTACCAAGCGGACCCTGGACTTCAACACTGGCAAGTGGTGAAGAAGGTATTTTGGTACCTTTTAGGGTCTAAGAGTTTAAAACTCACTTATCAGGCGGAGAGTCTGTCATTGGTTGGATATAGTGATTCAGACTATGCGGGGAATCCAGATGACAGAAAATTCACTCCCGAATTTGTCTTTATGTTTGGAGGTAGGGCTATATTGTGGGCAAATAAGAAATAAAAAAGTGTTTCTAAGTCTATGATGGAAGTTGAGTTTTATGTATGCAGTATTGTAGTTTCCCAAGTAGTATGGACAAAGGAGTTTCTAGCAAGATTGGGGATATAAAACTGAACTGATGCTCCTGTCCAGATTTATTATGATAATCTGGCAAGCGTGTCGACACTTAAGAATGGAGAGATCAGTGCTGGAGGTAAGGACATTGAGGTGCATTACTATTACATTTATGGCATGCTACAGAGAGAAAAAGTGACTATCAGTCATATTCCTACTACTGAGATATTGGTTGATCTGTTCACTAAAGCCTTAACGACAGATCTATTTTCTAAGCACACTCATAGTATTGGTCATTTACAGGACTAGCGCAAGTCACTATTGGACAGAATGAGCCATTCACCTATAGTAGGGGATGTTGGACTAGGGTATGGGCTCGGGCCTATTTTGGTCCACATTATTCTGTGGCAGGTTGCTGTCTTGCTTGTTTTGTGACTTGAAAATGTGGAAAACGTACATGGTATTTGGTTTTTGTTATAAATCTTGTTCTAATTTAAGATTTATCTTCGTTTTCTTTTACATTTTTAGTTTTTTTAGTGATTATTTGATCTTCTGCGTTTACCTTAGAAACATGATTCGTTTGTTTTTGTGGCTCCTAGTTGGAGTGAGTGTTTTTTTTTTGGGTAAACGAGGTCATGGCATCTCTGAGCAGCTCCAACTGAGCAAAACAAATCGGTGTCGTCCTCTTAGGTGGGAACCCAACAACTTATTGGAGGGTTTGGTCGCCGAGGGGCGGAGCTTCTAGCTATTTGATAAAGAGGAACTTATCGTGAGTGTGTGGAAGAGGAAATGATAGAGAAGGTGGAGTCGGAGAAGGGACTGAGGGCAAAGATGTATAAGAAATTGAGCTAGGACAATGCCATAGAGACTACTATGCCATATGTTGGGTGGCTTTCTAAGCTTGTGAAGTGAAAACACATAGAAGGTGGGAGAAGAAACAAAAAGGGAAGGAAAAAGCCTATGAAAAAATGTAAATAAGGTTACTAATGTTATTTTACATATAATAATTAGATTTCTTAAACTGAGCTAACGAAATATCAAAATTGTAATAATTGAGTATCCAAAACGTCATAGCCTTTTACTTTTCTTCCCCGAATTAATTTAATGAAGAAGTTATTTACTTTCTGCAGCCCAACGGCCCTGTATGTCATTACTTTCAAAATCAATCCTGAGAAAAAGCATTGGCCATCCCAAAATGTCATTGTCTTGACAGAGCGTGCTGGAGTCCCGTGTCGGTGGCATATTAGGACTGTGTATTCAGCTGTACAAATATAGAATAATATGAGAATAGAAAAATTATAAAGACAATTTTTTTTTTAATGGTTTAAGTTATTGGGAAATTTAATTATCTTACGTGATATTCGGAGTTCCTAAGTCTTTGGTTTTTAAGTCTCAGGAGACATTTATATTTAATTGTCCAAACGCTCATAGATCCTTACACATATAAGAGAGGAGTGAGGGGAGTTTTAAAATATAAAAGATATAAATAAAATTTCTCCCACCTGCCATGTTAAACTTAAACTTGGTTATTTTATAACATAAAATATATAATTAAGATAGGCCGCCTTCATTTATTACTAGTCCCTGTAATTGTCAACCGAGCTGCAATGTTGAAATCGATTTTTCCCGGAATGGCGGCTAGTTTAGCAAGGCCTTCATCCCCTCCTTTGATTCCTATATAAGCCGTGTAAACAGATTAATATGCTCCAAACACAAAGTAGGAATGGAAGAGAGCAAGGGAAAGCACTTTGTGCTTGTTCATGGCATGAGCTGTGGAGCATGGACCTGGTTTAAGATTACTGCCCTACTTGAACAGGCAGGGCACCGAGTTACAGCGGTTGATCTCGGTGCATCTGGCCGCCGGCCGGAGAAGTTGTCTGAGCTGAAAGGCTTTGAAGATTATGCACAGCCATTGATCGAAGTAATGGATGCTCTGCTCACTTCAGAGAGAGTGATTCTTGTGGGTCACAGCTATGGAGGCTTTCCTATTGCCTGGGCAATGGAGCATTTCCCGGAGAAGATATCAGTGGCTGTATTTGTCACAGCATTTATGCCAGATTGTTCTCACCAGCCTTCTTATCCTTTTAAACAGGTAGTCTTTAACTACTAGATTAGCACATCTTAGTCCTCACACAATGTTTTTAAACCCCAAAATTTTAGAACCTGCTAATTTTGTACCCCGTTAAACTACTCTATCCCCATTTGTGAGAAATACTAATGCAGTTTTAACTACTCATATTTCCCCATTGAATTTCTCAGCCGCATGATTTTCTACTATCAGTTACTAAATTATTTACAATGGCAAAAAAGTACCTTGCAAGGATACTTCCTGGCCTTGATTATGAAGCTGATACCGACTGTGAAGTGGATAGGAAGGTTACAGCTCAGCTGTTTACACCTACTGCGTTGAGATTCAAGTTTTACAAGAACTGTTCCCAAGAGGTAAATTTTTTGCACCACCACTCTCTCCAGTTACAATTTTCTTAGACCTTATCTTGCACGCTTTGGTAACTAAGTCAAAGCTGTAAAGAGAACTCCATCCGACCCTATTTTAACTCTTCTATCCCCTAATTTTTTATTTACCCTATCTTTTTTTATTAATTAATTTTTTTATTAATTTATTATATTTTATTAATTAATTTTATATATATCTTTTACCCTATTTTTTTTTCTCTTGAAAACATTTTTTATATTATCTTTTTAAGGTGAGCTAATAAGAAATACGTCAAATTTTAAGTAGAGTAGTGCTATTCTAACGTCAAAAAGTGTGCGTTAAAAAGCTTATTTCATTATTTTTAAACCCTTAATATACAGGGCCCATAAAAATAGTAAAGTGAGCTTTTGACGTGCGTCTTTTCACGTCATAAAAATATATTTATTTTAAAAATAGTGTACTAACATGCGCTAATACATGCACCACCGATCTTTAAAATCCCTTACTTACGCTTGGCTCAATGACATACAGAACGCTTCCCTTAACTTGCACCGGCACCTATGCCTACAACCCCGTGTAAGCCCCCTTCATCCTCCTCCTTCCCCCTACTCACCTCCTACTTCTTGCCGCGGCCAACTGAGCATCTGCCCCCACGGTGGCCGGGCCAGGCTTGGCCTGGATCTGGCCAGGCCTAGCTCTGGCCTGGACGCACCACCAGAGCTCTGGCCTGGCCTGGCCAGATCAGTGACGCACGCGATTATCATCATCGATGTTCGTCCTCTGCAACAGCCAACGCTACCGAGCACAACCTTGAGAGCGAGCGAGAGTCATCAACAGTTACAAGGGCCGGCTCTTCTGGAATCTGCTTCTCGGTTGGTGTTGCTCTTCTCTTACTGTTCATTTGGGGAGAAGACAGAGTCAATCAATGGTGCAAGGGGACACTCATACCCGAATCAGACCCATCAACAAGAACCTCACTAGTGTAACTGGTTTGCTCGTTCCTAGCGTCAGAACCCTCTGGAGACTGGAAACCAAACATTCTTCCTGGAATCCCTACTGCTCACTGTTGCCATATTTCGAAATTTCAAATGCCAGAACTCAAAGACGAGGATCATAGCATTACAGGTATATCCCGTGTCTTCTTGGAATAGATTCCTGTTTGCCGCAATCTGCTTGATGATCTCCTGCTATCTTTTCCTGTTGGGGATAGAATAGAAGGGGGTAGATCCTTAGGGAGAGGGGAAGTAGGGAAAAATGGTGAAGAAATATGGGATAATAGAGTAAAGAAAAAATAGGATTTTTTTTATTTTGTTTGGGGGTGGGATGAGTTTAATGGGGTTTATATAGCCACATCCTAGATGCTGAAAATATGGTGATATAATGGACTTTACGTTCAAAGAAAATAATGTTTATTTGATCGGAAAAAAAGGTAAGATGGTAATTAATTTTATAGAAACAGAAAGAGTACTTTAATGAGAATATCATTTAGGTAAAGAAAATTAAATGCTCATTTATGACATGTGGAAGTGAAAGGAAGTGAAAGAAAGAAAAAGGTTCATCTCAAGGGAACATCAAGGGAAGAGTTTTTCTAGTTGTTACAATGAGCCAAATGCAAATTATACATCGGGAACAGTTCATTTACGAAATTGATGATGTATATATTAATGTATGATAGCGTATTAATATGCACTAGATATATGCCGTTGATCTTAAATATCATCAATAGCTTATGTTAGGTTTTTTGTAAGAGGGGAACATGAACTAGGAAGTGTAAAAGCGGGTATTTTGAGAAAAAATATTAGTTTTATCCCTTTTTGGTACTTTTTATTTTGGCCTTACTAGTGGAAAATGCCTTCCATAAAGAGCTCCAACAAAGAAAAACCTTTTAATCTCTCTAGTTTATTTTCTTTGTGATACTTTACACATTGATGGGAAGAAAAAAAAGTGACTTTAAATTGCCAAGCAGGCCCATAATTAAGCGGTAAAGCTGCCCCTTTCCGTCTCCTAAAGTGCCTTTACGAGGTTGAGACTGCATCAATCGTCAATGGTCAATTTTCTCTCTGTTTGCTGAAAGTTAATTGGTTCTGTTGTCTCCGCCATGGGTGATTTAGAAGAGAATAATTGTAAATCATCAGAATCCCTTGGCTTCCTCACCGCCACTAGAACTAGGCCATGGTCAGTTTAACTTTCTTAATTGGTGGCTATCTATCCACCATGACGGAAGTGCAAGCTGTGGCTGCCATCATAGGCTAAATTGGTGGATCATAGCGGTCAATTGTTTGCCATGTATAGCTTTCAGTATTGACAATTGTCAATTATAATAAATTGGGCAGAATTATTTTAAATATGTTAGAGCAGGATGTTAGGGTAGTAGGTCAACTTCTTTAAGATTTAGTTATTAAGCGGCTATCTCCATAAATATTTAACATAAAAAAATTTGTGTATGGTTTAAATAAACATTGATTTATGACAAAATTAAATAAACATTGTTGAAAAAATATTAATTACTAAGATCGTGGAGAAAGAAACTTATTTCTCATTATGGTATTTCTGTTTGTCATAATTTCTCGTTATGGACTAAATTTTGTTTTTTTAAATAACAAAATTTATTTTCTATGTAGTGCTATTGCCTAAGCAGTTTTTTTCTTGAATTGCATCTTTTTAAAGAACGAAACTCATTTTCCATATATTTCATCCTTTTAAAGGGCGAAACCCATATACTTGACTATGAGATTAGTAAAAAAAAAGTTCTAGCACAAAATATCCTAAATGAAATATAATAAACCCAAAATACTTTTACGTGTGGTAAATAAATATTTCAACAAATTTATTTACCTGAAGAAGTGAGACAATTAGCAATCTTCGAGGTCATAACCTGACAAGCTTTCCCAAACTCTTAGTGTAAATATGTAAGGGTAGCACTGCCCCAATGCATAGGTGTCAGCCATGTCAAAATCAGCTAAGAGGGAGAGGTACACTACATATACATTACTATTAGTGTTATTACTAAATATAGTACCACCAAGTAAATGAAGCAAATAAATATGTGCATACTCGATGACTATCACTGTGGCATCATCTTGGAGCACATGAACTCACCCAATAACCATCTAAGGCTCACTCAGTTATATCATATTATTAAAGGTGGAGGTAATCTGATGAGGAGTCCAACTAGTAAATCTATGGTAGCATCCTGTTATGTTTTCGTGTTTGTCTCCGCAAGGCCATTTATGCAAAGTCCAATAAGTACAACAACATCTTGTAAGGTGATGGACATCTCCCAATAAGGCAAGTAGAATCTTTGAGTCTCCCTTTAGCATCTCTCAATGAGAGCTCTGATCAAAGGCCTATCTAGTCTAAGGTACTATAAGTGGATGAAGTGTTCAAATCTAACTCGCTCAATTTATAGAAAGATATGCTCATCTAACTCCCAATTCTTAGGTTGGTGAAATGCTCAGTACACTTGAGGCACCTAGTGTTGTATAATAAGTTAAAATATTGTAAACCAATATACCATTTCATAATAAATGAAGTCAAAGTTATGCTAAGTGAAAATACTTCTCTTATCCAAATAGAGGCTGACTTATGGGAGTCTTGTTTAACAAAGACAAACTGTAGCGCCCCGACTTTTAAAATTACTTTAAAGGTTGGAGTGCTGCTAATTCGTAATTATAAACGGGTCAAGACCAATTGTGCACAGAAGAGTAACTATTCATCAATTTATGTAATTATAAAAACTTTACACAATAAGGCCTATTGTGCCTTAACAAAATCAAAGTTGTACACATCCAAAATTAATACATAGCAAAAGAACGTAATAAAGCATAGATCTTTCAAAGTTCTACGGGCAATCTTCATTAATATTGTTTCATTTGATCAGACCTGCAGTATCTAGGGGTGGGTGAGTATAATTATACTCAGTAGATAGAGTTAAATTCTATTAGCATACTAAAACATAAAGCATAAATAAATATATTATAATTATTTATATTTAAAAGTTGACTCACACTTCTTATACTGATAAAATAGTTCTTTACAGAATCCGATAAACTCGGATAAATCATTTGTAAGCAAAATTTAATAAATAATTCAAAATCGGATAAAACATCATTCACATAATTCGATAAATAATTCAAAATCGGATAAATCATTGTTCACAGAATGTCGCCGATACCGGAGCAATGTACACCTGTGCTCGTGGGGCAATGGGATCATAATGAAGATCTTCCCACGAAATCCAACTTCATGGGCGCGCCATATGCCATAATAGGCGGTTCCTAAGAGTCATAACTCTAATAGTTTTTGGGCTTTATACCAAATAGTTACCCTTCAAAATAGATCATAGTTTTTGGGCTTTGTACCAAATAACTACCATTCAAATCCGGTCATAATCATTAGTCAATGTAATTCAAATAATAATATTTTTAAAACTCATATCACGATAAAATCCATCTTAGAGGCATACGATACGCTATTATTTTAGCGTTCGCCCAACCCCTAATAAATATCATCTCTTTCAAAATCATCGTTCACAAAAGAAATATGAACTCATACAACCTAGTCTTAGCACAAAATTAGAGTTTAAGACCACTTACCCTTCGTTCTTGAAATTGATCGGAGTAACGACCGATGGTCAGACCTTTGTCTCGTTTGTGGCTTAGGAGCGGCAGGTAGAACCTCTCCTTGTGCCAAGATAGAATCTCTTTTCAGGCTCCGAAGCGGCAGGCGGAGTCTTCCCTTGGGTCGGGACAATTTCTCCTTCTGGCTCAAAAATGGTGGATAGAGCTTCCCCTTGCGTTAGGACAAATTCTTTCTCTCGGCTCGAAAGCGGGTCATTCCCCCTTTTAGAAAGGCTAACTCAGAAAACGGACTCTCTCACGACGTCAGGCACTCTCGAATTAGGTAAGTTCAGTTTTTGAATGGGTAAAAATGGGCGATAAATGACATAAATATGCACGTTTAACCCCCCTCCCCCCCATAACCGGGTGTAAAACAAAGAAACTGGAATAGAAGAGGGTTAGGGCGAATTGAACCTCCCCTCTCCCTTAAATAGCCAACAAGGGCTGTCAGATGTGCGATGCGTGTCACGCATCCGGCTAGCTGCAAGAGCCGAAATGACTCTTGTAGTGTAGGCCACAAGCTAGCCTGCAGTGCCGCATTGCGGCAGGGCTGGCTCTCGTGAGCCAGTGAGTCAACTGATGTACAAAGGATTATTTTTTATTTTTTTTAAAATTTTTGTTTTTAAATTTAAAACGAAAATTTAAACTTTAAATAGGCGTAACTCCCTACCCCGAACTTGGAATCACGCATTCTTTGCATCGTTGGACTCATATCGACGAGCCATTCAAAACAAGACTATGCAAGGGTATGTTTTCTGAAAAATTTAAAGTGGGTCCCACCCATGACACGCTTCTCAATGCCATAGTCTACTATCCTGGTGTCCTTTGATACGTTCTTGGGCTTGGTACATTCGTCTCTCCAAGCCCTATCAAATGTATTAAGGTTTCTCTAAACGAATCAAGCTCAAAATGGTCTAATTTAAAAAAAACACCGTTAATGGGCCTTAAAACTCATTAATGAGCCTAAACGTTCGAATTTCTAAACATTAAAATTCTGGGGCGTTATACAAACTCATCAATGGGGCTTGACCCATAAGAAGTGTCAATTTGATCCATATGATGTGTGCAGAAAAATAATAAGTAACAAGTACTTCAGGAACAAATGGTCTTAACTAAAAAGAAGATTAAATGAAAAGGTTACACAATATAATTGTACATGTTTACTAATCAACAGGAGGGTTAGTGCATATTATTATGCTTAGATTGTTTGCATCTGCCACATTTATAACTTGCTCTACCATCTCTCTTCATGGTCATACGGTCTATTGTATTCCTAATATAGGTAGAGCATGGGTGACCAGGTTGTCTCCTTGCTATTTGGTGTAATAACACATAAGAAACATCCCTTTCCTAAAACTCTCAATCACGAGGAAAGTAGAATTGTGCGGAGTACACATTTCTGTTAGCAATAGATGTATAACATATTTCTGGTTGTACATGCTCTCTCCGCTTTCCTCACACAACAAGATGAGAGTAAGGATAATGGTAGACTTGAGGGTAATTACACTCACAAGTTTGATTCATTGCATCCATCGCAAACTTTCTTCTATGTATGGTAATTACTTCGTAAGTGGTGGAGTTGATTCTTCTAATTATATACTCCCTAATTTTATTTGATTAATCTCTTATAATCTCTTTCACTTTAGGAGTGTACAGGGTAACCATGGCCTTTGAAGCGTGAGATTGTTTCACAAAGAATTTAATCACTTGGTAAAAAATGGCTCACTAAGGCCTATTTGGGTAATTCACATGCCCCATTCAAGAAGCTATTTAAATTTTTTGCCATATTTGTAGTTGTCATTCCAAATCTTCTAAAATCATTGTATGTAAGAGACCACTATTCACAATATAATCATTCTTCTGTGAGGAGTTGTCTCGACTTTTGGCTTTCCTTACTAATTAAGTTTAATTTAGCCTCAAATTATTTAATTGTTAGCATACAAGTAGTTGCCCCAATCAAATATGTCAATATATTATTTTTAAACTCCTTAAAATTTAATTTTATGTGACAAATGTAATGTAAATGATAGAACAATAGAGGGGAAAACACTTCAACACGGCCTTTTGAAGATCCTTATGTCTTTCAAAGATGATTGTGACGTGTGTCATATCACAATTTGCACATATTGTGAAGACTGTAACTTTTATGATTTAGGGCAAAGACTCAAAACAAATTTCAATTGCATAGATATGTAAGAAGTAATTATGATAAAACTACTTTGAATCAAGCAATTGAAGATAATTAAGATAGTAATTATGATAGTTGAGTAATTATGAGAAATAATTGTATAACTATGATAACAATTGAAGATAATTAAGACACTTACTATAGTTGTGTTTTATGCTACAGTGCATGCATGGATCTTGTAGCTGAAATTTACCTCACCACTACCATTTTGAATGGGAGTGAATGCTCAAACAAAAAAATGGTATAAAATCTTGAATTTTTCTAGACAAAAAATAGCTTCATCTACCAAATAATACAAATCTGATTATCTTTTCAATGCAATTTAAAACCAGTGGAAGCTAGTGACTATGGTTCTATACAATATAGTTAAGTTTCTTTGCTTTTAGGGATCAATGCTTAAGGATGTTTTTAGTCAATTAAGGTTAAGATTTGATTTAGTTGACAGAATGTGTTAAAGATCAATGATAAGAGGAAATCACTAATCAGATAAAATTTTCTTACAGCTAAGGAGTACATGTTTAATCGCTGATTAGGTGGAAATAGATTGTAAATTTTGTAGATTGTCCCATTTTTTGTGAAAGGAAAAGATGTTTAACCATGCACATGATGAGATTAATTAAGCACAAAATATGAAAAGAAAGAGGATGAAGTAACCTTGTTGAAATGAAATCCCCATGCATTGCAGCAATGGGAGCCCTAGCGGCAGAGTAGTCGGAACCCAACTAAAGATGGCCGACGGCGAGAGATGAGTGTCATGAGTTGCACTGGAAGCACAAACTGACATTGAGAGGCAAAGCGCACTGGAGTGGAGGCAAAGTAGCTCGAAGTGGAGGAGAAGCAAAAAAATAGTGAGGCGGGGAAGGAGCAAGTTTTGGAGATAAAAAGACGAGGTTTCATTGTTTCGAAGAACGAAAGTTAATTTTGTCCTTTTAAATAACAAAATCCCTTAACCAGTATAACAACACGATTGGGCAAAGAGATGGGTCCAAGATAGTACATAGGTTTCGTCTTTAAAGGATGAAACTCTAGATTTTTTGTTTAAAATGTCATGCACATGCAAATATGGAAAAAGGAACACCATAATGAATATAAGTTTCTCTATGCTATTTTGGTAATTTTTTTAATAATATTTATTTTATTTTCTCTTAATTTATTTTCGTCTGTGGTTACTAACAGGATTTTGTCCTCCGGAAGTCACTGACGAGACCTGCATCATTGCTCCTGAATAATCTCTCAAATTTACCAAAGTTCTCCAAGGAGAAATACGGGTCAGTTAGCCGAGTCTACATCCTGTGCAACGACGATCTTGGGCATCCGGAGGATAGTCAGCGTTGGATGATTCAGAACTATCCTCCAAAAGAGGTGAAAGAGATTGCAAACGCAGATCACATGCCGTTGCTCTCAACACCTCGGGAATTGTCCAATCATCTTTTGGATATTGCCAGTGTACACTATTCTTAAGTAGTTGATCTGTCAGACGGATTAGAGGTAGTAAAGACAGCAGTTATCTCATAAAGACAAGGCCTTCTTAAATCTGTACCTCTAAGCAGAACGCTGTTTATTTCCCCTCACAATATGCTCAGGTCCCCCATTACATATACACCCTTAATTATTTTTTTTAAAAGTGCTCATGCATATCTCTCTCCTCGTCTTCTTCCTTCCTTTTTCTTTACATTTTTCTGGCCAGATTTGGCCTTGTACATGGCTAGCCACGGCCACATGGCTAGCCACGGCCAGCGACTGCGACCTGTAGAGCAGCGGCCAGATGTGGTCATTGGCATCTGGCCAAAAGATGACCAGAAGATGCAGGCTGCAGTCGTTACGTGCATGTCGCAGCTGCGACCAAAAGATGCCTAACTTGTACTGCAGCAGCAGTTCCCGGCTAGTGCGCTGCTGCCCCATGGGGTCATGTCCGTGATCTGATGGCCAGGCAGCCCTGTTGCATGATGCGGCAAACAGCGATTGTGTGCAAATTTCTTTGATCAAAACATAATGAAAAGAAATGAAAGAAAGAATTTGAGGAGAAGATGAGATTTTCTTAAGAACTAACCAATTGAGCAGTCCAGTTGAGGCCCTGCAGCATGGAAACTAAAGAACGCAACCCAGAGTCTGCTTCCAGCAACCAGACTTTTCCCCAAAATACGATCCTCCTCTCTTTCCCATTATAACTACCCTTTTCTCAACCACAACATACCCCACAACTACACAAGCCACAACATACCCTGCAACACAGTTACACATAAGCACTCACCAACATACTGTTGACGGTGTAATTAATTACGGGACTCATTAAGTGAAGTGTAGTCTTGTCTATTACTGTGGAAGACCTAAGTTATAAATAAAGATATCAAAGTAGCTTACAGGATTGATTGTGGAGAACAACCTGACGCGAGAGAATTTCAGCTGCCACAAACTAAAACCGGAGAGTATAACATAGAGGAACACAAAGAGAAGGAAAACAAAAATTTCTAGGAAGAAGAAGTTAGAGTTTTTTTCTCGTGTATTGTGTGAAGAGCGTTGCTAAGATATCTTCTAATTCTCTTGTACTCTGATTCTCTATCTAGTGGAATTGTATGATCCCGTGGATGTAGGCAGCAAGGCCGAATTACTTTAAATTCCCTTATGTACTTTATTTTTATATTGGTGTTCCTAGATCCATATTTCCACAGTACAAGCATAGAAACAGTAAAACTATACTCTATTCGCCCGAAATTACAGAACAGTAAATATATACTCTGTTCGGTCAGAACCAGAGTACAATAAACCTATACTCTGTTTGGCGAGACCTGTAGTTTTATTCCCCACAATTGGCATCAGAGCTTCAGGAGGAGATGGCCGACGATAGCAAGTTCAAGATAGAGAAATTCAATAGGCAAAATTACAGATTTTGGCGCATGCAGATTGAAGATGACTTGTACTAGAAGGACTTCTACCAGCCATTATTTACAACTAAGCCTGTTGGTGAAGACAAGGTGGGAATTGCTTGATTGCAAGGCTCTAAGAGTGGTCAGATTATCTATTTCTTCATCGGTGGCTTTGAATATCACGAAGGCCAAGACCACGAAGGAATGCTTTGATCTGCTTGAGCGGTTATATGTGAGTCCTTCTACAAACAAGGTATATCTTGTGACTAGTTTCTTTGATTTGAAAATGTCTGATGATGAGACTGTAACCAATTATTTGAATTCGTTCCATGCTTTGGTTAATCAACTTGAGACTGTAGATGTTAATTTTATTGAAGATATACAGTCTATTACTTTGCTTAAGTATTTGCCATCTGATTGAGAATCATTTAAAGTTGTTGTGCATAGTTCTCATGACACATAAAAATTTAAGTTGAATGATGTGTGTGGAATGATATTGGCTGAAGAAACACGCTATAAGGGTGGTTCTTCTTCATCCAGTTCAGCCCTGACTATGGAAGAAAGAGGGAGGCAACCTCAAAGAGGTAAACCTGGATGGAGAGAGAAGTCTAGGAGGGGGCGATCCAAGTCTAAATACCGTAAGGGTGATGGGGCTTGTTGGCAGTGTGGGCAGAAAGGTCACTTAAAGAAGGATTGCCTAAACCCCCCTTATGATGGAGCACAAAATCATGTTAAAAACAATGTTAATGTTGCTGAAGCTGATTGCATATTATTATCTATAGAAAGTAAATGCAATGCTTGGATTATTGATAGTCGTGCCTCATTTCATGCTACTTCTAGAAAAGACTTGATGCAGAATTTTGTAGATAGTGATTTGGGCAATGTCTACTTGGGCAATGACCAAGTTTGTGAAATCATAGGCAAGGGTGACATTCATTTGTTGATTGATGATAATATTGTGCTTGTGTTAAAAGATTTTCGTCTTGTGCCTCATTTGACAATTTCTATTGGTCAATTGGCTACTTGTGATATTATTACTCACTTTATAAATGATAGTTGGAAGATGAGCAAATGTATCATGGTAGTGGCTAAGGGGAAGAAAATTGGAACATTGTATATGACATCCAGTTGTTCTAAGCATTCTATTGGAGTGACCTCTGATTCAGTTGATGTCAGTTTGTGGCATTGTCGCCTTGGACATATGTAAGAGAAGGGAATGCAGGTGTTACAGGCTAAGGAGAAGTTACCTAGTTTGAGGTGTGCAGATTTGGAATTTTGTGAGCATTGTGTCATGGGCAAGCAACGCAAAGTATCATTTTCCAGAGCTACCCTGGAGTGCAGATCTGAGCATCTTGAGCTTGTACACATAGATGTTTGCGGACCAGCCCAGGTTCCATCCCTTGGAGGTGTGTCTTGCTTTATTACTTTTATTAATGATGCTTCTCGCAAGTTATGAGTTTACTTTGCTAAGAATAAATCAGATGTATTTTCTATCTGTGTGCAATGGAAAACACTTGTTGAGAATGAGACAGGATTAAAGTTGAAGTGTTTGAAATCAGACATTGGAGGCGAGTATTACAATAGGGAATTCCAATCCTACTGTGATTAGCATGACATTTGCATGCTGCTTACTACTCCTAGACAGCCCTAGCAAAATGGTGTTGTAGAGCAGATGAACATGACCATCATGGAAAAGACACGCAGCATGAGGCTATACTGTGGCCTTCCGTTCTCATTCTGGAGTTATGCTGTTGATACTGTAGCATATATTCTGGAGTTAGATGGAGGTATTCCTGAAGAGGCATGGTCAAACAAGGAGGTAAAGATTGATCACTTAAGAGTATTTGATTGTGCTGCTTATGTACATGTTGATGCAGAACATAGGGGCAAGTTGGATTCTAAATCCAACAAGTGCTACTTTGTTGGCTATGGTAGAGATGGATGCTTATGGTTATAGACTGTGGGATCCAGTCCATAAGAAGGCTGTCCAGAGCATTGATGTTGTGTTTCATGAGACAGAGCTGTATAAGCACCATCAAGATCTACAAAAGAGGAAGATGAAACAGGTTGAAATTGATTTTGTAAAACTTGATAATGAAACACACAGTGGGGCCGGACTATCTAGTCATAAATAGGTAGTTGAGACTTCTTCAGAGACATTTCCAGATGTAGTTCTATTTCAGATGCTAAAGCCTACAAGTTGATGATGTGGTTAAAAGCATTCTTGAAGGAGTTGGATAGACCTCAAGAGAGGTGTGTATTCTATTTTGATAACAAGAGTGCAATTGATATGGCAAAGAACAATGTTTTTTATTCTAGAACGAAACATATTGAAATCTAGTATCATTTTGTGAGAGAACTTGTTGAAGAAAAGAAGGTCTTCTTGGAGAAGATTCATACTAAGGAGAATTCAACAGATATGTTTACTAAAGTGGTGACAATGGAGAAATTAAGCGTTTGCTTAACCACCATTGGCCTTCTAACGTAGAAGGATGATGGTGATCACACAGTTACATTAGATATGAGTGGAGCAATTGTCTTGCTTACAATGGGCTCTGTATATGAAATTGATTCGACATGTATCAGTTTGAGTGGGAGAATTATTGATGAAGATTTTAAGTATTTAGGTTTCAAGTGGGAGATTGTTGATGCTGAAACTAATTACGGGACTCATTAAGTGAAGGGTAGTCTTGTCCTTTATTTTGAAAGACCTAAGTTATAAATAAAGACATCAAAGTGGCTTACGGGATTGATTGTGGAGAACAGTCTGACGCGAGAGAATTCCAGAGAATTTCAACTGCCACAAACCGGAACCGGAGAGTCTAACGTAGAGGAACACAGAGAGAAGGAAAACAGGAATTTCTGGGAGGAAGAAGTTGGAGTTTTCTTCTTGTGTATTGTGTGAGGAGAGTTGTTGAGAAATCTTGTAATTCTCTTGTACTCTGATTCTCTATTTAGTGGAATTGTGTGATCCCGTGGATGTAGGCAGCAAGGCCGAACTACGTTAAATTCCCTTGTGTACTTTATTTTCGTATTGACATTCTTATATCCATATTTCCGCAGTACAGGCAGGGGAACAATAAAACTATACTCTGTTCGCCCAGAATCACAGAACATTAAATATATATTCTGTTTGGCCAGAATTAGAGTACAGTAAACTTATACTCTATTTGACGAGGCCTGTAGTTTTATTCCCCACATGTACAACTAACGACTAATGCCTTCCATTGTATTTGTTACCCATCATGTTGTACCATTGCTACAAATATGCCTCTACAATTTGTTCTACATTAGACACCTGCTTGTAAAATGCTCAACCTGGGTCTAGAATGATTAGATTAGAAGCAGGAGGACAATAAGCACAAGGAGATAGCCCAATGAGGTGAGGTGGTAAAAACCGATATAGGCATTAATGCAAGGTGGTAAATCAACGATATAGGCATTAATCTTCCTATCACAGAGCTTATTGTAAGTACCAGTGGGAAATCTCTCTTTGCGAAGATGGACCACCGCCTGCCTACACATTGAAGTTGATTGTCACCGCGTTCGTCAGTATGGCCTTGGCACATGTTACATTTCTACTACAAACCAACTTGTTGATCTCTCTCTATACAAAGACGCTTCCACATGATCATTCACCTACTTAAACTTGCAAGTTAGGCATTTTCAACCACCGGGCTCCAACTTGAGGGGGGCATATTGGTAATTCCCTTCCCTGTGTAGATTGTAACGTTCTATGTAAAAATCACTTTCTCTGTATAGATTGCAACGTTACAATCTTTACATATAATTAGCAGATGCTTTACTAGGTTTACAGCCCACATGCAATGTTAAGTGAACAATGCTTAATGCACTTTCTTTCATCCACAGACTAACCTTTGTACATGTACTGATTTATGGGCCCATGTTTTCAATTTACGACAGGGATTAGTTACCACGTGGGTCATCATCGTGTATATATGTTATTATTTTCCTAGTAAGCAGACTCGAAGTGGGGCTGCATTTAAAACCCAATGGAACCGATTTGAGATAGATCTAGGTCGGGTTGGGTCGACGAAAAAAATACCAAATATTTTTTGGGTTGAGTCGGATCTAGCAGTTGAAAAACTTATAAACCAACCCGATGTGAGTTCTTAATTAACTTTTAAAACCTTATCTGACCTGTACGATATAAACTTCTATAATTTTCCTTAGATAAGACTGATCCAATATAGTGTTGGTTTACTTTGAACTCTTAGAATTTACTTGACCCAAATAAAATCTCAGATTCTTATTTCAGATTAGGCCGAGTTTAAGAATCTAAGGTTGACTCCAAACAACATGGTTCCTATCTTGGGTTGGAAGTCGATTGAGTTTACTCAACAAGATTCACCTTCTATGTCATTTATTAAAGCATTCACTTATCCATTATTTTTTGTTTAGATTTGCCAACAGCAAGATTGGATTAGTGGATTCGTTTCAAGTAGAGAAATAAAGAATCCTATTTTCCAATTTGTGTTATGACACAGTGTGGGTTCATGATTTGAGTAGTCTTTTTTTTGCTAGGTTATACTCTCTACGTCCCATATTAATTATTTGGATTAAAAAAGCTTTTCCCATATTAATTATGCATGTTACATTACTTTTTACAATAAATAGTAAACAAAGTAAAAAAATATAGATGTAATATAAAAGCTAATAAATCAATTTTTAAATATAAATAATTAATATAAGATGGAGGAAGTACCAAGTAGTATTCTTACGAGGAAGCAGAATCCCTCCCTATTGTATTTTTGATGTAGATGGATGATGGTGACTCATGCTATATCGTCCTCCTTTAAAGGAGATAATATTTCCTTCTGGGAGTAAAGACTCTGCGCGGGGCTCTTATAAGGTCAGATCAGTTATACTCGTGGAGTGCCGAATACTTTCTCTTGTAAATGAGTCAGAATGAAGAAAGGTAAAATTTCTTAACGAATCATGCTACACTTACGCAAGTTTCGTATGAGGTTTTGCAAAACCATTAGATTCATAGGCCCACCTTGTAAAATCACGGTGGTGATGAGTATGACGTACACAGCCATAGGCTAATATACTTGTGAAAGAACCAAAAGGAAGGAACCTACGAACTTCCAAGAGGCATAAACAAAAAGTGCCCAAAAGTGGTGGTGCAATGAAGATATTTTACAGGTCACTTCATGTACAGCAATCATCTTCTAAAATATCTTAGCTAAAGTTCAGGATATTTCAATGGGAGGACCTCATCTTGTCTGGGATTCTCTTCACGAATCGCCCCTGCAATGATTACAAATAAAATATTACAAGAATACAAGAATAAAGAATCAGCAACTGAATCAAAATACGCATAAAAACTATTTATTTCGATATTTCTTCCTTTCATTGCTGGGTGTAAAACTATGTTCAATATATCAACATTCAAACGGAATTTAACTGTGTTCAAATCCATCAAATATGCTCCATATTGCTTTAACAAGTTTTCAATGATAGTAATGAATCAGGGAGAAAGTGGCAAAAACGCTAGCAGTATTAGTGAACAAATGCCAAATTTGGCCTCTTAGAAAGAAAGAGAGAGAAGAAAAACCTTCCATCTTGGCCTTTTCTCTGCATTGATTTTGCGAACTTGGTATCTTATCTTCTTGGAGAAGAGTCTAGTCTGTCGCTTCTCTTTGTACCTCATCACTCTTGCTTTCCTTCTTGTCCTCGCTTCCATGACTGGCACTTCACCCATCTGAAAACAAGTGAAAGAACAGTAATAATCATCAAAGTTTAAGGGAAAAGAACTGAAAAATAAAGAATTAAGCTTAGAAGTTATGTAAGTCCTGCTGAGTAAATTAAACAAAGTTTGGTCTATAGGATTCCCTCTGTCCTATATTAATAGCTCTATTTAATTTTTTAAAATAAATTTATTTTAAAAACCTAAATAGAACTATTAAGGTAAGACAGAGGGAGTAACAAACAAAGTTTTACCTCCTCTGTAAATGCAGCCGCCCACGGGGATCGACGATGGGACCAAGCTTCCATAACATCATCATAATTCAAATTCAGGGACAAGGTCTTCTCATCCTCCCCTAATCCCAAAACTTCTTGCTTCACTGTAACGTTTGGATGATGCAATTTTTCTGGTGCCATATAGCCTCTATTATGCTTATCATGATCATCATCATTGGTTTCCTCTTCTTCCTCCTCATCAGCTTCCTCATGGCCATCTTCCTTATTGAGCTCGTCATATGAGATCTCACCCCACCCAAGGAAGTTCCAGTCGATGCTGCCAATGTAATTAAACTCCTCAGATCCTTCTTCAATGCACAAAATCCCTTCCAATTCATCCATAATGCTGATGCAGTCTTCTAGATTTGGAGTCGATGAGTCGCTTGAGCCTGTCTTAGATAGTGTCTCATCATCCTTTGGCATTGGAGGTGGAGCGTAGGAGGTCTGTTCCTGCTTCATGTTTCTCTTGCATGTGGAAACAGAGAGATAGATGCTACGGATATGAATTAAGATATTTGAGCTTTCTTTAAATGAGCCTTAGCTCATACGGTTGAGGGTGAGTCCCGGCATACCCTGCCGTCAAATTTTGATCCGATAGTGTATATAACTGAAAGAGTAGATTAATTTTTCTCCACTTATGCCGTCAAATCCCAATCCAACGGCCATAGTGTCTAGGCTCATACTTAAACACGTGAACCTCCCTCATACGAACTTTTTGGGGGATAGATATTTAAGTTTTCTTGTTTTATGTGGAGCCTTATCCCTCCCTTATTGCACTATTGAATTCACTTTGCCGCTTTTTGGATGGGAATATCCAGCAGGGAGATTAGACTAAAGAGTGGGCGTAGGAATTGAGCACTTTTGTTTCTAGCCTTCTCATCATCTTCCTCGGGACCCTTACCATATTTGGGCATGAAAGAAATCAAAAGACCAGGGTGGTATTACCCACCATATTCTAAACTTGGGCTATATAAGTGGACACGCTTGATTATTTTTTTAGGTTGATGGAAGGCACTTAAAGCTCTATGAAAGCTTAGTGGAAGGGGCAAGGTAAGAAGGCACTTAAAGCTCCATAGCTTGTTGCTTATTTTGCAAAGCCCACACACATCATACACCTAGTTAGTCTTGATATAATAATCCAATGCGAATGATCAACGGACCAAATTAGCTTATAACAATAAGGCTAAATTGCAGTTGACCATGTGAATTAGAGTAAAATTGTAGATAACCCATATGTATTATAAAAATAGGCACATGAGACATCTATCTCTTAGCAATTGAACCTAGCATTGTTAATAGAAAAAGTTCATATCAAACATGGTATGTTGAGCCGTTAGATCAAGGTCCGACGACACAAGAGAACGGGCAAAATTTGATGGCCAGGAACCCAGTCTCACATTGACTCATGTGAGCAGGTTAAAAAAAATTGGACTCCTCTTAATTTTCTATTTGAGCCCTACCCAAAATCCCATATAAGTACCCTATCCCCAATTTTGATTTTCTAAATAATTTTTTAAAATATTTAAATGAATTTTGAAACCAATTGGATTGTTCGTTATGCTTAAATTTACATTCTTTTAAGTTTTCATACAATTTCATAAGTTAAATTTTGAGTTTTCACGAATTTGAAGTTGGAACTTTTGAAAACTCGCCCCTTTTCATGAAACTTAAAAATCATGTAGGTCAAGGCTAAGTTTCAAGTAGTTGTAGTTGTATAAAGTAATAAAAAATCAATTCTCTACAACATACTACAATTTGGGACAAATTTGTTTAATTTTTTTAGGGATTTAAAAATTTTTTTGGGAAGAAAATTTTATAAAAAAATTGAAAATTTCTAGTACACTTTAATTGTTTATTTTAGTTGCTTAGATTATGTATTAGCCTAGAAGGATGACATAGTACATCTCAGGGGAGTTCTTCTCATACTTCAGCATATGTTTTCAAGACCATACCTAGGGTCAAGCCACATAGGTATAAGCTGTCAGTAGTGCTACAGACACACACCAAGTGTACAGGTTGGCTAGTTCGGAGACCTCGATGGGCTTCATATTTTTCTAGCATTTCCACAGTCCCCCCCCCCGTCTACCCTCAACTTGTCCTTAAGTATTTTTGGCACTGGATAAGTTGACTATAGATAGTCAAGTTAACATTACCACCATCACCATAGATATGGTGTCAAAGGCTTTAGGTTTTGAGTGAGCACCCATACGCTATCCTTTGTTGGAGGGGTAAGAGCTGTCGAGGGATAGTGAGATTACTGGATGTCTCTTGGGATTGGATTGAGGCACGAGCTTTGATACCTCTGTTAAAGCACATAGCATGACTCCCATGTTCCAGATGCTTCACAACATACCACAATACGATATTTGGAGCTCAAGGAAGGAGTTAGTGGATTACACCATGGCTCAAATACTTTTCTTGATTTAAGAGCCTGACTGCAAGCTCGATTTATCCTCTATAGTGTTTGACCACCTTTGTTCATTCATCTATGGCCACTCACATGAGATGCTAGCCTTCCCTCACATCTTATCCTACATCTTTATAGCTCAGTGTGTCTACCTCCCTAGAGGTGAGGTTTGATGTGCCCCATTGGTTTTGTCTTTCTCTGTCAAGGCATTTCCATGGTAGAGAGTAGTTCAAGGGGGAGGATCTAAGAGGAGGAGATGAGACTGAAACAACAAAGGAGAGCTGCAAAGGAACCAGATGATATTCCAGAGCCACAATACGTATCTTATCAAGAGTTTCATGCATTTAGGAGCAAGTTGCATGAGAGATTTGCCCAAATTATAGATATGATTTGCTGCATAGTAAGGTATATTACTTCGTATGATGATGTGGATGATCTTTGATGGATTCTTTGTGACTTCATTTAGTTGATGATATGTACTTTTATTTCATGATCTGATGTATCGTGAAACTGATCTTTATGATGGATAGACATATGCTTGATTATTGTGGATATTTATATGTCTATCACTATATTAAAATTAACTATTAGTAATACATTTAAAAGTCGCTAATAGTACTATAAATGTCGCTAATAGTTAAAATACGTTACTAAATATGTCTATAAAACTGCCGTCGCTATTACATATTAGTGACACTTCAAACGTCGCAAAAAAGATACTATTAGCGACGTTTATAAATGTCGCTATTAGTACAATATTAACGACGCTTTTTCCTAAGCATTGCTAATAATATAGTATTAGCGACGTTTATAAACATCGCTAAAAAAACAAAATTTAATTTTTTTTGATTTTAAAAAATAAATTTTAAATTTTTTTATTTTTAAAAAAATCAAAATTAAATAAATAATTATTAGCGACGCTTATTAGTAAACGTCGCTAATAGAATAATATTAGCGATGTTTTTGTAAGTGTCGCTAATTGATTTAATTATTTTAAAAATTATTTAAAAAATTGATTTATAAATAAAAAATAAAAAAACTTTTAGCGATGCTTTTGAGGAGCATCGCTAAAAAAATAAAAGAAAAATCCCGGCTTTAATTTTTTTTAATTTCCCGGTTTGGGTCGGGTCGTTAGGGTCTAATACATGACCCGCGGTGCGGGTCAGTAACGACCCGTGCGGGCCGATTTGGGCCAACCTGCACGGGTCAATCTGAGACAACCTGCCTGCGCGGGTCGTCTTCAACCTCTCACCTCGGGCGGATGCCAGGGGAGCACATTGCGGCACGGGGAGCGGGCGTCGGCACTGGGAGCTGGAGCGAGAGCGGGGTACAGGCACCGGGACTTGGAGCGGGGCGCTAGCGCTGGGATCAGGAGTGGGAGTGGGGCGAGGGCACTGGGATCAGGAGCGGGATCTGGGCACGGGCACCGGGATCGGGAGCGGGATGTGGGTGCCGGGAGCGGGGTGCTGGTGCTAGGATCAAGAGCGGGGCACGGGCACCGGGAGCAATTGCGGGGTCGGGATCAGGAGAGGGATGCGGGCACCGGGATCGGGGTGCAGGGTTGTCTTCAACCTCTCGTCCAGCGCGCCCGCCGGCTCCCAGCCTCCAGATAGCTTCTGCTTCCTCCGTCGTCTGACTTGTAGGAGTTCTACCTGAGGGAGACAACTCAAGGGCCGGTGAATCGGGCAGAGAGATGGCGAGGAGAAGTGTAAGGACCCTAATCTCTAAACCAGTTTTTGTTTTCTTTTAATTATCGGTTATCGTGAGGTTGACGCGTTTTTTGATTTATTCGGTGGTTTCAAAGATAAATAGTATTTATGATGGTTTTAATCAAAATCAACTTTAAGATTAGTGGTTTTAAGTGATTTTTGAATCAAATGTTAATTTTTAGGATTTTTCTGAATTTTTACTATTTTTTCAAAAATTAGGGTTTTGGCGGGACCCCTGTGGGCCCCACCGTCAAAATTTTGGTTTTTGTGTCAAATAAACGCAGATATCAACTTAAGGTTATACAAAAATTTTCAGAATTTTCTTAGACTTAATTAGTGCTCAAATTTGTAAAATACTAATTTTTAGCCTACTTTTTCTATTTACACCCCATAACTTACCCATACACACCTCAAAGCCTACTATAAAAAGCCAAACCTGAGCCATTCCCATTTTGAGAATAAGCCGAGGAGGAGAGGTTAGACCTAATCCCTAATTAGGCCCAGATTAGAAGGTGTTTAAGGTAAGCTTATTCTAATTAAGCACTAAACCCTAGCTTTCTTCTTAATCCCTTCTAAATCTAACATTTTCCCTTTGTTTCAATTTGTTTTTAAACACCAAAACTACTGATTTGTATTTTTACTACAAACCCTAGCTCTCAAAATCTGATTTTTATGTTCAACAAGCCCTAGATCTAAGTTTTTAATTAGAGTTTTCTTTGGTAAATCGATTTTAATGGAGTTCAAATCAAACTCTGTCTTTGTAAGCTTTTCAAGAAGGGTGACCATCAAATCCAAGCCTAATCAAGGGATAAGGTAATAGACTTTCAAAATTTCAGTTTGTCTATGGTAAAACTCTTGATTTTGTGGTTTATTTTGAATGGAGTTACTTGATTTAGTGTTTTAATGGCTTGATTAGAAAATGGTAACCTTTAATCCCGATTTCATAAGGTTCTATCTTGTGATGATGTGGTTTAGCATTCTGGAAGTCATGGTGGACTTTTGGTGGTATTTAGGTTGTTAGATGATGATTTGAAGTGTTATTAATAGAGTTTCGGTTTGAAAATGCGAAAGGAAGAAGAAGGTCGTGTCTGCCTTGTTGGCGTTCGAACGGCCCCTCTGGGCGTTTGAACGGCAACACTGTCGGATCGACAGATTTTTAGTTCAGCCGATCGAACGGCCTGTTGGGCGTTCGAACGACCAAACTGTGAATTTAAAATTTTATCGTTTAGCCGAAAGAACGGCCTTCTGGGCGTTCGAACGGCTACACAGCAGTCTTGTGATCTATTTGCATGATGTTTATTTTGATGATTTCACTTTAACTTGCCAATTTTATATGAATGTGGAGTATTTTAAGCTATATTATGCTACTGGAAAGACATGCTATTGAGGTTATGAAGTTGGGATATATGATTAGAGATTTGTGGAAATGACTTATAGTTTGTGGCATGATGTTGGAATTGCTATCTTGAAATTGTGAATGGTTGATTCCCTATGGTTAAACATATTTTCAGTAGGACTACAACCTATTAATGGACTGATTTGTCATGATAGAATGTGGTTAGTTGATGTGTGGATGTTGGTGAATGTCATGGCTTAAGGATGAAATGAATGATCCTATATGTGTTTAGCCTTTGTGGTTGAGTTTTGATTTGAGTTATGATTTCAATGATTCTTCTCCTATGATTTCCGCTGGAATTCATGATTAGATGTTAATTCACATGTATAATGTGCTAGTGAGTTAATTTCAAGCATGTTGAAATGCATTGAGTGAAGTACTTCTACTAGATACACACACATGTGGGGTTTAATGATGATGTTGAAGCTTGATATTATGATTATGAATGATGCATTAGGGGCTGATGAGAGTACATAACATGGAATAAGATTCATGTATGCCTTGCCCATGTATCTGCATGGATCATGAAAATGGATTTCCAATTGAGGCTTCATGGAGGTTAATCAAATTTGACCGATTGGATGCAATGTGGTGAAATTGTATGCCGGATTGATCGGTCGTGGATTAATTGTAAGTTGATTGGTCCGAAAGGACATGTTTTGATTTAAGTTCCTATGTGGAACGAGTGCACTCCCCGGGTTGAGTCTAGAGGAATGGAAGTATGTGGGGACGATTTGTGTACTTGTCTTGCGGATTGTGAGAATGTTATTATGAGTGTCATTTGAACCCTGAGAATCCAGTGTGGTATGCCGTGTGCACTCGCTACCACGTGTTCTAGGGTTCCCTGTGTGGGAATTCGGGCTCTCCCCTGCACAGGAGATGTCCCTGGGCGAACACCCCTACTCTAGATTCTCTGTGTGAGAATGGGACATCCTCGGCCAGGATCGTCTAGGGCGAGCAGTTTTTAGGGATTGACAACCCCGAACTTTCTTTAAATTCTTGTGTAGAATTTTGGACATGACACTCCTTCATGGCCTTGTCTATGTTCCCGTCTGTGTGACACTAAATTGTGATTACTCCTTGATGGAGGTGATTATGATATGATGCATGATGGAATATGTATGTTAGAGATACATTCATGCAGGTTGTTATGATGTGATGCATGAGAGAATATGTATGTTAGAGATACATTCATGCAGGTTGATATGATGTGATGCATGATGGAATATATATGTAGAGATACATTCATGCAGGTTGTTATGATGTGATATATGAGGGAATATGTATGTTAGAGATACATTCATGCAGGTTGATATGATGTGATGCATGATGAAATATGTATGTTAGAGATACATTCATGTAGGTTGTTACGATGTGGTGCATGATGGAATATATATGTTAGAGATACATTCATGCAGGATATTATGATGTGATGCATGATGGAATATGCATGTTAGAGATACATTAATGCAGGTTGTTATGATGAGAATGATACTATGTGGATTATGATCTATGATGCAAGTTTAGGTGATATGTATGTGTGATTAGAAAATGATGCACCTTGCTAATCTTAGATCTGAATGAGTTTATTGCTATGTTATCGCATTTCCGATGATGATAGTTATATTAAAAATTATTGCTGAGTTTGTTAAACTCGCCCCTCTTTCTTGTGTTTTGCTTTGGGGCTGCGTGGTGCGACACGTAGACGAACAAGATCTCCTCTTTGAGGAAAGGTCGGAGATGACTTGGATGTGATCGTGGAGATCGTTGTGTGACTTATTTTTCTTTGGTTTTATGCCTTATGTTTAGAACCTTTGTATAGGGTTCTCTGTTGGATTTATGTCACATTTTACAGTTGTGTTGCTTAAGACTTATTTTGAGCCGGTGTGGGCTATAGTTGACTAAGCATGTAGGTTTGAGATTAGTTGTTTACTTTGTGATAAATAACTCTCTTTCTTTTCTTCTTATTTACTCTTGCTCAAAGTGGAATGTGTGTACTCCGTAATTCTGTTAAGTCGCCCGTGGTTAGGGTTAGTCTTCTGCTAAATTGTTTCTCAATTACCCTTCGTCGCCCCCGTGCTCTTGACCAGCCCCTGGACCGGGTTTGGCTCGGGTCGGACATTGCCGGGGCGTGACAAAGTTTTTGGTATCGGAGCACATCTTTGTCCAAGAGTAAATAAGGTTTGAGTGACAAGTCTTACTTGCTTGCTTGCTTGTTTGTGTGTATTCTGATTGTTTGGCTATGTGCTTTTGGGTTATTAGGCTGTACGATTAATGTTTGGTCGTTGTGTAGATGGCTGGCCCTAATCATGCAGGCGCTAATAACCATCGTGGTGCTAGAGACCCAAGGGTGGACGATGTGTTGATTGCCATTGAGGGGTTGACACAGGTGGTCCAGGCTAAGCACGCGAGTGGTGGCAGTTCTGAGTCTCTCTCGCTCGAGGGATTCAAGAAGCTTATTCCCCCTAGCTTAAAGGGTGGATTAGATACCTCTGTGGCGGATAATTGGAGGCTTCATATGGAGAAGATTTTTAGTGTTCGACGTTTCTCGGACGAGGAGAAGACTAGACTTGCAGTCTTCACGTTCGAGGGCGAGGCTCAGAGCTGGTGGTTGTCGATGGAGCGTCAGAGATTCCATGGCCGAGTGGACATTCCTTGAGAAGAAGAAGGAGTTTTTCAGCTTGCAGTAGGGTTCTATGACGGTCTTGGCTTATGAGACCCGTTTTGTGGAGCTTGAGCACTTTGCTCCTCGCTTCTTCAGCGATGAGTATGAGCGAGCACGTAAGTTTGAGGACGGTCTGAAGCCTTTCATCAAAGTCCGAGTCGTGCCCTTCAAGCACAAGACCCTTACTGAGGTACTTGAGATGGCCATCGCAGTGGAGCGAGATTCTGATGAGTATATCTGGAGGAGAGGGCAGTAGCAGCTTAAGAGGTCGAGGGCGGAGGATAGCCGTAACCGCCGGGATCATAAGCGGCGAGATACCCGTCATGCGAGGCATAATACTCAGCATGTGCAGCAGGACCCTCATGACCGCTGTGCTAGTGTGACTTGTTATGATTGTCGGCAGAAGGGACACTATGCCAATGAGTGTCCCTAGAGGGCGAGCTGTGCTCAGAGACGTGCACCGATGACACCTAATTTCGGTCCCATGTAGTTGGGAGCACCACCGGCGAGAGCACCTACCGAGCAGCCCAATGGTAAGGGGAAGAAGCTGGCTCATGATGGGAGAGTCTTTGCTATTTCGGCGCAGGAGGCGGCTAACTCTTCCGGCGTGGTGGAAGGTATGATTCTCATTGCCTCCCACTATGCTAGAGTGTTATTTGATACCGGTTCTTCTCATTCTTTTGTGTCTCCTCATTTTGCTCATGAGTTGGATGCTTGTTATAAGTTGTTGCATATTCCTTTGCGTGTGTCTACACCATCATTCTCTCTTCGAGCGGAGAAGTATATTGAGATGATTCTTATAGAGATCGGTGGGCATGTGCTACATATGGATCTGATTATATGATGTTTAAGTTCCATGTGCATGTAGACTGCCGCAGGAGGTGTGTGAATTTATGCCCGCTGAAAACATCTAGTGACGCTTCAAATGAAGCGTCGCGAAAAACATTTAAATTAGCGACGCTAGAATTTTGGCGTTGCTAATAATGATAATATTAGCAACGCTCGAGCATGAGCGTCGCTAATAATGAATATTTTAGCGACGCTATTTCATGAACGTCGCTACTAATATTCATATTAGGTCAGGTGGCTTTAATATTATCATTGTTAGCGATGCTCAATCTTGAGCGTCGCGAATAATTGTAATATGAAATCTATCAACATTTTTATTTTTTAAAAATCTATTAGCGAGTTGCATAAGAAACGTCGCTAATTTGTTTCTTATTGGCGATGCTTACCTATAAACGTTGAAACTAATTGCTCTAATCGCGACGATCAGTTTTGAGCATCGCTAATAGTATTTTTTAAAACTTTCCCCCTCTCTCCATTTCTCTCTCTACCTTCTCTCTCTTTCTCCTCCATCTCTCTCTCTATCCTCTCTCTCTCCATTCCTCTCTCTCTTTCCTCTCTCACTCTCTCTCCTTCCTCTATCTCTCTCTACCCTCTCTCTCCCCCCTCTCTCTCCTCCCTCTCTCCACCCTCTCTCTCTCAACCCTTTCTCTCTCTTCCCTCCCCCTCTCTCTAATTTCAAAATTTTTTAAATTTTTTTATTTTTAAAATTAATTTTAAAAAATAAATAAAATAATTTAAAATAAAATACTAATAGCAACGTATAGGATTATACATTATACATCACTAATACATGTACTAATAGCGACGTATAATCCTATACGTCGCTATTAGTATTTTATTTTAAATTATTTTTTTTATTTTTTTAAATAAAAAATGTATAAAAATTTAAAAACATCAAAATAAAATCTCTCTCTCTTCCCTCCCCCTCTCTCTCCCGTCTCTCTCTCTCCTCCCTCCATTCTCTCCCTCTCTCCCCCCTCCCTCTCCTCCCTCTCTCCACCCTCTCTCTCTCCACCCTTTCTCTCTCTTCCCTCCCCTCCCCCTCTCTCTCCTCCCTCCCCCTCTCTCCCTTCTCCCTCTCTCTCCCCACCCTCTCTCTCCTCCCTCTCTCCACCCTCCCTCCCCCTCTCTCTCCCTTCTCGCTCTCTCCTCTCTCCTCCCTCCCCTCTCTCTCCCTCTCTCTCCACCCTCTCTCTCTTCCCTCCCCCCTCTCTCTCCCTTCTCTTTCTCTCCTCCCTCCCCCTCTCTCCCATCTCTCTCTCCTCCCTTCTCCCTCTCTCTCTCTCCTCCCTCCCCTCCCCCTCCCCCCTCTCTCTCACTCTCTCCCCTCCTCCCTCTCTCTCCCTCTCACCTCCTTCTCTCTCTCAACCCTCTCCCTCTCTCTCTCCCTTCTCTCTCTCCTCCCTCTCCCTCGTCCCTCCCCTCTCTCCCCTCCGTCTCTTATTTTTTTAATTTTTTTTTTATTTTTTAAAATAATTTTTTCTCCCTCCCCTCCTCCCTCTTTCTCTCACTCTTTCCCCTCCTCCTCTCTCTCCTTCCTCACCTCTCTCTCTCCTCCCTCTCCCTCTCCCTCTCTCTCCTCCCTCTCACTCCTCTCTCTCTCCTCTCTCTCTTTGTCATTATATTTTTTATTTAAAAAATAGGTATTAGCAATGCATGTAACTATGCGTCGCTACTACCAAGTGTAATAGCGACACATAGTTGCATATGTCGCTACTACTATCAGGTAGTAGCGACGTATATCTATGCGTCGTTATTAGTTCATAATTTTTTATTTTTTTAATTAAAATTGATAAATATTAGCGACACTTATTTATAAATGTCGCTATTGTTGAACGTATTAGCGATATTTGGAAAAATGAGTCATTAGTAGTTTTATTTTAAAAAAAAAAATTAATAGATATATCTTTTAGCGACACTTATGCAAGTGTAGCTAATAACCTAAGTATTAGCGATGCATGAACTTAAGCGTCGCTAAAAGGTTACGTATTAGCGATGTTTTTACTTATGCGTCGCTAATAGGCTACCATTAGCGACACATAATATTATGCGTCGCTAATATTAGTTTTTTTTGCGATGTTTTTTAATATGTCGTTATTATCACTTTGTAGTGACACATTTTATTGCAATGCTTACATAAGCGTCACTAATACCCAATTTTATTGTAGTGTATGAGATGATTTACTTGACTTGATGTGGTTTTAATTGTTGATTTTAATATTTCTTATGCACTTTTTGACTATTTCTTACATGAAGGGGGAGTTGAATTGTGGAAAATCATGTTAATGTGATCAATTAACACTTTTTTAGCACTGTTATGCACATTTGTCTGGGAAGTGTGGATTAATTACAAGTTACAATGCTTTTCAAATTCAATTTGAAATAATTTTTTAAAGTTTTAGAAGAATAAAGTCATATTCAAATCATGTTTTGTACAAGTGGAAAGTCAATGCACTTAAAGTCAAAGAGTTATAATTTTTTATTTTTATACTTTGTAGAGTTTTGTTATGAAATATGCAAGGGGAAAGATTCTAAGAACATATGTGATATATATATGTATTGGCTAAATTTTAAAAATCAAAACTATGTACATTCAAGTGGATATTTTAAGTATTGTAAAGTCAACTAGATTAGTAATGTGTCAAGTTAGATTTGAAATTTAATGAATTAAATAATTGTAGAAGACATGTTATGAAGAACAAGTTGGAAGACTTAATCAGAGTGATTAAAATTTGAAGAAAAGAACAAACAGAGAGAGAGAGAGATAGAGAGAGAGAGAGTGATAGAAAAGGGTCGGGTTAGGCCCAGAGAGGGCCCATGTTAGGGTTGGGCGGCCGTACCTCTAGAGAGGAGGCCTGGCATGGCCTATGTGCTCAATGTTTCGGGGCTTGGGCTGGCTTTCAAGCCTACCTAAAATATTATATATATATATATATATATATATATATATATATATATATATATATATATATATATATATATATATATATATATATATATATATATATATATATATATATATATATATATATATATATATAGACACACACACGCACATATATATATATATATATATATATATATATATATATATATATTAAATTCAATCCCTTATGCGCTTATGGGCATGGCCCATAAGGCCTTATGGGTCATGCTCGCCATGCCCATAAGCCCAAAATTTGTTATGGGCATGCCCATAAGGCCTTAATTGGCTTGGTCATGACCTCGGACTGGGCCTAGGTCCTGCTGATGGACCTTGATTGGGCTCAATGAAAGGCCCGTCATAGCCTAGGGTTCATATGCCTGGGCCCTATTGTGAATAGGTTGGGCTCAAGACCGACCCTTTGCCACCTCTCCACACACACTATCACAAACACTTAATTTTGAATAGAAATACTTTATGTGAGTGTTAGAAAAAGGACAAAAATCACAAAAAGTTCATATGCAATTAATTGTTCTTGAATTGTGATCGATCAATCTTGAATAGTTTTTCAAATTTTTTCTAGAACACTGAATGAACGATTGTCCAATAGAAAAGATCAATCGAAGTGAATTTTTTTAGGTTTAAAATGGTAAATGATCAATCACATTGTCAAATTGATCGATCTCACATTAGGGTTTTGAAGGCAGAATAAGGAACAATTAATAGCCTTGTGGAATGATCAATTGCATTGTAGCGTAATTACTTGAAATATGTCATTTCAAGAGTAATATGTTTCCTGTTAAAAGACAAAGACCTAAATCGATTTGGACTATTATTTAAGAACCTAAAGAGGACGAAATTGAAGAAGGAAGGATAGTTTGAGAGGATTAATTGAGAGTAATTGTGCTAAATTCCTTCAACCACCTTTGAGGAAATTTGACAGAAAGCAAAAGAAATGGGAGTTTTGATTAATAAATCCTTTATGAATTGAATTGAGGTTTTGTGAGAGACACAAACATATCACAAATATCATATTGGAGGAACAAATCAAGTGGGCATCAATTAAAACTTCTAAGGTGATCAAGAGGTGTTGGTGAAGAAGAAGATCAAGATAAGGTTTGTAAGTACCAAGATGGACTTTGGTGACCATAGAGATCTATAAATGGACATTTAGAAGAGTTGGTTACATTGTGTCTAGTAACCCTATAAGCTTTATAGTGCATTGGTAAATTGGCCAAGGGTTGGTTGCATGGTTTTTACTAGTTGGGTTTCCACATTAAAAATCTCTTGTGTGATTGTTTAACGTACTTTTCCTCACTATTAGCATATTGCATTAGGAGGCCACAACTTGTGGTCCTCTACACATTGATGTTTTGGCCTAGAGATACTATGAGGAAAACTTGTAGTCCTCTACACATTGATGTTTTGACCCTCATTGATTTGAAGGGTATTAAACTCACACTAGATGGGGTTAAGATTGAAGCTTTCATAGATGTATTAAATGGGTATGAAACTCATAGGAGATTGAGTGTTGGGAAGAACAAGGCCCTAAGTGTCATAGAAGTGTCTCTCCATATGAATATAAACACATGTGTATGTATAAAATCACCAAGGAGGCATAAGACAATTTTGAAGATCTTATGAAGAGACTTCATTTGAAGGTATGATACACAAACTCACGTACAAAAATCACTTAGAATTAAGTAGAAATAATTTTTGAAAGTGATTTTGGAAGTTTTGAGAAAATAAAAGTCAAAATCTATTTTTTTTTTTCATAAGGGATCGATCACTTTTGAACATATGACTTGCAGAGATCAATCTTTTAAATGAATGTTTTTTAGATTTTAAACTGAAAGTGCAGTTGATCGATCTCTTCATCAAAAGATAGATTGGTGGGGAATTTCATCTAGATAGAAATAGTGAATGATCAATTGCCTAAGTGAAAGGATTGATTGCTTGCAGTTTTACTTACCTAGCTTAAGGTTTTAGAATAGAGTATTTTCCAACTTGGGTTCCTTTAACCCTAACCGACTTAAGACTCTATAAAAGGGCTAGGTATGGACAAAATTGAAGAGTGAAAAGTTAATATTTGAGAGAAGAAAAGGGGAGAGATATTTTCATATATTTTCCTTGCATCACCATAGTTTTTGAGAGAAAATCCTATGGGTGAGAAATATTTAAAAGAGTGTTGACACAATCACTTTTTCATCAACACAAGAGAGCTTGAGAAGTCACAACTGATTCTTAATAAAGGAGGATTGAAGAATAGTCAAAGCCAATTAACAATCTAAAGGAGTTTTGGTTGAGGAACTAGAAGAATAAAAAGATAGAACACAAGGAGAAAAATTCAAGGGTTTGAGGGAAACTTAGAGGCCAACAAAAAAAGGAAGCATGAAGAATAGAGAAAGGAGTTTTGTTTATGTCAGAGTCTTTAGTGGTTGGTGGTTTGTTCTTCATCTTGTAAAAAGGACTTGCTTACTAGTGCATTGGTTTAGCTTAGAAAGATCATTCAGTTTTTTTCTCTAGTTAGTGTTTTCCACGAAAAAATCCTTGTGTTCTTACATGTTTGTGGTGTGATTGGTTGGTAGATTTATCATAAATCGTTCTTAAGGATTGAGTTTTTATTTCATTCTAATCTATTTAGTGTTCTTATGGATTGATCATAGGCTGGATCGTGACTCTAACATCAGTGCATGAGTTCAAAGTTAATTCAAGTGCATATCAGGGCACCATAAATCTTGAATTGAAGACATGTAACTGCAAGAAGTACTAGCATATGGGGATGCCATGTGAACATGAAATGACAACAATTGAATATAGGCATTGAGAACCTTATCAAATTTGCTTAGATTGCTATCTCATGACCAAGTACCTTGCCACATAGTGAGGTTATTCACCCTACGTTGGACCTCCAATAGAATAGATCTGAATCGGTCAACACAAGATGAAGCAAATAGAGTCCCTATCCCCACCTCGGGCTACAAGAAAGTGTAGAAATTTTCAAGAATACAGACGCAACCAAAAGAAATGTTCAAATCTTCTCATCTTGATGGCCGTCTGAAGGGATAGAAGAAGAAGAAGAAAACACCTCAAACATGTACAAGTCATAACATGTGTTAAAAGGAGATGAACAATGACCTACAAAAGAATTTTGGTACACATGACAAAATGTTTTGACACAGGAGTTACAATGTTCGGATACATTTACCAAATCATTTTAACACATATGTCAAAACATTTTAACATCTCATAAAATTATTTTGAGGTATGTATTGAAAGGAGTTGAACATTGTGGGCTCCAAGAATTTTGGCACACATATCAAATTGTTATGACATAGGTGTTACAATGTCTGGATATTTTTATTAAATTATGGTAACACATATGTTAAAATTTTTAACATATACTTATAGCATTGTTTTGAGGTATGTGCTAGAAGAAGATGAACAATGTCCACAAAAATTTTGATGTATAAATGGAAATGTTTTGGCATATCTCTATAAACATTTTTGCGTATCATTAAAAAATATGTTATAAAGTCATCAAACAATTAAAAAGTATGTTACATAGTCATCCAATAAATAATAAATATGTCATATACACTCATCTAACAATTAAAAAGTAGGTTCTAGAAACATCCAATGATTAAGAAGTATGTTATACAATCATCCAATGATTAAGAACTATCACAATCACTCAATCCAATTCTGGACTAGATGGTGATGTCAACCTCTTCTTCCTAGGTTGGTGTATGGAGTCCATTTTAGTGGGCCATGCTGGTGGAATCTCAACCTCTTCCTCAACCTCTTCTTCCTGTTAGTCGGTTCTGCATTGGTGGCTTCCTTTGGCACGGGTTCCTCCACTTTAGTGGGCCCCTCCATGGTGGTGGCCACCTCCACAATGGCCTCATCATTTCACAACAATGGCTCTAAAGCAAGTCATGGGGTTTCCTCCTCACTAGCCAGCTCCTCAATAGGTCATGGCTCCTCAGCAGGCAATGATTCCTCAACAAGCTCCTCAAAAGTTTGTGGCTCCTTAGAAGGACTTGGCTCTGCAACAAGTAGTAACACCTCAGCAGGAAGTGGTTCCTCGCCAAACACCACAGTAGGCAATGGCTCCTCAATAGGTTGCACAAACTAATCCTCTAGTTGCAAGGGCTCATTGAAAGGTTGTGGAGCCTCCTCACTCACATCCTCATCAGTCCACAGTGGCTCCTTCCTCTCCTCCCTTGTCTATGTCAGGCATCTCTTTACGGCCTTTGTCTTCACCCTCTTTGCAGATGCGTTGTGCTAAGCTTGAATGTCAGCAACCCTCTTCTTCCTGCTAGTTAGATCCATAGCAAAGGTCTCCTCTGACTTGGGCATCTCCATGGATGGTGAAAAGGGCTCCTCAATAGGCTCACATGTCTCCCCACTCACTCCCTCATCAGGTCGCAAGGGCTCCTTCCTTTCCTCCTTCCCGACCCGAGTCTGACTGCCCTTCACAGCCTTTGTCTTCAGCCTCTTTGGAGCCCTCTTCTTGGGTGAGACTACCCTCTTCTTGGGTTGGAGTGGCCTTTTCTTGGGAGACTGACCTCTTCCTAGATGTGATAGGCCTCTTCTTGGATGTAACTCACTTTTTTTTTTCCGTCAAGAGGATGAGGCTACCCCACACCTCTTTGCTTGAACAGAGGTTGAAGGGACATGACTATTTCCCTAGGGCTGCTCATAGATAAAAATGGACACGGACAAAGGATTGTTAGTGTCCGTCCACCATTTGCATATCCCTTGTCCATGTCTATTCATGTCTACCCTTGTCCATATTATGCTTTGTCCAAGTTCGTCTGTTACAAACACAAACAAACACAAATGGACATGGACAAATACTTTAAAACGTAAATTTTATCTCAATTCAAATCGTCAAGTACCTATGTAGCATGTTAAAACTATCCTACCATGCTACATAGGTACTATATCCATATTTTCAAGCTGTCCAATACCTATGTAGCATGTTAAAATTATCCTAACATGCTACATAGGTTTTGCATCCATGTTTTTAAGATGTCCAGTACCTATGTAGTATGTTAGTACAGTTCAATCATGCTAAATAAGTATTGGACCAATGTTTTTGCCTTCAGATCCGCTGTGGATCCAAAGCAGATCCAACGCCAATGTTTTTAAAGTTGTCAATTGCCTATGTAGAATATTAAAATTATTTTAACATGCTACATAGGAATTGGATTTGTTTTTCCCCTAATAGTTAGTAATACACCAATATTTAAAGGAGTATTGGGTAAGGGTGGCAAATGCAGATGTTTGCAGTTGCAGACAAGGGTATGTCCACGTCTATAGCTCCCCATTAGGGGGACCATAAATTGGTTTGTGTTCGCATCCAAGTTCAACTTAGACACAAAAAATTGTCTGCTTTATATAAAATGGATGCGGACACGAGCAAACGTTCAGACTACATACGTCCATGAGAATAACTATCTCTCTATGACCCAACTGCTTGAATCCTTTCACTTCAACAACTATGTTCATGAGCTTAAGCACAGTGTTTGCAACCGGTGTCCCAACCAATTCTACACAGGTTAACTTTTCCTCGATCAAGGCACCCCAAGTAGTTTCAAAGTGGTTCAGCATCCTTCGGGTTGAACAAAGACTTATGAGTTTAATATCTGTCTAGATGAGTATAGCAGATTATTAAATTGGCCCTAGTCCGATTATCTATAAAGATAAAGACTAAGTTCTAGCCTTTTGCGCAAAAAATTTATATGTAGCTGATGCACTGAAATTATGTTTAATAAAATATTTTCAAATTTCTATTTGCAATCCTATTTTGGGTTAATTCATTACTGATTTGGGCTATTTATGTTTTGAATAAGTTAGTTGGACCTTAATTGAGTTTACATGTCTAAACAGGCTTCAACAAGATACAACTGGAAGAGGAAGTTGAGCCCAACTACCCAAAGCTATTTAAAAGTCAAGAATGGGCTCATAATGGTCTAACATGCATGGAATGGTCGAACACAACCTTGTGGACCCATTTGATTTGAGATTTGTATGAATAGAACTAAATTATGAAAGAAGTTGATTCGGATAGATTGACACAAATTTCTTTAGTATTTTGATCATATCTTTTTATGTATAATTCGGATTGATACGATTCTAGTGGCAATGGAAAGAAGACTTCCGTGGCTACAAGTAGGGCTGGTCCTCGGCCAAATAGTCGGCGGACAAGGCATGTCCATGTCTATGTCCGCTAACAATTTGTCCGTCGACATTTTGTCCATGGACAAAGCTTTTTTTTCGGCGGACACGGCCATTGTCCATGGACATAGTCTCTTAGGCAATTGGATGAGAGTTGAAGTGGTTGGAGAGAACGAGAGTGGTGTTAATGACTTTAACTAAGTAGGGTAGCCAGGGACTAGGGTGAGGATATCTAGATTAAGTAATTTATCATATAATAATAATTTTTAAGCTTATATATGTCATCTTCTTTATTTGTAGTATTACTATTAGACAAATTAATTCATTTTAAAAAGCCAAATAGAGCTATTAATGTGAGACAAAAGAAATATTTAATAGTTAGCTTTAAAGAAAAACTCAAATATAACATTAACATGATTGTATTTAAATTGTTAAAGATTTAAGGATAAAAAAATAATGTTTAAGAATAATTAGAGGAGAAATTAAAATTGTCCTTCGTATAAGAATGCACAATGTATTTAAAAGTTAACCGGACCTCGGACAAACGGCCGGACGAGGTCTTTGTCCATGGCCATGTCCAAAAATTGGCGGACAAAAGAATTCGGCCAGACACGGCCACGGACACCTCGGACACGGCCCGGACATTGGACGATGGACGTCCATGACCAGCCCTAGCTACAAGTGTTATTTCAGGAAGAAATTCCAAATTCCGAAGATATAGGGGTCGAATCAGGCAATCAATCAGGATGAAATCTGGAGATATGATTTGATTTTACCCTTTGAAGCAACCCTTTCTTTTCCTATAAATAGAGGGGTGGACGTGATAGATGGGGCATTCTCTCCTCTTTAGAGCTCTCTTCTCCTATTTCCTTCTCTTATTTTGCATCTTTGTTTTTAGTTTTATTGTAATGGCTTTCTAAATCTCTCAAGCTAAGGCTAGGAATGAAGCTTGTACTTGATGTTTAATGGATACTTTGATTCAAGTAAGTTCTTTATTATTTTAAATTGATGTTTCATATTTAAAGAGTTTATAATCTATACAATTATTTGATTCAGCGTTGACGAAAGACACGTTGAATGCTTATAATTCCCTGTGATTATATACTTAATGCTTTCATGTAGTAAACAATCAATTACTATTGTTTTATTTCAAAGTTCTTTAAAAGATAAATTTTCCAATTAAGATAAATTTTCATTTGATCTTGATTGAGTTATCATTTGAATGAAGTAAACATTAGAGATTTATTGCAAGTGGATTTTTGATGCCTTAGCACTTTCTCTTTGAATTGTCTCTTATCATCTATTTCACTTTTCTTCTCTATTCGATTCTCTTCGTAATAGTTTTCTGTGTCACACAAGGCTTTCCCTGTGGATCGACCTTGTTCACTATAGTTGACAAGTAAAAAAAAAAAGAAATCTGAACTAGACTCCTTCATAGTCTTAGTTTGGACGTAACACAAATTGGTTCATGCACCTTTGGAATGTGGCAGGAGCATTACATAATCCAAACGGCATCCTTCGATATGCAAAGGTACCAAATGGACATGTAAAGGTTGTTTTTTCTTGATCTTCAAGTGCAATCTCAATTTGGTTGTATCCTGAATAACCATCTAGAAAACAATAAAATTGATGACCGGCCACCCTCTCTAGGATTTGGTCCATGAATGGCAAGGGGAAGTGGTCTTTCCTAGTGACAGAATTCAATTTTCTATAATCTATGCACATCCGCCAACCGGTGGTGACTCTAGTGGGAATTAACTCATCATTAGCATTCTTTACCACTGTCACTCCAGACTTTTTGGGGACAACCTGGGTGGGACTCACCCATGGACTGTCAGAAATGGGGTAAATGATACCCACATCTAATAATTTTAGGACCTCTGCTCTCACTACCTCTTTCATGTTGGGGTTTAACCTCCGTTGCATTTGTCTCACAGGTTTTGCATTTTCTTCCATGAAGATCCTATGTGTACAAATCAGGGAACTAATCCCCTTGATATCAACAATGGTCCACCCAATGGCATTCTTGTGATTTCTAAGGACTTCGAGCAACCTGTTCTCTTGCTCCCTATCCAACATTGAAGTGACAACCACAGGAAATGTCTCTCCCTCACCAAGATAAGCATATTTAAGTTCAGTAGGGAGGGGTTTCAAGTCTAGCTTGGGTGGTTGGACACTTGAGGGGAGAGGAGCGCTATTAGAAGGAGGTAACTCCTCAAAGCGGGCCTTCCACCTATCAGTATCCAATAATGGAGTTGACTCCAACAAGGAATTTACATCATTAATCATAACATCATCATCAAAGTTAAAATAAGAAAGACATGCTTCAAGAGGGTCAGAAAATGAAGAAATAGTAGACATGTCATCAACAAGACTTTCTAAAAGATTCACTTCATGCACATCCTCATCATCATCTCCTAGTTGCCTGCAAATATTAAAAATGTTCAGTTCCAAAGTCATATTTCCAAATGAAAGCTTCATAACACCATTTCTACAATTAATAAGAGCATTAGAAGTAGCAAGAAATGGACGACCTAATATGACAGGAATTTGAGTACAAGCATTCAAAACTGGTTGTGTGTCCAAAATAATAAAATCAACAGGAAAGTAAAACTTTTCTACTTGTACTAACACATCCTCAACAATTCCTCTTGGTGTTTTAACTGAGCGATCTGCAAGTTGAAGTGTAATGCTTGTGGGCTTCAATTCACCAAGTCCCAATTGTTCATAAACAGAATAAGGTAAAAGATTAACACTTGCCCCAAGATCAAGTAAAGCTTTTTCAACTCTATAATTTCCAATTATACAAGATATGGTTGGACAACCAGGATCTTTATATTTGGGTGGGGTGTTTTGTTGCAAAATTGCACTTACTTGTTCTGTCAAAAATGCCTTCTTTTGTACATGTAGCTTACGCTTGATTGTACAAAGGTCTTTCAAAAATTTAGCATAAGATGGGATTTGTTTAATGGCATCTAAGAGAGGAATGTTAATCTTCACTAGTTTGAAATTTCAAGAATGTCACCATTCGGCACCAATTTAGAGGAAGATTGTAATCTTTGAGGAAAAGGAGGAGGAATAGGAGAAACACAATTAGAGTTGTCAAGTTCATCACCATGTTTAGAATTCAAAGACTCCTTAGGTTCAACAACCTTCATTGGAATGTCTTTGTTAATGACTTTTCCACTTCTCAAAGTGGTGATGGACTTAGCATGCTCTTCTTGTGAACTTGAAGAATTTAAATTTTCAATTACAAATTGACCTTTAGGATTTGGTTGAGGTTGAGAAGGAAACTTCCCTTTTTCTTGAGTGCTCAAAGCTATGGTCAATTGAGTGATAGAAGTCTTCAAGTCATTGATGGCTTGCATTGTTTGGTTGTTGATTCTTGTTTGACTTTGCATGAATGTTTGCAATGTGTCTTCAAAAGTCTTCTTATGTGGTGGAACATAATTTGAGGAAGAAGGAGGTACCTGCACATTAGACTCATTTCTCCAACTAAAGTTGGGATGATTTCTCCAATTAGGAGTATAAGTTTCAGAATAAGGAGAAGAAAATGGCCTTTTGTAGGTATTCATAGCATTTGCTTGAGTATGCAACACCTCTTGAAAAGCAGGGATTGTTGGACAATCCTGTGTTTGGTGTCCATCACTCTCACATATACTACAAATATCTTGTGCTTTTTGAGAAGCTTTAGACATGTTTTCCCTATTAATTTCCATAGCCTCAACTTTTCTAGTTAAACTTGTAATTTTTGCTTTTACATCATCCTCTTCTTTAAGAATGTACAAGCCCCCCTTAGTTGCCCCATTAGATTTGGTTTTATTACTACTTTCAAATTCATTAGAATCTTCTCATGATTGAGCATTTTCAGCTAACACATCAAAATAGTCCCATGCTTCCTCAGGTTCTTTACTCAAAAACTCTCCATTACACATCATTTCAACAAATTGCCTCATTTGAGAAGTCAAACCATTATAAAAGAAACTTATTGTACGCCATGTTTCATATCCATGATGTGGGCACAACAACAAAAGTTCTTTAAATCTCTCCCAACATTGAAAGAAAGTCTCATTTTCTTTTTGTGAAAAATTCATGATATTCTTTCGAAGTGTATTAGTTTTATGAGTGGGGAAAAACTTTTTCAAAAATTCTCTTTGCATTTCTTGCCATGATCCAATGGATCTTGGCTTCAAAGAATTCAACCAATTTTTTGCTTTTTCCTTTAAAGAAAAAGGAAAGAGTTTCAATCTAATAGCATCATTTGAAACATTTTGGTTTGGCAAAGTTGCACAAACCTCTTCAAACTCTTTTAAATGCAAATATGGGCTTTCTGAATCTAGGCCATGAAATTTGGGTAGTAATTGAATTACACCTGGCTTGAGTTCAAAACCGCCTACATTAGTTGGAAAAATCATGCAAGAAGGAGAACTTGATCTAGTTGGTTGCAAATAATCACGCAAGGTTTTAACTTCAATATTTTGTGCATTATTATCCCCATTATTACTTCTTAGTTCCTCATTAGTTCTTAGATCCTCCATTGTATCAAAATAAAGATAATTTTCAAAAGATTTGTTCACTTTTTTCAATCGTCCAGAATTATTTTCCAAAGCTATTTAAAAGTCAAGAATGGGCTCATAATGGTCTAACATGCATGGAATGGTCGAACACAACCTTGTGGACCCATTTGATTTGAGATTTGTATGAATAGAACTAAATTATGAAAGAAGTTGATTCAGATAGATTGACACAGGCTTAGTATTTTGATCATATCTTTTTATGTATAATTCGGATTGATATGATTCTGGTGGCAATGGAAAGAAGACTTCCGTGGCTACAAGTGTTATTTCAGGAAGAAATTCCAAATTCTGAAGATATAGGGGTCGAATCAGGCAATCAATCAGGATGAAATCTGGAGATATGATTTGATTTTACCCTTTGAAGCAACCCTTTCTTTTCCTATAAATAGAGGGGTGGACGTGATAGATGGGGCATTCTCTCCTCTTTAGAGCTCTCTTCTCCTATTTCCTTCTCTTATTTTGCATCTTTGTTTTTAGTTTTATTGTAATGGCTTTCTAAATCTCTCAAGCTAAGGCTAGGAATGAAGCTTGTACTTGATGTTTAATGGATACTTTGATTCAAGTAAGTTCTTTATCATTTTAAATTGATGTTTCATATTTAAAGAGTTTATAATCTATACAATTATTTGATTCAGCGTTGACGAAAGGCACGTTGAATGCTTATAATTCCCTGTGATTATATACTTAATGCTTTCACGTAGTAAACAATCAATTACTATTGTTTTATTTCAAAGTTCTTTAAAAGATAAATTTTCCGATTAAGATAAATTTTCATTTGATCTTGATTGAGTTATCATTTGAATGAAGTAAACATTAGAGATTTATTGCAAGTGGATTTTTGATGCCTTAGCACTTTCTCTTTGAATTGTCTCTTATCATCTATTTCACTTTTCTTCTCTATTCGATTCTCTTCGTAATAGTTTTCTGTGTCACACAAGGCTTTCCCTGTGGATCGACCTTGTTTACTATAGTTGACAAGTAAAAAAAAAGAAATCTGAACTAGACTCCTTCATAGTCTTAGTTTGGACGTAACAGTAGCTAAATCAAGTAAATATTCTCTCAAAACTCACTCATGATGTATCAATCATTAAAACCATAAACATTTAATCTATACATGAAATACAATGATTTAATGTGAAAAACCCAAACTAGGGTAAAAAACTACGGTAGTTCTACACAGGAACAAAATCAATGTACTACTACCAAGCAAGACAATTTACATTGATACAAGAAAACCACCAACCTTTGCTTTGACTCTAACACAATCTCCTCTTGTTTAGATTTCTACAAATCCTTATTGTTGCTAGCCTTCCAGTCTTCTCCCTCAAGTACTTAAAAATTTTCTTCCTCCTTGCTTTGTCTTTGTATTCTTATACCCTTCAACAAACACCTCTAGTTGTATTAACTTTGGCCTCCTTAGAAATCTTCAATTTTCTACTGTAGATAAACTACAACACATTTTTGAAATCTTTGTGTGAAATCTTCTTTTAATTGTAGAATAGCTTTATAAATTCACCATTGTTCTTCAACTCAAAGCTTTATGTGAATCCTCCATGGAAAATAATGTGCAAAAGGCATATACCCTTTTTCTCTAATCTACTCTAAATTTTCCTTTATCAAATTTCTTGATTTCTTAACCCTTATATAGTATATTAAGTTGGTTTAGGTCTTTGACTTGAATAAGAAAAGAAATTAAAATTAGAATGTCTTAATTAGGGTAACTTTCCTTGAAGCAATCGATCATTCTAAACAACGATCGATAGTTCACTGTTTGTTTTGTGCACGATACTTGAAGTGATTGATCGACAACTATTGACTTCATTTTACACAGGGTGAAATCAAGTGCCCAATCGATTGTTCTAACTATTTTTTTACCATCTTATCCTTTTTACCCTAAAACTTTCTGAAACCTCTGAAATCACTTCTTAAACTTGTCCAAGTGATTTTAGTTTGTGAATGTGATCTGAATAAGCTTCAAAAACCTTCAACATTCTTCAGTCTTTTGTCTTGATCCATAAAAACATCTTTGCTCCTATTTTTTGAGTTTGTCGATTTCAAATATGATTCAACCACAATAACCTCAAATTAGATTTTAGGACCCAATACTTACACAAGGTTTCTATACATAATTTTGATAAAGAAATCAACCAATAACTTTGACATACGATTCATATACTCTTACAATCTCCCCATTTGGTTATTTCTTATCAAAACACTATATATTTGAAAAGCAAATTAAAATTACAACTCTTTACACAGTGCATTGACTTTCAAATTGTACAAAATATAACTTGATACTAAAAAGACTTAATATAGACTCATTTGACATAACTAATTTGGAATTGAGCTTGAAAAGCCTTGTATAACTCTGTACTTATCTTGCACACTTAAAATTAAATAAAATTTACATAGTACTATTTAATTAAATAAAGATAAACACTTTAATTTTCATTAATCACTTCTCCCCTTTTTTGACATAAATAGTCAAATAGTTAATAAAAAAAATCATCAAAGCACAATCAAGTTATAACTATTACTAAAAGATATGAAAATATATAGAACATTCAAACCATCACTTGTCCATCACGTATCCCAACATAACATCAGTTTCAAGGTACATCTTGTAGTCAGAATGAAACATAAATGAACTGAACAAGTTTTAAACAAAGGAATACATAAAAAATTATACACAATCAATAGAAAAATTATTCAGCAACCTCATCATCACTTTGCTCCCCTCACTATCTGTGTGTTGAAGTCGGGCTCTTAGCAAGCAATCAATGTCTGTAAGACTCTGAAACATAATATCCTAAAATACTCTAAACTCAGTATAGTCATTGGTTGATCTAGATCATCCATCAGTGATGGTGCCTCTACTGTCTCTGTGGCTCATAAACATGACCCTGATGGTAAGATAACATCCTACGAACCACTACAATGTCAATCGGTCTTGTTCCAATTATAGTGGGCTTTGCTATAGGTATATTCACATGTACTATAGTGAAAATCTAACACAAGATGTATGGGTAAGGTAGCATCTCATTTGTGTGGCCATGCATGAATGTCATAATCTTACCAAAAATAATAGAAGGCAGAACCTACTTGAGATGTGGTTGTGCTAGGAGGTATAGTAGTTGTGCCATCGTCCTATCTACTCTCTCCTTCCTAGAACTCCAAATATCATACTGAGCAATGACTTGAAGCAACCAGAATCTTGTGTCATAGAGTGTGCCAACAAAGAAACCTCAATCTTTGGTCTTCTAGGTAAACCAAGCAAACTCCCAGTTAACTTAGTATCAGGTGGAAATGCATACCCATCAAATTGAGGATTGTGAGTTGTCTTGTACTCTCCTCTCACAACCAATAATGTTTGCAATGTTGTCAAGTGTCACTCTCACTTGTAGGGCTAGTCATCGGCCAAATAGTCGGCAAACAAGCCTTGTCCATGTCTGTGTTCGTTAACAATTTGTCCACGGACATAGCCTTTTGTCCTATAAACCATACACGTTACTACGATAGATAAAAAAATTTTCATCTAACTATTATACCTAAACTTTTTGAGAGTTAAAATGACAACCAAACTTTTTGATAATGCCTAAAATACAAGATCAAAAATATTCAACTACCTAAAATATATAATGATTTATTAACATAAAAAAACTACTCCATAACCACAATCCAAATAAACTAAACACCAGTCTTAACGTAAAAGAATATTATAGTGCTCCAATATAAGTAATCTTTTGCAACATATAAAAAAGCTTTTGATTGCTTCATTCATGCTATCCTCCCTCATGACAATCATGTAGACCTGTTTAACATGTCACAAAAACAAATATTTCAATTGAAGTATATTCATGATATGGTGATATAATTATATTACTTATTCAAAGTATAAGAAAACCTAATTTTGTAATCATTCTATCTAATATTAACACACAAGGAAGTAGCTAAAATGGTAAAACCTAAATGGGAGTAGAGAGATTCACAAACATATGAGCAATCCACCCTAGGCCTTATGTTCCTCCTCTTCACCGAAAAAGTAAAAACGAGTTAGCAATAACAAACAAACTCCCACACACACATGAAAATTTTATAGTTAAACCTTACCAATAATAATTTCAATATCATCATCCTCGGAACTTTGAACATTTGTAAGGGACATTAAGCCAACCTTCCATTTGGGTACAATAGAATGAAGCATTTAGTATATTATAAATTAATTTAAGAAAATTAATAGACATTTATGTAAATTACCTTCATTTTCACTCCAAAGACAATTTTGAGCACACAATAATGCTTTCACTATCTCAGTTTTCAAGCTACTCCTATATTTGTCAATTACTCTACCTCCACTGCTAAATGCCGCGTCAGATGAAATAGTGGAAACATAAATTGCTAATACATCTTGAGCAATTTTTGAAAAAATGAGATATTTTACCACATTTAATCTCCACCAAGATAATATATCAAAATCCTCCCCCACAACCTCACTAAATGGGATGACCCCTTCATCCATATATAGTTCTAAATCATTTTTAGTAGGTTGACTAGATGAACTCTCCATAATAAACTTGCTATGACTTTTCAACAAAGGATTTTTTCCACCAGTAGATGTAGAGCTAGTTGTTTCAACAATGGAGGAACTAGTAGATAAAATAGTGTCATGGACATAATCTAGCTTAAGACCCGACTTATATTCATCACACAAACCAAATAAACTGGTCATCACCTCCTTAATTTTTCTCTTTCCAAGGCCTTCACCAAATAGTAGGGGGAAATAATATTCAATTGAATTTAATTTCATCCTTGGATCCAAAGTTGATGCAATTGCCAAAATTATATAATGTCTCACACCAATACTTTTCATATTTTTCCATCATCTTAAAGGCCATAGAACACTTCAAAAAATTGTCACTTTCATGCCAATTCATCATTTGTAGTTTTAGCTCATAAACCATGCTAAAGAAAAGATTAGATGTGGGGTACTTTGTTCTAGAGAAAATTTCAGTCAATTCTAAGAAAGGAGCCAAACATTCATGAATAGTTGCAACATCATCCCACTCTTCAGCATTTGGCAAAGCCTTATAGTCTTTATCAAGCACTTCTAAGCATGCAAAGCATTCTTTAAATTTCAAAGCAACATCAAGCATATTGCAAGTTGAGTTCCACCTTGTTGGCACATTAAGAACTAAAGATAACTTTGGTGGCTTAAGTTGGTATGCAATTTTTCTAAAAGTAGCTTATCTTTTTGGAGAAACTTTCACATATTTAACACTTTTATGAATTTTAGACAATGCATCTTTCACTAAGACAACCCATCATTAACTATAAGATTCAAAACATGTGCACTACATCTTACATATAAAAATTCACCATTTGCTAGAAGATCACCATTTCCAAGAAGAATAGCCTTAAGCTCCCTTACTACAGAATTATTAGCACTTGCATTTTCTAACACAATTCTAAATATTTTTCCATCAATTTTCCATTCAAACAACTTGCTATAAATGAGGTTACAATGTCTCCACCTATGTGATGAGTTTTTACTTTACAAAAGTTGATAATTCTCATATGTAAGACCCAATCATTGTTAATAAAGTGAGTGGTAATGACCAAAAATGAAAAATGTTGATAGGATGTCCACATGTCACTTGTAGTAGTAATTTGACCTTCAACATTATCCAACATATTCCACATTTTGATCACTCCATCTTTGTAAAGTTTTATGCAATCTCTAGTAATAGCTTTCCTTTTAACCATTTCAAACAAAGGTTGAAGATCGTTCACAAACTTCCTAAAGCCTGCATGATCAACAATTAAAAATGGGTATTCATGAAGGATAATTGATTTAGCTAAATCACACCTGCTCCTCTCTTAGTTAAATCTAAAACATTCAACAAAAGAGCTCCCATCTTTGTTCTTAGGACAATTTCTCAAAATTTGTTGCTTGATATCAACTCCCTTGCTCCCATTGAGTCTAAACTTTGTACATTTAGACTGAACAAGTCACCAAAATTTATTAGTCCTATAGCTCCCTTTTCCCAATTAATATATTACCACAATAATGACATTTAGTCTTTTCCTGGTCAGACAAATATACCTGATCAAAATGGTCCCAAACCTCACTAGTCAATTTTTCTTTTTCTTTTGTCGAACTTCATTTTTCTTATCCTCTCCCTTCACCTCATCATATGGGACTACATTTTGACTTTGAGGCTCAGTGTGAGCAATAAGAGTAACTTCCACTTCATCACTTTTGCTTTGCGAATTTTTTGTGATAGACTCTGACATTTTCTATTAAATGAAAGTCAAAAATGAAACATTAAACATGGGTCTTGGGAGCAATAGGCAGACCTCATAATTTATAATAATGAAATACAAAATGGAAATAGAAAAGAACCACATAATTTGTATTTTAGTAAGGCAAAAAAGAACTTTTATATATTCTTTAAACGGGAGAGTGAACTGATTAGTGTTACCACATCGACTACAAAACTAAAATCAGCTATACCAAGAATAACAATAAAATTTGATAGTCCAAAAATTATATTTTTTAAATGGGAAAGTGAATTGATTAGATTACCCAATGGACTAAAAAACTAAAATCAGCTATGTCAAAAATAACGATAAAATATCACAGTATAAAAAATGCGAAACTAATGAAAATCTACTAATCCATGACATCGAAATGGGCCTATACAATCAAAAGCCAACCTTGAGTACCTAATATGCATTATAATATAATTACAAAAAAATGATAATACTATAATATAATTAATGGTCCCTGCTCCCAACACAGTTCCACATGGCAAGAAAAGTCTCACCCTTTTTGTCATATCCCTTTGGAAAGCACTTTAGCAAGCTTTTAACGTTAGCCCTTTGAAACCTAGAAAGTGAAAAGCAACTCGCGCTAGTCGAAAAGCAAAATATGATGTTCCAATATGAATATCCCATTTTAGTTATTAATTGTATAACACAAACGTTACCAGAATTTTAAGCCTGTCGCCTTTTGACCACCAACAATCCTTTTCAGCTGATCATCAAAGCACACTCTTTCAAGTTCCATTGTGTAAAAATTGATACAATTGACCAGCGGCGGCTTTAACTCATGACAGGAATTATTAATTAGGTTTGAGTTATGACCAACTAGTGCAAACTTGAGTTGGAGGTATTTAAGGATCTGAATGTACAGCTCCGGGATTGGGTGTCGGGTGATGAGGTGGGGGTTTAACATACTTATATATAACATAGTCAGACATCGGAAAAAGTTGTCCGAGGCTCTTTGTCTAGGACCGTGTCTTGTTTTTGTAGACAAATAATTGGCCGGACACGGCCATAGGCACCTCAGGCATGGCCTGGACATCAGACAACACATGTCTACGACCAGCCCTACTTACTTAAACTCTAACTAGTGTATCATTATCCTCCAAATAGAGTGATACATATTAGTGCTTGACCAACTCAGGGTACAGACTCTGACCCGATGTAGAGATCATGCTAAAGTACTCCATTCAATATGGACAAGCCTCAATCCATCCTATAGTTGTCTCTAAACACTATTTATAGGTCTGACTCTATATGACCTACTATTGGGTGTCCCAAGGTCCTGAGACTGAGTCAACGGTCTTCTGTTTCTTAGCTCTCCCCATCTAAATTGAGTGACAATAAAATAACAAAGGGCTAAGCATAAACTAAGAATAAATAAATGACAATAATAAATATTTTAGAATTTCAAAAATTCTTTGAAATGCACATAAAAAATCAAAATTTGAATTTTAAATAAACCTAGAAATTTTTTTATGTCAAAATGAGTCCAAATTTAAATTCTAAGTAGATTTGACTCTATATGACCCACTGAGGATGACTCCAAATTTGTAATTCTAAGTAGATCCTTGAATTCTAAGTAGAATGACAAAAGGTTGAGGACTGGCAGCCTGATGGCCGACCATTTGGTGGCCATCTGGCAGCTACCATCTGCACCAACGTCTCCCCTTTTGAAGTTTACAAAATTACACTAGTGGTGATTTTAGAAACCACTGTTTAATAAATTACATTCACATGCGCTAATCTACCAAACTTCTAATTAACTTGATTCAAGGATTAAGACGGTGATCCTAACCCTTTGTTCTTCGGCCTTCACACATGCTCCTCTCGACCCCCATCACTAGCCGAGCTCGTTAAAAAGCTCACCCAATGTCTCATCCTCTTTTCCTCTTGGCCAAAAAGCTCCCCTAATTAAGCCCTAAGAAGCCCTTTCTATAATCATGGGGATTCTAATCCCCTAAGAAGTTGGGCAATGACGGACTAGTTGGGAAATATTTGAATAATTTCTATCACTCTAAATAATCAGGCCCGCAAAATGACTTTGTCACGCCCCGGCGATGCCCGACCTGAGCTGAACCCGGTCCAGGGGCCGGTCAAGCGCGCGGGGGCAACGAAGGGAAATTGAGAAACGATTTAGCGGAAGACTTAACCCTAACCACGGGCAACTTAACAGAAATACGGAGTACGCACAATCTTTTGAGCAAGAGTAAATAAGAAGGAAAGAAAAGAAAGTTGCTTAACACAAAGTAAACAACTAATCTCAAACCCACATGCTTAGTTAACTATAGCCCACACTGGCTCAAAATAAGTCTTAAGCAACACAACTGTAAAATGTGACATAAATCTAAAACAAAGAACCCTACACAAAGGTTCTAAACATAAAGCTTAAAACCAAAGGAAAGTAAGTCACACAACGATCTCTACAATCACATCCAAGTCATCTCCGACCTTTCCTCAAAGAGGAGATCCTATCCGTCTGCATGTCGCACCACGCAGCCCCAAAACAAAACACAAGAAAGAGGGGTGAGTTTAACAAACTTAGCAATGGTTTTTAATATCACTGTCAACATCGAAAATACGACAACATAGCAATATAATCATTCAAATCAAAGATTGGCAAGGTGCATCATTTTTTGATCATACATACACATCACATAAAACTCATCATAGTGCATAATCCACATAATGTCATTCTCATCATAACACCCTGCATGAAATGTATCTCTAACATACATATTCCATCATGCATCATATCAAAATCAACCTGCATGAATGTATCTCTAACATACATATTCCATCATGCATCATATCATAATCAACCTGCATGGATGTATCTCTAACATACATATTCCCACATGCATCATATCATAACAACCTGTATGAATGTATCTCTAACATACATATTCCATCATGCATCATATCATAATCAACCTCCTTCAAGGAGTAATCACAATTTAGTGTCACACAGACGGGAACATAGACAAGGCCACGAAGGCGTGTCATGGTTCAAAAAACACAAGAATTAAAGAAAGATCAGGGTTGTCAATCCCTAAAAATTGCTTGCCTTGGACGATCCTGGCCGAGGATGTCCCATTCTCACACAGAGAATCTAGAGCAAGGGTGTTCGCCCAGGGACATCTCCTGCGGTGGGGAGAGCCCGAATTCCCACACAGGGAACCCTAGAACACATGGTAGCAGGTGCACACGGCATACCACACTGGATTCTCAGGGTCCAGATGACACTCATCATAAAATTCTCAAATGCGCAAGACAAGTACACAACTCGTCCTCACATAATTCCATTTAACTAGACTCAACCCAGGGAGTGCACTTGTTCTACACAGGAACTCAAATCAAAATATGTCCTTTCGAACCAATCAACTTACGATTAATCCATGACTGATCAATCCGACACACAATTTCACCACATTGCATCCAATCGGTCAAATTCGATTAATCACGATGAAGCCTCAATTGGAAATCTATTTTCATGATGCATGTAGCATGGTACATACGTGGGCAAGGCATACATGAATCCTATCCCATGTTATGTGCTCTCATCAGCCCATAATGCATCATTCATAATCATAATATCAAGCTTCAACATCATCATTAAACCCCACATGTGTGTGTACTTAGTAGAAACATTTCATACAATGCATGTCAACATGCTTGAAATTAAACTCACTACTACACTACACATGTGAATTTCCATCTAAACATGAATTCCAGCGGAAATCATAGGAGAAGAATCATTGCAATCATAACTCAAATCAAAACTCAACCACAAAAGCTAAACACATATAAGATCATTCATTTCATCCTTGAGTCATGACATTCACCAACATCCACACATCAACTAACCACATTCTATCGTGCCAAATCAGTCCATTAATAGGCTATAGTCCTACTGAAAATATGCTTAACCATTCATAATTTCAAGGTGATAATTCCAACATCATGCCACAAACCATAAGTCATTCTACAAATCCCTAATCATATATCCCAACTTCATAACCTCAATTTCATGCCTTTCCAGTAGCATAATATAGTTCAAAACACTCCACATTCATAGAAAATTGGCAAGCTAAAGTGGAACCATCGAAATAAACATCATGTGAACAACATAAAATTCTGCTATTTAGCCGTTCGAACGCCCTGCAGGCCGTTCGATAGACTAAACGGGAAAAATTCAAATTCACAGTTTGGTCGTTTGAAAGCCGAGCAGGCTGTTCGATCGGCTGAACTGGAAAACTGTCGATCCGACAGTGTTGCCGTTGAAATGCCCAGAAGGGTCGTTCAAACGCCAACAAGGTAGAACTGACCATCTTCTTTCTTTCTCAATTTTAAACCGAAACACCATTGATAACACTTCAAATCAACATCTAAAACCCTAAATACCATCAAAAGTCCTCCATGACTTCCAAAATGTTAAACCATATCATAATAAGATGAAACCCTATAAAATCGGGATTAAAGATTACCATTTTCTAATCATGCCATTAACACACCAAATTAAGTAACTCCATTCAAAATAAGCCAAAAATCAAGAGTTTTACCATAGATAAACTGAAAATTTGAAAGTCCATTACCTTATCATTTGATTAAGCTTAGATTTGATGGTCACCCTTCTTGAAAACCTTACAAAAACGTAGAGTTTGAATTAAACTCCATTAAAATTGATTTACCAAAGAAATCCCTAATTAAAACTTAGATCTAGGGCTTGTTGAACATAAAAATCGGATTTTGAAAGTTAGGGTTTGTAGTAAAATACAAATTAGTAGTTTTTGATGTCCAAAAACGAATTGAAACAAAAGGGGAAATGGTAGATTTAGAAGAGATTAAGAAGAAAGCTAAGGTTTAGTACTTAATTAGAGTAAGCTTACCTTAAAAACCTTCTAATCCAGGCCTAATTGGGGATTAGGCCTGACCTCTCCTCCTCAGACTATTCCAAAAAATAGAAATGGCTCAGGTTTGGCATTTTTACTAATTAAGTCTAAGAAAATTCTAAAATTTTTTGTATGACCTTAAGTAGATATATGGGTTCATTTGACACAAAAAAGTAAAATTTTGACGGTGGGGCCCACAGGGGTCCCGCCAAAACCCTAGTTTTCGAAAAAAATAATGAAAATTCAGAAAAATCCTAAAAATTCACATTTGTTTTAAAATCACTTAAAACCACTAATCTTAAAGTTGATTTTGGTTAAAACTATCATAAACACCACTTATTCACGAAATCACCGAATAAATCAGAAAATGCGTTAACCTCACGATAACCGATAATTAAAGAAAACCAAATACCGGTTTTGAGATGAGGGTCCTTACATACTTAAATGGCCCAAATACATGTCTAAATCAAGTAAACGAGCCTCGTATGATATGTTCAACTTTGAACGGTCATAACTCCCTCATCCAAACTTTGACTTGCACGTTCTTGGTGGCATTTCGAAGCTCTTTCTGTCTACGTTTTAAACAAATTGGTCTCAGCCATAAATTCTATCTATTGAGGAAGTTATTATACTAAGAAAGTCAATGGGTGAAACACCCTATTTTCCACATATTAATTTTTGAAACCTAGGAACATCCAGGATATTACAGAATCTATGCATATGATTTTCCTAAAAATAAAACAATAAAAAAGCTCATAATCAATATGCCAACACTTTTTTCTGAGTTATGATATTTTTCTCAATTCATTTTTCCAGGGCTTTGGCTTTGTCTGAATCATCTCTACTTACATAATTTTTTTTCTTTTTTTCATTCATTTTCTTAATGTCAAGTGGATGTGAGCTTCACACTAGCCTAGGCCGACCTATGTAAGTAGCCCTTCCCCATCATCTTTACAAAGACAAATCTATTATCTAAAGATATATTAAATTGCATAAGACTCGTAAACATTGAAGTACATTACATGATTTTTTTTCTTTTGAATTCTAAATAGAAATCTAGCCAAAGATCCTCTAATTTGTTCACTTAGACTCCATTGAAAGCCAAACGCCTAAGTCAACTTAAATTGAAGAATTTTCTTTTCATGTTCATACATAAAAGTGACTTGACTCTCAACATGATGTATGCAATTTTTTTTTAAAATAAGAGAATTGCAACATCAAGCAAAATAAAATCAAATTGATCTTCACTCTCCTTAGTGTATCATTTTCTTAGTTAAGTTATGCTTTACCACTAATCATGTTGTTTTTTAGATGAAAAGAAAATTAATCTCAATATGTATGAAGAGCTAAACTTATAAAAAACCAAAGCAATGCAATTGCAAGCACTACATTAATTTTTGTGTGTTTTTTATCATATTATATTTTTTCAATTCAAAACCTATAAATTAAAGACATGTAAACAAAGTAAAATGTTATAAAACTAAAAACATGAATGTCTAAATGATAGAAAGAATTAAACCATGAACACAAATCAAAATCTCTTACTTCGAGATTTGAGACTCTTTAGCGTTGCCTAATCATCCAATCTTAAAGTAATCTAAGGTAGACTTCCTTGTTCTTCATAATTGATCCATCAAACTGTGAAGATCAACCTTGTTCACACACACTCTCTTTATTTTCTTTTCATACACTTGGTGTGGCAACTTAGGGGTAGTGGGGGTAGTGTGCTTCTTCTCAATCTTCTTTGACCTAAGTTTGAAAGAGTAATTTTTTTGATATTCTCTTATAGTATGGGTCTCATTACGATAAATATTACACACACCACAATACTAGACCCTATCCCTCCTTTCAGTCTTAACATTGGTAGGTTGTGCATTATTTTATGGTCATTACCACTCCTTTTGTCTTGACAAAGATAGCATGTTTTGCTAAGGGGTTAGACAAACAATCCCTAAAACTTAAGCCCATTTTGGTAGTTGGACCAATGCTAAGCATAGTCTCCAATTTCTTTTTTCTACTCTTAAATCCATCTAATTTCTCTTTAGAGGACATAAGTTCTCTATTTAGAGCACTAGACTTCTCTTTCTCACTTTCTAGGTCTTTCTTAAAGTCATGAACCTCTCTTTCAAGTTTGTTATTCAATTCCACTAACCTATTTGCCTCTTGAGAAGACAAAACTAGTGAATCTTCTTTCTTCTTCAACTTTCTCAAGGATTTTGGTTTCCTTAGTCAACACTAAGAATTGTTGGAAGAATCATTTAAAAACTCATTAGAATTAACTTCAGATTTTGAATTCTCTCCAAGCGAAGTGGACTCATGAGAATCTTTTTCATAACTATCATCCTTTACTAGGGCTGCAAATGGGCTGGGCCTTGACGGGCAAAGATAAGCCCTGGCCCAACCCAAAAAAAATTATTTCAATGCCCGGCCCAAGCCCTTAGCTAAGGCAAAAAGTTTTGCCTAGCCTAAAATTAAGACGGTTTCGGGCCGAGCCATGGGCTTTTGAGCCGAAAGAGATAGTGATATAATTTTTTTTTAACTTCAAGCATTTTCCTATTGGAGATGATATATCCATATCTTGAGTAAGTAAATAAATATAAGAGAAGTTTAAAAACTAAGTAATTATATAAAAACTTCATTGCATTCTATTTGGTAAATAGAAATCATTGCATTCCATTTGGTTGATTTGAGAAGGGGAGCAGAGCAGTTGCCAAAGTCGATTTGGGCGAAATGGAGTAGAGCAGTGATAGGAGAAGCAACCAACGTCAATTTGAGAAAGAGAGAGCAGCGGCCGCCTAGCCTGCATCGATTTGGGCAAAATAAAGCAGCAACTGCCGGCATCAATTTGGGTGAAATAGAGCAACAACTATCAGCATAGATTTGGGCGAAATAGAGCAGCAATTGCTAGCATCAATTTGAATGAACTAGAGAAGCCGACATCTTATGGGCAAAATAGAGCAACAGTTGCTGGCATTGATTTGGGAGAAATAGAGTTGCAGCTGCCGGCATCGATTTGGGTGAAATAGAGCAATAGTTGGCAGCATCAATTTGAGCTGAGGAACATAGCACTGGCCAATGTTGATTCGGGTAAAATGGAGAAGGGACTTGGATGAAATGGAGAACGGCATAAGTTTTTCTCATTGGGCAAAATGGAGAGCGGTGGAAGTTTTTCTCAACTCGAGAAATGGAGAGCATTGTGGCGGAAGCAATTCTCAGTTGTTAACATAGTGAGAGTCGAGACTTTTGGCAGTATAACCCTAGAAGCAACTGAGTCTTTCAACAGTTAACAATGGGCTTAACTTAATGGGCCGGGTCAGGCTTTAAAGTATTTTTGGCCTAGGCCTGGGCCCAACCCTAAATTTAAAAAATCCTAAAATTTTAGGCCCGGTCCGGTTTATAATTTATATTTTACAGCCCAAATTTTTAAATTACAAGCGGGGCCGAGCTGGGCTGGGCTTCGGGCCCGCCCATATTTCTTGTTGTCCTATCCTTCACACTTACATAGATGGTAATATAGTTCCAAAAATTTTCTTCTTCATTAGAACTAGCTCTCATCAAAGTAAGTTGCTTGAAACATGTTTTTTTTTATAATCAAACCCATTAAATTTCTTAAGCTTATCATCAGAAGAATTGTCATAATTAATATTAGGACAATCAGCAATAAAGTAACCTAATTTACCACATTCAAAACATTTCAAATTCTTCTTGTCTTGTTTAGTTTGCCTCTCATCTCACTTCTCTCATTATTTCTTCCCAGAATTTTGTCCCTTATTGCTAAATCTAAAGTTCTGAGTGATGCACTGAAATAATGTTCAATAAAATGTTTTCAAATTTCAAATTGCAATCCTATTTTATGTTAAGTCATTGCTTATTTGGGCTATTTATGTTTTGAATAGGTTAGCTGGACCTTAATTGAGTTTACATGTCTAAACAGGCTTCAACAGGATCCAACTAGAAGAGGAAGTGAAGCCCAACTATCCAAAGTAATTTAAAAATCAAGCATGAGCTTTTAATGGTCTAAACATGCATGGAATGGTCAAACACAACCTTGTGGACCCGTTGGATTTGAGATTTGCATCAAGAGAACTAAATTAGGAAAGAAGCTGATTCGGACACATTGATACAGCCATAGTAGTTTGACCATATCTTTCTCTGTATAACTCAGATTTATACGATTCTGGTGGAATTGGAAAGAAGACTTCTGTGGCTACATTTATTATTTCAGGAAGAAATTCCAAATTCCGAAGATTTATGGGTCGAATTTGGCATGAAATCGGACAGCTAGTAAACTAACCCTAGGCTAGCACATGGAAAATATTTTCATTGGTTGTGATTGATACACATAAGGAAAGACAATGAGGCTGGTTGGATATATAAAGAAGTATTAAAAGATACTTATTTGCTAAATAAATTATTGATTTATGTGATTTATTTAGAATCTAAGCATTGCCAAAGAAGTAACCAATCAGGCAATCAATCAGGATGCAATCTGGAGATATGATTTGACTTTCCCCTTTGAAGCAACCCCTTCTATTCCTATAAATAGAGGGGTGGACGTGATAGATAGATCATCCCCTCCTCTTTGGAGCTCTCTTCTCCTATTTTTATTTTCTTTTTTTGTATTTTTATTTTTAGTTTTTTTGTAATGGCTTTCTAAGCTCTCAAGCTAAGGCTAGAGGTGATTTGTAATAATCTAATAGAGTTCAATTCATGTTTCATCAATTGTTTCAAGTAAGTATGGTTTATTTGAAGTGATGTTTATTTAATATTATTCTTCTTCTTGTTTCTTTGTGATTTGGATACATAAGATGCTTGAAGGCTCTCCTTTTTGATCTTTTGTGATTTGGATACATAGAAATCTTTAAGAGAATTATTTTTATCCTTCATCTATCGAAAATATTTTCTATCTTTCATTTCAATTTTAATGTTCATATCTTCCGGTTAGATAGAATTTTTATTTGATTCTAACTGAGATAACATGATACATGAAGAACATCATTAGATGTTATAATGATCCTTAATGCCGTAGTGTTTTCTCTTCTTGATTTCTTAACTTGTTAGTCCCTCAATACTCTTCTACTCTTTCCTTCTTAATTATTCCCTCCTCTACTTTTTTGTAACAATTTTCTTTGTTGCACAAGGCTTTCCCTGTGGATCGACCTTGTCTACTACAATTGGCAAGTAAAATGAATCTAAATTTGACTTCTTCATAGTCTTGTTTTAGACGTAACAACACTGAGTTTTCATGAATTTCTTTGAATTCTTAGCTAATAAAAGCATTAGTCCTTTTGTATTTTTAGACTCTTTAGATTCATCTCAGGTGTTTAACACTTTATTTTTCTTGGGTATTCTTTTAGATGCTTTTAAGGTATTCTATTTTCCATTTGACTTTTCAAACAACTCATTTTTGTTCTCATACGACTCTTCTTGCATATCAAAAGTTCTAAGATTCCCAACCAACTTATCAATGTCTAAGGTGTCAATTTTCTTAGATTCATTAATAACAACTACCTTAATTTTAAAATTAGAAGGCAAGGACCTTAACAACTTTCTCATAACAAGGTAATTAAGTATAGGCTCTCCTAGTTTATCACGTGTAATTCTTATGTCCCAATTTTTAGGATAGTATTAAAAAATTGTCTCTTCTTCACTCATTATTATATTCTCAAACTCTAGGGTCAATATTTGTAGCCTAGACACCTTCACAACCTTAGTTCCCTCATGTTTTACTAATTTTTCCCAAGCAACCTTGGAAATTCACAATTATAGATAAACTTGTATTATGATTTTCCTATGACATTGAATAATGAACTAATGTCATTATTATTTTAATTTGCAAGTTTAGTCTCATTCGCATCCCATTCAGTTTTATCTTTTAAAATAGAATTAATTCCTTATCTTTGATCGTTGGAGGACCTAGCCTTTAACAATCGCTTTCTAGGCATTCCCATCAAGCACTTGTATAAATGATCTCATCCAATTTTTCTAGTGTGAGAAATTTTGGCCATCAAACAAGGGAGGTCTATTCAATGAATTTCCTAAGGCGCCATGTTTATTTATTGAGTTATTAAAACCATCCATTGATTTTAATCCTATAATAGCCTCCCTAAGTACCAAATTTAAGCACTTAGATCAAGGAAAATTTTAGGAGAAAAAATTTCTAGGGTACACAAATCAGCAAATCTAATTAAGTATTTCTAAGAAAAAAACAAGTGAACTTGAGCAAAATTAAAAATTCAAACCTTAGCACAAGTAATCAAACTATGGAAGATTAAAGAAAGTTATTAATCACTAACATGACAAATTAGATTGATATCATGGTGGAAAATAAAATTTTAATAATTAAATCTTAGCTACCACTTGTGAGTTTAATATCTGTCTAGATGAGTATAGCGGATCACTATATTGCCCCTTTTCAGATTATCTATTAAGATAAAGACAACAAGTTCTAGCCTCTTTGCGCATAATTTGGAATCAAGTAAATATTGTCTCAAAATTCACTTACCATGCATCAATCATTTAAACTATAAACATTCAATCCACACACAAAATACAACAATTTTATGTGGAAAACGCAAATTAGGGTAAAAAAACATTGGAAGTCCACACTAGAACCAAATTAATGCACTACTTACAAGCATGTTAATTTACATTGACATAAGAAAATCACTAACCTTTACTTTGACTCTAACACAAGATCTTCTTGTTTATATCTCTACAAATCTTTGTTGTTGATGGCCTTCAAATCTTCTCCCTCAAGCGCTTAAAATTTCTTCTTCCTCCTTGATTTGTCTTTGTCTTCTTCTAGCCTTCAACAAACACCTCTTGTTGTATTGATTTAGACCACCTTAGAAATCTTCAATTTCCCATCAAAGATAAACTACAACTCATCTTTGAAATCTTTGTGTGAAATCTCCTTTTATTTGTGGAATAACTTCATGAATTCACTATTGATCTTCAACTCAAAGCATCATGTAAATCCTCCTTAGAAAACAATGTGGCAAAGGTATAAACATTTTTTCTCTCATCTTCTCGAGGTTTTCCTCTATCAAAGTTCGTAATTTTTTTAACCCTTATGTAGCTCTTTAAGTTGGTTTACGTATTTGACTTGAATACGGAAAGAAATTAAAATTGGAATGGTCTTATCAGGGTAACCTATCCTTAAAAGATAGATTATTCCAAACAACGATTGACCATTCACTATTTGTTTTATGCACAATACTTTAAGCAATCGATCAATTCATGAGACAGATTGATTGATAACTCTTGGCTTCATTTTACACAAAGCAAAATTAAGTGCCCGATCGATGGTTCCAATCAACTGTCTATCAAATGATCAATTGATCATTTTATCTATATTTTTACCATTTTTCCCTTTTTACCCAAACTTTCTAAAACCTCTTAAATTACTTCTGAAACTTGTCAAAGTAATTTTGGTATGCAAATGTGATTTGAATATGTTTTAAAAATCTTCAACATTCTCCAATCTTCTACCTTAATCCATATGAACACACTTGCTCAGATTTTTCAAGTATGTAAATTTCAAATCTAACTCAACCACAACATCCTCAAATCAGATTTTAAGACTTAATACATACACAAAGTTTCTAGATAAAATTTGACAAAGAAATCAAACAATAACCTTGACATTTGACTTATATGTTCTTACAAGACATGCTTCCTCTTGTACTTCCACATGATGCCTAGTCCCACTTACCATCCCAATGAGAGCTTCCTCAATCTCAATAGGTATAAGATCCAAAAGAATTTGACAATAAGGAATGAAAGTGTAAATTTGCAGGTGTCTCCAAAATGTTTACACACAATTGTCAAAACAATTTGACAATAATGTTTAAACATTTTCACAAGGAAAATTTGATAAACCAAAACATAGGACATACCTGATGCGAAGTAATTGAATCAAGAATATTCGTGAAAAAAATCCATCTTTGACTATCATTGGTCACCACTTCCTCCACCATTCAGATCTCCTCCTCCCCCTTCGTCCACTTTAGTAACCTTGGCAAGACAAAAGGGATAGCTAGTACAAAAGTAGCTTCATGCTTGTGTGGTGACTGTTAATTACTAATATATGCCATAATATGCATATTTAATTATCCACTCAGCACGTGTTATATTATACGTAAAACCGAATGTGACGGCTGATCTTCTTAATAGAATACACACATATAATACGTGGAGTTGACGCACAACTAATATTACATATGACCGTACAAGACCTAGTCCAACTACACCGCATGTAGAGTAGTTATATTATAACATATAGGCCTATCAAGCCCTTTATAACAGTCATAATATTACAAAATATTTTAAAACACAAAGACTAGGTAGACATTTCTTCCATAGACACCTCCGGGTTGGTTTTACTACCTGCAGTGTCTGAGGTTGGGTGAGTATTTTTATACTTAGTATGTTGGATCATAATAATTTTTGCAAAACAGATTTAGAAATAATTTCGGAAAACACTGGTTCGTCTGATGACGATAAATCCAGAGCTGTGATATCGAACAACGTTCCTCCGATGCTCATTGGGCAACAGGAAGCTCAGAAGGCAAGATTTTTCCCATGACACTCCATACCTATATGCGCGTGCCAGATACCGATAATTTCCTCGGTAGGTATCCATAAAAATTTATAATTCTAGGTTTAACCCTAGAATTATCCAAACAATACAAATACCCTAACATAAATAAGAGAATATAAAGCATAACAAGTGTATAACATTTTTCAGAAAACTCAAGCACATGAGCATAACGGAATAAAAATGATGCATAAAAAGGCAAGCACACAAGCAGAGCATAAGCTAGAGTATAACACCCCTGCCTTAGAATTAGGGTGTAAAGTTTGTGGCTATAAAGAGCTTGTATGGAAAATCCAGCCTCGTCACAGCGTCCGACACCTTCAATTTAATGAGAAACACTTTTTGAATGGGTCGAATTAGACTTAAAACGGTTTAGAACAGAAGGTCAGAAGTTTTAACCGTGGTGGAAGTGAATAGTAAAAGTGAATTTGAAGAGTATATATAGGAGGGGCGGATTGGGGAACGCGCAACACGTGTCCACCATGCGTCGCGTGGTGCAGGCAAATTGCGTGATGCCATGTCGCGGGCTCACTGCACGGGAGAACCGCACGATGCCATGTTGCATGTTGCGCGGTCAAACGTTGGCTGAGACAATGTTTGCGTCAGCCGACAATAAAATATTATATATTTTTTTTCTTTTTCAAAACTTTAAATCGTTCAAACTTTTTGCCTATATGTCAAAATTATACGTTCTTGGTACCGATGGACTCGTATCAATGAGCCCTTCAAAACAAGACCACTCAAGGATAGGTTTTACTACAATTTCATTGTGGGCCCACTTAAGATGCGCTCTCCCACGATTGCTACATACGGCCACGACCTCCGATTCAAATGATTCGAAAACCTTCATGTTCGGTTTTTAGAGTTATAAAACATCCCTTTCAGTACCACATTTAAAATAATATTCTATTAATATATTAAAATTCCAATAGTAGAAACGTACCAAATTTCTGGGTTGTCACAGCTCGAACCACCATACATAACCACATATCATTTCAAAACAAATGAGTAACTAACTAGAACACACCTAAGGAGTTGACAATATCAATATTTACGTACAAAAGAAAAGAGTAATTACCTAGAGCATGATTGTGGCACCAATCATTGAGCCGCAAGGTGCTCCTTTGCCATCCATTCTCTTACTGAGGGTGCAATGGCAGCCCGTAATGGAGTATTGTAGGAATTCATAAAAAACTTCTTCAAAGTTGTATTCATTGAGAGAGGAGAGGTCATCAAGTTAGCAACACAAATCCTTCCCCACTTCATTATTTCTATGGGAAAGAGTATGGTGCATAATGTATGGAGGTTGATTGGTCGGACAATGTCATCTACGAGGGCCTCCCCGTCTTCCTTTGTTAGGTCCTCTATGATGGCCTCCACACTCTTCATCTTCGGCTTTTGCTTCCTCCCCGAGAAATATCTCTCAAAGAGAGAACTTTTTGCAATGTGTTTACCTTACAAGATACACACCAGCTTCCCCACCAATAGTAGGCCCATGAAGGGTACAAGCTTCCTTTAGCTTAAAAGAGTTGGTCTCTTGACACCAATTCATGATCAAGTACTCTAGCAACCGTGTAACACCTTGAGTACACATGCACCTTAAATGCAAAGGTGAAACCCAACCTGGGGTTCAAAAATACAATAATAAAATTCTTTTTTGAGAAATCACTAGGATCGTCATTTATGTGCAAGAGTGGTAACAATCTAAAAAAATAAAAGTACTTATTCTTATTATTTTCGGATTGGGCTGACATTGCTATGATGTTGGTTGATATGTACTTATTGGATAACATCTTGAATGTTATTTTAAGAAGATCGGGTCTAGATGTAGTTCTGTCTAACAACTAAGACCGTTTGATAAAACATAATATCATAGATGTAGTTCTGCCTAACAACTAAGGCCATTTAATAAAAGTATAACATCATATATGTAATGCTTAAGTATTTTCAACTAAAGATGCACTTATAAGTCAAAGATGACATTGAAAAACATCTACTAACAAATCATTCATTCATAAAATCTGATAAATCATTTACATAATTGGATACATTAGTAATCCACATAATCCAATAAATCAGATAAATTATTCATTCATAAAATGTTGCCAATACCAAAGGGACATATACCCATGCTTATGGGGCAATTGGATCAGAATGAACCTGATCTTCTTATGATATCTCAATTCATGAGCACGTCATATGCCTCAATAGGCAGTATCTAGGAGTCCTAACTCCGATAGTTCCTGGTTTTTCAACTGAAGAACTACCCTTCAAATCCTAAAGTCTGAATACAAAGAGTTTGAGTACCACTACAACAAAAAGGACTATTATCGATGCATACCAAATAAGACTGCTTAGAGTAAGACTGCTAGAAGATATCCTTGACTAATAAGGCTGCTTAGAGTAAGACTGCTAGAAGAAGATATCCTTGTCTGTATGCCAACATAACAACACCGTTTCTAGCATTAACAAACAGGCCTCTTGTCAAGGTTTTGATTTTCTAGTTATCTTGCAAATAAGAAAAGTGGAGAATAACTCAGTTTTTTTATGTCAAAGATCGGAACAATGCCACAATGTAGAGCATACTAATCAGAATTATCTCTTTGAGGATGATGGAAGAAAAGTGGAGAATAACTCAATTTTCTAATGTCAAAGATCGGAACAATGCCGCAATGACAAAGCATACTACTCAGAATTATCTCTTTAAGGATGAAGGAAGAAAAGTGAGTAAGAGGTATGAAATGGAAAAAACACACTTTTTTCGGACTAAAACAAACTATTACAAGCACTGAAAACTCAAAAAATTACATAAAAGGGAAGATCACTCGAGAGGCGACTAAGACAAAGGCTTGAGAAGACTTCTTTCTTTTTCCGATGCCCTTCAAGTGTGGGAAGAGCCCCATATTTATAGAGGGGGAGAAAAGTTAAGGAGGGGGCCTTGGTTGGTTGGTGAAGTTGGTAGGTTGCATTTTCACCATGTGCTAGGTAGAGAAGAGTTTGGTGGGGGTCTACCTTACTGTGGAAGTAGCCCATATTCATTCTTCACGTGCTTCCTTATTGGGCATCGTGCACATCATGTGCATGTTCTATCTAGTGTCGTCTATGTCATAGTCACTGGACGAATGGTAGGGATTAGGGTCCTGTGAATCCCAGTCTCGAGTAGGCATGAGACGGTATGTGCTGACAAAAGCATCCAATCCTCGCAGATAAAGGTCTCGATCACTGCTGGCAAAAGGATATGCCATTATATGTGACGAGATGTCCACATAGTATACTCCATTCATACTTTCCATGTGTAGCTTGAAGTCATAGAAGTCATCTAAATATCGGTAATTTTGTGACAAATCAATATTTATCCATTGGAGAACTTTGACTGGTTTGCTGATGTATGGGACGAAAAAATTTACATCGGGAGAACTAACAAAATCCCATGGCAGATGGAGGCTGATCTGGACAAAGGAACTGTCAACTTCGTTCAGCATGGTCTGTCATTGCTGAATAGGGAAGAACCATTTGAATAGCATTTTTACTCTGAAGGCATGATCGGAGAGGTTTTGGCAGACCTGGATATGGAATAGGTAGGCTGGCTGGCATCCAACATTGAAAAAAATGGAGATACGCCATTTTTTAATAATGTACCATAGGAGACAAAGGACTTCCTTAGGGCAATAGTAGCAATTCCAAAAACCGAAAGGGCGTAGATAGGCATAGTCAGGGTGCGGTATTTGGAAGAAAATAGGTTCATTGCGAACTAGGTGGATTTCAAGGTAGGCCGTGATCAAGGTGGTAGTCCGGAGTGGAAAAGTGAAGGCGGCCAGTAAGTTGAAGAGTTCTAGGGGGAGGTTCTCACATTCTTCAAGAGGCAGTAGGTCAAGGAATAGGTTTTGCTGTGAAGGAATTAGCGGTTGGGAATGCTGTAGGCGGGAGAGAAAATCAACAAGAATGTTGTCCTTTTCCTTAATCCTTTTCACCTGGAACTTCCATTGGGAAAACTAGTCATGCCAACATAAAAGTTGTGCGTTAGGCAACTATTTTTGCTTGAAGTGCGCCATATGAGGGAAAGCACTCATGTCCATTTCCACTGTAAATTCATGACCTATGAAAAAGAACTAAAATTTGGTAATAGCCATTTTTACCGCAAGGATTTCCTTGTATGTGCTATGATAGTACTGCTTAGAAGGTTTAAAGGATCCACTCTTGTAGCCACAGAGATGTCGTTTTTGGCTTTTATCAAAGACAAACAATGTTGCTCCCCAAGAATGATCACTAGCATCAGTTTGAAAAATACAATGCTGATGGGGGGATGGGATCTGCAGTGGTGGTAGTCTTGGAATAATCTCCTTGATAGTTTTGACAGCTTTCACATGCTTTTCAGACCAAGGGTGGAGCTTTCCCAAGGAGTTCTGATAGGGTTGCTTTGTGCTTCGCTATATGAGGAATAAAATCAGAAACATAATTCAGAACACCGAGGAATGTTTGAACTTATTTTTGGGACAATGATTATTGAGGAAAATCCTTGAGCTTTTCTACAATATGGGACAAAGGAATATATTTGTCATTGCGGATTTCCGTTCCAAGGTCTGGTGTGCACAAGACCATCTTTTTTTTGGCGAGCATGAGGCCATAACTACAGCAGATAGAATGAAATTCTTGTAGAAGTTGTGAGTGCTCTTCTTCCATTTCGGAAAAAATGAGGATATCATCGATATAGACAAGTGCTGAATGAAGCATAGGGAGGAAAATTTTGACCACAGTTTTCTGAAAAATAGAGGGTGCCGTCTTTAGTCTGAATGGAAGGACTGTCCGTTGGTAGTGAGCATTAGGAATGATGAAGCCGGTTTTTTCTCTATCATCAGGATGAATGCCAATTTACCAAAATCTTGCTTTCAGATCAAACTTAGAGAAAACCTTAGCATCTGCAATTTGTTCAAAAAGGCTCATCCACTGTGGTAACGAAAACTTTTCATCAGCCAGGTATCTATTGAGGGGCTAATAGTTTATGACTAGTCTGGCTTTCCCGCATGCTTGCTCGACTCGCTTATTGATATAAAAAGCTTGACATGCCCACAACGAGGATGTTTCTTCAATAAGACCTTGCTTGAGCAGTTGTGAAAGCTCTTCTTGTGCTCAGAGTAGCTGGTCGGGATTCATGCCCGAGTAACTGGCTGGTGTGGGAGTTGATGTGGGGGTTGTAGCCTTGAAAGGAAGGAGGACAAAGAACTTGGGTCTTGTCCATAGCGGTGAACCATGTTGTGCTTTGAACTCTTCATGCAAGGATACACAACAATCCTGTATGATGCAAAGCCTGATAGCTTCATGATGGTCCTGCAAAGTATGCAAATTATTAATAGCAGCCCAGGGGGAAAATTCATCTTTGTAGGATAATCCATGAGGCATCCACTTGAGTTGAGGTAGCTTGTGGAGGATATTGAATCCAATAATGACATGTTTTCCAGTAAGAGGGGACCCAAGGAAAGGTTGTGTGATTTGTAAAGAAGGGAATAAGGAGATAGTCAAAGGCTTTCTGATCTTATCAATATGGAAGGCATTTCCGTTAGCAATTTTGAAATATTGGTTGTGGGGATGCCAATAACTGGTTTTGAGTATGGAGGGCTTAAGAATTGAGCGAGATGCTCCTGTATCAAGAAAAGCAATGAGGGGGATGGTAGTAACAGGAAGGAGAGGAGTGGGTTGTATAGCAAATAATTCAAGAAAATCATCTATTCCAAAATTTTCAGCTTGATCATCAAGTTGTCATCAGAACTATGTCCAAAACTAGAATAATCTAGTTGAAGGATAGTGTATGAATTATAGTCTTCGTCGGTTGAGAGTTCTTATTCAAGATCATGGAATTCCTGCTAAGTGATTGCCATCGTCTGCTGAATAAATTGGGCTTTGTGGAGCTTGTTTTTTGTCAGACATTGGCGAGCAAAGTGTCCAGGTTTTCCACAAAGACAACATTTGTTTGATTTCTTGTGTTGTGGTCCCTTTTTGCGAAAAAATCTCCATTTTTGCTTGGGTATAGCAAATCTATCCATCTGGGATAATTTTGGTTTGTGAAATGAATCTTCTTTTTGGTAGAATAAGTGCAGTCATTGTCACTTTTGTATTTGATCTGTTCGTCTGGTCGAAGGCAGGCTTTTCCAAGTTTCTGTCCAGTTTCTTGAAGGCGCTTGATGAACTTGGACTGGTTACACAATCTATCGACAGCAGTGAGACTTAACTGATAAATTTGTCTAAGGGTGAGATTACCTATGATATCTCCTTTGAGTTTAATAATGTGTTTGGTCTCATCACCCAATGGTTCTGGTAAGGACCGGAGAAATACTTGCTTCAAGTTGACATCATTGATGCTACTGATTGCATGGAAACAAGCTGACATATACATAAAGTGTTTTTCAAGGTCCTTTTTGTTGAAAGAACATACTTTTGCTTTCAAAAATTCTTCGCTTGCTATTTCTTGACTGAGCACTGGGTATCCAATAAATTCATTATAGAGATAGACAATAAATTCTGAAATATCTTTGGACTGGTGAATCTAAAGCTATTTGTATTTGCCGAGTGCTAGCCACCATTCATGGAGACGCCCACTAAATCTGGAAAAGATCTTGGTGAGAACGTCTCTGAGGTTGGCATTTGGAATAACCATTTTTGCAGTTCCCTAGTCAAATATTTCCATGAAACGGTCATGCCATTTGGAGGGAAGAATATCATCAATGGTAAAGAGCTTCTTGCTATCGGTATTTTGAGGAAAAGGCCGAGCAAAAGTAGCATCAAAATTTGGCTCATGTTTCATGTCACCAAATTGCTCAGAGTAAGAGGGTTGTTCAATTGTATGGTCACTGTGCATAAAAAGTTCAGGAAAACTTGGGTCAATCTCAAAGGATGTGGAAGCATTTGAAGATGCGAGGTAGTTTTTTCCAGGGGTGTTCTGTAAGCAAGAGGCTCAGAGGAATGAAGCAATAAGATTTGGTTCTTCAATAGGGAAGTAATGAGAAGGCTGTCAGGAGGAAGCTTCAAGGTCAGGGGAGAGGGGGGCCTTTCCGTTGGGTTTAGAAGGTCTGGAAGTAATAGGTTGTTGGATGGAGAGAGGTGGAGTTTTGTGGTAGAGGCCATAGCTAGGAGGAGGGATAAGTGGTTGCAGATGATAGTTGGGAATGTAAGAAGAGGGGTTACTGAATAGAGTGGCAAAGGTTGGGTAGTTTGGAATGGGAAGTGGTGTAGTGGTGTGGAAGGCTTCAAGGCTTTTGAGTTGTGCTTCAAGGTGTCTTTTTTCTGCATCCTTTTGGGAAATGAGTCTGGAGGTAGTGGAGAAATCTTGACATTTGGAAGCAATCTGAAGAAGTTCTTGGTGTAGGCCATCGACCTTTGCTCGTAGTTCAAGCAGAAGGCTGGAGTTTGGAGTAACCAGTGTTGTGAGCTTTTGTTGTTCAGTGAGGAGCTTCGAAAGGGCCTTGTTTTGAGCAACTGCATTTACAGCCTGCTAGTTTAGGGCAGCTTCTGCAGTAGAGATTTGTCTCGGCTATCCATCAGGGGATTGGCCTGCCGGTGTTGGGATCTTCCATATATGCTTGACACACTTGCTTAGATCTTCAATGGAAATATGAGTTCGAACACTGGGTAAGCATGGATCTTTATCATCGAGGGCATGCAACGTCTTGGTGTAATAGCCACAGAAATTGTTGGGCTCCTTTCTTCTGGGATATAGGACATAATAGTCAAAGTTTACAGAGGGCTCTCCTAAGAGATCAACCTCGGGATCGCCTACTTCATATTGCCTTTTTAGCTGCTGCTATGAGAAGTTTTTTCTTCTTCGGGCCTTTTCATTAGGATCAGAATGCTGCATGGTGAACTGGTAGTCCAAATAGTAGTTACAATTGCAAATATCCCACCAAATGTGAGATGTTGGCTATGCAACTACCTCAATGGTATTGACTTCTTGTAATGGCATGGAGAAGATCTCGTTGTCTAAATTCAAGGTTGGGAACTGAGTTTCAATAGTGCCATCAGCTTTCTAGTGAAAGTGGGGAAGGTATCAGCATAAGACATAGTAGTTTGCATAAAAGTCTCGTATGCTGTGATCCACTTGGCTGAGAGTATCTGCTGGAGTCGCTCATTGGAGAGCTGTTTGGGAATATAGGTGCAATGAACGCCTTGGGGGCCAATCTTGATGGCTCTAAGATGGAGATGAGTATAACCTTCAGTTTGCCATTGCTGATGGAGGCTGCTAGACAGAGCAATAGGGAGGAAGGACTCCTTGGGACCTGCTAGAATCTGGTGTTGGGAGAAAGAGGAGGCTTGAATGAAAAAAAAATAGGCTTTTTGCGGTGTATGACTCTTTACTTAACTCGAAAACTTGGTAAGGATTGACAACAGGAAACCAGGTGTCTGGGACATGGGAAGGAACATAACTTCATATAGAAAATCTTGGCTTGAGGCAAAGGATGAGCGGTAAGCAGTTAATGGTGGTGGAGATTGGCGGGTTACATTTGGCTTTATTATTATCGATGTTTTCTATACGTCACTAATAAAATAAAATTAAAGAAAAATTAAAATTAAATCAAATTTATAATAATAATTATTATTATTTAAAAAAATTAAATAGTGATGCTTTTTAAGCATCACTAATATTGCATTTTATTTTTAAAAAATCCCCGGTGGGACTAGTCCACCGGGGAAGGGAGAGGGAACCAGGGGGCTGGAGGATGGTGGGGCGCCGGAATCTAGACCCCCAGCTTCGGCCCCCTCGTCTGAAAATCAGAGGAGGGAGAGGGGGGAGCAAGAGAAGGGAGGGCCAGCTAAGGGAGGTGAGGCAGTTGGGAGAGAGGGGGCCAGCTAGGGGAGGGGGTGCAGCTCGGGGAGAGGGGGGCCGGATGGGGGAGTGGGGGTTGTCTAGGGGAGCAAGGGCAGATGGGGGAGAGGGGGTGGCTAGGGGAGGGGAGGTGGTTGGGGGAGGGGAAGCGGCTGGGGGAGAGGGGCTGACTAGGAAGGAGAGGGGGCGCCAGTTTGGGGATATGGGGGTAGCTGGGGGAGGGGGGGCAGCAGTGGGACAGAGGGGAGAGAAAGGCGATGGGGGACTGGACGGGGTGGAAGGGCTACAGAGGATAGAAGGCCTTCGGCGGCGCGGTAAGCAACTAGGCGGCACGGCGGCAGAAGGAGGACCGAAGGGAGCTAGGAGGCGGGCTGTGGGCGGAAGGCACCCAGGAAGAGAGGGCGAGGAGGTGGTGAGGCAGCAAGGAGGAGGGCGGTGAGGAAGCAAGTGGAGAGGCGGCGGGGGGAAATATGGGGGAGGGGGTATTTATAAGGCGCGAACAAAATTTCGCCCGCATGTAAAATTTTCCCGAGGGGGCGAAATTTCGCCCATGGAAAAAAAGAAAAAAATTTTAAAAAAAATTTAGCAACGCTCTTACAGAGCATCACTATTATCAAGTCTGTAGTGACATATAAATCTATATGTCGCTACTTATTACCCTATTTAGCGACGCTTATTCATAAGCATCGCTAAAGATATTTTTTTATATTTTCTTTCTCCTCTCTACCTCTATCTCTATCTCCCCCCTCTCCTCTCTCTCTATCTCTATCTTCCCCCTCTCCTCCCTCCCTCTCTCCCCCTCCTCTCTATCATCCCACTCCTCCCTCTCTTTCTCCTCCCTCCCCTCTCTCTCTTCCCTCCCCTCTCTGCACTTTGATGCTCCTCCCTCCCTCTCTTTCCACCCTCCTCTCTCTCTCACCCTCCTCTATCATTCCTCTCTTTCTCCTCCCTCTCTCTCTCTCTCTCCCTTTCTCTCCTCCCTCTTCTCTCTCTCTCCTCTCTCTATCTCTCTCTCCTCCCTACCTCTCTCTCCCTCTCTTTCTCTCCTCCCTCTTCTCTCTCTCCTCCCTCCCTCTCTGTCTCCTCTCTTTCCTCTCTCTCCTCCCTCCCTCTCTCTCCTCTCTTTCTTTCTCTCTCTCTCTCTCTCTCTCTCTCCTCCCTCACTCTCTCTCCTCCTCTTCTCTCTCTCCTCCCTCCTTCTCTCTCCTCTCTTTCTTTCTCTCTCTCCTCTCTCTCCCCTCACTCCCTCTCTCCTCCCTCACTCTCTCACTTTCTCTCTCTCCTCTCTCTCTCCCCTCCCTCCCTATCTCTTTCCTCTCTTTCTCTCTCTCCTCTCTCACTCTCACTCTCCTCCCTCTCTCTCCTCTCTCACTCTCCTCCCTCTCTCTCCTCTCTCACTCTCCTCCCTCTCTCTCTCCTCTATCTCTCCCCTCCCTCCCTATCTCTTTCCTCTCTTTCTCTCTCTCCTCTCTCACTCTCACTCTCCTCCCTCTCTCTCCTCTCTCACTCTCCTCCCTCTCTCTCCTCTCTCACTCTCCTCCCTCTCTCTCCCATCTCTCACTCTCCTCCCTCCCTCTCTCTCTCTCTCTCTCCTCCCTCCCTCTCTCTCTTCTCTCTCACTCTCCTCCCTCCCTCTCACTCTCCTCTCTTTCTCTCTCCCCCTCTTTCTCTTTCTCTCTCCCTCTCCTCTCTCTCTGTCACACCAGGATTTTTAAAAGCCTATCTAAAATTGTATGAATGGTAGTCACAATTTTTTTTTAAATACAAAACAAACCATTTGATTAAATATCCAGGTCATGATAACTAGGGTTCAAAAATACGAATATCAAATCATATGATATTATTACACGTCTCAAAATTCAATAAAAACAACTCATCCATCTAAGTACAAGTTCATCAACGGTCTAAAAATAAATAAGTTGACTCTCACGCTAATGAAACACTTATGTACCGGAGTTACAGAAACGCAGAAACTTCTTCTTGTGCCTGGAGAATCTGCATCTAACCAAACCTGTAATGACCCGGTTTTTTTTCCGCGGTTTCTACTTGTTTTGTGGAAAATAAATCAAGTTGCCCCTTATATTTAATTTGCATTTGTTCCGTATATGTATGTGTACATGTGTTACGTTTGGAGCTTGAGTAAGTGGAGAGGTTTGCGTGTAAATTAAACCTTTGGCGTGAAGAGAAGGTTTTGACGCGCAAAAAGGGGTTTTGCACCTAAAATACGTTTTGGCACGTAAGTCGAGGCTTTGGTGCATAAAATAAAGCTTCGCCGTGCGAAGGGAAGCTTCGGTGTGAAAAGGGTGGGCCCGAGGTGTATTAGCTTTTGGGCGCGTTAGAGGCGGCGTGGCACATGTACGGGAGCGGCAACGTGTAAAACAGGGAGGCTGTTGTGAAAAATATTGAAAAGCTTATATGGATTAAATTAAAACCTTATAAAGGAATAGTAGATCGTGGCTTTCCAGCCACGACCACTATTCATTCCAGAACTCCAGTAAGATTTTCAGTCCGGGAAGAAAAAACGAGGGCTTTTCCGGACCCTTCGTCGCGCCTCCTCCTTGGTCGGAATCCGCTGTTTCTTGCCGGATCTCGCTTCACCCGGCCGCCACGAGTCCGGTGGTACCGACTAGAGCTTCCGCCGTCACCTCCTTGCTCCTCCTCGCGCTACCGGATTTTGGCTCGGTTTTCACTCTTTTGGCTGTTGGAGCGTCGGGGCTTCGTTTGGTGACCGTCGTGCACCGTTTCTGGCCGGCCACCACCTCTCCACCCCTCCTCCGGTCAGAGGCTTCCTCCCCACGCCCTTCTTTCTCCTCTCCGACCTTCCTCCCATTCACCGTCCCCTGTTTTTCACCCAAAAGCTCACACCGGGAAGCAAGAACCTTGCTGTCCAGCAGTCGTGTGGCCTTGCCGGCGGCCGTGGCTGGCCACCCTCGCCTTGTTTCTCCTCCTCCTCACCTCTCTACCTTAGATCACGCCCCTCCAGCCCTTGTATGTGGGTTTTGGCCTCCGGAACCACGATTGTCGACCTCTACCCGGTACGATTTGGGCTTCCAGCGATTCGCCACGACGCCCGGTGATTGACGGTGGAGCTAGACACCACACAAAATTTGGATTTGCATATCAGCCCTTTTGGGCGCAGTGTCCACCCCCGACCACCTCTTGTACACGTCAACGGGAGGCACGGAGATCGACGGGTGTTGAATCAGGACCGGACCAGTTCATCGTGTAAACCCCGGCAAGCTTGCGGCACTTTCGCACCCAGGGGCAGCTCGTTTTATAGAAAGCGACGCTTGGGTTCGCCGAAGTTGCCACTGACGCCGCTACAGTTGTGCGCCCCGACAACACCGTACGCCCGGAAAGCGAGGTAGGGGGCTTTGAATTTGTAATTCTATCGTAGCGTGCTTAGTATGTTAGAAGGCATGCTAGGGCCAATTTAATTACATGCTTCATAACGCGTAATGCTATGGATATCGCGTGTAATGGTGTGATATTAGCTTATGCTAATGCTAATTAAATGACATGTTATTGGCTTGACAAATGATGGATGTATAGGTTTACAGGGTAATTATTTGCATGCTAGTAGGATAATTTATCTGCACACGTATGCAATGGTTTATGCATATAATGGATGTGCTGTAATCGTAAGTAGGGTTTGGTTAGATGTGTGTGGATGGACAAATACATACGGAATGATGAATGTTTATATCGATGGTATCAATATGTATACGCTTGATGGGCTGAGATTAGTTTGGATTGGATCAGGCTTTGATGCCATGAGCGGAAAGCTTCAGGGTTCTCGGGGAAAACAGACGTAGTTTTGAGTTCATCGAGAGACTTTATGATAGTATGATTTCAGAGGAAAATTACTCGAGCGTAACGTATTTAATTCAAACTGGAATGTTAAGTAAAAACTAAAATGTTAACCTTATGAGTTTGAGACTTTAGTAGTTTGACGGATTAAGTTCCATGGTTGAGCTAGCCGGTGATTAATCGGCTAAGCATTTCTCCTGTCTAGCCATGGTGTGTATCCTGCGGGAGTTGGTCTGTGTGCTGTAATTAAGCCCAGACGGTTGATGCTCTATTGAGAGCACCGTATGATTCTGCCCTAGAGTGGCACTGTATGAATTCTGCCCAAGAGTGGCATTGGCACTATAAGACCCTAAAGTATGGGCAATTGTATGACCCTAATGTGTGGCCGTTTATGTTTGCGCGCTCAGGTAAGTAGTATCATGGAACTACTCTTACCTGTTTGATCCTGTGCCCCATGAGCATAGGTGTACCTTACCTTCGGAAAAGTCCATGGCGTCTAGTACTCTCCGGAGGTTAAGGTGACGCCCCAGTGGCATTCCTTTCCGTCGACGTAGGAGCTTATTAGTTTGATAATGAGCTCTAGGTGTCGATCGTAAGTGTATGTGTTGAGTATGACTGTAAGATCAGGACTGTAAGTGTAAGAGTTAAGTAAGACAGTAAGTGTAGGTATATGCGTAGGATTGTGTGGAAAGATGGAACGAACATGAGTTCGTGATATGTGTGTGGTTGTGAGCATCATATTTTGAGAGACTTTGATTGCCATGTTTTGTTGCTTCATGTTATGCTTCATGAAGGCAACTACGTTTAGGCTTACAAGTTCATTGTTAGAAATCCCCTACTGGGTATTTTCTACTGAGTATGAAAATACTCACTTTCCCTCTACTGAATTTCAGATCCTCCAGTGACTTCTGCGGGTCCCAGCACGAGAGCTTCGTAGGCGAGACTTAGTTTTGGAGGAGAGGACAGACTTGCGGACTTCAGGTCGATTTTTGACTGTTCAGTTTCTTTTGTTTAGTTATGCCACGATCTGATGCAAATTTTGAGTATACATGTATTGGGCGAGTTGAGAGCTTATGCATGTATTATTTTGGACTTGTATATGGACTGTTTATATTGGGACTGTTATCGGACTTGTACTCGGCTATGCCTGGGAGATGTGTGTTTAAGCCCATGGCCATGGCACTCGTGTTTTTATGTGTGTTTGTTTGATCTCACACCCGGGTGTTTAGTCGGTATGTTTTGATGATTTAAAAGAAAGTTTAAGGTTGTGTGATTTTAAATTGATGATGTGAGAAATATAAAATGTTTTCACAGGTTTCGATTTTCGTCAATTTTCACAAAATACAGCCGTTATATTGCAAAAAAATTTTATGAAATTTACTGGAAAATGGTTTGAAAAACCCGGGCTGTGACAAAACCAAAAAACCACAATAATAGCAATGAAATCTCTCCGCCTTCAAGAGAAGAGTTTCCATAAGGACAAAAGATTTTATTAATATTTTTCGGATCGGGCCAACATCACCTGATGTTAGTTGCTTATGTACTCATTAGACAACATCTCCAATGTTTCCAACAAGATCGGATCCAGACGTAGTTCTACAAAAAAACTACACTATACTAAAAAGCATAACATCACCCATGCAATGCTTAAGTATTTTAAAGAAACCTACCTTTTATGCAAGTCCTTTAATCGTTCAACTTGTCTAATTAACAAGCAATATCAAATAATGTTAGTAATTATCTCTCGAACCATTGTTTGATAATTAATACTAACAAATCTGTATTCACTTAGAGACAACTCGCCAGTCGCTCCAACATGCAGAACATCAATATAGAGTGGCACATGTAAAGTAATATACAGAGAACTGAATATAGCTCAAAAATATGGGATGACCTTTAACCAATAAAGACCAACACAATTGACACCGTTCAGGAAATAATGCACTAATTGTTACCTGAAAATACCGACTCCCGCTCAAAGGAGTAATTGTATGCTAACAAAAATCCTAGTATCTCTAGAGATCCACTTGGATCAGCCATGGGCGTAGAGATGTAGGTACCAGCTGTGCTCATGGACACACTGGCTGGAGGTAGATGAGCCTTTCATGATGCTTAAAAACCTGGTTTGCACATTTGCAGGGATCCATTGTCCCGAAGAAACGGAGACCATGAAGGTCTAAAAGATTACCGCCATGGCTATTATCAGAAATTCTAGCATCCCTAGAGATCCACTTAGATTAGCCATGGGCCTAGAGATGTAGGTACCAGCTATGCTAATAGATGCACTGGCCGGAGGTAGATGAGCCTTCTATGATGCTCAAAAACCTGGTTTGCACATTTGCAGGGATCCATCATCCCGAAGAAACGAAGACCATGAAGGTCTAAATATCCACCATGGCTATTACTGTGAGCTTAAAGTTTGACTCCAAGAACATCCATAACCACCCTCAGTTCTTTAACTAAGGTAAAATTATATGTCAGGGCCCCGTTCACTTCATGAATTGTTCCCAACCCTAAAGAGGGTATTTTAGTCATTATCTTGATGAGGTGTTCTTCCCCTAATCCAAAGACAACCAAAATCTCTTAATTATTCTTTATTAACCTTAATTTGTTGATATAACTTAACACAACAATAATAAATGTAAGCATCAGAATAATCAACATGACAAGAACTTAGACTCATGTTGAGATGAACTAACCACTTCAACATTATAATGAAAAAGGATTTGGGGCTGAGATGCATAACTCAAGTTAGCCACCTAAGATGGCAAGGTCAGGCTGAAACAACCATCAACATTCACCGTAATGTATATCACAATCAAGGCTAAAATTTAGGACAAATTATGCTGAATTTCAAAGGCATCTAGGCTGAAATTCAAAGACTTAATAAACATGAATATATCATGAACTAAGGCTCAAAAGTTAGGGATTTAATTAGCAAGATTATAACCTAAATCAAAGCTAAGAATCAAGAATTAGGTAGGCAATAATGCAACCTAAACTAGGGCTGAAACTTAGGTATTCTCTCAGCATGATCATAACATTAATCAAGGCTGAGAATTTGGTATTACTTTGGCCAAAATGGAGCCTAAAACAAGGCTGCAAAATAGGGATCTAACTAACCATAAGTAGAGCCTAAACCAAAGCTTCAAATCAGGGATTTGATTGTCCAAAATATGGCCTAAAGTAAGGCCACAAATCAGGGAATAAATTGGCCAAAGTATGACCTAAAGTAAGGCCACAAACCAGGGAATAAATTGGCCAAACTATGGCCTAAAGTAAGGTCACAAACAAGGGAATAAATTGGCCAAAGTATGGCCTAAAATAAGGCCATAAACTAGGGAATAAATTTGCCAAACTATGGCCTAAAGTAAGGCCATGAATTAGGGATTAAATTGGCCAAAGTATGGCCTAAAGTAAGACCATGGATTAGGGATTAAATTGACCAAAGTATGACCTAAAGTAAGGCCACGAATCAGAGATTAAATTGGCCAAAGTATAGCCTAAAGTAAGGATACGGTTCTGGGATTAAGTTGGCCAAAGAATGGCCTAAAGTAAAGCCACGAATCAGGGATTAAATAAACAAAAGCATGGGCTAAACTAAGGCCACAAACCAGGGATAAAATTTAGCAGAGTTTATGCCCAAATTATGGATGATAAACATTGCTAGAATCAGAATCATTCATGCCTAATATAGGGCTAAGATAGATGACAAAAACCAGCAACATGCTTGCATGAGTTAAGGCTAATCTACTTGACAAAAATCAAAATCATGCATGTCTAACATAGGGCTGAGATAGATGACAAAAATCAGCAATATGCTTGCATGAATTAAGGCTAATTCATGACATAAAAAGAAACCCTTAGAACCAGGCTGAATTTCATCTATCAAAACCTCATGCTTAAGGGTGTAAAAAGAAGCACCTACTTGTACCAACTTGTCCCCAAAGCTCCTAGCCCTTGCTCCTACGTTCTAAGCCTTGAATTCAATCCAAAGATGGCTGCTTTATGCCTTCTAAAGCTGCTAGCTATGGAGGTCCTTGCTGAGAGAAGGAAAACGAGAGAAGAGATGGAGAAGAGGGAGGCTGAACCCTCATCAATCCCCCTATTTTTTTCTTATATAAGGATTCCCTTCTTCAAACTCTTGGGTGCCCTCCTCCTCTAGGACTCTCCATTAATTACAATCCCGTAATTACAACCCTTGCCCCATTAACAATAGGAAACCAACCTACATGCATGCTTAAAACAGTCCCAAAAGAATTCTAACCCAACTAGATGTATAGTTGATCCCTCCTCCAACTTTTTCCACCACTCCTAGCACTCCTCGGAATCCTACTTAGGCTAGAAGCCCTAGGCTCGCATGCTATCTCCTCTCAACAAAGTTCTAATTGCGTCATCTTTTTGTTTGGAGTCCTTGTCCCATTAGGACTCTTCCCCTATTTAAAATCCCAGTTCTTTTAGGACTTCTAATTCCTAGTACGTTTAAGACTCCTAACTCCTACTACGTTTAGGACTCCTAATACCTAGCATAATTAGGACTCCTAACATCTAGCACGAGTACGACTTTTAACTTCAAGCACAAGTTGGACATCCATCTCCAAGCACGATTAGGATATCCAACTCCAAGCACGAGTAGGACATCCAACTCCAAGCAGAGTAAGACATCTAACTCCAAGCACGATTAGGACATCCAACTCCAAACACAAGTAGGACATCCAACTCTAAGCACAAGTAGGACATCTAATTCGGGTAAACAGACCCTGTGCCATAAGCTCAACTTCAAACAGTCATATCTCCCTCATCCGAACTCCGATTCACACGTTCTTGGTGGCGTTTCGAAGCTCTTTCTGTCTACTTTCTAACTACATAGTTTCATCCATCACTTCTAACTTATGATCAATTTATTTTAACAAAAAGGTCAATGGGTCCAACACCCTAATCCCCACATGGGATTCGGGAATTTAGAAAAATCTTGAATGATACACTCTCCTCTCTCTTCCCTCCCTCTCTCCCTCTCCTCTCTCTCCTCCCTCCCTCTCTCTCGCCTCTCTCTCCTCCCTCTCTCTCCCCTTCCTCTCTCTATTTCATTTAATTTTTTATTTTAAAAATAGGTAGCAGCGACGCATAGTTCTATGTGTCGCGTAGTCCAATTTTTTTAGTTTTTTAATTTTTTTAAAAATAATTTATTGTTAAATTTTTTTCTCCCTCCCTCTCTATCTCCTCTCTCTCTTCCCTCCCTCTCTCTCCTCTCTCGCTCCCCTCCCTCATTCTCTCTCCTCCCTCCCTCCCTCCCTCCCTCTTTCTCTCTCTCTCCTCTCTCTCTCTTCCTTCCCTCTATCTTCCCTCCCTCTCTCTCCTCCCTCTCTCTCTCCTATCTTTCTCTCTCTCCTCCCTCCCTCTCCTCTCTCTCCTCCCTCCCTCCCTCTACTCTCTCTCACTCCTCCCTCCCTCCCTCCCTCACCTCTACTCTCTCTCACTCCTCCCTCCCTCCCTCACCTCTACTCTCTCTCACTCCTCCCTCCCTCCCTCACCTCTCTCCTCTCTCTTTCCCCTTCCCCTCTCTCTTTCATTCAATTTTTTATTTTAAAAATAGGTAGTAGCAATGCATAGTCATATGCATCACTACTATTAAGGGTAGTAGTGACACATATGAACATGCGTCGCTACTACTACGCATAGTTCTATGTGTCACTACTACATTTTTTTTATTTTTTTAGAAATAATTTTTAATTAAATTTTTGCTCCCTCCCACTCTATCTCTCTCTCGTCCCCCTCTCCACCTTCTTCTCTCTCATCTCTCTCTCTACCCTCTCTCCTCCCTATCTCTCTCCTCCCTCCCTCCCTCTCTCTCTCCTTTCTTTCTCTTTCTCTCTCTCTCCTCTCTCTCTCCTCCCTCCCTCTTCTCTCTCTCCTCTCTTTCTTTCTTTCTCTCTCTCCTCCCTCTTCTCTCTCTCCTCTCTTTCTTTCTCTCTCTCCTCCCTCCCTCTCTCTCTTTCCTCTCTTCTCTCTCTCTCCACCCTCCCTCTCTCTCTCTCCCCTTCCCCTCTCTCTTTCATTTAATTTTTTATTTTAAAAATAGGTAGTAGCGATGCATAGTCATATGCGTTGCTACTATTAAGATGATCATAAGTCGCTACTACTATTAGGTAGTAGTGACACATAGTTCTATGCATCGCTACTACTTTTTTTTTAAATTTTTTATTTTAAAAAATAATTTTTAATTAAATTTTTTTCTCCCTCCCACTCTTTCTCTCTCTCCTCCCTCTCTCAACCTTCTTCTCTCTTTCCTCTCTCTCCCCTCTCCCTCTCTCCTCCCTATCTCTCTCTCCTCCCTCTCTCCACCCTCTTCTCTCTCCCTCTCTCTCCTCCCTCCCTCTCCCTCTCCTCTCTCTCCCCTTCCCTTCTCTTTTTCATTCAATTTTTTATTTAAAAAATAGGTAGTAGCGACTGATAAGTAAGAAATATATATCTATTTTATATGTCTTTTTACCTTATTTGCTAGTATAGATTAGGTTAATTTAGAGTTAGATATAGTTTACTTAGATTAAGATAAATATTAGTATTTTAGTTTAATTATGAATAATTTTGTAGTTATTAGTAGTTTAGATATGTATTTAAATCAAGTTAGAATTTTAGTTATATTCTACATGTCTAAAATATGATATTTTATATTTTGTAGGTAAAGTACGCTTATCGAGGTACTTGGACGATGTTTGGAATAATTCAAAATAGTCTTGGCATGCTTTAAAGTGATTTGGACAACTTTTCAGAGTTATAAACAAGTTAAAAATTAATATAGACATAAAGAAAGAACTTAATGAACAGAAATTGGACTGTCAAGAAAAACTATCCAGATTGCAGAAACAATGTAGCCATTCGAATGGATGTTTGATGCATTAAACAGGATAACGTGAATTCAGAAAAAAAAATGCAGTATAGGCATTTGAACGGGCATGCAAGGCATTCGAACGAGATAACGCGTAGTTTCCTAGTTTTAGCCAATTTTCAATCTTTTTCATATTGAACTTCTTTCTCCGGCTCTTATGCCTATATAAAGACATATTTGGCTTAAAATTGAAGGATTCCAGTAGATTTTCTAAAGAGAAAAAAGAAGAAGATGGAAGAGAACTCAAAGCTTTCAATAGAGATTCAAGTGCTTTCTTCTACAATGGAAGACTAAACTTCTCTTTTACTTAGGAGTTGATGAAGCTATAGATAAGTTTCAGTTTCTTTTCTTTTCTTTTTAATTTAGATCTCAGTTGTGAATGATGACAATTGTATGATAAAGATTTCTTTTTTAATGGAAGAGCTTTTAATGTTTATTCAAGTCTATGTTGATTTATTGTCTTGTAGATGATAGATTGATGTGGTTTTGATATTTGTATCAATTCTAATTTCTGTGATTTAGATTAGATGGTCATACAATAGTTTTAATGTTCAGATAATTAATGACTTGGATGAGTTATACTAAGATTAGATGGGTCATGCTTATAGCTAGTTTAGTGTAGATGATTCGTACTATTGTCGAAGATAGTTCATGCCATAGAATTTAATAAATGATTCTTTCTGAAGTAATTCTAGCTTGTAGCTGAGAATACTTATTTATATTCACACTAGATTTGGATTAGAAGTTAAGGAATTGTTATGGTTCTATAGTGGATTCGATTTCCTAAGTAATTTTCATCATATTAATCTCTTGTTTTTAAACTAGTTGATTTCTTTCCTTAATTAAAGTTTAAGTTTGTTTTAGTTTTCAATCAGCAAGTTTCACTTTAGATTTAGTGATAATTCATCCGTCCCTAAGGTTCGACGACCCTTAAATACTCATCCTAGTACAATTACCTTGTACACTTGCAAAGGGTTTAATTATAAACGATCAACGACACAGTTACATGCATCGCTACTATTAAGGGTAGTAGCGACACATAGCTCTATGCGTTGCTACTACCTATTTTGTTATCTTTTCTTTTTTTAAAAAAATAATTTTTAATTAAAATTTTTTCCCTCCCACTCCATCTCTTCTCCTCCCTCTCTCCACCTTCTTCTCTTTCTACCCTCTCTCCCTCTCCCTCTCTCCTCCCTATCTCTCTCCTCTTTCCGCCCTCTTTCCACCACCTTCTCTCTCTCCTATCTCTCTCTCCTCCCTCCCTCTCTCTCACCTCCACCTCTCTCTCCTCTCTCTCTCCACACTCCCACTCTCTCTCAATGCACTCTCTTCACTCTCGCTCTCAATGCACTCTCTTCACTCTCTCTTTTATTAAAAATTATATTTTAAAATTATTAATAAAATTTAACAAATAAAATATATTATATATAAATAGTGAATTATTAACACTAGTTTTTATTGAAAATTTAATATATATTTATTGTATATACAAATAGTAAATATTGAATAAAATATATTATATTTAGAAAATTTATTATAATTTTTTTAATATTTATTTATTAAATAAAATCAATTCATAAAGCTATTAGCAACACTTGTCAACAAACGTCACTACTAATTTAAAATTTATATTTTTTTAATTCAATACTATTAGCGACGCTTTTGTAAGCATTACTAATAGCAACACTATTAGTGACGCTTGTGTATATGTGTTGCTATTGAGAAAGCTATTAGCGACACTTATAAAAAGTGTCGCTAATAGTTATAATTTTTTCTTTTCTTTTATTTAAAATATGTATCTTTTAGTGACGGTTATATGAAGCGTCGCAAATAGAGGAACTATTAGTGACGCTTATAATAAAGCGTCGCTAATATGATTAGTATTAGCAACACTTTAAGCTAAGTGTTATTAATATATAACTATTAGCGACGAAAATGAAAATGCGTCACTATTAGTTCAATATTTTGTGACGCTTATTTATACATCGTAAATACTTGTTTTTAGCGACGCTTAGATAGCTAATACTCCATTTTGTTGTAGTGGACCCAAATTAGATGAAAATTTTGTCAATTGATACCAAGCCAATCTGAATCTTTTTAAAACATGCATTCATGAATAATTCTAAAATCATACAAGCCAACTACTTTAGTAAAATATGTATTTTAAATAAGCATTAATGAAAATACACATGCATAAAAGCCATAAAGTCATAAATGCTTACTATCCTGATATTTTTGGAGGCGACAAACAAAATCTCCCATTTCTCTATGACTTTACCCCCTTGAAGGTTTGGAAGCAACGGACAAAGTCTCCCCTTACCCCAAGATGTTCACCTATCTAGGATGGTTATCTTATAAATTTGAACCTCTCACAACATAGAGCACCCTTGAATTAATTGGGATTGCTTTTATAAAGGGCTCAAACAAACTTAAAATGACACCACAATGAGGAAAATAGGTTTGGGAGATTGGTAATGGATGAGAGAGAAGCTAAAGGCGTGTTTATTTCACAAAACTAATCCTCCCCCATGGTATAGAGCACCCTCGATTTAGCTAGGTTTACTTTTTGAACGGGATCAAATTGTTTTAAAATGACTTCCAAATGGGTAAAAGAAGCTTTGAAGATGGGTAACACAGTAATAGAGAGTTGGAAGTTGTCCAATGTTGAAAACCAGCCCCCTATTTATAGGGGAGGGCTGCATAGGTGTCATGCCCCACCACACCCTCTTGACCCGAACCCCGTCTAAGAAGGTGGGACACGATACGATGAGGCAGAAGACTAACCCATCCTGGGTTCTCATCGAAGTACACAACATGTATCCTTTGTACAAAAGCAAATAATGGAAGGTAAAAGAGATTAATTAACCATCTTAGTCCAACATGACACCCACAAAATCTATAATGAACATAGTCTCAAGCTCTAAGGATGCAACATATCTAAAGCTATCATAGGCTATTCAAAGTATGAAATAAAGTTAAGTCTAAAATCATCATATCACATGACAAGTCTAAAACAGCCCAAACATCTAGCCCCTCTCATGGCGCATGCCCATCCTCAAGTTCGACATAAAGACTACCCAGAGCACTGGCATGACATAGTGTGACGGCCGCCTCTTTTTTTATATATATATTTATATTAATTATTATTAATATATCATTACCATGTTCGACACGCTCATCCAACACATGCGCATCCGAACACGATGGTTGTCAGTGCGGATCATAGTCAGATATGCTTTATATTAAGCATGAGCATATCACGGAGTCATGGCACAACAAAAATATTATACATGTGCTTAAAAACATATTTCACACAACCATGGACTTAGGTTCGTAGAGTTGACAGGTTATAAGCCTTACAAGTCTTCGGGCACATCATGCCCTTAAACTGCAGTCATATAAATATTTACATACTTTCCAAAACATAATTGGAACGCTACTCTTCCTTCACCTTTGCCCTAGCTGCATTGCCTGCAGAATCTGGGGGTGGGTGAGTATTTTAAAATACTCAGCAGGTTAATTTAAAATCTAACAGAGATGCTAAGCAGAAATCTCTTTGAAAACCCTACAACATTTTCTTTAGAAACCTTTATCACGATAAATTATGCAGAAAACACCGCAATTCCAAATCAAAACAAATCCACAAGCCGCGACACCCTACGGCCTACCCTCGGCGCTCATGGGGCAAACGAGGGCCACTTAGGGACAAAGCTTACCCACGATGCTCTACCCTGTGAGCGCCACTTGCCAATTATTTTTCTCGGCAGGCATCATCACTCTATGATTATTCCAGGTTCTTAAGCCCATGAATTAATCATCACATCGTTCAAACACAACAACATCCATGCTAAAATAGTTCAATACATAGCATGTCTTCCATAAATCAGCCACATAAGCTTAATCATGCTAAATCATGCGTAAAGAAGTTATACTAAGCACACGTTTAGAGTTTAAAGTCCCCTACCTTAACCCTTGGTTACAATTTCATAACCATAGAAGCACCGAATAAATAAACCGTCCCCACCACAGCGTCCGGAACGTTCGATTCAGTAGGAAATGCCTTTTAAATCACTTGATTCGGACTTAGAATGGTTAAGAACGAAGGAAAACGGGTTCAGAAGTGGAAAACTGGAAACTAGAAAAAAAAATGGGGCTGAATGCACTATTTAAAGGCACGCGCGAGTGGGACCCACGCGCGCCATGTCGTGTGTGCTGGTTGCGTGTCCCACGGATGCGACACGCATGTGACTTGCATCACGCGTGCATTTACCGCGCCGCCCGGGCCCCGTTGCACCGTTTGGCGCGACAGCGCGCGGCGTGCGTCGTCGCTAGCCCAGCCCCACGAGATGCAGACCCGCCACGCGGGCCCTTGAGCATCCCGTGCCCGGCCCGCGGTCCCAAGGGCCTGGTCCATGCAGCGCCGCCTCCGCGGCACCGACTGACGCCAGTCGCTTGCGTCAGCCTTTCATTTTAATAATATTATTTATTTATTTTTAAATCCAAAAGCTTTAAACGCGTATATCTTTATCTCCCGGACTCCGATTTACGCATTCTTGACACCATTGGGCTCGTATCGACGAGCCCTACAAAACTAGACCCCACATGGGTAGGTTATTCTGCACTTCAATGTGGGTCCCACCCATATAGCACATTTCCCGAGGCTGTAACTTTTGGCCCCGGTGTCCGAATCGAGCACTTCCAAAGCCGTTGCACTCACTTTTCCGCACTCTATCATAATCTAATAAGATTAAAATATGTAACTACTATAATTAATTAAAATAATGCTACAAACCCCAAAATTAACGTATTAGAAAACGTACTGGAAATTCAGGGTCGTTACACATAGCCCCAAAACAAAACAACAAATATAAGAGGGGTGAGCTTAGCTCAGTAAGGATTTTAAAATAAAACATAAGCTCATGATAACACCACATGCATTCTTCTCATAAAAGTCAATTTAAACATGCAACACATATTCATTCTCTACACCTGTGCATCATGAGATAAATCACGTTTTATATACACATTCACACCACCTGTGCATCATACGTTCATTCATAATTCGTAACACATATGTACACCATATAGAATCATTTAAGTTTCATGGTTCATTCACATCCTACATGAAGAAAGTATCAATATTCACATTCATTATGCAAAATCAAGTGTATCAAACCACATTTCAACCTACATGTTCAAGTGTAATTAGTCCATATGCATCATGTGTAACATAAGCATCATTGTCCCTACACAAATTGTGTCAATGAGCATTATAATCCATACACATGCAAAAATAATCCAGTGAATGTCTCACAATAGAGAAACAACCCTACTTATTCTGGCCAAAGCACAAGTAGACCTGCTCACCCTGAAAATTGTAACAAGGAAGTCCAAATTATTAGAAAGGAATACTAAAGTAGTTTAGGTTATTTCCTAATGGGGAAATTACCCCCTAGTAAGTCGGTGCACATAGACAAACTAGCTTGGATTCTCATGTCCCTAAAGACTCATCAATTTAACTCAGTATAGCATTCCACTTTTCTTACCCAGGGAGGAAACCTCCTCAAAAGAATGTAAAACCTCATCCAATGGACATAAACCTCATCCTTGTGGCTGTAAAACTGATTTGATAAACCTTTGATGCGACTAATCTAGAAAACTATGACATCCAATCGATTAATCACTATTTAACACGAGTAATCTTCGCCTACAAATCATTCTCATTATGCAAGCAACATGATACATATGTGAGCAACATTTAATGAATGCAAGCATTTATAAACATATTCATATTAGTCATAATATGCATGAAATATGATCCATTTGTGATAAATAAAATTATATAAGCATAAGTAAAAATATATATACATGGTCGTGTTCATATTTGAGCTAAAATGTGTGGAAAATGGTTCGTCAATAATTAATGTGACATGTGCAAGTATTCATAATTTATCATGGTTAAAATATGGAAACATAGAGGGAATACGAAGAAATAATCCAAATCCCACATAAAATTACGCATATACTCATTTATCCCATACTAGCTTAAGTAGATGTTTAAGCATAATCATAATATGTAACTTGTACATTTTTGGAAAAAGAGCAAATAAACTTTAATCAACGTAAAAATTTACAGAGACCTAAATTATAGGCTTAATTAACATATAAATAATTATCATATGAAAATAAAAACAAAAAAAATGTCATGATTCAATTAATAAGACTATGCAGTTTTGCCAAAATCGTCAACCTTCAAATTTATGACTATGCCATAAACTTATTGTGCTCTAAACAATTTAAATTTTTTATAGCATGCTCATAGAACATATATCAATCTATATAAAAGAAACCAAAAATCATATGTTTTTATCTCTAAACATGCTTATAAACACGAAAATAGAGAGTTATTTTATTGTACAATATGTATTCCATAAATATAATAAATACATATTATTTTAGAAAAAATTTAAAAAATTAAAAATATAATCTAGACATGATAATCTATTCCTTAAAAAAATTTGAGAGTAAAACGTAAAGTAAAAGTATCCAAAATATAGTCATGAATCCCAAAATAAAGAGTTATTTGGGTCGTTTGAACAACCTGGTGGCCCGTTTAAACGGTTGGCCATTTGAATGACCAGTCATCTTGTACTTATGGCTGACTATTTGATTCAATTAGCCCACAGGTAATTGAATGGTCAAGACAAAATAATCATTTTCTTCCTTACAAAATCAAACTGGAATTCTTCTAAAAAATAATAAAAATTACTAAGCATTCATATAATCATTACCCATGCCTAAAATACGATAGATCTAACATTTTTCATTCTTAAACATAAAAAAATTATCATAAATTACATGTTTTTAATAAATCACCACTACACATCAAGATAAATCAAAAGCTTAAAGAAACCTAAAATAATGACATTTTAAGAAAGAAAAATTCTTAGAAAGAAAACCCCTTACCTCTATTAAGCTTGTGAATTCTATGAAAAAACTTTAAGCTCAAGAAATCTTACCCAAAAATTAGAGCTTTTAGTTAATCCTAATTTTAAACCAACTAATACACTCAAAGCGACATAAGAAATGATAGATTCAAAACCTCCTTAAGTTAAAAACGAAAATAACCTAATTAGTGTTCTAAATCGAAATTAAAAATATGATTTTGATGGAAAAAAACTAAAAATCAAAATAAGGGAAGTGAATATAGAGATGATTATGACAAAAATTGGAAGATTAAGGGGGAAAACCTTACCTTATGAACAGTGTCTCATTTGGAAAATGGGGGTAGAGCTTAGCCTCCCTCCTATTCTCAACCCTTCTTTATTTGTCAAATGGCTAGAGTTTTTCTTTTTATAGTAAGGTTTATGGGTTAGAAATTAAATTATTGGGCTAAAAAATAGGTAAAAATGGTCTAAGTGACCATTCAAGTGCACTTTTTATTAAAAAATAAATTTAATTACGTTCAATCCCACTTAGACAAATCAAAAAAAGGTTGGCGACCAAAATGGGTAGCACGTCATCCCACACGAACGTGGGTCCCAAGGTGGGCCTGCTCCTTTGACTAAAGAAAAATTAAAAAAATCTTTAAGATAGATAAAAATTTGGGTGGATTAAGCATGACACTAATACTCTAAACTAAAGTAAAATTTAACCTTAAATTTTTTTATATAAATAACCTAACTCATTGCTCAAAGAAAATCAAATCAAACCGACAAATAAACAAATTCATACAATTAAAAAAGAAATAAATTAGAGATATTACATCCGGGATGCGTGACATGTGGTGCTCATCTCTTTGCACATTTGCCAATCATATCTCACATTACGCCCATGGTGCTAATGTTAGCGTGATAACGCCTGAGTACCTTCTCTCTCTCTCTCTCTCTAACTATTATTTCAAATCCGGTTTTTAAACTTCAAACATCCATAACTCTTTACCCCAAAGTCAAATTTGTGTATTCTTAGTACCATTGGGCTCGTATCGATGAACCCTACGAAATAAAACTTTACATGGGTATATTATCTCATATTTTTAAAGTATTGCCTACCTATGATGCACTCCTCAAGGTCATAGCATACAATCTCTACATCCAACTTACACCTTCTAGACTCAGTATATTAATTTCTCATAATCACATCAAAGACCTATGAGTTTCTTTCAAATGATAAAACCCAATACGTTTTAAATATAAACAAAACAGTTACGGGGCCCTAAAACTCAACCTAGGTCCACAAAGTTAAATTTTCAAAACTTCATAAAATTTAGAGTTATTACAAATTGTTTGCAATACGTTTACCCCAATCATTTTGAATTAAAAACCATCCATCTAATCTCCTGTGGAAAAAAAAAAAAAACTACTAATCACGTTCAAAGATAACCACCTATACTGTTAAATCACTAGCTTCTTTCAAAGTAAATAAAGCACATGATCTGCTCCAAAAGGGAGGGCCAGGCAATCAACTACAGATAAGCCGGCCATCAAAAGAGGGAATCCGTACAAAGGATGGGCCATGACAGAGGAAGTGCCCGCTGGCTCTGCCCACATGCACGCGACTAGCCGGCCAGCATGCAAGGTGACCCAAGTATCCGCAGTCTATAGCATTTCTCAACGAGGAAAGCATTGCAAGCATGGTTCAACTTCCGTCAATGGACGCCTATCTACAAGACAAGCAAGGTTTTTCAAGGAATATCAAACTTCTTTGTGATCAACACTTTACGTACATGTTATGAAAGCGTATAAAACTAAACACTTTTTTTATAACATTGAGGGTAAACTGAAGTAATTAACTATGTACTACCGAAAACCATGGCTGGACGTTCTGTACCAGCCTCTTTCAAAAGCTCACCTACCAATAAGAGCCGAATCCTGACTCGGTCATCACTTCATCATGTTGCATCACATAGTCAAAACACAATTTCCAACATGTGGTGGGAATCGAAAGTGTAAACCAAGACTATAGCCATGGTTTCTTCAATTGGTTTCTTTCCTCTAGTTTTTCCAAATGCATGGACATAACAGGGGGAGTGCAACATTGACATTTTTGGGTCAGGAAATTCAACTCTATGATGCCGACATACCCGTTTTCTTTCACTGATCTTAAATTCATGTGCTAGCTAGATTGAGTACTTTAGACGGCTGGCATATGTTCTTACTCCTAAATTCCTAACCATTACATGGGGTTGATTCTTCATTCGTGACAGTGGAGTTTAAGCATTTGTCTCCATGAAATATCTGTTTTCATGAGTTTGTGTACTGTGTTGAAGGAAATCCATCATCAAAATGTTTTTCGACTCATCGTGGCCAACCACCCTCCTTCTGTTGTGCTCATAACCTCGTTGTTGGGGCAATGAAAATCTGAAAGGGGATATGCACCTAAAAATGCTATATTCGGACAGTAAGTACCTTAACAACTGGATATGTTAGTGTGACAGCCAAACAAGGGACATGAGGATTGGAGTTTGCTTGTGCGGATCAAACTGTCCCAATCGCACCCGTCTTGGCCCTCAACTTGTAGACTTGCAGTCCTCCTATTTGGGCATGAAAGTCATCGGTAGTTTATTATCAAACCCTTCACCCAAATGAAATGCAAAATTTTAGTGTTAAGTAGCTTTCCAAAATAGTTATGTCACTATCTGGTCCGTGGCCACTGGGAAAAGAATAATGAAAAAAAATTTTGCATACGAAAACTGTGTAAGAATTCGCATATCTGAACTCCAACTTGTAGCTACCCTTGAGGGATCAATTTAGACTTGAACTATATGTCCTGAATCTCGAAATTCCGATCCTCTGAGCTCTGATTGCCCAACAGCATCATCAATGCTAGCTCCTTCTTTACACTAGCATTGGTCTAAAGATGTAATGTTATATATGTTATATTTCATTGCATATTTGCAAGATAATTGTGTCTCCCCCGAAGCTCAAGTCGATAGAAAATATAAATCTTATTTACTTATTTTATATTCTAAAAATATTTAGCCTTAAGTGATACTCCCTCCATCCTAACTCCATTTTGGCAAAAAAAAGTTTGTTCTATATTCATGACTATATTTTGTAAAATTAAATAGTTAGATACTTAAAAAATGTATTATTGGTTTATTTTCTCTTCTCTTAGTTATGAATTTGACTATTTAATAAAAACTACTAATTTTAAAAATATAGCTATTAATATTGAATAGAAGAAGTATTATATAAATTTTATAAGTACATTACTTAGTAAGATAATCGTCCCTCGGTCGAATGAGATGTGTCGGATTCCTCAGATAGAAGGAGTATTATCTCCTTAAGTCAAACTCAACTCGTAAGTGTACCCTTCACCAAGTGTATTATCATACCCATTAGCAGAGAAAAACATACTTGTAGTATGGAAAACAAGATGCTATACTGCTCGTGTACTCATTTTTCGTTGTTTTGATAATGAGAAGGTAAGGTAAGCAACAAATATTGCACTCCATTGTCATACCAGCTCGATTCGAAATGAGTATGGTTTTGAGCTATGTCAAGCTGGCCCGAGCTCAACATCAAGCTAACTCAAGATGAATGGCGTGTGCCAATTAGTTATCTCTTTTAGAGATGCCAAATAATGAAGATTGATACTCCCTACCTCTCTATCTAATTTTTAAAAATAAATTAATTCAAAATAAATTATAATTGGTTTATTTTAAAAAATCAAATGATGTTATTAATGTGAAAATCACCCATTAGTTATGGCTGAAAAGGAAAGTTCTAGCTTGAAAGCTTCAGGCAAGAATTGGCAGACCGAATTTATTCAAGAACTATCAGGGGACACAAAATTCGAAGTGTGGGAAATATTCTGTGGGGGTTTGGACTTGAACTCAGAGTTTGCTTCTGGGCCTGAAAATCTGTCCGATTTTCAACGAAAACGGGTCATCAGTAGCTGTCAATCCCTTCATCTGTATGATTGCACATTCATCTATGAAAAAGCATTTCAAATTAGCACATGCCATCTATGTGTTTAGAGTAAGGCTATAATTGATCCCAAACTCACACCAAACGGGCTCTATGCTTTCATAATGGTAGATGCATGTGGTGAGCCTATAATGTTTTTGAAAAAAAGAATTTGGAAATTTGCATGTCAAAGTTAGTGACAAGATTTTTTCCAAGTATAAGTCTTTGGTAGTCAAACTTATAGCAGAATTCATGATATTGATTTAAGGATATGATGGAATTGATTAAATGATAAATTATAAAAGCATGCCAGAGAGTTATACTCCCAAGAAAATCTGGCAAATGTCTAAATTCGTTGATTTTGTCCTGCCAATTCGCAAATCCCTTGTTTGAAGAAATAAAGATGAAAGATCTTTGTGTCCCCATAATAATTGATTGTGGTTTATTTTGTTCACTCAGACACTTGAAATCGTAATTCTTAAATTTGTATCAGTCGGGTTTTGGTAAGGCTGGATCCGTACAATAATAGCAACTAAAAAAATGGGCTGTACTAATTGGCATTTCCATATATTTTCTTAGGATGGTGTTAGCAAGTTGAGTTTGCTTAAATACTCAAAACTACTCTTGATATATTGAATTAACCTTAGCGTAGCTTGTCTACTCGGCTCAAATAACCCTTTACTTAATTTTTACCACTCCTACCATATATTCAATATAAAAGTGCAAATTCAAATGATGAATCAAGTGGACATGGATTAAGTAGCATTTTAGAGCAAAAAAACAAAAGAGTTAAATCCCTAACAAGCTGTAATGACCTTTTTTTTCTGGTGAGTTTTTAAATTAATGTTAGAGTTTTAGTAAAATTTTATTAATTAAATAATATTATATGTTAATTTTTCAAATGTTTGTTTTAGAGTTTCAAACATGAACAGCTTGCTTCAAATACTTATGGCCCTGAGAAATGTGCTTCATAGGTGGGACCCATTGTAAATATATGAGATAACCTACCCATGAGTAGTCTTATTTTGAATGGTTCATTGATACGAGTCCATTAGTACTAAGATCGCACGATTCTGACTTAGGTTAGAAACATATAACAGTTTGAAGTTTTGGATTTTGAAAAATAAAAAAAATAATATTTTATTAATGGCTTACGCAAAAACTGTGTCAGTTGTGTCAACCGGTGTGGTGACATGCACCACACATGGGGCAGGGACCGCGTCTCGCGGTGGGCCCGTGTCAGGCCCGCACTATGCATGCAAGGTGACGCAGATGCACTGGCCCGCATGCCCCACATCGTGTGGTTTCAAACCTCGTGATGCACATCATGCACATGTCAAACACATACTCTTCACAAGCCACATGGCCTTTTATAACGGCTCTTTAATGCCATTTCCGTTCTCCGTTATTCACACTCACAATTCTGGTTCTCAAACTTCTTTTCACTCGTTCTAAGTCATTTTACATCCGAATCAAGCCATTCAAAAGGTGTTTCCTACTAAATCGATTGTGGTGAACGCTGTAATAGGGTCAATTTTACCGTTTGAAACCACTTTAAGTACGAAATTTACTACCTAAGGTTAAGGTAGGGGGTTTTAAACTCTAAGATTATGTTTTGCCCGTAAACTTTGGTTTTTTACGGTATTTAAATTTGTTTACTAATTAAATGTATGTAGAAATAATTTGCATATGCTACACCATGTTTTGATGCATGTATTATCTAGATAGTTCAAGAGTAAAACCTAGAATTATCATTTTTTGTCTAGATACTTACCAAGAAAAATAATTGATATTTGGCTCATGCATATGAGTGTGGAGCATAATGGGAAAGCTCCTAGATTTTTTAGCCTCCTGTAGTCCCATAAGCATCGGGGGGAACGTTGTTCGGTATCACAGTTTTTGGTTTATTGTCATCAGACGAACTGACAATTTTTTAATATGTTTCTTATTTGTTTATGAAATAACTCTTTTTCTGGCAAAGATGTTATCAAAAAGATTATGTTATTTCATGAATTTTTTGCTTAGCATTTTTTAAAATGTTAACACAACCCATTGAGTATAAATATACTCGCCCACCCCCAGATCTTGCAGGTTTTGCAGCAAGGATGGAGGTAGAAGCGGAAGAAATTTCTGATTAAATTATCTTGTTGCTGCTTTTAGTATTTTTGTAATTACATGTACTGTAACTGATCTTAAAGGCATGTTGTGCTTGGAAACAATAAATATTGTATAACTATCAGCTCTACGTATAGTGATTCTTGGGCATATGTAATATATTCTTTTGTTACTCTAAATTTGATAAATACTATGAAGATATCGGTTATTATTTTAAGGCTGTGCAATGAATCCATATCATGTTTATAAGTATTATTCTAAATATTGCGTCTGTTTGACACTGACGGCTATCACGTTCTACCACATGTGTAACAAATTCACATGATGAACGAGAGTTTTTATAATCATTATTATTACTCTAAATGACGGTCGTCACACAAGCCAACCAATTCAATTATCTTAGGAGACTGAGTTTAAGCTATAGCTAGAGCAACACTTGGCTAGGATCCCTGAATATTAGGAGATCTACCTCTTGGAAGTAACTTAATGACGAAAAATGATCAAGGCTAGTGCTTAACACTGTGTCCTTAAGACAAGTTTTTGTTCTCCTTTTGGTGCTTGGGATCCACTAAATAGCTACCACATAGGATACAATGATCATACATTTGTACACAGTATAAGCATTGCAAATTGTGTGCTTGCCAAACCAAAATATCATGCTTCTACTCTTGTTGTAGATGCAGACTCTTAATGTATAGACAACCTAGACAAAATTATGTATGCATATACAGATAAAATTTAGAAGAGTGTTTAATGATAGTACATAGAGGGGTATGATGGCCCCACACACATAGGGGTATGACAAGTGACAATGGTATAGACAAGGCTTCACTTAAATGGATACAAAAGGGAAGATGGGTATGATGACTGCACGCACAAATGGGTATGACAATGGTATAAACAAGACTACACTCATACAGATATGAAAGGGATACATAACTATGCACCATTATAGTTAATTTAATGAGCAAAAATTAGTCTTGAACAGTTGGGATTCATTTTTCTAATAAAACCAACCCGACTAGGACTGAGCCCCACAAGCAACGGCAATGTGGAATGTAAGAATAGATGTGTCATTATATTGGCTTTATATGTGTGTAAAATTTGAGTTAGAGTATTGTTTAAGATCACATGTTGAAGATGAAGTAGAGAAATAGACTCAATAAGTGTTTTGACAAGTAAAGACATGCACACACATCATATTCACACACTTTGAGATTAAGAGAACTTTGTTTTAGAGTGTTGGAGCTTGACAAACACTATGTTTCTATTCATTATTGTTGTTTACAAGGTTCTCCAATATTTTAACTAAACAATTGCCTACTGGATAGATCAATCGATATGCAAATCGGATTATTATAGTAGGTTAAATGTTCAATCAATGTTTGAATGGGTCGATCACATCTAGATCAAATGGAGTTTATTAACTTAAACAAACAATCACTTTCTAGATGGATCTATCTCTCTTTGTCAGACAAACTATAGTTTCCTTATCGATCTATCAGTTTGATTACAAGATTGATTGATAGAGCAATTGCATTCAAACAAAACATGAAATGATTGATTACCCTATGGAACGATCGATTGTTTCAATGTGCGATTAACTAAAATTGACTATTCTAGTTTGGTTTAGATTCCTATTTGAGTTAGTTATCCCTAGCTGACATAGGGAGCTATAAAAGAGGTCTAGAACATGGGAAAGACATAGAGGAAGGTTTGGAGAACCTAGAGAAAATGGGTAAAACTTCTCTAATGATTTTGAGTTGAGTGGAGAGTACTAAACACTTAATGAGACTAAGTGTTTATTGTAGATTTGCCGAGAAGAACAAAAGGAAAGGATGTTCATGCTAAAGGGAGTTGTCATCAAGATGTGGATATATCGAAAGCACAATAAGGAGTGAAGACCAAGCTGATGCAAGAAAACAACTAGGGAGTGGTGATTTCAAAGTTTAGAGTGCTGTGAAGAGCCATTCAAATAAAAAAATATTTTGTCTTTGTGAATAAAAAACTGTAATTCAATTTACTTAATGCATAATTGGTTTGGAAAGAGTGTCCTATATTTTTTCAATGTTGGGTTCCACATGAAAATTTGTATGTGTTGATTGGTGTTTTTGATTTGCATGATTTCACTAGACACATAGAAATTTGGCACATTAGCTAGTCAAAATCTGAGTTTTGGTTTTTGTTTTCAAGGGGAAGATATATATTGTAACTTAATTGCAAGTCATAGGCAATTATCTCTCTCGATTGGTGTTTCACGCTTCCCTACCACAAACGAACAAGTGGTATCTGAGGTGAATTATCATTGTTTTTTGGTTTGGGCTTGTTTTTGTTGACATGAAATTCAAAAAGATGATTAACTTGTTTCTCTTTGTTTCAAATTTTGTCGTTGCTATAAACAACTATGTTTTCTATGAGTTGAAGTTTCTTAGATATGAGTTTTGTGCCATGGAAAAAGTTGAAGGAATTTGTCAAAGGCAAAGAAAATTCACATAAACATCTTTCCATTAGTCAATTTGGGAATGACAAGAGTGGAATAAAATATATTGATCACAAAAATTAAAATTCCCTAGGATGCACTAAATTTGTTAAAGCTAGTAAGTTGAATGATAATGATGCCCATTCTTCTAATTCTAAATATTTTGTTAAATTACAACATCCTAGGAAAAAACCAATTGCTAAATTTGAAACTAACAAGAAAAAGTTAGTGAAGAAGACATCATATGTGAGGAATGATGTTCAAATCGATTTGTTGATACAAGTAACTTAGATGGGTTGAAATCTAAGAGAGCTTAACAAGAAGGTTCAAAACTTAGGATATAAGATACGCACAAAAAAATCTCTAAGATCTCCACATAGGTTGATTGCCCATAATGCTCATCACAAGAAAGAACAAAATATGCATGCAAAATCTCTTAGAAAAGTTATCAATGTCAAAAACTTAAAGGCCCATCATAAATTGTGAAAACTAGAACCATTTGGGTTAAGAAAGAAGATCTCAAGTGTAATGTTGTTCACACTATTTTGAAAACCCAACACTCTAACATATGGTACTAGATAATAGATGTCCAAAAAGCATGACTAATGACAAGACTACTTCACACATTTGGTAGAGAAACATGATGGGATAGTGACTTTTGGTGATAGGAGAACAATTAAAGTTTATGGGGTTAATACTCTTTGTGTCTATGGTTTATTTGATTTTAATAATTTTTTATTATGGTAGTGGCTTGAAAACATTTTTGTTAATCATTAGTCAAATTTGTAATTCTAGATTTATTGTTAAATTAAATAAATTTTTTTGCTATATTATGGATAAATCTTAAATGACTTCTGTGAAAGGCATTAGGGCTCATGTAATTATTACTATATTATCCAATCTATTTTACAAATTTGTCATTGCTTGATAATAGTTTTTTGTAGAATCAAAGATTTGGACTTGTGAATTTTAAAGATTTGACCATGATAACTAAGAATGGAGTCATTAGAGATGCCTCTGCACCGCAAACTCTTGAAAATTTGGTATGTGGTGCTTGCCAAAAAGGGTAAATAATTTAAATCCCCTAACAAAAAGTTGAGACATGTTAGAATTGAAAAACCTTTGGAGTTAATTCATAAGGACCTTATGTAATCAATGCAAAGTCTTAGTTTAGGTGGGAAAATATATCTTGGTGATGGTTGATTATATATCAAGATTTACTTGGATTTTTAAGAGAAAAATATGATATTTTTTAAACATTAAATACCATTGCCTTGACTTTTTAAAACCTACGTGTATTGAAAATCAACATTATTAAAAGTGATAGGGGAGGTAAATTTTCTGATTATAGATCCAAGGAATTTTGTGATAAATATAGAATTTACTATGAGTTTTCTATTCCTAAAACCCCATAGAAAATGGGGTAGCTGAGAGAAAAATAGGACCATAAAGGAAATGATTGTAATGATGCTCCATGAGAAGAACTAGGCTAAATACTTTGGGGCATAAACTGTGAGCATTACTACCTATACCCTAATAGAGTCTACTTGAGACCTAGAACAATTTAAACTCCTTATGAATTGTGGAGAGGTAAAAAACCAATGTCAAACACTTAAGAGTTTTTGGGAGTCCTTACCAGATCTTGAGAGGTAGGGAAGATTCAGACAAATTTGATGGCAAGAATAATGAGAAGATATTTCCTTTAGTACTCTTTGACAAATAGGGTATATAGGGTGTACAACAAAAGAATTCATACTGTGATGGAATCTTCTAATGTGATTGTTAATGATGCACAAATGTTTGAGAATCAACAACAAAGTAATGAGAAAATTAAACAGAAGGTTGATGACTATTTTGGTGATAATGATTCACCTTATGTTTTCAGTAATGAAGATCATGAGGAAGAGGTTCAAGTTGGGGAAATTCTTGATGATCATAGAAATGATCATGAAGAGCACGTAGATGCACAAAATTTTGATGGAGAACAAGAGGAATCTCAAGCTAAACAAGGTAAGTACCTTTTTTGGTTCAAAAAGACCATCCTAAGTCTAATATGATTGGTGATATAAATGGTGTAAAAACTAGACACCAATTTAAAGAACAAGCCAATTTTTTTGTTATGTGTTACTAAGATAACCAAAGAAGAGTGATGAAACACTTTAGATGAGAACAAGATCAATGCAATGTAAGAAGAACTAAGTCAATTCAAAAGAATTGAAGTTTAGTTTCTTGTTTCAAGACTAAAAGAAGGCAATGTGATTGACACAAAGTGGTTCTACAAGAAAAAACTGTTGAACAAAGAAACATTGTCAGAAACAAATCCATATTAGTTGCACATGGATACACACGAATAGAAGATATTGATTTTAATGAAGTATTTGCTCAAGTAGCAAGACTTGAGTCCATTAAACTTCTCCTTCTTATGGCTTGTCATCTTAAATTTAAAGTTTATCATATGAATGTCAATAGTGCTTTCTTAAATGGAAATGTAAAAGAACAAGTGTATGGGACACAAATATTTGATGCATGATGTATGGATATGGAAGCATCTCATGTATATGCCTATGTAGAAAGTCATCATCCGTCCAAAGATGATGGAAGGCAAATCTAACTTGAGTTGGGTCTTGGAGAGTAGATAGAGAACTTGACCCATCATTCAATTAGCCCTGTCCTTGTGGGCACTCCATATATCGTATTGTGCAATCACATGAAGCAATCTAAAGTCTGAGGTCATATAATAAGATGGTGTCACTGTATCAAGAGAACATCCTCGCACTATGTCAAATGGCCAAAGTTGTGTTTTCGTCAAGAAAAATGTATCCATCATAAAGAGGATAACACATCAGTCGTCGCTTGACTTTGATCGCAATGGCAATGATGCAATCACTAATCCTATCAAAGTCTTCACCTTATCCATCTAAAAAATTTGAAAATAAATCCTAGGGCTAACAAAAAAACTACGTACTAAAGATAAACAATAAGGAATACCAAGAAAATTTTAAAAAACTTAAAATTTAATAAAAATCATCCATTTTTAAAAATACTGAATTACCCTAAAGATTATTTACCCTTCTAGATCTCAAATTTCGACACAAGATAGATTTTAATGAATAGATCAAACAACAATCATTTTGAACTTAACCTCATGAAATTTTGAGATTCTCAGTTTTGGGCTGTTTTTGAAGAAATAAATGTGAAATAGTTGAAAGCTCACAATTTAACAGTTATTGAAATTGCATGAAAATTGAAAGAATTGTAGATCAACCTATTTAAAATATTCATACTGTTCAAAATTATTAAAATTATTGTGAAAATCACTATAACTCAAAATTGAGTTTTCGACCTTGGCCAAGACGAAAAATGAGAATTTGATGATGAAAACTAGTGTAAATCCATGTAAAAAGGTTGTAGATCACCTTCCACCCCCTCCATCTTTCTTTTTCAAGAGTTTAGAGCAAATGAGGGTTTTTTAAGTGTAAACCATTATTATAACCAAATGTTCACATTCATAATGGACACCAATGATTGGTCGTTAAACACTAGTGATCAATCGCTTTTGAATTTTGTAAATTTTATTTATTTTTTAAAAAATTCCAAAAAAATCAAAAAAAATTCCTATTACAATCAAGTCAAACTTCCTCTACAAATCAAATAAAAATATCAAACAGTCAAAAAGTCACATAATGAGCTCTCTTGTTAATTGTCATTAATTTAGCCTTAATTTAAGTACATCCACATACTATGGTTAATAATATCTTGCCTTAAATGAGTTTACTCCATTAGTTTGTAATTTTTAATCTTTATTTTTTTTTAAATATTTTAATTTTCTTTGATTAATTTTTTTAAGAAACCACCAATGTTTAACTTTTGTCTCCTTTACTCATGTATCTCTCAAGGTTTTTCTTATTCAAAAGTGACAAATTTATTCCGGCACTAATAAAGACAAAATTATCATTTTTTACTTACAATAACTAAAATCTATTTACATCATTTTCTAAAAGAAGTAGGAAAATAATCTCATAAGAATTTTTTCCCTTACCTTTTTATGGTTTATGATATTTTTCTTCAATTCATTTTTGTAGGACTTGGCTCTTTATGAATACTCTCAACTTACATCATTCATTTATTTTTCATTTTGTGCCTCATATTTTTTAAATGCCAAGTGGATAGGGGCTATCACACTAAAAGATCAACCTATCTTTTGATCAACTGATCGATCAGCTATGATCTCGGCTTAAAATTTGACAAATAATCACTTAAAAGATCAATCTCTATAAGTCCTATGTTCAAATTTGATCGATCCCTTATGAACAATTTTTAAGATTTTGACCTTTATTTTCCCAAAATTTCAAAATGCACTATGAATAATTATTTTTACTTAATTCTAAGTTATTTGTGTATGTGAGTGTGTGTATTATACCTTCAAACCTTTAACATTCAATGTACTCTTCAACCTTGAACTTTTAGAATGCATATACTCCTACTTTTTGAGTCTTTCAATTTCAAATCTAACTCACTCTTTACACCAATATAATCATACTTTAAGACTAAGATTGTACATGAAGTTTCAACATAGTTTCAATTGTTGAAATCAACAAATTACAATCATATTGACAGGTTGAAGAGCCTATCAATGGTGCTTATAATCATTTATATATTACACGATTGAACCTTATTCAAATCATCTTCTCTCTTTCCTCAATTACTTCCCTTAACTTCCCAAGGTATTGCCAAAGTCGAGGCATCATTAAAACATATTAAAATAATAAAGATACATCCTTTTACCCTTAGTCATGGATTATCTTAATAAATCCGCCCACCAACTTTATTCTCATGATCCTAACATCAAGAAGGCTAATATTTTAGTAATAGGCACCAATCCTACCACAAATTTATTAGATCCAGAAGCTAAAAATCCTTTTTATTAAGTTCTCATTCTCCAAAAATTGTGTTTTCCTTGAAATAACTTGAATCCACCAAATTTTCCTCCTCACATAGCTCTAGCCACCCCCCACAATTTGGGATGTATTTGGGCCTTTTTTACTGGAAGAAAACCCTCCACATGAAGTAAGATATTTTTTAAGTTAATTAGTGGCATGTTGAAGAGCTGACCCATTAACTTTAATGTGTCGAAGGATTTGTCAACATAGTCCTATTTTCTAAAATTTCCTTTAATATTAAACTTCTCTATAATTTTTTGAAGATAATTTCAGCTGTTGGATCAAAAATTTTATGTGTTACTGATTGTTTATAATTGAACCCTTTGTAAGTATACAAGGTAATTGTACTAGGATAAGTATTAAAAGGTTGTCGAACCTCATGGATGGTTGAATTAATTACTAAATTTAAAAAAAGAATTCATTAATTAAAAATTAAAATAAACTTAAACTTAAATTAAATAAAGAAGATAAACTAAAATGAAGAGATCAATATAATGACAATTGCTTAAGAAATCGAATCTACTATAGAACTGTAACAATTCTTTAACCCTTAATCTAAATCTAGTATAAATATGAACAAGTGTTCTCTGCTACAAGTTAGAATTACTTTAGAAATAATTATTAATTAAATCTATGGTATGAACTATCTTCAATAATAACACGAATCATCTACACTAAACTAACCTATAGGCATAACTCGTTTAATCTTAGTATAATTTATCTAATTTATTAATCATATAAATATTAAAACTATTATATGACCATCTCATCTAAATCATGAAAATTAGAATCAATGCAAATCTCAAAACTATATTAATTTATCATCTACATAACAATAAATTAACATAGAATTGAATAAACTTAAAAAGTTCTTCTATTAAAAAGAAAATCTTTGTTATACAAATCGTCATTAATCACAGCTAAGATCTAAATTAAAAATAAAAAATAAAATTTATTTATAGTTTCATCAACTCATAAGTAAAAGAAAATTTTAACCTTGTATGGTAGAAAAAAACACTTGAACCTCCATTTAAAGCTTTGAATATTTCTCTATCTTCTTCTCCATTTTTTCTTTAAAAAATCTCGTAGAATTCCTTAATTTCGAGCCTCATATGGCTTTATATATGCATAAAAGTCATATGAGGAAGTCTCATGGGAAAATGACTCAAAACTGACCTAAAATAGGAAACTGCACATTATCTTGTTCGAATTGCTATACTATTTCTATAATCTAAAGAGTTTTGTTTAGTTTCATATCCAGTTTCTATTCATGAAGCTAAGTCTATTCACTAGACAATTCATATTCCTGACAAGTTTTCTAACATATTTATTAAGCTATTTTGTTCATATCTATATTAATTTCCAACAAATTTGCAACTTAGAAAAGTTGTCTAAGTCATTTTAAAGTGTATTAATAGTATTTTTAAATATTTTTCATATTGTCTAAGGACCTCGATAAGTGCACCTTATCTACAAAACATAAAAAAATCGCATTTTAGACATGTAGAACATAAATAAAGTCTCAACTTAATCCAAATACATACCGTAACTACAAACAATTGAATTTAATTAATAATTAAACTAAAATATTAATATTTATCTTAATATAAATAAACCATAATTAATCTTAATTAACCTAATAATATACTAACAAACAAGGTAAAAAAATATATAAAATATATTTTTTTTACACTTATCAGCTAGAGTTCTAGAACTCCATTTTGTCTCCAAAAATTCATCAAGTTGACTCCACTCCTTAGTTTGTTGAGTCAAACTTCACAGTGACTCAAAGGTAGCATGATTTCGGGGTAGACTCCATTACTCGAGTAAAACTTCAAAACTCAACAAACTACATTAGCTAATATAGCTTCCTTCTTTATAATCATTTTATTTAAAATTTATATGCCAATAAAATAATATTAAACTACAATATTTGCATGAAATTTACATTATTTACCTAATAAATTGAATTTAATTTTGTTGTTTTCAATTCACCAAAATTTTTCATATAAAATATTTGAATTTCATATATGACTTCGTAAAAGCTTTGTGTGAACTCCACTCAAATAGTTTCAAAATTGAGTTCGAGTCTTGAGTGTTTTACCATTGAGTTTTATGTCCATTGTGCTCATGTGCTAGATAAAATAAACAAGCATCGGTCACGATTACACTAAAATGCAAAAAATAATAAATATGTGGATTATAGCACAAATACACCAAAGATGAGGGGCTGATTCACAAAAAGGCCAGACTTCATTAATCAATATAAAAAACTGTATAATTTTATACTCCCTCTGTTCTACATTAATAGCTTTATTTGGTATTTTAAAATGACCTAAATGGAGCTATTAATGTAGAACAAATGACATATTTTAAGTGGACAAGCAGTTTTGTATACTAAACAGTACAATACTAGCAGTTAAAAATTTAACCTCTATTACTACCAAGGTCAAATGTATTCTACCCCAACAACCATCTCTGGTCCCAACAACCATCTCTGGTCTGAATATTAAATACAGTATAACACAAAGCTTCTAGGGCATATATATATATATATATATATATATATATATATATATATATATATATATATATATATATATATATATATATATATATATATATATATATATATATATATATATATATATATATATATATATATATATATCACAATGATCAGGTTGAGACAAAACTGCATTTGGCACCGACCCTTTTGACATCACCCACATCTACCTTATTTGAAAACAAATCTTTTCAAGGTAATCCCTCATGGACAAACGATTGATTTATTCAACTAATCAGCATTAACTTAATGGCCGCTATATAAGCAAGGCAATACATCTCGACATCCCAACTTCCATAAGGTTTTAAAAGAAAGAAACAAGTGAGAAGAGAGGAATTATATTCAAACCAAGCAAAACCCTTTCGATCTTTTTCTCCCTCGAGCCCTCAAAAGAGAGAGCTCTTTCCTTCTCTGGAAGAAGCAAAGCTCGAGACTGATAGGCTGAAAAGTTCGTCTCACTGTTTTGTCTTGTATTGCTTCTACGGCAAACCATGTCGTTTATGAAGTATTTAATTATACAATTATTTAATCAGTTAAACAGTGTTAGATTCCTTAGCCTTTTACACTAAGCAAGGTTCATGAACCAAGATATTAGACAAATAGCTTACAGGATTAGTTGGTTACTCACATAATTTAAGTTCCCATATGGTGATGCCTTTGTTTTACCATCAGACTCTCCATTAAGGCCAATTCTCATTCTGAAGATGGATTATGAATAAAATAAATTTTATATGAAACTGCGCCTTGAATGCTTGTGCAAGGCTCACCATGATGTAGGACCCGTATTTCGGCATGGAGCCCGTTCATCAGGGCAATTGCACTGCATGAGGATGCAAGCATACATAATTTATACGGATGTTGTAACATACAGTCCCATTTATAAGCACTCTACTCTGTTGGGCTACATGATTTCGATGAAGCAGTTTGTGTTACTCGGCGGGTTTAGATCCACCCATGCCAGGCCGACACGTGTATGTGCCGACACATTAGCTTTTTCCTAAAATATATTATAATTTTAACAAAATGATATGATTTTTTCGGACCCTTTTTTTGCCTTACAAATATATTAAAGACAGTAATATATGTAGATATTTTGACCCCACAGCCTCGTCCATCAAAGGGCAATTAAGGCATTTTTAAAATTGCTAACTTCGAACTGGTGGCCAAGATCAGTCATTTACGACAAAATTGGGGGCCAATTTCTACATGGTCTGAATTAGTGGTGATTAATCAACAGCTAATAACTTCCTCAATCAGGTGAGCCAGTTGTACATGTGATTGACTAGCCCCCATATGACAAAACTGTTGTTCAAACTTCAGACCCACAGAATCATGTTAACCTCAATCCATTTAGTTTGAAAGGAGCTTCTTGGGAGTGCTTCTTGTGGAAAGAAACCAGCCAAATTCCATCTTAGGGGCCATGACCCACGCTAGATTGCCCCATCAGTGTGTTAGGTGAGGAATTCATGTTGACTTGGGCATTGCGAGGAATATAATCCAAGAAACTGAAGGGATCATCAAGTCAGGTGTTGCTTTTGTTTTTCACATAAATGAAATCAGTTGTGGCTTTGGACCATTCCCATGAGGGGGCAGTTTCCTCCCCACGTGAACACTAAATTAGAAGTGGTGAGTTAAGGAGAAAGAGAATAATGTGAACTGAGTTATAAAAATAAAATAAAATAAGAATGTGACCTAAATTCTGTGTTTTGGGAAGGAACATCGACTCCAAGGGATGGCCGGTTAATTGCTTGGTGGAAGCTTGTTTGATTAACAAGTAACAGACAAAATCCTAATTTACTGCATATCTCACATGCCAGGGTTGACTCATAGCCCCGTCCTATCTCCTATGACACCTAACTTAGCCTATGAACAAACCTCCTCTTTTAAAGTACAATTAACCAAATAATCATCTCTTTCTCTCTCATATTTTATATGATCAAATTTATAAATATGTAAAGAATGCGTCTATTTCCCTAAAACATGCTTAGGGCCCCTACTTTTTTCACACTCCAATAATACTTAAAAAATTACTCATGCATACCCCTCCCATCTAATAATATTTTAAAATAAAAATTAATTTTTCTCAGCCAGCAGCACGAAGGCAGCCCTATTGGCCATTGGAAGAAGAAAAAAAAAAGTTTGCATTCCGACTATTGGCCGATAACACTAAATTTGGAGAAGAAGAGGAAGGGAAGGCATGGGGTGGTGGCAATTCTTTTTAGAGGTACTGAGCATATGTTATGGGAGAAATAGCAGCCTTCAAAATGTAAATATCACTTCAATTTTATATGACCCATTGTCCAAGATCTAGCAGTGGCACATCTAAAAGTCTACTGATCTTTTCATAACTCTCATGTAAATTCAATTATCACCATGCTCGCCTACTTATGATTTAACACTGGAATATAGCCTTACTAACTTTCATTTCAAGTATTTCTGATTTCTACTTTCACATGTAAAGATGTATTCATCTATCTCTTCCTCTTTCTCTATAGTGCACCCATACGGTGCTGTAATCACCATGAGATAGGCCGGAAAAAAACAAAAGGTAAAAATTGCTTCCTTTCATTAAAACGGAAAACATATCAAGTCCAAAGATACTCTCTTTTGAGATTCTCGGGGATTACATTGCTAGAAGATGCTAAATTCAACAACTGGGGAAGGTTACTGTAGTTACTGGCCATCATAATTGATCGCTCATCCAATTCAATTGGGTGATTAGGCAATGAAGGCTCCTGTTGCATCTGAATGCAAAGTATCTCTGCTTGGGCCACAGCTAGCTGCATTTGCAACTGTGATACTTGGTTTTGTAGGTAAGAGATTGCGCCCACGCAGCCATAAACGGGATCACGCACTCTCGCATTTGCCTCATAGACGAGGCTGCTCACAGCATCTGCCCTTTGATGAACTGGTAGCTCCTGTCAATTATTGACAAAGTTATAAAAAAAAATTTGTCCCAGTGGCACTTAGCAATGTATGCAATTGCACCATGAGTGTGTGTGTGTGTCATGACTATAAGAGAGGGAAAGGCTCCCTGGTAATTAGGATCAGGGTGAGACCATTGACATATATACCTGTAACATTTTGCTTATATTGCTTGCTCCGAACACCTTGTGCACAATTGCAAACTTGTGGGGGTCATCGGAGGGAAAATAAGGCGCGAAAATGCAGTCCTTCGTGCAGCGTCGCCGGAGCAATTTGCACGAAGCACACGGCGAATTTCCTCCCATTTGTGACAATTTTTTTGTAAGATAAAAGACAACAAAGAGAAAGGCTAATAAAAAAACAGAGGAGTTTGTTGAATAAGGATAATGGCTAAGCCTGTGGAACTCTAAGGTGGTGAAGAAGGAAAGAAGAAAAGGAGGAGAGGGAGCTGAGCAAGGGGGTAGTACTGTTGCCTAAGGAAAGATGTTGAGGTGATGAGCAAATGAGGGGAGCTGAAGTGTAGGGGATTGGGTTCTAATTTATAGTATTATAAGTCCCTGTTAGCCTAAACATACATGATTAATATAATCATAATTTATAGTATTATTTCTGTACACTGCACTTAAGATTACCAAATTAGGCTTCCACCTCCAGGTGACGGAGATGAATACAGCCTGATCCTCACCGTTCATCTCATCCACGTGAAATCCAAGGTCTAGAATCTTTTCCTATCATGACAATGTTTCAACTTCATCTGGCCAGCCGACTGAGTCAAATGGACCTGATCACACACAGCTCTTCAAGACAAGTTTCCTTGTGGGCATGAAGGGCAATCTAGTAATTTCAACTGAATATGTTTTAACAAGTCTTGGGAGGGGAACGTGCAGAACCGAGGGGTTGACCGCCGCCGAGCCGCGTAAAGGGCTGGCCATGTCCATGCAGGAGGAGGGTTTTGGCTCACACGTTCATCTTTGACTCTCCGTCCATGCTCTTTAACAAGTGAGAAAGAGAAGCGAACAAACATTCACGTCGAGCCGATCTCCCTCCGGCTCCCCAGGATTAGGGTTTGCATCTTTTCCAACCTTGTCGCCATCAACTTCCTCTGCATTATTTCTTTGTTTTCCAAGCTAACGCATCCATTTGAAGAAATAAAAAATCCTGAACCGAGCTTTCAACATTGTCATGGAACAAAATTTCAACAACAAAAAGGAGAGACAGAATACACATTCTAATTGCAGTTGTCGACTATTTTCTATACAAAAAGTTAGATTAAAATTTGGACAATGGATGCTCGTCTACCTGCACTGTTATAATGGTCATTCACTTGTAGATTGACTAAGCTGTTTGTCGGTATGGGGTACTTCAGTGCAATTTGGAATGTAGTCTCTGACTGAAGAACTTTGTAAATTGGACTAGAAGTGGAGTTCTTATTCTTGGCGGTTTCCTCCATGTTAGCATCGGTGGAAAAGATTGCATGTTATACACGGGGACAAATAGACGGTGTTTGAGTCTTTGAGAAACACGTGAAGAGCTTCCAAATTAATGATTGCTTCCAACTTAATGATTTCAAGGTTCCTTCTTTGAATTCTAGAATTCAAGTTGTTTCATAATCACCTACATTGTCACGTTTTTTTCCTTACTGTAACGGGTATGAAAATTCAAATTTTAGCAAGTCTGCAATTCCATGTTGCACATACATATGTAAGTGGTAATAAATGAAATTTCTCACATGATATTCAAAATGAGATCTACACACTTGGCTAATTGTCTCAATGTTACTGCATTATTAAAAGTAGGAGACTATCACACATTACCCGGTCAATATTGAAGAATTTAAGCATTATCTTGATTTTCCTTTGAAATCCAGTTTTACTTACTTTTGGACCAAAATACCCCATAAACCTATTCCCATATGCTATCCAACAAAATCTTAAACCTAATCCAGCCATCTCTCTAGGCTGTAATCATAGGCAACCTTTTTCCATCCTTAATCTCCACTGAGTATTCCCATTATCCATCCATTCCTCTTCTTTAGGCTTACTTTTTCTCCTACCGTAATATTTCTTGGATCATTTCTCTATCTAAGAAGATTTAGAGTGCTGCCAATAAAAGAAAGCACATTTTGAGACTTTTTTCCTTCATCACTTGAATAACTTCTCCGCCACTACCATATAATCTTTAAGTTGCAAGGATATGCCCAAATAACTGTCATGCAAGTGGGTATTGTGCAACTCCCAAACTGTAAATCAAATGTCCTTCAGTGCTTAAGGGTCATTACAGTGCCTCATAGTTCATAAGGCGGCAAGATGTGATCTTTATGCATGAAATAAGATTATTACTAATAATAAATTAAAACATAAAATTACATAAAGTTCTCGCAAGGAATTTTTACTTAGAAGCCCAACTAGAAAAATATCACACGACCGCTCTAAGCAAATTAACCAATGCACTATAAACATTTAAAACTTAAATGATTTTGAGTTACCAATCTCCTCTTCTAAAAGTCCTCGAAAATTCTTGGCCACCAAATGCTTGTGAACTTTATTTTTGTCATTGTCTTCACTAGTACAACTTATTATGCGTGAAACTCCAATTAAAGTCATTCATGATTAACTTTAGTAATCTCCTCTTGTGTATAATATATTTGTGACTCTCACAACTCATAAAATTAATTTACAAAAATTTTAGAAATCAATTACTCACTTTTCTATTGATTTTTAGACTATTTCTCAAAGTAAGAAGAAATTAAGTATAAAGCTCTCAATTCTTTTCTCTAAAAAAATTTCTTTACCTCTCTTATAATTTCGTCCTTTTTATCTCCTTATATAATGGTCTAAGTTATTTAATGTCTTTATCTTTAATAGGAAAGAAATTGATCCCAGAATGAACTATTTTAAGTAACCACGTTATAGTCTAATTGATCAGTCTATAGGGCAATCAATCATTCTTTGTTATATTCTAAAATTCTAACAAATTGATCACTTATTTCAATAGTGCAACTAATAATTCACTGCTCTGGACCTAACCAAATTCTTCCAATTAATCTATTTGCCAAAACAATCAATCATTCAATGTTGTAGAAAAAATCCCAAACCTCATTCACCCTATCATTAGCTATTCAAGGATGATCGATTGCTTTTGAACTAATCTATGATATTTTATCCTTTTTGATCCATTTTTTCCTAATAATCACACAATGTATTTTCTATAAAAAAAAACTTAAGTGTTTGTGGTTTGCATGTAGGTGATATTTACCTTTTACTCTTCAAACTTCAATTATTTTGATTAAGTCTTCCACATTAAATCTTCAGAATATGTCTCCTCCAATTCATCAAGTAATTCAATAATAAATTTGATTTGATACATCACTAATCTAGTCAATTTTCACAAGGCTTAATTACACACATGAATGTACATAGTTTAGATCATTGAAATATAGTCAATTAAAATAGATATGCCACATATGTTATAATACAAATGAGATGTTCCTCCTCCAATTTTGGGATCAACACAAAAATAAAATGTGATAATATTCTTAACATGTTAAATAACATAAAATTGATCTGACATTGAGTATATAGCGATCCAATCAACTTAATAATAGTATTGTATCCATTCAACAATATATATAATTGTATAATTGGTTCAATAATATTTAATGAATTGATTCAACAATATTGTCATGTTGATTCAATGATATCTACATATTGTTCCATTGGTTTAACAATATTGTTGAATCAAATCAATAATATTGTTGTATTGTTCCCACTATATGTACATATTGTGGAATCAATGTATTATTGCTTGGACCTTTATATTGAAGCCTCATTGGACTATAAATCAAGTATCACCTAGTTAAGGGGCCATGAGCATACTATCCTGCAATGTCAATCAACTTAAAGAATTATCATTGCTTGGACCTTTATATTGAAGCCTCATTAGACTATAAATCAAGTATCACCGAATTAAGGGGCCATGAGCACACTATCCTATAATGTCAATCAACTAAAAGAATTATCAAGGACTTGAATAGTCTTGACGGCATATAAATATATTCATAACAATTTGCACCCAAAAATTAACAAGATAATTTTATTGGATCAATTTAAAAATATCATCTTATCGTTATATTGTTTTGACAATATGATGATATTAGTTGGACAATACGATCATAACGTCGAATTGATTTGACAATACATTCATATCTTTGAATTGATTTGACGATATTATCAAATTGATTCAACAATGTAATGATATCATCAAGCCTATTGTTCAATCACAAACATGCATAAAAAAAAAAGAAAAAAGAAGAGAACATACAATAAAAAGACAAGAAATGACAAAGGAGGAATATATTATTAAAATTGATATGTTGGTGGCTTCATTCAAAGCACAAGGGAAGTTTCCAAAGCTACGAATGATCAACTATGTTTTGTCCAGGCCACAAGGGGGCTATATGATATGCCTGCGGCCAAACCTAATATGGTGGTAGGGCCCCAGCTTTTGGTTAATTGATTAAGGATTCTAGCCATAGTCTGGCTAGAGGTGGTGTCATAATTGTTGGAAGAGGTAAAGCAGAGCCAACAGCAGAATGGGGCGGAGCTTATCAGTGGCATCGTTAATGGAAGAGGAGGAGGGAGGAAGGGACAAAGTCAATGGTGAAGTGGGGGCGGAGCTCATTGACAGGATCGACAATGGGGGAAGATAGGATAGGGAATGTGGAGCTGGTTGTAGAGCTTGTAGACCGACAATGGAGGAGAAGGGGGAAGGGTAGTGTTACTTAAGAAAGATGAAATAGATTAACCAAACCAACCCTAATCCTAAAATTGTAAACACATACCTGAAATTCACTAAAAAGGTAAAGACATTTTAGACATAAAATGACCAAAATCCTAGTGATTAATTTGTAATGTTTAAATTAATTGACATAGACTACATAATATGTAAATCACACTAAAAATAAATACTAGAGAAAAGTTAAAGGAAACATTTTATATATAATACGGAGGGGAAACTTCAGAGTTATGATTATATTAACATATTACCCATCTCATGAGATACTTGAATTGAACTCACATATGGGTCGTATCATTCAATCCTTATATTGTATGCCTAGTGCACGCGTACGGTATACAGATATCAAAACAGTTCCTGCCTGTGCTAGAGCTAGGTCGTGCAATCATACAATTTGGAATCTAACCCTTATTCTAATTTGAATGATAAAAAAATCCAACTGAAGTACCAAAGATAAGCTTGGCATGATCAAAAGTTTAATGGGCGTGTTAAAAAATAACTAAAGACAGATTAAATGAGATCCGACATGAAACTAAGGTCTAAGCAATATTAAAATAAGACCCATTTCTAGGGGAAAGGAAGATTGAAAACTCTAATTGAACTACACAAGTCTTGCTGCATTAAATGCAATCACATGTTCCTAATCACCTCCCTCCTCTCTTCCAAGAAAGACAGCACTCCCTTCCTGGTTGTCATGGCTGTATTTCCTTGAAAAGGCACTTGTATAAGAAAAATGGGTAGACTGGAAGAGTGATGAAGTCTTTCCATCTCATGATTTGGGACTCAAAGCGCGTGGTTCCAGCCTCAAGCACAAGAGGCTGAATAAACAAGGGCGAGAAACAGACATCTTGCTCTAGCCTTGAAGAAACAACATGGGGAGCTCCAAGGAGCATTCAATGCTGGCCTGTGGCGGAAGAATCTTCTAGCTTTGAAAGTGCATGGATTGAAGAAACTTCTGTTGTTGCCATGCAACTAGGGGTATCTGTGTTGTCTCTCTATTGATAAGAAATTTAGTGGGATTATTTAACATGACGCTCCAGTGATCTCGAAGTTCAATGAAGCAGGATTGCTTCAAATTGAATGAAGCTGTGTACATTTAACTGCTTTCAAGATAATGATCAATATTGCAGTTGGGTAGTCTGAGGGTGTATACATCAGTGGAGTTCATATAAAATTGATGCAGATGCTTTTAATTGAAGTTCAAGGAAAACAGAAAAATGAGAGTCCGCACATGGCTACATCGAAGAACTTCAGAAAATGAAGGTTTCTTCCAGAGTAGAGCTGCAAAGGAAGTAAAAGAAAAAAGGCTAAAAGAATATGTTGTGTTAGATAGCACATTTTCTTCTATGATACTCCCTATTAAGGCAAGCTCTCTGCTTCTAATTCTTCTTAACAAGAGACTTTTTTATAACAAAATTCTACATGATTTTGTCAATAACATTGTTCGTGCTTTGACTTATTGCAATACATAATGTGTAGGAGAATCAATACATAAACAAAATACTGCAGATGACAAGGAACCTTACATGGAGTTTTCGATCTAGGAGAAAGAGTCTCCCATTACGATATTATCGTAAGCACAAGGCATGATTGTACGAACGAGGGAGAGAAACAAACATCTTTCTCTTGCTTGGAAGGCAAAAACATGGGGAACTACAAAGTTCATTTAATGCAGGCTTGTGGGCCAAAGATTCTCATTGTTTTGATGTCAACATGGGTTGAAGAAACCTCCTAATCATAATCCACATCCTACAAATAGGCTGCTTGTGTTGTCTCTGAGAGTCGGTCTGGTAGGGCTGGGCTTCCGTTGAGTGCAGGACTCGCCAGTGTTTCAAAACCCAGATCTGACGGGCTGGTCCAATTAGACCCATTTAACTTACTGGTCTGTGAAGAATTTGGGACAGCTGAGCCAACTGGTTGGACCACTAACCCTCCTGCTCTGGTCGACAGCAAGAGAGAGAGGAGATGGCGCTTCTGTTTGGAAATAATATAGAAAAAACTGACGTTCGCTCTGATGAGCAGATTTTTCCGGAAGGTACGATAATTCTTTGAATTATCCGTAAAATTCAAATAGTTTATATCTTTTGGATAAATTTACTCTTTCTATTCTTTCATTCTTTCTTACTTTTTTCCATCATTTTTTTCCTTCTTATCTTTTTCTTCCTTTGTCCATATTATTGCTACGAGTCTTCTACCGAGCACTCTATCATTATCATCACCAGCACTAACACCACCTCTGCCTCCTCCTCCGCCTTTTTCTCTATCTAAGGCAGCTCCAGTGCCTCTTCTATTGTGCCCTCTTTCCTTTATCATAAGCCACTCATCACCACTTATGCCGCCCTCTTATCCTCGTCAAGCACCTCCTTCCTAACGATGACCCTACCGTCACTGTCGCTACTAAAGACTTTGTCAACATCAGCCTCCTACCTCTGCTACACCAACTTCTAGCCCGACTTCAACTAGGTTTGGAGCTTCGATGCCCCTGAGATCATCGTTCCCGCCAACCACCTTATTAGCCGGTTTGGTTCATCCATATGGAAAGCGGCCGCATCTCTATTTGGGAACTATCTTCTAATTGTGCAAGGTCCCCTCAATTTGTTGGCCTTTCTATCAAGTTAAACACCGACTTAAGCCGTTGTGGGAAGGGGGACAACAACCAACAACACTGAAAAATATTATTAAAAATAAAAATAGTATATATTTACTCTCATTGTATATAATAAAGAGATTAAATATTTACTCATTTTGTAATATACAAAAAACATTAAATATTTACTTTATGTTAAACACTCTTTTTCTAAGTTAATTGGAGAGTGCAATAATAAATTTCTAACCAACTACCACTACAATAAAATGTACTATTAGTGACCCTTTTATTAGCGACGTAATAATAAATATTACTAAAAACTAATAATAGCGACATATAAAAAAGCGTTGCAAAAAAATTTACTATTAGCGACGTTTAATATTAAGCGTCACTAAAAGTCATATATTAGCGACGCTTAATATTAAGTGTCGCTAACAATGAATTTGTATAAAATTGTGCGTCGCTAATACAAAGCATATTAGCGACACTTTATATTATGTGTCGCTAATAGTTATGTTATTAAGTTTTTTTAAAAAAAAATCAAACCTATTAGCAACGCTTTTTCTTAAGCGTCGCTAATAGATTTAACAATAGCGACGCATGTCAGAAAGCATCGCTAATAATTTTGAATTTAAAATAAGAAATTTAAAAGTTAGAACTAATAGTGACGCTTTTAACCATGTGTCGCTAAATAATAAAGAATTATTTTAAAATTTTAAAAACATTTAAAATAATTTTTTAAAATATAATATATTTTCTTATATATTGACTATTTGTATAAATAATAAATAAATATTAAATTTTTAATAAAAGGCAATGTCAATAATAGATTAAAATTTTTAAAATATATTTTATTTTATTTTTAAAATTTTTTATTAATTTTAAGATATAATTTATAATAAAAAAGAGAGAAAGGAATGAGGGAAAGAGAGGAAGAGAGAGAGCTAGGGAGAAGGAGAGAGATGATAGGGAAGAAAGAGAGAGGAGAGGGAAGAGAGAGAGAGGAGAGGCGGGATATTATATATTTTTTAAGTATACTCCTTTTCGTGGCAGACTTGAGCTTTCATGGCTTCGCTCCTCATTTTCTCTTGCACTTTTCAATTTTATGTCATCATCAGAATATATTCCGTGTTCCAGGATGGCAACCCGAAATCCTTCCACCATGCTTGATCATTATCATTTGATTTGCGCTCTAAGAAGAAGAAAACAAATTTCTCCAGCTGAAATGAGATGACAATAGTCAATCAGCTTGTAAGCCCCAATTTATGTGGTTAACTGTAAAACTGATTTCTTAATTGAGAGTTTTCATTTCGCTTCATATGAGTTATGATACACATTTAGATGACACCACATGTCATGGTTATGTTCTGATTTTTATGCATTTTATGAGGCCCTAGACCGAATTTTCACTATGAACATTATACTTTGATGTGAAATGTATGAAACTGAGATGTATTTTGGGACCAAAGTTAAAGAAATGGTATGGACCATGTGATCTACCGCCAAAAGATGGAGGTCCAAAAGCAGAAGATGATGATGGTATTAAGAATGCAATGTTCAAGGCAAGGGAGACTGACGGTGGGATTATTGGGAAATAAAATAGAAATAGATAAACAATAATGAAGGGGTATTTTTGTCTTGATAAAAACTTAAGAGTTAATGTCAAATTAATGACTTTTCTTGTAGTTAGTGCCCAAAACCCCCATTAAGGCTCAGTTGGCAAATTAGAATCGAACATAATTTGTTGCAACAAATTCTAGCATTTTTATCCATTGGGCAGGGAAATTGGCCATCCCCTATGGGCATAGGCAGAAGTTTTTATGAAGGGTTTTATAATGTAAGGACAATTTAGAGGCTTCATAATGTTGAATCTAGATATAGGTTCCGCTCATATTGGTTCAAACATGTAAATCCGGCCAAACCGGTATAATTTCTTCACATGTATCTGCTATAGCATTTAATTACTACATATTATGAACAATAAAAGTGTGGATCATGTTCACTAGGGTCTAGGAATGTGGGAGTGAACCCACAACCTTTTACTAGCTAGTTGATGTATATGTATTGTGGGCCCAAGCCACATGCACACACTCACGTATATTTATAAACTACATATATGTTAGATGTGTATAGGGGTGGAAGCAAGCTAGGCTCGGGCCCGCTTTTAGCCTACTCAAGGAACAGGTTGTGCCAACCCGGCCTATTGCGCTAGGGGGAGGCTCAGCACAAGCCACGGGTCCCTTGCGGGCTGGCCTATCAGACCTACCCCTAAATAAAAATTAAATAATTAAAAAAGAAAAAAATCGGTAAAAAATTTATTTTATTTTTGTAATTTATAAAGTGAATGCTAGAATTGCATTACTATAGAATGAGTACATCTCAACTAGGTTGACACTCACCTATCTATCATTTAAAATTATAATCTCAAATAAATAAATACATTGTGGATTAATTAATTGTCAAGTCTTTGAAATCTTCTCTTATTTCCTCTTCTAACCTGGAAGCTTGTGTCATTTGTCCAACATTCAATTAATCTTTTAAGCATATGCATACCTCCACTACATCTGGAGTTAGTCGACTCCGCCTATCATCCAACAGCATGCCTCCTGCAATAAAAGCATATTCTAATGCTAATGTGGACATCGGGGGGTGTTAGTAAATTATGAGTTAAGGCAAACAATACAAAATAGTTCTTTCCACATGTCTGTCATCAACCTAAAACATTAAAATTTCTACTTTCTATCTTAGTAATAGAAGAACCAAAATCATTTTGTAAATATATAGCTAATTAATTATTATTAGAAGTATATTTTTCATTTAATTTGAGGTAACATCCAAGTATTGATTTTCTTAAACTGAAAGGATAGTAGTAGTAGTAGTAGTAGTAGTAGTAGTAGTAGTAGAAGAAGAAGAAGAAGAAGTTGGTTCATTTCATCTTGATCCATATGTTATTACATATAAATTAAATAAAGTACATAAAGTACTTTCTACCGTACTATACATATATTAATTATTATCAACATAGGGACTCATGTTTAAATGTATACCATCTATTAATATTTGTACACCTTCTAGTTTAACCCTATGATCTATTACAACCTTTAAACAATAAATTAAAGGAATAAGAGACCAACATTTATTAATTTTGTTCTATTTCTTCTATAAGAGGTAAAAAAGTTTCAATACTTCTATAGTTTGCAAATGCAAAAGTTATTTCATATATATGTCCTAGAATTACAAAAGAAGTAGAATAATAAACTCCAGATAATTCTTTAGTTGCATTATAAATAATATATAGAAAATTCACTAAACAAATAGGACTTTGAAAATGACCATAATTAAGTCCAAGATCATGCATTTTTTCATTAGCCCAACAAATTATCACATCTTCTAATCCCACACATTATTTCAACATTAAATAAGTGTTATTCCACCTATGACAAACATCTAATTGAAGCCTCTTATATTTATTTTTATGCAATCCACACAATCCTTTAATTCTTTCATTCTAGACGGTGAAGAAGTAATATATAACAAAGTATCTTGAATAAACAAACTAATTGTGTGACACACACCTAATATGATATGTAAGAGACTACTGCATTAATATGATCACAATGTGATTTTAGAAGTTCTACTACGAATTATTATTAGAAGCATTACCTAAAGTTATTGACATACTTTTATCTTTAATAGAAAATTTATTTAAAACATAAATCCAAGATCTTTCAATAATCGAGGTAGTATGAGGATATATTCTATCATGTTTAAATGAATTACTCTTATTTAATTTCCATTCTTCATCTATAAAGTGAGTTTTAACACAAGCATATCCTACATCTTGGTTACTAGTCCAAATATAGGAAGTTCAAGATATCTTACCTAGAATTGCATGTAGAGTACTCATAAGTTATACCTTATACTCCTTGAATAGTTTGAAATTATTTTTCCTTAGAGTGGTGCACAGATTTTGTTGATTGCCGGGTTGAGAGCTTGCTTCACATACTTCTTGAAAAGTTCATCATTGGTAAAAGAGAAGGGTTTGGTGTGCACAACATACTACATAAACTCCCTCTGATCTAAATTTTGGTTGAAAGTGAAAGTGCTAAGAGAGATGAAGGAGGAGATCATGGCACTTAGCTAGGCTTGTTTGGTGTCCTTCGGCCCATGCTTTGTGGAGCATGCTTTAACATGTTGGGTAAGATCGTCAAAGGCATTGGTGGAAGTCCTTCATAATTGATTTCGTCAACTGAATCAGGAATACCACCTTTGAGAAATTCAAAGAAGGCTTCATTTTCATTGACGTGAGAGGAGGAAGAGGCGTTGTAGTGGGATGTCATTTTCTCTAAAAAGAAAAGGAATAGCAAATTAAGAGGAGAATTATGAGGCAAATTAAAGTGAAATTTTAAATTATTTAGCACAAACTTTAAATTATAAAATAAAAATTACTTACTTTATGCTTGAGACTTGAGTCATTAGACTTGAGATTGAGACTTGTCTTCAAGATCCTTAATCTTTAAGTTTAGTTAAGCATAAAAATTAGTGAGATTAAAAGCTTGAGAGTATGGAGGAGAGAGTTGGAGAGTAAGTGAAAGGGTAAAGAGAAGCTTAAACCTTCCCCTTATTTATAGATTTTTAAATGTTAAAATTACCACTTCTACCTTAAAAATGACTAATTTTTTAATGTTAAAGAGGGCTAAAATTGTCTTTTTGAGGGAGAGAGCGGCAATTTTGTAAATATCCCTCCCCCTCATGTTTAAAAATTAAAAAAAAACAAAAACAGTGTTGTCCTAGTCATTGGGCTAGTGCCCAACAGCTACTACAGCGCCCAATGCCACTTTGCCTAGGGAAGGGCCAAGAGAGTTGGCCGCGAGCGAGTTCGCCCCCCATGCGGGCCTATGGGCTGACCCGCAACCCGCCCCAACTAGGAATGCTAGCCTAGGGCTTGGTTGCTCAAGCCTGACATGGCCCAGTATCCCAGGCGTGCCACGGGTCGCAGGCTAGCCCTGCCCAATTCCATCTCTAGATATGCATACATACATAAACTTTGTGGACCCTAGATGTGTGAACAATGCACGCAAGTTCCGCATGAACATTCTAGGGGTTGGCTCCCTATGGGTGAGGCCGTGAGGGGCCTCCATGGGCTCATAGCCTTGAGCTCATACTCATGATAAGATATCACTACATAAGCTCATCTAGGAGAGTTCAAGTGGGCTTAGAAGTCATAGCCCATGTAGAAAAGGGAGTTCAACCTATAAACAACTTAAAAGCCTTAACCCTCACACAATGCACCTCTCCTCTCTCCGCCACGTCTTGGACCAAGAGCCCCCCCTTTCTCTCTCCTTGCTGGTTGTGGCTCCCCCTTTGGGTAAAATTGTCACCCTCCTCCTCCTCTCTCCTAGATCTCTTGTGTGCCAAATGAGAGGGTTGAGCCTCCCTCTCTCGCCTTGGGAATCACATTGTCAGCCCCTTGGGCTGCATGCAGCTTAGAGCAGCAACTAGGGCATGCTACATAGAAGATTTTGTAGAATGATCTCTCAATTTCACGCACAAGGGCAAGTGTTGATGTTATTCATATTGTTTATATTAATCTATAATAAAAAAATGTGTGTTTTGATACTAGTGATGCAAAGGTAACATCCTACGGGTGAAGCCCCTAAAGGTTAGTGTGTATTAGCTGATTTTGATATATGATTGAGTTATTCTTTATGATTATTTGTCATATGCATATTTTATGTGATCTACGTGCTTGAAAGAGGGAAAAACCACTCCTTGTCACCTCCACCGAACAGGCTACACCACCAAGCTTTCGCAAACGCCACCCAAAACAAATACCATCTTCTTTATCAAACTCAACTTTTCTCAAATCACGCATAAATGGCCCACTATTGAGGGACTATAGTCTAGCTAGTTGCTAGCCTAACCAATTCACAATTTGACCTAGCCTAACCTAGTTGGGGTTGGCTAGCTACAGCCTAGTTGACCAAGGGCCGGGACCTCTGATCGAAGATCAAATATGTCCATTGTAGCCATATTTGGGTCACAACTTAAAGTGGTGCCCTTCTTACCACCATGGGGGGATCTTGTCTGTGAGCTAGGAGCATAGTAGAATGGGGTAAGGGTAGGGAGGAGAAGAGGGGGAGGCGGTGGCAACTTCGAGGTAATGGTAGAGATGGTGAGAGGAAAGAAGTGGGGAGGACAATTATGCTACTAAAAAAAGGATGGCAAAGTTTGTGAGTTTAATACCCTTCTCCCTTGAGGTTCATTACAGTGCCTCTAACCTAAAACTAAATTATAAGAACTATAAGATGTGAATCCTACTATGTGCAAGAATTTGAATCTACTGCCAAAATAAACAATCAACCAGCCACATAAAAAATATGGTGGCAATTTTTTTAACATGGTAACCCAACTTAGAAAAAATTCATGCGACATGTCCCTTATTTTATTAATCAATGAACCAAAAGTTTAAGATCTACAAAGACTCAGTGGTTACCAACCTTACAAACTATAATTCCATCTCTAGATGTGTACCAAAGTCATTCTTAGTAATCTCAAGTCTTCTCCTTCCTTATCACAAGACTCTTATTTTTTAAAGCTTTAATCAAGGTGTGTTATTAATTGCTCCCTCTTTAACTTGCGTGTGATGTGATGTATAGTATCCCACAACTCTCAATTCAGTTCATAAACAACTTATGAATCAAATCAACTCACCTCTCTTTTAATATCTCTCATGAAATCAAAAGGTGTGTGAAAGATTTGAGTAGAGAAGCTCTCAATTTTCATCACAAATAATTTCCCTCTACATCTTCAATTCTTTTTTAGAATTCTATTCATCTCTCAATTTTAGCATGCCTTAGGCATTATATAGCGCTTTAAGTCAATTTATATATTTATATTTTAATAGGAAACAAAATGTTCTCCAAATGACTAAAATTAGGTAAAACTACACCAACTAATGGATCGTTCTATAAGGAGATTGATCGTTCCTTGTATTGTTTGAAACGTAGTCTAGAATAGATTGATCCATTCAACATGCGATTGATTATTCACTATTTTGGAATTGACATAACCTATCGCCAATCGATTTTTCTACTGCACAATTGATCATTTGATGTATTGAAGAAAAATCTAGCTTTATTCAAGACTGATAGATCGCTAGCTCATTGCCGGTCAATAGTGTAATAACAATTTACAATTTTTGTCCAATTTTAATCCAATCTTTTGCTAACACTCTCATAAGATTAAAACATTTTTTCTTTCAAATCTCCAATTACTTTGCTAAGTCTTTCACCTTAAAATTTTAAAATATATCTGCTCCAATTTTTTAAGTCTTTCACTTCCAAATATAACTTGACTCATCAATAATTAAACAAGACTTCAAAATACTTGTTTAAACAGACATTGACTGGACATAATTTTAATTAATATAATTAAGCCAACAATTATATTTGCCACGTATGTTCTAACAAAGTTTGTAATTTTGTTAGCTTTTTAAAGTTTATAAAGCCTTAATTTTCATATGGTGGAAATGATTATTTTCTCCCCCTTTAAGAGAAAATTACACATATATTTAGAAAATAATTTATAAATAATTGGACTTACATTTTCATTTTCACAACAATTATAAGAATTTTTAAAATTACACATACAAACAATCTAAATAACTTAAACCTAACCCATTTAATCTAAATTCCAAAACTACCCTCTTTTTTTTTGGGAATAGAAAACTACCCTCTTTTTTTGGGTATAGAAAACTACCCTCTTCATATACTCTTTTGCTCTTCCTTTTTCTTCCTCCCTTCTACCATCCCCACCTCCTCCACCATAGTGGTCGCCTTCGATGTCATCCATCGCAGTCATCATTGCAATTATCACAACCTTTGACATGCGCTTTGACTAGAGACATTGCCACTCTCGCCCCTTTATATGCCTCCTGATTGCTATTATATCTTTACTTCGACGGTTGGGAGGTTGTCCAACAACACTAAAGGCCATCCATGGCTAGTTCTGGATGGGACAGGCCCAACAATGTAAGAGCTAGAAATTTGCAATTTCCTTACTTCGGTTCTATTAGTTAGTTGGACCTATATTAATTTCAAAATCTAGTTTATAAGCTCATTTAACTTGAGTTCGAATCTTGTCCATTTCTGCAATTAATTCCAAAAGCAAGAGTTGATTGGCAATTTGGGAGTGACATGCACCCCACCTTGGATCACCTCCCTCACTCTTTTGTTCATTCTCTCTCTTCCATCATCTTACTCTATCCTCTTTCTCTCTTTGGGCAACCTAGATTTTATTTGAATTGGAAATGTTATTCATTATCTCCTTTATCTCTCTTGATTGGAAATTTTATTTGAATATTCCTATATACTCTACTTTATATGGGAATTTCTTCTTATCTACACCTATTTTTTTTCTAAATAATTAATTAACCCATGATTGATATCTCTTAAATTCTCAATCCTTATCCTTAAAATTTGACTCTATTCTCTTATTGAAATCACTTCATCATCACTCCATAATCTTTCCTTATTTCTTCATCTAATTTTTTCATTGTGGATTGATTTATTCTTAATTTATCTCTGTCATTCATTTTGAAAGTTGTTTGGGTGTTGAATTTTTTAGAAATGGGAAGTGAAATTATTTAGAATTAATTCCAAAAATTCACCCTTGATTATGTGAATTACAGTAGGTAATGAAATTTTTTAAAATAAATTCAAATGTCGTGTCAAACCCAATTTTAAAATTTTAAATTAATATAACTCTCTCTCTCTCTCTCTTTCAAACTCAGATATGCACGTTCTTGGTACTATTACACTCCTAAATTCAATCTCTATCAAATAAGATCCCAAAAGGGTAGATAATTTTGAACTTTTAAAGTGGGCCCCACCTATATAGCACACTCTCAAGGCTCAAATCAATATGAAAGGTAACCATTGAAAAATAATAGAATCTATAAGTTTGAAGTGAGGCTAGGAGCCCGAATTGACAAAATCACCTCATGAGGTGATTCGGTAATTTCGGCCGATTCCGACTCAAAACGGCTTGGAATCAACTTCTGAGTGAAATTTTGAATTCCGCCTACTTTCTACACACAAACATGACTCCTATAATTTGAGCCAAAATCAAATTTTTAGCGGAATCGATGGAATCTTATAGAAATTTCATACAAACAACCCCTTAATAACATTCTACTTAGGGAACTCAAATATTTTCAATATCTTGCAAGTTGAACTAACTTACTCTTGGAGAGGTTTATAAATAGGTCTCTACACTCCCCCTTTCTCCTTGCACTCTAGCCCTCCACTCCCCTCTTCTCTCTCAGGTTCGGCTCCCCTTCTCCCTTCTCTCTTCCTCATCTCTTTCTCTCTTTAGCTCGCTCCCTTTCTTTATCTTCTGCCCAATCTCTCTAGTTTTCCCTCTCTTCAAGACACTCTCTCTTACACCTTATTCTTATTCCTCGTTATTTCTCTCTCTTTTTTATTCATTTTATTTTAGAGTTGTAATTATTTTTAAATTAGAGGTTTAATTGATATGGAGCGCTTGAATACCAATTTTTATTCAACTATCCTATGATTTACAATTTTTAAACCATCATACATTGGTATACTTTTGGATGAATATTTTACTTATTATATTTTGGTAATCTTTTATATTTTTTCTAATTTCCTGTAGTTTTTTCTTTAATTATTTATCGTACTTTTTGTGGTTATCAAAAGCTTATAAGATTTTGATAGTTAGCCATTATATATCTTATTGATCTTCATTCTAAATTTCAACTCATTTTGACTTCTTTAATGGATTAACCAATCCATTTTTTCTCTCTTAAGGTCAGGTTATTTTGCCCATCAAACTTCTTCATTCCATGTCTTGTGAATTTTCAGATAATCCATATGTAATACTTGATTTCTAGTTCAACGTTCATGGTTTGCTGAGTTATTATCTATTTATTATGAATTTCCTAAGATAACAAAAATTGGCAAAAAATACTTCATTATTCCATAGACTTTTACAATAGCATATTTCCTTCAAATTCCACATTGTCGAACTCTTCTTCTCAGAAGAGTTTTTTATACTCCGCGCTATTACGTGCAATAACATGCGCCACTGTGTGCACCATCGATCTTGGAAATGAATGCCTCCTAAACGTTCCTTACGCTCGGCTCACGTTGAGCACGGAACATAAAAAATGCTTCCCTTCTTCTCTTGCTACCTCTGAGTTTACTATTTAATTTATCTACTCTTATATCTTGATTCTTGTATCCTAATACTATATTATACTCTTACATCATATATCTATCTAAATCTATGCATTTATGCATGCTATCGCATGGATTTTATGAATCTTGTGGTCTTGATGTTAGCAAGAGGATGAGGTTAAATCAACTATTCCCAAAATCCCTCTTTTTCTTATTGAGCTTGCTAAGCCTACTAAGCAAATCATTGTAATTGTCAAGATGACAAAGGGGGTCATGGCATCAGTGGATAACAAAACCCAAGATTTTTGAAAAAAAAATTCAAATAAATCCATGTGCAAAAGATAAGGATAACCTTTCTTTTTCTTTTTCTTTTAAGTCAAATCAATACTTCAATGAAAGGAATCTTGTGGCATGAATGTCGTTTTTCATTATATGACATCAATCAAACCATTCATTCAAACTATAATAATAATCAGAGCATTATAAACCAAGATAGGTATCTGCCATGTACAAACTATGTGATTATCCAAAACAATAGTCAACTGGCCTTATTACAATCATAAAAAATTCCACATGTTTGGTTATCATTCTAAAACTTGCTCTCATTTGTACGCCAATATATCAAAAAAAAGTTAATTTCAATATAAAAAAAAGGTGTCAATAAAGGAACGGGCTGCACGTAGCTTTGGTTTAATACTCCAATTACGTGCATGAATATATATCATGACTACAGTCTGTTCATTTTTAGTTTATCTGGAACCTTATATGCCCTTTATTAGCAACTTAATTTACATCATCAATATAAAATTATTTTTCCATTGTGTTCCATAATCCTCATCTAATTCAACCGACTTTAACTCAAGTATACACACTAATGGAGATCACCATAGTTATTGCCATAGACAAATTCCACCAAGACCCCACAATCAGCATTTATGATGACCAAATTATCAACAATTGAGTTTGTCGTTGAAACACACCCCTTACCCCTACAATTAACCTCCAATATTATGAATATCAATTAACATCAATCCTTACCAGCTCCGTCACTTTTACATTTATATCCGTGAATACACTACATTCCTCCCTTAGCCCATGTGCAATTAATTCCAGGTAGAAACGTTCCCAGATTCTATTGTGTAAAAACTTTTGGCTCACAAAGAATACATGAATATTGAATATTATTTTTTTAGCATATTTATCATTTTCACATGTTTTCCTCATACCAACGAGTGAGGCCCGAAACATGCCAAAATGAAGGTATAGACTTCCTGGATGTTTAGTGGAGAGCACTCATGAATGTGTCAATGAAGATTTTGTAATCCTATACCAATAAGAGATTGTCTCTCCATCCATACTAATACTTCCATTTGGAAAAAGAAAATTATTCTATATTAATAGCTCCAATCAGTTCAATTTAAGTGGTTGACTACTTATTTTTGTGTCCTAGAAGTTAATTTTTTTGTTTTCTGAGATGTGTCTTTTAAGTACATATGTGTATTATTGACATGTGCTAGTATCTAAAACAATGTCAACGTAATGTGTAATTTAAGTCATAGCAAGTGTATGCTTGTTGCTCATGATCATACACTAAAGATGAAGCAAGAGATGAAGACTCAAAAGATGTTTCAATAAAAAAAACACACATGCACATCACACACTAGGAAAGATAGAGGTTGTCATAAGAAAAGTTTGATAAAATAATGGATAAAAAACTAATGAAAATTTTCAAAATAATAAGCAATAAGTCAGCCTTGTTAGAGCGGTCGATCACCTATTGCAACGATCGCTCACGATAGTTTTCAAACAAAACAATAAACAATCAATTCACCATAAAATGTTCTATAGTCTATTGCTAAATTGTCTGAAATAGGAAATTTCATAGAGATTTTGTTTCTTGTTAAAAGTCCATGTTTGGATGTGGCAAAGCAAGAAAGGAAGCCATAAAAGAGTAGAAATAGCTTTGTTAAACTTCTCTATTAGTTTGAGAAATGAGAGAGCTTTCATGACTATTATGTTTTGAGAAAATAATAGTGGGATCCTACATACTTTCATGTCTGTCTTTAGCTTCATGAATTATCTATAAGGGTACTTTACACATACACTTAAAAGACAAAGTGGTGAAGAGAACAAAAGGTTTGAGAATAGAAATATCTTCTAAGGTGATGAAGCAACAATTTAGATGGTGAGGAGACCGACCATTAGATAGAAAATAAGGACCGTTTCATTTGTATCAATGATAATTGTATATTCTATTTACATAGTTCATTATTTGGGTTAGATAAAGTGTCATGTAATTTTTTTCCTATGAAGGTTTTCCACATAAAAATCTCTTATGTCGTGGTTTGCTTGATGTCACTAATAGGCTAGACACATAGGATTTTGTGTTAATTGTATTCAAAACAATTTTAAATTTTGAAATACATAAAGGGCATACATCTCATAATTCTCAATTTATATTTTCGTATTTCAACCCTAAGTTTGTCTTTACAAATCAAGAGGTCTCACCTTTTCAATAAAAATTAGTATTTTTATAAATGAAGCTATTATTATGGGACAAAGGGATTATTACAAAAAAGTGAAGATATTAAAATGCACCCACCTGCAATGACTCCCCCTATTGAAGGTGGGTGTTTTGCCATAAAAACCGGTTGTAACCGATCAACCTATGAAGGTAACCAGCTACAACTAGTTTTCATTGCCACACATATGGGCTCGTTTCAGGTGGGCACATCTAAATATCTTCCTACAAAAAAAAGGTGTTGACTTAATCTCCAATTGACATGTTCATCACTAAATTTGAATATTAATATAATGGCTAATTAAATTTTCATTTGAGATGAGAACAATAAGAATTTGTATCCTTGGTGGCACTGCAAAAGCGTATACCTCCCCTAACTTGCTTAGCCAAAAAAATAGTTGATCAACAATGCTATACTCAACACCTGAAACCCCAATAATTTATCATGTCAACAAAAAGTAGGATAAATATATCATTTCAAGTTATTTACTTTACTCATCAACAATTAACACAAGGAAAATGTTAAATTACACATACACCCCCCCCCCCCCAATTAACAAAACCATTACTAGTTATTTTAAATAAAAAAAATACCCCTTTTACTTACTGATAAAAGGGTCATAGGGGCCCATGACTAATGAGGAGCATGACAAACATAAGCCCTCTTCTACTAGTTCCCCTACCACAATCCCATTAATCATGGCCCCCTTAATGATTAAGGGTATTTTTATCATTTAAAAATAACCAATAATGGTTTTATTAACGATAAGGAGTGTATGTGCAATTTTTTATGTCAAGGGATGTAAGTGCTATATTGCTAAAAATCAAGGGATGTAGATACAATTTACTCAAAAGAAAAGGTTAATACGCACTGAGTCGCAAATTAAAAAATATGCACTTGGCACATAGCAAGCCGCCAAATCGTGATTAAATAGCTTGCATCATATGAGGGGGCGGGTGACTAAAACCCGCCTACCTCTCTAAGTTTTATAGGCCACACAATCAAATAGGGGTGTAAATGGATGGATGCAGATAAAGCATGTGCTTGTCCGTCTCCATTTGTCCATGATGGATACAGACGGACACGGACGGAATGAAGGTGAAAGTTTAACATATACTAGTTTGTTCTCAAATTATGGGTGGTTAGTAAAAATTAATTAAAAATTAAGATAATAATAGTAAGATAGTCTAATCTAAAAAATAAATAAATAAATAATAATGTCCATGTATGCATCTAACACATGCACCTTGGTATATGCCAAGTGCATACTAAATGACTCTTAACAAAAAAAGACCACCATAAGTGAATTCAAATGGATAATTTATTTTACTTCCTCCATAATTAATAAATAATGTAACAATTTTTTGTTGTCATATCTTAAATTAATGGCCACGGATTTTCTCAATTTAAATTACAAAATCCTATATGCTAGACACATAGAATTTTGTGTTAATTGTATTCAAAATAATTTTAAATTTTGCAATACATAAAGGGCATACATCTCATAATTCTCAATTTATATTTTGTATTAGAGGCATTGTATTTCAACCCTAAGTTTGTCTTTACAAATCAAGAGGTCTCACATTTTCAATAAAAATTAGTATTTTTATAAATGAAGCTATTAATATGGGACAAATAGAGTATTACAAAAAATGTGAAGATATTAAAATGTGCCCACCTGTAATGAGTCCCCCTATTGAAGGTGGGTATTTTGCCATAAAAACTGGTTGTAACCGATCAGCCTATGGAGGTAACCAGCTACACTTAGTTTTCACTGCCACACACACACCTGCAATATGGGGCTCATTTTGGTGGGCACATCTAAATATCTTCCTACAAAAAAGAAGTACTAATTGACATGTTCATCATTAAAGTAGACTATTAATATAATGGCTAATTAATTTTTCCTATGAGATGAGAACAATAAGAACTTATATCCTTGGTGGCACTGCAAAAGCATATAACTCCCCCAACTTTCTTAGCCTAAAAAATAGTTGATCGACCTTGTTATGCTCAACACCTAAAACCCCAATAATTTATCATGTCAACAAAAAGTAGGATGACGAACATAGGGGCCCATGACTGATGAGGAGCATGACGGACATAGCCCCTCTTCTACTAGTTTCCCCACCACAATCCCATTAATCTTGGCCCCCTTAATGGTTAAGGGTATTTTTAATATTTAAAAATAACTAATAACGATTTTATTAACGATACGGAGTGTATGTGCAATTTTTTATGTCAAGGGATGTAAATGCTATATTGCTAAAAATCAAAGGGTGTAGATACAATTTACCCAAAAGAAAAGGTTAATACGCACTGAGTAGCAAATTAAAATATATGCACTTGGCATATAGCAAGCCACGAAATCGTGATTTAACAGCTTGTATCATATGAGGGGGCGGGTGACTAAAACCTGCCTACCTCTCTAAGTTTTATAGGCCACACAATAAAAACTGCACCACCCGTATGCATCTGACACATGCACCTTGGTATATATCAAGCGCTTACTAACAGGACTCTTAACGAAAAAAACCACCATAGTTGAATTCAAATGGATCATTTATTTCTGCCCCTGCCCTCCTATGTTGTCCATCATGCCTAGTTCCACCCCCTTTACCCGGCACAGCTTCAAGCACAGAACATCGGGGCAGCACCTGATAGCAAACTAGATTTTCCCAAAACGAAAGCATAAAGAAGGTATTTTGTACATTATCTTTCTTCAATCAGTCAAGGATATACTTACAATGCATCCATTATCCAGTTACAAAAAATCAGCCTATACTGGGTCTTATATTGCTTTTGTGAAAGAAAAAAAAAGAAGAAAGAAGCTATTGTGGAAATATTATCAGAAGATTTGGAGCTTAATTGCCCTTCAGCTCCTCAAAACCTATCTGATCTTCCAACATTTTCATAAAGCCTCTGACTTTCATGAAGCTTTTTCAAGTTTCGCTTCTTTATGCCATTTCTAAACACGGAAGTTGCGGATTGTTCCGGAGCAATGAAACCAAATTCAGGCTTCTTGTTCTGTTGGGCAGCTTTACTTCTCAAGTATTCAGCTGCCTGTGTCTGAACTGATTTTTGAGCCATAGAATATCAATCAGAAGACAACAGATGGAACTTCAAACTATCTAATCCTCTAGAAAGGACAAGCAAAAGTAGATTCTGTTGTGTGTACAAAATGCTAGGATCCTTGAACTAGCAAGACTCACGGAAGTAAGAAAAAACCAGCACCTACACCTTTAGCCTGAACCCGATAATGAAGAATCAATTTCTTCCCAAAATTATAAAGTGAAACTTTGAAAAGGCTCAATCATCCATATAGAAAAACTAATTCCAGCAATCAAAATATATGGAATCACCATTGAGACCAACATTAGCAATCATTATGAGGGATGAGATAACTGCAACTCATAATATTTAAAGTATACCAATTTCCAGAAGGGAGTGACAATCAGAAGATTAGTGCACTATAGAATTTGAATCTGAATGCCAAACGAACACCAAATTTAAAGCAACTAGTTGTCATACTTTATCTCTGCGTTTTTCTCTTTAATTCAATATCTAGCAAATAGTAACTACAGCAAGCTGACTTAAAAGGCAATGACAATCAGAAGATTCCTATCCACTAAATATATTTCAACGGCAAATAAGTACCTGATTGTGAAGCCACTAGTTTCCATGCTTGGTCTCTAAGTTGCGTGATTTTTTCTATAGCAACTTGACTTGAAGGAAAGACTCCAAACTCATAATCTTCCTTGATTTTTGGCTGAATTCGAAGAAGCGCATTTTCATACCCCTGTAAATACAGATGAATGTTTCATAGAATGTAAGGAAAAATAGCTACAAATGGGCCAATTGAATAGTCAGAATTCGTGAGAGCGAAGGAACACATGATAATTGGTGTTTCAAAAACTCTAATAATTAAATACTAATTTGGAGTATTACAATAAATAATAATCAAGCAGTTTTTACCATATGTAAAAAGAACATACATATTAGCTCAACCATCGCATAATATGCCAACTATCATATCAAATGCATCACCTTGACAGCCATAGAATAGAAGCTGTTATCAAGTGAGTCTTCGGCAAAAGTTACCCACTCTTCAAACGATACTTGCAGTGAGGGACAATTCATATATTTAAGCTCCCGCAGAATTAAAGCCTCGTATTTCAGTGCCAAACAACTCTGGAAATCAAAAAATAACAGAGCAATTATTCCTACACTTTAATGCACATAACTGAAATAATCCCACAGACACAAAGTCATTACAATAAAAAAGGAAAATAAAAAGTTAAAAATCCATCCCAGGAAGTAACTAATTAACAACCATTCCATTTTCAATCCTTTTTTTTTTACAGGTAAAGACACACGCACCCTCACAATGTGCCAAAGTGATTCAACCCTGAGACCCCGCCCACAACTGGGAGAGATCCAAACAGCCCACCAAAAGCTGGACAGGCTCCATTTGCAATCCTAAGACAAATAAAAAGCGAAGTCGTCTGGAATAGACATGATAAATGCCGCTTTCTATTTCAATGAAATCAAAAGAGCCTCAGTTAATTAAGACTATCTAATTCATGGAGAAAAACAAACATTTATCAATAGAATTCAGCTCATCTTCCCTAATCATTTTAACAAAAATGCAGCTAATATAATGTCATATATAATGCTTTCACGTTGTCTGATACCGAAAATAACTAATTACCACTGCCACCAATGCCATTGGCAATCCTAACGTAAAACGAAAGACCAATCCTCAGATTTGACTCGACATTACAAATTCTGCTGTTAATTCATGCCAAACTAATCAACGGAAACTCAATAACGAAAGACTTCATTGTCTAGTTCACGAAGAACACAAAATTTTTAACTATGAAAGCAAAAAATAACGAACGTTCTTATTTCCTAATCAACTTATCTAAATATGAAATTTACGTACATGGGATTCTCGTTGTCTCACTCTCATCTCGTCAGCCCAACTCATACAGAAATAAGAAGACAAAATATCAACTGAAAGATTTCGCTTGCCTCCACATCGCCGACAAGCGCGAAGGCGCCGACGAAGAACTCAACGACGGAAAGCTTCTCGTCGGCCGGCTTCCCTTGGAGAGACCTCAGAGCCACAACGGACTCAAATCGCAGAAACTCCCTCAAATTCGACCGAATTTCCGTCAGAGACTTCACGTCTCTGGAGACCAGCAGCGACTGCAGGATCGAGAGAGCTCCGCGGCCGAATCTGCAGATAGACGAGGAGCGAAGGAGCGGGAATCAGATCTGGAACGAGGAGAGCGAAAGCGGAGGAATCGCTAGGGTTTGGAAGGAACCTGAGGTTTTGGATTTGGCATCGCAAGAGGGAAATTTGGTCGACGGCTCCCTCTGCCATTTTCGAAATTTGACACTCTAAGACCACGGAAGGAGGGAAACGGCCGTGTTGCTTTTAAATATATAAATATAAATATATATAACGAGTACACAAAATGTCTCTTATTGTCGTATGCTTCTACACATATCGTATAAATTATCTAAAATATCCCCTCTTTATTTCTTTTCTTATAACTTTACCCACCAATTTCTCATACCTTACCACAGGCTCTATTATTTTCGTCAACTTCATCATTTTTTGCCATTGGTTCTACTTCATCCAACTTTATCTTTATCTCCTCCTCCACCATCACCTTCTCCTCTTCCCCTCTTCTCCCATCACCTCCTATATCTTATTCTCCTCCCTCCCCCTTCCCCCTCCCCTCCTATTCTCCTCCTCTTCCTCTTCCTCTTCCCACCATCATCTCCTCCTCTTTCCCCTCCTCCCTATCCTCCTCGATTGCTTCTTCTTCCTCCTTATCAAAATTTAACAAGACTAGTCACAAACTAGTTAATGGAGCTATAAGATTTTTATTTTTTCTCTACAAACTTAAATTTTCAAAAATAAACTCATAAACATGTTAAACTACTCAAATATAAAAGTAAGTTTTATTTTGACTAAATTTTTAACTTTTGCTAATACGAAGAAAAACCTCTCATCAACAGATGGCAATCATATTTATTTCAATAAAGGGGATATAAGACAGTATTATGAGTGACAATATCTCCTTAAGTATTTATAATAAACTATCTTAAATAATTAAATATATAAAATAAAAAATAAAGTAAATTTTAAATATGCAAATGTCGACAATCAACAAAAGTGGCAAAGGGTCGGGTTTTCATGTCGGCTGAGCTTTTAGTCCCCTGGTCCTAATTCGGCCCAACCCGATCTAGGTCTAGGCCCCAACTAGGCCTGGTCTAAGGCCCATCGGCCTGCACTAAACCTCAGGTGCACCAGGGGCTCTAAAAAGAGTCATTGGAGGAGTTGATCGATCGCCTCCTCCCTCTCCCCTCCAATCCCCCATCGATCAGCCCATCAATCCCATAAAATGATTTGTTGATTAATTGATTAGTTTTTTAACTATTTGTTGGGGGCCTTGGGAATTTTTTTTTAATACCCCCAATAGAGCTATTTTTTTACAATTTGGGGGTATCTTTATCATTTAACAAGGAAAAAACACTCCCTTATAAATTAGAGGGAGCGGGGAGGGGATTTTTTACTCATCACTCTTACTCAATCTCTCAAGTCTCAAATTAAACAAGTAATTAAATGCTCAAGTAATCTCTCACTCCAATTTCTTCAAGTTGTCTCCTCCATTCTTTAAGAAGACATCTTCGACTCTTCAAGTTCTTCTTCTTTAAGCTCTCTCATCTAATTCTCTAAACTAAAGTCTTCAAGGGGCAATTCTCTACACAAATTTAAAGTATTTTTTTGTAATGTTATTGTTTTATTTTATTTTTGTTCATACTTTCTTTATAATTATATTTTAACCTTTTTTTAGATAAATGGCTCATTACTCTCTCTCTCTCTCATTCCGTTAATGAGTCCCACTCCAACACTATGGAAAGTAAAATGTATGTCGAATAAGGGAATCCAATTCATCCCGATTACAAGTATGACATCTCATTCTCAGCAAATGAAGAGCAACCAATGGAACCAAAAGTGGTGACAAACAATGGTCTTGCACGACAAGCAACTATACCAAGTGCATCAAAGAAGTGCAAAGTTACTTATGTGTAAGAGTACTTGATTAAGCAAGAAGTACCAACCCCAGATAAACTTGGGCATATGGTACAACAAGCAGTTTACAACCACTACAAAGCACATTTTAGTATCTCCACCAGTGGCACTAATCATCTATCTAGGCATGTTGAAAAGTGCCTAGTGAAGGCTGAAAAATTAAATCCTATAGTTAGGTAGCATGGCTAGCTCATTAGCTAGTTGAATACTTTCACATACACCGAAAGTACAAATTATAGCGAGCTAGCCAAATATATTGTGCAAGCCAAACAACACTTCCTTTTTGCATATGATAAAAAGTTTGAATGGTATAAAAAGAATACCCTCAACCCATGTTTCCATAAGGTTTCACGTAATACAGCTAAATCAGATTATTTCCAAGTAAAATTTCTATTACTTTACATATATAGACTAGTAACCAAAATTTAGGATATGTTTGTATTACAGCACATTACATTAATCATGATTGGGTTTTAAAAGAATTGTTACTTTTAATTTATTAGAATCTCCTCATACGAGAATTGTAATTAGTAGGTCTATAATGATGGCTTTACATGACTATTGTATTAATGATAAAATTCTTTCTATTACCTTAGATAATGCTTCAAATAATAAAAGTGCTATTGACTTTCTTAAATCATAATTACTCCCTATGTTAGATGAAAAAAATTCATGTAAGATGTTGTCTTATTAACAATCTATTTGTTTAAAACGGTTTAAATATTGTTAAAGATCATATAAAAAATATTAGAGATGTGTTAGTATATATTAGCTCTTCTCCTTCTAGATCACAAGAATGTAGATATTTATGTAATCAATACGGTGAAAAATATGAAAAAATTGTCTTAGATGTTAAACATGGGTGGAATAGTACTTATTTAATATTACAATCTTGTTATGAAATAAAAAAATTATAAGATTATGGGGTGTCCGATTCTTTATTATGTGATAATAATTTTGAAATAGTGAAAGTTATTATAAATTTTTTATATATTTATTATGAAGCTACTAAATAATTATCGGGTGTATATTATCCTACTTCTTCTTTAGTTCTTAATCAACTCTATAATATTACTCTTATGTTTTCATAATATAGAGATAATGGCATATTTAATATGATTGTGGGACCAATGAAAACCAAATATAAAAATTATTAGAAAGAACTTCCTATGATGTTTTGTTTAGCTGCAATTATAGACCCTAGGATTAAGTCAAGTGGTGTACATATATTAGTAGATGGTATATATATTAATATGTCTATAAAAAAAATGACCACCCTTCTTGGTTATTACTTAGTAGAAATAAACAAAATATACTAGAACTTCCTCTACTAAGGAATTACTTATGTATTTACAAAATGATTTTATGACTTTTTTAACCGAAGAAGAAACGAGTAACTTTGATGTTTTAATTTGGAGGCAAACACATGAAAAAAATTATCTTGTGCTTGCCATCTTTGTGCATATATAATTTACTAACTCCTCTAATGTCTACAATAGCTTTAAAGTATTTTTTTAGTATAAGAAACAAGGTACTAGATGATGAAAATAGTTGCTTAGATCCAACAATGGTGGAGTGTTGTGTTTGCTTAAAGAGTTGGCTAGATGTAGAAGAGAGAGAACAAGCTTCAAAATTAGAATAAGAGCTATAAGAAGACTTCAATAAATTTTTAATTTCTTAGAAAGTTCAAATATAATTTTTTTTATCTTAGACTCTTAGAATAGAGCTATAGAGGTGTGCTACTATTAAATTGCAAATGATAGATAGGTGGGTAGGTTCCAACCTAGTTGGGATGTACTTATACTATAATGATGCAATTTTCATCTCCCTAAGATTTAAAATTTTGTAAATTCATAAAATTATATCAAATTCTAATAATATATATACATTTTTAAAAAAAATAAAAAAAATTGAAATGGCCCAAAGGTAGGCCCGACACTTCAAGCCCTAGGGTCATGTCGGGCCTGGCTTTGGAGATGAGGGTCAGGCCAAGCCCGACCTCATGTAGACCTCCAACGGGCCTAGGTCGGGTCTGGCCATTTGCCACCTCTAACTATCGACTATCTCAACTGTCGAATGTCTCAACTGTCAACTATCAAGCATCAGTAAAAGGTTGTCAACGCTAGAGAAGAAGATTCTCACTATCAACACCAAAGAAGATGGTGGTCTTCATTATGATAGTTGACATCATGACATTTGATAGTTGACAAATGACAATTGCATATTTTAAATTTATTTTATTTATTTAGTTTGTTAAGATAGGTCATTGTAAATACTAAAGGAGATATTGTCACTCATAATGTTGTTTTATATCCCCTTTATTGCAATAAATCTAAACTTCATTAGATAATTAGACTCAGGCCAGTGTGGTGATCTATTATGTTGATTAAATGGATATATATATATATATAAGCAAGGCCAATGAGGGTGGAGAGAGTTGGCATTGGTTGAACAATCTTGGAAAAGAAAGACAGAAACATTCATGCAAATGTTGGGATCTCATTCCCTTTGCCACTTAGAGTTGGAAGAAGCCTTGGCAGAAGGAGCATAGCCTTGGCGAAGCCTTCGTCAAAGGGTCAATGCTCATAGATAGAAAAGAAGAATAAGAGAAGGGAAAGGGACAAGGCAGCTCTGGGTGAGGAGGCATGGAGGGGTATGACCAACTCGAACATAAATATAAAACATGTCACGCCCCCGGCACCCGCCTGACCTAAGCCAAACCCGGTCTAAGGGCGAGTCGAAGCATATGGGGGAGACTAAATTGCATTGCGGAAGTCTTTAACCCCTTAATTGGGTATTTAACACATACACGGAATCGCACACCTTTAATCCTTTGTACAAGAGAAATAAGATAAAATAAAAGAGGATAATATCTATCAAATAAATCCTCGAGTGTAACCCACGTACTTAACATCTTGAGCTTAAACATAAGGCTCGAATCAGAAAATCTTAGACAAGTCTAAAAGCATCAAATAAACACGGGTCTGAAACATAATCATCCATACAAAGTATTTTATGATCATGATAGCATAAATCAGAAGACAAAATAATATCCAAAGGCATCCCCGCCTAGTCCCACGCATATCCCGATCATACCTCCTACAGTGAATCCTAATCAACTGCATATCGTGCCATAAAGCCTGAAAATAAAACACAAAAAGATGGGTGAGTAAAACTCAGTAAGGTTTGAAATATGGTAACCTTAATCAGAAAACAACCACGGCACATGAACATGACAATTCATATCCACATTTCTAATAATATCTTTATTTCTAATTAATTCTCTTACCATACCCTAAGAAATTTTATCAAAGATTAAACATTTCTCAAATCACCATTAAAGCTCATAATCATAGAACCCACTTCAAAACTCTATCAAAACTAAAATATAAAATCACAACAATGTTTAAGACCAAAGCACTTACCTTCCAACAACTTCTTGACTCGAAATGGTTCCTCAAACACCTTCAAAACCTACCCAAAACATAATTTTTATCAATACTTTAACAAAACTGATTTTAAAACACCTAAATTCTTTAAGAACAAGCAGATCTAGGGTTCAAGAGACTTAAAAATAAAATACACATCATTAGGTTTTGAAATAAAAACCCAAATCAGTAGATTTTGAGTTTAAATCAAGATTAATTAAAAGCAAATGAAGGGATTTGAAAGATTTAATAAAAACCCTAATAAATTAATAAAATATTAAGCAAATCCATACTTTAATCTCCTTTTTCTTTTAAGAAAATAGGAATTAGGCTCATAAGCTCTAGGTCTTAGCCACTTTCTCAATTAGGAATTTGGGAAAGTGGTTGTGTCATTCCTTTTATAGTAAAGGAAATAATTATTTTTGGTCTTAGGTTGATGTTAGGGTCATTTAAGACTAATATTCTAAATTTCGTACGTGGGGCCATGATGGGTCCCGCCCCTTAACTTTTCAGGAAAAATAGTAAAATTTTTAAAAACTCCAAATGACTTGAAATAACTTAAAAACCATAATTTTGAATAAAATTTTAGTTAAAACCTTCATTAGCCACCTTAATTTTAAAAATAGCCAAAACCGATCAGAATTTAGCATTAAACCATGAAATAGCAATTAAATTGAATAAAATAAACCAGTTCAAGTTTAAGGATCTTACAAAATAACTTGGCTCAAGTCAGGTGGTTCAAGTAAGGTAAAACTCGATTACAACCCAACCCGATCCCTCCAATAAAATGTGTTAACCCAACTTCAAACTAAATTACCATATAGGCGAACATGAATCTTATTTATTGGAGTTGGGTCAAGTTGGAGTCCAAAAACCAATAAGTCACACCCCTAAAGCTATTTATCCCCCACTCCTCAATTAGTTAGTAACTCTAATCCTAAGTAGGGCTGCCAATAGGTAGGGTATGACTTGGGTAAGCCTTTACCCACTTCATAAAATTTTACTCATACCCTACTCATTACCCATTTCTCTATTATTTACCCATATTTTACCTATCACCTATTATCCATTACTTATCGAGAAAATGGGCAGGTATTGGGTAAATGGCCAACCAAACAATAAACAAAAAAAAAGAAATAAACTATCATAAACAATATCTATTTTTTAAAAGTCTATCAAATATATGACTATATAAACCTATTCTAATAACACTTTCGATTTAGATGTGCAATGATATAGATCACTTAGCATTGCTCAACTATGCTAAATACAACTGATTATGAATCTTATCCAATGAAAGTACAAATTGTTCCATATAGAGGACATTCTCATTGAAGGCAGGGTAACATATGTATTGGCAAAAACATGAGGATTTTCCATAAGCTTCTATTGGAAGCAACAACTATGTCACTTCCATATAAAGATACCTCTTTAAAAGGATTGGTGGCAACCAATACATGGCCAACTTTGGTCTAAAACAAATGAATTATAACACATAAATGAAATAATTACATAAAATTAAAAGATTCATAGCATTATGTCAAACCCTAATAACAATGAGCAATAAGAAATAGAATGAACATTTGATAGAAAATACTTACATAAACTTCATCACAAGAATATCTATTCCTAAGATGAACTGCATGGGCCTAATGAGAGCATATGGGCTAATTGTGCAACATGGCTAATTTCATATTGGATTTGGGTAATGGGTATATTATGTATATGACCCAAGTAATAGGTATTAGACAAGGGTTAACCCTACCCTAACCGCTTAATAAATGGGTGAGTAAAATTACACATATTTTACCCCTTACCCGTTTATAAAATACCCACCTACTTATTTTGGATTGGGCGGTCGGGTAAATTGGGTAAATGGGTACATGTTAACAACCCTCGTCCTGAGGATTTAAAAATTACATTTGTCTTCAATTAACAAATTAGGAATCTAAATGAGTGATGACATTATTCATACATGGGTTGGTTTAGAAAGTGAACTAGCTCAACTCAATTAGGCTTGAAAATCTTTCAACCTATGTTAAAACAATATTATTCCTTAGTCCCATATTACTTATTCTATTTAGTTTATTTTAAAAAACCAAATAAAATACTTAATATGGGATAAAGAGAGTACATTTCTCTCGTGCCTAAGATGAAGGCATAAGGCCCTTGTGTGTCCATGAGGCTTATGCCACGAGACATGTGCATTGTAACATTCGTACAAGTTGTCCAGGGCATGATTTTACATATTGGTCACAAATAAACTAGCGAAGAGCACATAAGAGAGTCTTAGGCCAAAAACAAGTTTATTACGCGAATTTTGCCTTGTGTACACTTGGGATTTTTTTTTACATAAATAGATCTCATAAGGAAATATTTGCATAGTCCGAATAAAAAAAAATGAGGAGATTTCATGCAATAAGTTTATTATAGATTTTACAATAATTTTGACAATCACAAATATATTCTACTAGAAAATACAAAAAATATCAATTATTTGAAATAGTCACAAACTTTTGCCAAGGCTTAGCAAGTACATAGGGTAGTACACATGTTGCGACTCACCAACTTTTGCGTTCACCTAGCATCACCCTCAACTATTCTCACATCTCCGTATCCAAATCTCATCATCGTTTTGTAATCGGTTACTTGTTTCTCTACACTTCGTCTGTTTACATTTTATCACGGCTAGTAGCACTGACCTCCAGTTCGATACGGGATGGACATACAGAATCATACATAACCAACTGACCGTTGATAGATGAGCCCACTTTTTCAAAATACAGTGGCAATACCTTTGGAACAGAGCCCGTAGGCTATCCTATCCCATGCACCCATTCCTCTAACGTAAGCATTTTCCTTCTATCTATCTCAGCCTTGCCGTTTCTGGCCTCACCCCTAGATCTAATCCCCGGTATAATTCTCGCAGGGCTATATTGATCATGATGACAACGAAGTTGTTGAGGCGTGGCCCCCAACAGCCTTGGATCGGAAAGTATAGACTTCTTTCCCCTCCCTTAAGTGATTGGTTGGTATAGGTGGGTTGGAGAGAAATCTCTGAAGGGCATGTGGCGTGTTACTTGGGGAGAAATCACGGACGGGCTAGTCCTGTTCCCTCCTCAATACAGTTCGCTAACTCGCTTTGCCGTTGTAGGGTCCACTGGACCTTCGTGCAGCCACTCTTTGGTTGCCTTGCACCTCTGTCTTCCCTCCATGGAGGTCCAGTACGAACATAGAAGGCCAGCGAGCTTCGGTTCACCATCAACTACAGTGGTGCTTGTTGCTTCTCCAGCAAACACAGTTGAGCAACGACGGAAACACGGCCAATCACCATCTATCTTGAGACTCCGACTTGAAAGCAATGCGTTTTTTACTTTTTATGAAACTGAATCCAAATGGTTCGTCATTATATAGGCTTGCTCCATGCTTCAAATCATTAAGATGGCAAACGATTTTACATTTTCAATCTTAATCGAGTGCAAATGCCTTTTTCATAAAATATCGATGACATTAGAAATATTTCATAAAAACCCAACACCAAACGCGCAGGAACTACAAAGTTATACCAAAACAGCTTCCAAATGAGGATCCTACGCAGCTCTCTTTCCTCCAACTACAGCAACATGGACAAACCTATTCAAATCGAAAATAACTTTCGGTCTTAACTTTGAGAAAATATATTAGGTTTATCAGCCAAAATTCTGCCTTGCCCACAGAAAACTGTCGGGCCGATTGTCAAATATCCCACTCGCACATGCTCTATCCAAAGTTTAAGAGGGCCTGCCAGGAGCACCTCGTTTTCCAACAAACATGTCTAACAAAACTCTACACCTCAGTTTTGATTAAATAGAAAAAAGGTAGACCCTTATTGTCATGTAAAACCCACTTTCACTGTCCAATAAAAAAATACCCACGTGTAGAGTCTAATGGGCAGATTCAGTGTAAGGTTATCAGCACCTGTTGTTCCTGGTTGTTTGCTTGTGTTACCTCACTTGCTATGGAAGATTAATTAACTCGACACCAAGACAGAATCTCTTGACGTATAATCAAATGACTCCTACTTACCTAAGCTGGATACAGCTATGATTTCATTAGGGGTTTCCCGCGCCCGGCAAATTTAAGCCAAAACTAGAACAGCAAAATCATCATCATCATCAAACAGCCAGAGTGCATCATCGATAATGAGACCTCCATCGAGCATACAGGACCCTGTAACCGAACAAATCCCACCCCATGCCAAAAAACACACTACATTTCAATCAATAGCATCATGCATAAATGGTATTAAAAACTTTTTTTTAATTAATAACAAAATCTAACTTGTAAAGAAAAAATTACACATAAAAAAAGTCAGGAAATGGCAGCTCCTGAGCAATGCATGCCAAGTATTTGAGAAATTAGAAAATACAAGGGAACACTGACAACAAAAAACCTCAACAAACATATGAACATGCAGTTTTAAAATCCAAAGGAGCACTCACCTGATATATCTCAACCTACAGCAATTTGGAGATTATCCACTTTGCCTATCTATAAAAACACATTCACATAATGATTCAAATTAATTCTCATAACAAAAGCTAAGCCTCCAACTTGAAGGAAAGGGGAAAATTTTCGCACAGTGAAAACACACACTACCTACCTTAATATCTGATAGAACATAACTTCCCAGAAAGGGCAAGCACAGAAATTTCTCAGATTTCAACTTTCTTTTAGTACAAGATTGTCATATAGATTCAAAAGATTCAGTATGGGCGCGACCGATGGCCACCATAATTACTGTTCCTGTCAGGTCCAGAACCACCATCTCTGTAGTTGCGTCTGTCTCCGCCTCCATAACCACCTCTACCGCCTCTGGATTACCAAACAATGACGCACAAAAATGTAATGCCATGATTATCAGTAGCAGTTCCCATAATCACAATGGATATTAACAAACTTCAAGAATGAGCAAATACAACTCATATTAATATTTAATTCAAAATATTTTCTTCAAAACTGGAGGCAAATCCCACCACAAGACATCTAATCTTCATTGACTAACTCCCAAACACAACTGATGGACTACAATTATTCACACTAATATCACATCATCATTCCAAAATCCATTCTTTCAAAGACAAAACACAAATTGAAGAAAAAAATATGCATGTGTAATCAAAGTTAAGTCTAGTAGGGAAAAGAAAAATAATAAGCTAACAACGCAGGCATACTTTTATGTAATAAGAACTGAACACTAAATTATGCAAAAAAAGTCTATCATACAAAATCTAAGGAAAAATGGATGGCAGCACTAAGAACCAACACTCTGCAGTGAACTTTAACTAAAAGCTATGCATAACTTTGTAGCATTAAAACGTTATTGGCTATTAGCCAAATACATAATCAGAGACAGTTGCTTAGACTGGGCAATGCTCATATCAGTTAGGTTAAACGTACCCATGGCTGTAAGAAGGTGCAGCCCTTGGCGCAGATTTTTCTGCCATCACAACACTGATCTTGTAGCCTCTCAGATCATAATCTGAAAAGATAATCTGTCAACCCGAGTTTGTACATTAAAAAATAACTTTCAGCAAGATTTAAATGACAAAGGACTAACTATTGTAAAACCCTCCAGCAGCATGTGCAGCAGATGGGTCTTCATAAGACAAGCAAGCATCTCCCTTATTGTTTCCGCTTTCATCTGTGTAAATCTTAACATTCCATGGCCACTGATCTTTGTAACCTCGCTTTTGTTTAATTCTTCCAACCTACACAAAGTGCTGATGAAATTTAGAGAATAATACAAAACACATTAGAAAACATAGATAATTACCAACAGAGACGCTCCTCGGAGAGAGATTGTCCTAAATGGGCAGACCCAAAGTGTAGTCCAACAAGACACCACAATATAAAAGGGCCATTCTATTGGCTATTAGACATTTTCCCCCAAGTTTGCATGGAACCATTTAGAAACCAAGTTACCCCAAAAGCTTGGACTGTCAAGGAATGGCCAACAATGTACAAACAGCGGATGCAGACAGATTGATTACCCAACACGCTTGCACAGGCAAGCACAATTTAACACATGCAGGTGCTTGCACGAGCACAAAATATGCAGAGGTGGGAGTTAGGGCTGAAATTGGGACATCATAGCTCCAATTCCATATTAGAAATCAAGTTGCCTTCAAAGCTCAAGCTGTTAAGGAACAGCCGAAAAATCTATATCAAGACCAAAGAGAATGATAGGCAAACCAGACAGATTATCCAACACAACCAATCTGGGTAATTAGGAGTCATGCTCATAGCTAGGATTGTAACAACCCCAAAACTAGCTAGCCAAAATTATTAAAAAACATAACTTACTTTTCAGATAATATAAAATACCTAAGAGCTCTTAAAACTGACAATTCAGGTTGCACATTAACAAAATTCAGGCTACAAGTAATTGTTTATTCCTACGTTTCTACCCTTCAAAGCTCTGAAATAAATGATCTACACTTGAAAAAGAGTGCTACACAGTTTCCAAACTCTTCATGGTACAAGGCAAGCAAAATATATACTCTTTTTCAGCCAGAAATCCTTTACCTACCAAAAACATACAACTTTCAATTTCCATATGCATAACAGATTTACCACAAAAAATAACGTGAGATGAGTGAGATAACCCTTGAACTAAAATCCTGAATCCAGTAAACAAAAAAAATCACATTATTATTATATATTCCAATTAACATAATCTCTTTCTGTTTAATTGATTTATAAATTTCTCATGACTTTGCTACGTTTAAAATCATGTACAGGCCAAAAAAAGGTGCACATTATGCAGTAATAGTAACTAGCATCCACAAAATAAAAAAGTCTTCCATCTTGGAGAAAGAATAGACTGAACAAATAAATCCAAGCAAAATTATGACCCAATTTACAACAACAACAACGAATTCAAGCATAACAGCATAATAAACAAAACAAAAAATTCTTGCCTGGCCAATACCCCCGAACAGCTCCCTTAATTCATCTACGGTCACATCTGCAGGTAAGTTTGAAATGTATATTCTTGAATTATCACAATCATCACCGCAATTTTCATCACACTGTTTGACTTTCTGCGGTGGATCAGCAGGTGCAGCACCATATCCCCCAGATGGTTGATGTCTAGGAGGGCCACCTTCATAACCACCTTGTGATGAACCACTTCTCCCACTAGCACGGATATCATTAGACATTTCACTACTACCATAACTATTTGGCGGAGCACCTCCATAGTTGCCAGGAGCCCCACCATAGCTATTAGGAGCACCATAGCTTGGAGGATATGAATCAGGCCCCCCACTCCCATAGCTGCTAGGTGGGACAGTTTCAGAACCATAACCATTGTTGCCACTGTAGGAATTCGGAGGTGGATAGCTTCCAGCAGGCCCTCCATATGACGTATGACCTGGAGGAGGAACTTGATTGTAACCAGAATCATCTTTTCCATAATTATCACCATATGAACCGCCTCTTCCCCCATCAGCGCCACTTCCATAACTATCCCCTGTTCCTCCATCGCTGCCACCACCCCCAAAGCTGCTACCTCTTCCTCCATCACTACCACTACTACCACTTCCATAGCCACCACCCCTTCCATCACGGTTTCCACTATAACCACCACTCCCACGGCCACGGTTAAAATCACCACCACGTCCTCTGCTATAGTCACCACCACCACCACCTCTATTAGTGTCGCTGCCACGACCACCTCTGTTGAAATCACTGCCACCACCACCTCTATTATAATCACCACCACCACCACCACCTCTGTTATAATCACTACTACCCCCACCACCTCTACTATAGCCACCACGACCTCCAGCACCACTGCCACTACCACCAGTAGGATTTGGAGCACCACATTTGTTGCACTCAGTTCTTCTAGCAAAATTCAGATTTCCGCAGCTGTTGATAGAAAATGGGCACCAAAGGTATTTTTCAAGAACACGTTTAAAGTAGATAACCACCAATAAAATTTACCAGTTTCATCATAAGCCAATAGCCGTCCCGCATTAAGTACCATAATTAAAAAACAACACGTTCTAATAAAATTCTCAAGAATAATTGACATAAGAGAATTTCCCATAACAAATGATATATAATTGTATAAAAGTAACTGCAAGAATCCAAAAGAACTGCATCAATATGCCGATCTAAAATATACTAGAAGTAGCCTGAGCAAAAATCTTCTTAAAAAACAACGTATAAGAAATTCTTTTGATCAATGTTTAACAATAAAATGTAGATTCAATAAGGGATAAAGAATATTAAAGAAAATACCATTCCGAAGTTTTCACATATATCAATGAACATATCAGCTAATAAACACCCATACTAGAACGGTCAACTATACAACTGAGAGGCAGACGAAATGAAAATGCAAAGTCGTCTAAATACAATCCAGAAAACCATGAACAACAATGACTTACATGTCATGAATCAAGATCTTTAAGTTCTAAAACACTCAAAAAGCAGACCTGGCATTTGGGCAGTGCCAATCCCCCTCCCGGCCGTTGCCACCACCTCCGCCACGTCCACCGCCTCGATAACCGCCGCCTCCCCTACCGCGATCACCGCTCTGATATCCTCCACCATAACCGCCTCCACCTCCGCCACCTGCGCACAAAACAAAGTCAACAACCTAGGCCTTTCGCCAACCAAGAAAATCCAACCTCCAAATGCAAACGCAATGCTGCAACCCCCAAAAAGACCTCGATTCTGAGAGTTTCCACCGTATCCTCCTCCTCCTCCTCCGCCGCCGCCGCCGCCGCCGCGGCCGTATCCTCCGCCCCCACGGTCATCAGATCCGCCGGAGCCGTACATCAGGGCAGCACAGAGAAGATCCGGAGTTGGGATTTCTAGGGTTTGAGACTCGGAGATAACACGGAACAAAAGGTAGAGCGTGTTTATAGTAAAAGGCCAGATATTTTTGGCCTGGCGGAACGAGAAAGGGAATTCCGGCATTACCCCTCCCACACAGTCCCACTGGCAGTAGGGATGCGACTCGGGTCTGGCAACGGTAAAATCCTATCCGATCCGACCGTATTAGGTTGGGTATAATTTTTAAAATTTAACTCTGAGTAGCTATTTGGATTTTAAGTAATTTAAATTTTATTTAAAAGAATTTAAAAATATTTTTTATTTTAAATGGGTCGAGTTTCGGTCAAGTTTAGGTTACATATTTTTAAAGTGGTATCGGGTTTAGGTTTGACAAAACTCTAACCAAACCCAACCCCACAGCATTTTTAACTGCCACACATGCCAGCGACCTAATCGGTTAGTCCGCTGGGAAGGGAATGGGATCTAAACCCAAGTCGGTTCATCCCTAATGTGATAAGAACTTATAAAGATAAGTAAGGTTCCTACAAAAAAAACATCACTAATCCATGGATACATAAGGCTAGATTTTTTTATTAAATATTTTATTAATCCAACTGCATACACCACTTCCTTAGTAACAAAAGGGCTGAAACCGAAACAAAGTTTTACTCTTACAACCCAAACCAATAGAACTAAAGCGAAGAGCGGAAAGCTTTCACGAGCTATTTACATCAAAAGGAGACCACATGTCACGGCCTTGTTATACGCCTTTACCCAAACTCAAGCCAAAATGAATGATGAGGGTGTGATGAAATGAGTTTTAACCCAAACTTGGGTTATATTGAAGTACACAATACCCACTTTATACAAAAGTAATTATTAAAAAAAAATCATTAATCATTCTTATACCCACATATAAGTTCATAATTATAAGGAAATCTCAAGCCTTTAAGAAAAAGTAATAAACAAGTACATGTCATCAAAATGAAGACTCTCCTTGTAATGACCCATTTTTCGGTTATGCTTAACCCGGAGGGTTAAGGGTAATTTGATAATTTAAGATCAGTGTTAGGAGGTTTCATTAGGTAAAATCCCCGTATCCGGGTAAAGCTCAGAGTAACGAGTGTAATAAATTGAAGAATGCGCGAAATGAAAGTCAGAAGCAAAAGCTATAGCCCTGGGAAGCATGCCATATGGGCGGGACCTATATAAAAAGTGCGGGATAACCTACCCATATGTGGTCTTATTTTGAAGGGCTCATCAACATGAGTCCATCGGTAACAAGAACGTGTGATTCCAACTTCAAGGTTGGAAGTTATCGCGTTTTGATGTTAGGATATTATTTGAATAAAATAATATCTTTCTGGATAAGATTGACGACGCAGTGAATAAGATTGACAACGAAACGGATAGGATCGATGATGCAACGGATAATATTGCTGATGCAAGCGAATAAGTTTGCTGACAAAGCGGATAAGAACGCTGACACAGTGGATAGGATTGACACATATCAATCTTATCTGTCATGCGTCAGCTTCACGTCTATCTAGTTTTTCTATAAATATCGTCCAGAGCATTTAGTTTGGAAAAGGGGGAATCCTCTTCCACATTTCTATGTTCTCTCTCATATTCAGAAACTTCTATTCTTCGTTTCTCACTCATTTTAAGTCCGATTCGAGTCGTTTTTGAGGCATTCCTAGGTAATTCGAGGGTGATTTACGCAATAGCATGGTTCATCCCTCAAGTTGGCATCCCTAGAAGGGGAAATGGCCTGGGGCTAGAGGAGTCTCTATCTGTCACGCTCCTGCCCCGAAGAGAGAGTAGCAGCCCGGAGAGAAAGGGGGACTCCGTCCTCTATCACGGGCTGCATCGTGGGTCGTCACCCAAAGTAGGGAAGGATCCGCCCTTCACCGAAGGACCACGTAGTGTGAGAAACGTCCCGGGGAAAGGGATGTTCTATCAGTCGCTTACGGGCGCAGAAAATGAAGTCTCTAAGAAAGGGGACAGTTGGTCAGTCGTCTTGTGGCGCAAAGCAAGGAACGTGCGGAGGTTAGAGGAGGCTCTGTTCGCCGTCTCTAGATCCAAAGAGGAGAATGCCCAAAAATGAGTACCCCGAATACCGCTACCTCGCGAGACATTAGGGGAGTAAGCATTTCTGACCTCCTATTTTAATTATAGAATGTATGTGCTAGATAGGGTATACGTTATGCCTTGATATGCTATGATCCTTTATATTATGATATGCTATGCTTATATGTCATTATGTGTGTTGTCTCGCTCTAGGTTAGAGAGAGACGTGTTGTGTGTATGTGTTCGGTCTTGGCTAAGTGATAGAGCGAGACGTGTGATGCATGTGGTCTTGGCTTAGTGATGGAGCGAGACATGTGATGTGATGGATTTGCTATGGGATAGAGTGAGGCATGTTGTGGCTGTCGTGTGCTGCTCGTCTCTATGATAGAGCGAGATATGTGTTGCCGGTGTTTTATGGGTTTTCGTATACCCCGATTACATATTCGGGTATACGTATGTGTTTTCATATGGTTTGATGTATGTAGTAACCAGTAGGTAGAACTACATACGGATCCAATTGTATTAGAGTTAACATCGCGGATGTTATCTGATAAGTACATAGGCAACCAACGGCAAGCAACCGTTGGCCCGATCCGAATTAGTTATATAATTAGGTTTGTTCTGGCCTACGCGTAATGGAGCACTAAAGTTCCGAAGCACGTAGAGGAACAAGAAGACTCTCGCACTCAAAGTTCGCTGCTCCCGGTTCATGGTTTGGTTTTTATCATTTTTGGACCCCTGGCCTGGGTAGGTTTCCGGGTCGGGACGTTACACTCCCACACTAGTGATTCAAACCTTGTGGTTACATCACAAGTATCCTAATAACTACTTCAAAAAAGTCGAACAATCCCTGCTCCCCATCCGCCTAATCTCTATTGTGTTCTCAAAACAAGTCATCTTAAGTACCTAAGTGTCACAACCACATAGAGGATCCCAAAAGAATACCCAAAATAAATAAAGCAAATAGGTGAGCCTAGCACAGTAATAGTTTGAAAACATATGGCTCACATTAACATCATATATCATATATCAAAATGCATAGTATAACCCTTATGTGATATCGGTATTAAAATCATAAGAGTATTTTAAATCCCTTACACATAAGACTTATGAAAATATCTCAATCATGCATCATAATCAACACACAACACTTGTATAAATAAGCATCATAATAATCCAAAATCATCGATAGAGTAATTATACTATCCAAAGATATCTAATACTTGTTTTCCCGGTATTCTTAAGCTGGAAATACCAAAGTAATTAGCAATCTCGTAAATAGGAAATGCCCCGATTAGCCAATGAACACGAATAAACTAGCCCAAAGCTCACCACATAAGTCTCATTTGGTAGTATCTTCATTGTAACATTCTGCTCTTTCGACTTGGAGAAGATGAACCTGACCTTTTAGTACAAAAAACTCTACCCTTCAGAACAGAAAACTGATTTATTCTAAGCATCATATGACTAATTCGGAAAAATACGAAATATCACGGTTAATCACACTTAAACATGCTTTAACAAACCATTTTTATGATCTATATGACATGAGTTATACATGAATAATGCTAAGTACATGCAAGCATAAGTATTCATACCAATAAATTGCCCAATTATGCATGTGACATAGTTCATGCGTAGAAATTAAGGTCATGTAAGCATAAGTGCATGTAAACATAAGTGGTCATATTCATAAATAATCTCAAGTATATAGAGCATGGTTCATACATAATGTAAGAAAAACTTCTTCAAATAAAAACCCCTTACCTCAAATCAGTAGATACTCCTTCAATCTCTTCCCAAAATCAAAGGGGTTTAACAAAAAAAATTAGGTCACATTAGCCTAAGCAAAAACTATACACTTCCAATAAATAGATACTCAAAACTACTAATAGCAAGACAAATCAATTATTCCCATGTGCCCAAACATGAAACACAAGAGGAGAAATACGAAACAAGAATCTAGGGCTCTAAATTATGGGTAAAATAATGAACTTTGAAGTGTATAAGACATGAAATCAAATGCAAACAAGAAGAACATGGAATTCAAGGTAGAAACATAAGAAATCTTGAAGTAAAATTGTTTAACTTACGTTGGATAAAGGTTTCCCTTCCAGAGAGAAGGTAAAGCACAGTAAACCCTTGAAAATCTCAGCTACCCTCTAATGAAAGAATACACCAATTTGGTTATTTATACTAATGAGTAAGTAAGTGGGCTTGCATGGGCCTAACAAAGGAACAAGTGAAGGCCACCTTAGAAAATAGGTTAAAATAAATGTGGCAAAGCCCAAGCCTATCTAATATTTCAAATGAAGGTCAACATCCCAAAAAGTTGGCACGACAACGACAAGGATGGTTGTGGGTCCTAAAGCGGGACCTACTTCCTTAATACAAAGAAATGCGTAGAAATTACAACAATTAGTGTGGTAATACGGTAGTTTATGCTAAGCACTAATGTTTTCCCACGAAATTCAAAACAAGACTAAGAAAATTCATAATTAAGCCAAACTATTACACAATCAAAGCAAATAATATTATAAAGTTTTTCAAATCTCACACCACCCTCGTTGTGGAGGACTTCAAACTCTAGCCTTGTTGGTAGCTTCAAAAAGGTTGGCCTTTGCTGCAATTTAGCACTGATAGAAATGGAGGCAACAGAGCCACCAAAAGATAACTAAAGCACCGGAATCATACTACAGTGGTAGGGGCAAGCACCAACATATTCAATCATGAATACCCCTAGAGAAGAGAAACACAACTACAAACATGGTAGACGACATAGACCACATCGAGGCAAGGGAGTGCCCGCCCACCACAGTAGAAAAGACTAGCCTTTGCACCCCTAAACCTCTACCCATCAACTTGGAAAGCAGATGGGGCATGCCCATGGAAGTGACTGAGAACAAAACCACCATACTAGGCAAACAAACCAATCCTTCCACACTAGTGCAAGAGACAAGACAACAAACATATCCTAGTACCACAAAAAAACAACTTTAAAACAAACATAACTTGTTGGTGAGGTAGGGAGAGCAAGCAGGTAGGGGGGCGGATGGGCATAAGTAAAAAAAACTCTAGGCCATAGATGGCAAGTGGGGAGATAGAAAGGGGTTGATTATGATAGGGTGGGACATGATAGATTTGTCACAAGGGAGCTAATGGAGGAGAAAGTTCAGATGAGGGATGCGGGGGGTTGGTGGAGATGGAGTGAACCGGAGCTCAACGCTACAAGGAGCAAGGTGGGGTGGGAAGGCATGAGGTGTAGCAAGATTGAGCACGGCTGTGTAGTTGGAAAACCCTCAAAGAGCTCTATCAAATGATACTCATCGCTAAACTGGTCTTGATTATGAATAGTGTTCTCCACGACACAAAGTCTTTTGGCACCACTATCTTCATCAACCTATGACATAATATTTAACCTATGAGATTTGGATTCAAAATTGCCTACTATGATAGTATATAGGTTAATATAGAACATGTGTGTATAACTAATAATCATTGTGATCATCGAAGCAACATATTGTAACTATAGCATGTGTCGTGACCCAAGGTTTTCGAAAGCACATATAAAAGTTTTAATAAAAATATCGAAGTTTCCCCTGGCCTGTGACCGGGGCAACTCACCATAAGCATATTATAAAATAGTATTTCCCAAGAATATACCGTGTGTACAAATACACAAGTTAAAAAATAATAATAAAACTTCTTACTATGATTTAAGTGCGATTGAAAATCGTTAAAATAATCTCAAAAACTCCCAAGTAGGCCCTTCTACCCTCACACTGATCTTCATCAGGTCCTGTAATCTTGGGGGTGGTGAGTATTTTAAAATACTAAGTAGGAGAATTTAAACTATTAGGCATAAAGTAACATATGGCAATTTAAAAATATATATAATATAAATAATACTTTTCGTAAAAACAGGGTGTGCCTCTCACCCAAAACCACCCCTAGATTTTCTCCTTACATATTGAAGATGCTCCTAGGGTTTGCAAGCTCTCATGACTTATTACAAGTGTCTCAAACACCTAATCTAACCTATGGACTTTGCTGCAGATATAAAGCAGCGGCCTTTTACTCCTCCATGGATCATTATAAAAACACCCCACACTTGTGGAAAGAAAAGACGCTCGTGCTCATGGGGCACTAGGATCAAGAGAGTAGAGAATCTTCCCATGATACTGTCTACCCTAACACGCATAGCCTTGATAGGTGCATTTCGTTAGGGGCTAATCAAGGGTCTTGCCCTTCGTTAGGGGCTCACTAGGCTACAGTGTGTACCATGCCTCCGATTCCAAAGCGGATCATAATTGTGCCCTCATCTATTCTATGGAGCTCTATCAGGGCGCCCAACAACAACTCCAGACAAACAAGGCAATCCTAAGTTCGCAGACTCATAAAGGGCAATTTTTTCTTTTACAACATCCCATCCCAAAGTTTATCTTTTTAAAAACCTAGCCTCGCCTCTACAGGCCATGGGAGTGTTACTAGTAACAACTACAAATATAGGGTTGGTCACTCATCTAATGAGACAATTACTCTTTCTTCATCCCGCTTTAGTAACTCAATCACCATGCTTATATGTATTTTCGAAAATAATTTGAGAGTCATCCTTCTATAAGGAATCATTCTCTAAAACTGCTTTTCAAACTTGCTTTAGTCATTGCTAATTAAAACAGTATTGAAGCTACATTTTTTCTACCTCATACGCTACTACGTGTATAATTCTTAATCAAAGGATAAACCATTCGATAAAATGAATAAAATTATAGTATATAAATTATGTGATAGAACATATAGTATATAATCTACATCCTACTCCAACGGATAACCATTTGATAAATCACTCATGTGTAAGGATCATAAAACATAACTTGAAACTAACTCTAACACTTAGCATGCTAGATTCATACATATATTAAGTTCAAAATACAACCAAAGTAAGCATTTATGCCATAAGATGGGATAAAAACCCCTACCTCGCTGTCTGCGCATTTCAAGACGATGAATCATACTCCATGAAATTGGGCATCCATTTTCTAAACTTTAGACCTCTCTAAGCAAAAAAATAATCTTTCCACGACGTCCAACATGCTCGATTTAGGTAAGAACACCTATTAGACGACTCAATTCGGACTTAAAATGACCCAGAATTTCATAAAAGAAGTTTGAATACAGTCTCAAGGGATCTCTCATAAGATTTCTTTACTTTAGAGTAATCAAATCTAAAAAATAACCCCTCTACTGCATATAATGCCCTTGATTTAATGAAGAACGCCTTTTGTATGGACTAAATCATACTCAGAATGACCAAAAACATAGAAAATGAAGTCTGGATCAAGGAAAACCCTGAAAATAGTATTTATAGGCCGTGGCACGCCAAAACAATAGTGTTGCACCATGGCGGCTATGCGAGTGTCATTCCCACAATTAGTGGTTCTGCCGCACATCGTGCGGTCGCGTCTCGTGCGTGTCGTTTTTCCAATTTTTTTAAATCCTTTCTATCTTTAAATGCATGTATCTTTTTACCCCTCGAATTTGTGCATTCTTGGTACGGTTGAGCTCATATCGATGAGCCATATGAAACTAGACTGCTTAAAGTAGTTTATCCTACTCTTTTCAAGTGAGTTTTAAATATAAAATATGCTTCCCGAGGTCATAACTTTCAACCCTGAAGACTGATTTTTGCGGTTGATGGCTTGTTACGCTCATTTTTTATAGCTCTATCATAATCTTAAGAAATCTTACCAAATAAATACCTCTAAATAATTTAAAATTATTAAAAAAAATTAAAAATAGTGTTATTAGAGGTGTAAAATCGTATTGAAAATTCACAGTCATTACTGCACGTGAGGGAGACCTTTGTTTAATACATTTTTTATTTCTAATCTATTTTATTTTATCTTATCTAATTTGTATTTTCATGCATAATGTGTGTGTATTCTTGCTAGTTGTAGGCATGGAAAGCCATATTAGCAGATACGTACCTGTATCGACCGAGACCGATACGGTATAGGGGGCGATACGCCCCCCACATGTGTCCACGATATGTATTGGTTGTATCGGCCATACTGTATCGATACGGTCAATATGTATCGATACACTATTTAAAAAATAATTATTTTATTTTAAAAAATATTTTTTAATTAAAAAAATTAATTTTTTTTTGAAAATTTTTTTTCCTTAAAAACAAAAACACAATTCAAACCCAACTTCTTTAAAAGTTTAAGTTTTTGTTGTATTAAAAATAATATTTTTAAAGTTATATGAGATCAATATGGGTAGGTTTATGCAATTTACATAATTATTTTTTTACATATAGTGCTCCACAAATATACATTTATTTAAACATATAACTTAGACTCATATTAAGCATATTATTTATTTTTAAAATAAACTAATTTTAAAGCATTGAGAAAGAATGAGCAATAATTTATATGGGACGGAGAGCATAATAGTGTATAGTTCTAAATGAACTATTTTAGAATATTTGTATCAATTAATACGACATTATACGGTCTTATTATGCTCTAAAAGAAGTATTGTAATGTTATATTATTAATTATAATATTTTTGTATGTTTATAAAAGGGTTTATGCCCGTTTCAGCGCTTACTAAGTGTATCATCGGCACATACCCATATCCATAGTCATTGATACTCTCATCCGTATCGATACGGCCTTCCATGGTTGTAGGTAATTGAGATGAAAACTATTTTTATGATCACTTACTATGACCACAATGCATGATCAATGAATATGAGGAGGGGGAAACCTTGTGAACTGTTGTATCTAGTTCCTAAGTTTCTCTCTCATCACTTCCTTGGTGATGTCACAGCTTCCCATTGTTGGTCACCAAGCCTTGGTCATGAAAATTTGTCATGCTAGACAAGTCCAATTGAGATTAACTTAAAATGCATAAGAAAGCCAATGAAATTAGGGAATCCTGCATATGATGATGTGATGTTGCAAGATGTAGATCCTTTAATGAACTATATTGATGATGACTTTATCGAAGAAGGCAAAATTTAAGTGATGAGATGAATATCTTTAGTAGACTTTTAGTTCAAATGAATGTTTTCATAAGACTTGGGCAGTCAATCATGTTTAGTGATGTTATCTATTTCTAGACTTGTAACTGTTATTGGATTTTAACTTTTATTATTGAATAAATAGATATAAGTATATTAGCTAAATCGTTTTCACAATGTGTATAAGTGCCTCTGTTATGCTTTAAAGCACACTTTGTACAACTCTAAGTTAGATGGGTCTTAACTACCATGACGCCCAAACAAGGGCCATCATTGGAGATGTGACATAAACCCAAGGACCCATAGTGGGTCATGAAATGCCAATAGTAGCTAGCTAGCCTCACAAATCTGCGCAATACCTTGATGGAATGGGCACTGGCATGATATGTGCTTATGGAATGTGGGTTATAGCATGATATACAGGTGGCATGATTATGTGTTGTTGCAATATATTATATACAACATGATATGCATGTGACATGTATATGTGTTGATGGAATATGTTATATATAGCATGATATGCAGGTAACATGGCTATGTGTTGGTGAAATATGTTATATATAGCATGATATGTAGGTGGTATGGCTATATATTGATAAAATATGTTATATACAACATGATATGTAGGTGGTATGGCTATGTATTGATAAAATATGTTATATATAGCATGATATGTAGGTGGTATGACTATGTGTTGATAAGATGTTATAAATAGCATGACATGCAGTTGGCATGAATAGATGCTTAAGGAATGTAAATTATGACATGATGCATAAGTGGTACAAGCTTATAGTAATATTCCAGATGAATGGGCATAGTGATTGATTATGTGATGAGTATTATGTTGATTATGTCTATGTTGTCATTATGAATTTATTTTATGTATTAAAACCTTTGCTGAGCTTTGGCTCACCCCTCTTTGTTTTGTGTTTTGTTTTAGGCTGCATGTCGTGCCATGCAGATTGTTTGGATGGGCTCTATGTTGAGTACTTGGATGGCATTGACCATTGAGAGGGGATGCATAGAGATGATAGGTTCTATAATAGCTTGTTTATGTTATGTTAAGATCTATATACACTTGACTATACTTCACACTTCCATATAGCCATTGTTGGCTTGACTCTTGTTAGCCATTGTTGGCTTAGACTTATTTTAGCCATGTGTGGGCTTGTTTATGACTAAGTATGTGGTTATGAGTAGACTAATTTTTTAATTAGTAGTTCTTTTATTGCTCATTTTGCTTTTGTACAAAGTATATGTGTGCAACTCTGTAGTGTGTTCCACCCAAGGATGGGTTAAGTCTTCTGCATTCCAACTATATTTTGTTGCGCCGCGTGCCACTTCCTCCTTGAACCGGGTTCGGCTAGGTGGTGGCGTGTGTTGTGGCGTCACACAATCCTTCTTCCCTTTTTTATTGAACTTTGACATGCCCTATTCTATTGTTTCCTCCTAAAGCCAGAGAATTCATAGTATTTGGATCAAGGTTAGTCAAAGGTATATAACGGAGACTAATAACTGAATTCTGGTGCATTACTGCTACATGGAACTGCTTGAAATTGTTTTAAGTGCAGTTCCAAACCCATTGCTGAGACTACTTTACAATCATCTACATATCGAAAGTTGCTGATAGTATTTTTCTATACTTCATCAGTGAGTTTATCGATAGTGAAATCATAGTTTCATCAGTAGGTTCATCAACGTGTAGGTGTCTGTCAACATAACTTTTTACTCTAAAAAAAATTAAACAAACTTCATACTTATCATTGTTGCTACTTTCTTAAGTTTACTACTCAATTACATTATACTTATTACATGGGTTTCATTGATTCAAAGATCATGAAGACTTCCCACACAAGAATCACAAGAAAACTATGTGTACAAATTATGAATAAATGCATATGAATTCCTCACAAAAATTATGAGTGTCACAATACTAGAATAATCAATGTTTTAATTTGTATTTAAACATGAAAAATATTTATTTATATTTTTACATTTTGATATGTTAAAAAAATCTTGGGTTGTGATAGTTCGTATGCCTCAAAATTTTAATGTTTTGCAAATTTGAACGTTTTAGGGCCCAATAACCGTTTTTCTTAAAATTAGAATGTTTTGAGCGTGATTCATTTGAAGGAGCCTAAGGTATCTGATAGGCTTAGAGAGATGAACATATCGAGCCTTAGAATGCGTAAATTAGACACCGAGGTTATCGGCTACGACCTCGAGAAGCATGTCATGGGCGGGGCTCACTATATTTTCACAAGATAAGGTACCCTTGCATGGTCTTGTTTCGAATGGCTCATCGATATGAGTGCATTAGTACCAAGAACACTCAATTCCGAGTCTGGGGTAGAAAGTTATGCCCGTTGAAGTTTTTAATTTCATTTTGTTAAAGACAAAATTAAAAAAAAATATCTAAATTTAATTTTTGCGTCAGCCAGCTGGTGTTGATGCAAGTGGCAGCTAAAATTTGTCACAATGGGCAGTCATCGCATGCACCGTGCCTACCGCATCAGGCAATGTGCAGGCTAGCCTGCCAAACCACAAGCTACACCTATGGTTTTGACTGCATGAGCATGGGCTCCTGTAGCTGTTGGATGCGTGACATATGTCATGCATCTAATGGATAGTTTTATCTATTTATGGAGAGGAGGGGTTCCCAATTTGCCCCTTATGATCAATGCCCGCTTTAAAGCTTTAAACACTTGTATCTAAGTCGTTTCTAGTTCAATTTTTTTTGTTCAAAAACTGTTCCTAGCTAATTCAAGGGCGCTCTACGTCTTAGAGGGTCCAGTTTTAGAGTTAGCTACTCTAAAGGGGGAAAACGACCCAGGGTAAGAGGAGACTTCATTTGCCATTTTCAGGCCAGAAGGAGGAAATGTCCCAGTTAAAGAAGAGACAATGTCTGCCACTTTCTGTCTGAAAAGAGAATTCTTCCCAATGCAAGGGGAGGCTCCGTCTGCTGCTCCTAAGCCCGAGAAAGTGATAAGGCTCCGATTGACAACCGTTACTCCAGTCAATTTTAAGAACAAAGTATAGGTGGTTTTAAACTATAATTTCATGCTATGACTAGGCATTCTATTTCATAATTTCTTCGTCTCTTAAATAAAATTGTCACGCCCTGACACTGCCCGACCCAAGCCAAACCCGGTCCAAGGGCCGAACCAATGCACGGGGACGACAGATTGAAACGATTGAGGAAAAATAGCAAAAGACTTGTGCCACAACTACGAGCAATCTAATTAACGGAGTTTATGCACAACTTTGAGCAAGAGTAAATAGGTAGAACAAAAAGCGTTAAACTCTAAATTAAACCATAATCTTAAACCCACATACTAATAATTCATAGCCACACACTTGGCTCCAAAACAAGTCTCAAAGAAACTAAAGACATAGTATATCACAAATCTAAGACAAGGATCATCCACAAGGTCCTAACATCAAAACAAGATAAACAAAGAGACATACAAAACTACGAGCCTCCACGACTACTCCCAAGCTCTCTTCGACCTTTCCTCATATAGAGGATCCTGTCTGTCTGCGTGTCAGACCACGCAGCCCCAAAACAAAAACAAGAAAGTGGGGTGAGTATAAAAAACTCAATAATGGTTTGAATATAACTATAATCACCAGAAAACACAATGACATGGCAATGAAGCAAATAAAATATAAGATTGACATGTTATACCACTTTCTGATCTTACATTCATATCACATAAACCTGCAAATAGTGTCTCAATCACACACTTTCTGATCATGCATTCATATCTCATAAACCTGCATAATAGTGTCTCAATCACACACTTTCTGATCATGCATTCATATCACATAAACTTGCATGAGATGTATCTCTAACATACATTTCAGATCATGCATCAATATCATATAAACCTACATGAGATGTATCTCTAACATATAATTCAGATCATGCATGTATAAGTGTCTCACACACACTAGTCTAACATGCAAGTCCACACACGGAGAGAATAAACCTGCTCCACAAGGCCAAAGCCTTCAAGCAAGTCCTACTCCTCAAGGCCGAAGCCCTCGAGTAACTCTTGCTCCTCAAGGCCGAAGCCTTCGAGCAACTCTTGATTCTCAAGGCCGAAGCCCTCGAGCAACTCCTGTTCCTCAAGGCCGAAGCCCTTGAGCAACTCCTGCTTATCAAGTCTAAACTCCCGGACAACCCTGCTTGTCAAGACTAAAGTTCCAAGCAACAATACTTGGTAAGCCGGTTGTAAGGACCCTCATCTCTCAACTGGTTTTGGTTTTCTTTAATTATCAGTTATCGTGAGATTAACGTGTTTTCTGATTTATTCGGTGATTTCGTGAAATAAGTGGTGTTTATGATGGTTTTAACCAAAATCAACTTAAAGATTAGTGTTTTTAAGTGATTTTAAATCAAATGTAATTTTTTGAGATTTTTTTGAATTTTTACTATTTTTCCAAAAATTTAGGGTTTTGGCGGGACCCCTATGGGCCCCACCGTCGAAATTTTAATTTCTGGGTCAAATGAACCCAGATATCTACCTAAAGTCATACAAAAATTTTTAGAATTTTATTAGGCTTAATTAGTGCTTAAATTTGTAAAATACCCACTTTTAACCTACTTTTCCTATTTACACCCCATAACTTACCCATGCATACCCCAACCCTTACTATAAAAGGGCAAACCTGAGCCATTTCCATTTTTGGGAATAGGCTAAGGAGGGAGGTTTGGCCTAATCCCCAATTAGACCCGGATTAGAAGGCGATTAAGGTAAGCCTACTCTAATTAAGCACTAAACCCTAGCTTTTTTCTTAATCTCTTCCAAATCTACCATTTTCCCCTTATTTCAATTCGTTTTTGGACATCAAAAATTATTGAGTTGTGTTTTACTACAAACCCTAGCTTTCAAATTTTGATTTTTATGTTAAACAAGCCCTAGATCTAAATTTTAATAGGGATTTCTTTGGTAAATCGATTTTTAATGGAGTTTAATTTAAACTCAATGTGTTTGTAAGGTTTTCAAGAAGGGTGACCCTCAAATCTGAGCTTAATCAAGTGCTAAGGTAATGGGTCTTCGAAATCTCAGTTTATCCATGGTAAAACTCTTGATTTTTGGCTTATTTCAAATGGAGATACTTGATTTGGTGTGTTAATGGCATGATTAGAAAATAGAAATATTTAATCCCGATTTCTTAGGGTTTTGTATTATTATGGTATGGTTTAATATTCTGGAAGTCATGAAGGACTTTTGATGATGATTAGGGTGTTAGATGTGGATTTGAAGTGTTATCAATGGTGTCTCGGTTTGAATTTGCGAAAGGAAGAAGATGGTTTAGTTCTGCCTTGTTGGCGTTCGAACGGCTCTTCTGGGCGTTCGAATGGCAACACTGTTGGAACAACAGTTTTCCAGTTCAGCCGATCGAACGGCCTGCTAGGCGTTCGAACGGCCAAACTGTGAATTTCAAATTTTTACTTTTAGCCGATCGAACGGCCTGAAGGGCGTTCGAACGGCTACACAGCAGATTTGTGTTCTAATGCATGGTGTTTATTTTGATGATTACACTTTAGCTTGCCAATTTCATATGAATGTGGAGTGTTTTAAGCTATATTATGCTACTGGAAAGGCATGCTATTGAGGTTATGGAGTTGAGATATATGCTTAGAGATTTGTGAAATGGCTTATGTTTTGTGGCATGATGTTGGAATTGTCATCTTGAAATTATGAATGATTGATTCCCTTTGATTAAGCATGTTTTCAGTAGAACTACAACCTATTAATGGACTGATTTGTCATGATAGAATGTAGTTAGTTGATGTGTGGATGTTGGTGAATGCCATGACTCAAGGATGAAATGAATGATCTTGTATGTGTTTAACCTTTGTGGTTGAATTTTAATTTGAGTCATGATTTCAACGTTTCTTCTCCTATGATTTCCGCTGGAATTCATGTTTAGATGGTAATTCACATGTGTAGTGTGGTAGTGAGTTTAATTTTAAGCATGTTGACATGCATTGTGTGAAATGCTTCTACTAGTTACACACACATGTGGGGGTTAAATGATGATGTTGAAGCTTGATATTGTGATTATGAATGATGCATTAGGGGCTGATGAGAGCACTTATCATGGATTAGGATTCATGTATGCCTTGCCCACGTATGTACCATGTTGCATGCATCATGAAAATAGATTTCCAATTGAGGTTTCATCGAGGTTAATCGAATTTGACCGATTAGATGCAATGTGGTGAAATTGTGTGCCGGATTGATCAGTCGTGGATTAATCGTAAGTTGATTGGTCTGAAAGGACATATTTTGATTTGAGTTCCTGTGTGGAACGAATGCACTCCCCGGGTTGAGTCTAATTAAATAGAATTATGTGGGCACGAGTTGTGTACTTGTCTTGCGGATTGTGAGAATGTTATTATAAGTGTCATCTAGACCCTGAGAATCTAGTGTGGTATGCCGTGTGCACCTGTTACCACGTGTTCTAGGGTTCTCTGTATGAGAACTCGGGCTCTTCCCTCCGCAGGAGATGTCCCTGGGCGAACACCCTTGCTCTAGATTCTCTGTGTGAGAATGGGACATCCTTGGTCAGGATCGTCCAGGGTGAGCAGATTTTTAGGGATTGACAACCCCGATCTTTCTTGAATTCTTGTGTAGAATTTTGGACCATGACATGCCTTCGTGGCCTTGTCTCTATCCCGTCTGTGTGACACCAACGTGTGATTACTCCTTGATGGAGGTTGATTTTGATATGATGCATGATGAAATATGTATGTTAGAGATACATCCATGCAGGTTGATTATGATGTGATGTATGTGGGAATATGTATGTTAGAGATACATCCATGCAGGTTGATTATGATGTGATGCATGTGGGAATATGTATGTTAGAGATACATTTCATGCAGGATGTTATGATGAGAATGAAATTTTGTGGATTATGCACTATGATGCAGTTTTAGGTGATGTGTTTGTGTGATCAGAAAATGATGTACCATGTAAATCTTTGATCTGAATGATCTTATTGCTATGCTATCATATTTTCGATGTTGATAGTGATATTAAAAACCATTGCTGAGTTTGTTAAACTCACCCCTCTTTCTTGTGTTTTGATTTGGGGCTGCGTGGTGCGACACGCAGACGGACAGGATCTCCTCTTTGAGGAAAGGTCAGAGATGGCTTGGATGTGATCATAGAGATCGTTGTGTGACTTAACTTCTTTGGTTTTATGCTTATGTTTAGAACCTTTGTGTAGGGTTCTTTGTTTTAGATTTATGTCACATTTCACAGTTATGTTTGCTTAAGACTTATTTGAGCTAGTGTGGGCTTTAGTTAACTAAGCATGTGGGTTTGAGATTAGTTGTTTACTTTGTGATAAGCAACACTCTTTCTTTCCTTCTTATTTACTCTTGCTCAAAAGATTGTGCATACTCCGTAGTTCTGTTAAATCGCCCATGGTTAGGGTTAAGTCTTCCGCTAGATCGTTTCTCAATTTCACTTCGTCGCCCCCGTGCACTTGACCGGCCCCTGGACCGGGTTCGGCTCGAGTCGGGCATCGCCGGGGCGTGACACCGGTGCACTCGGACAAACCAGCTGGATTCTCGGGGTCCAGATAATCATAATAATATCAATCCGCAATACAAGTACACAACTCATCCTTACATAACTCCATTTAACTAGACTCAACCCGGGGAGTATCCATGTTCCACATAGGAACTCAAATCAAAAACATGTCCTTTCGAACCAACCAAGTTTCGATTAATTCACCGAGCCATTAATCCGACACACAATCTCAATCATTGTATACAACCGATCAATTCCGATTAACCAACGGTAAAACCTCATTCATGGTGCATGATACATCCATGAGCAATATCTACGTGGATTTTCAACACATGGAACATGGTCCTAATCAGTCCCCTCATGCATCATAATTACCTTATAATTAACTACAATGTCATAGTAGATTCCCCGTACGTGTGTGTTCATGCATATCCTAAGTATACAATCAATGCTTTGATATAAACTCATAAGGCAACCTATGCATGCTTAACCCATTCAAAATAATGATTTCTAACTGAAATCACAAGCAAAATCTACCACAAAGCTTAAATCTATCCATGTGAAATTGAACATTCTCATCCACAACCATGATTTTTCCACACATTAAGCTCATCCATCACCCATAATCATACTCATTATAGGAGAACTCGTCCCACCATTTTTCTCATAACATCCCTACTGGAAACATATTCGAATCACAAGAATTGCCAACATGCACAAGTTCAAGGTACTTCAATATCAATATGCATAACTATCAATATAATATCATGCCACAAGACTATACTTAAAACACATTCTATAAAATTTTTATCATCAATTCTACACCTCGAGTAGCCTAATATCATCATATAATACCTCTCATAACCATTAGAATCATCAAATGGAGTAAAACATTGAAATGTGCATAAGTTTCAAAAATAGCAAAAACTGTAGTGTAGCCGTTCGAACGCCCTAAAGGGCCGTTCGATCGGCTATACTGCAAATCAGTCAAAAATGTAGTGTTGTCGTTCTAACGCCAACACAGTAGTTTTGACCTTCTTCTTCATTTTCGAAAATCAAACCAAAACACCATGAAAATACCTTCAAATCTTCATCAATGGTACCAAACATTAACAAAAACTCATAAAACCTTCCAGAACACTAATCTATATCATTCTAAGACAAAACCCTAAGAAATCGAGATGAAAGATTAGTATTTACTAAACCCACCATTAGAGCACTAAATCAAGCAATACCCACTTCAAATAACATCATAAAAACTGAGATTTTTACTACCCAAAGTTGAGATTGAAGAACCCATTACCTTATCACTTGTTTAGGTTCAGATTTGACCTTAACCCTTCTTAGAAACCTTCCAAAAACATAGTGTCTAAGTTAAACTCCATTAAAAATCGGTTTAAACATTGAAAACCTTAAAGAGATATTAGATCTAGGGTTTGTTAAGCATAAAAAACAAATTTTGAGAAGTAGGGTTTGAAGTAAAGGAGTAAATCAGTGACTTTGATGCTTGAAATCGAATCAAATAAAAGGGGAAATGATAGATTAATAATGGATTAGGAGAAAATCTAGGGTTTAAACTTAATTAATGAAGAACATACCTTAATGTCTTCTAATCTGGGCCTAATTGGGGAACTAGGCCTTAATCACCTCCTCCCAGCCTATTCCCAAAATGGAAATGGCTCAACCATTTTTCTTTTATAGTAGGGCTTGGGGTACACTTAATGAACTAATGGGGTGTAAATAAAATTTTGGGCTAAAAATAGGTATTTTGAAGATTTGAGTACTAATTAAATTTGATAAAATTCTAAAATTTTTTGTATGAGCTTAAGTTGATGTCTAAGGCATTTCGGTATAAAAATCTTAATTTCGTCGGTGGGGCCTACAGCGGGGTCTCGCCAAACCCTAATTTTCAAAAAATTAGTAAAAATTCAAAAAAGTCCCAAAAATTCAGAATTGACTAAAAACTACTTAAAACTCATAAATGTGAAATTGGTTTTTGATTAAAACCTTTAGAAAATACCCAAATTTATAAAATTGTCCCAAACCGATCTGAATTAATATTAAACCACATAAAAGCATTTCAACAAAATAAATTCAAACCGGTTTACAATAAGAGATCTTAGAAAAATACTATTTCAAAAAAGGATATTATTAAGGGTGAACATGTGCTAAAATAATAGTGTCGTATATGCCTTTTAGTAGGATTTCGTTGTGATACATTCTTTGAAATATTATTATTATTATTATTTAATGACGTTATGAATGATTTTGATTAGATTTGAAGGGTAGCTATTTGGTATAAAGCCCAAAAGCTATCAAAGTCATGACTCTTAGATACCGCCGTTGAAGCATATGGCACACCTATGAAGTTAGATATGGTGAGAAGATCATCTTTATTCTAATCCTGTTACCCCACGAGTACTAGAAGGGGGTATGTTGCACGAGTATCGGTGGCATTTTATGAATAATAATTTATTCAATTTTGAAGTATTTATCATATTCCACATATGAACGATTTATATGATTTTATCAGATTCTGTGACAGACTATTTTATCTCACTTTTTGAACTACATGCAAATTCTGCTTAAGGGATGCTGTTTAAAGTTGACATTTGAAGATTAATTATGTAGAATGATATTTTATATGTATGTTGTTATACTTTATGTTGTAACATGTTAGTAGAACTTAATTCTACCTACTGAGTACAAATATACTCACCCACCCCCAAACATTGTAGGTATGAGCGGAGAAGTTGACGTTTAACGGAGATGGCCACAAGACGAAGGATTTACACTTTTGATTTATTTTGTCAAGTTTTATTAATTATGACATTGATTTTGCTAAGGCATGATAAGCCTTATTTTGTAAAAATGTTATAATTATGTAAATTAATGAAAAGTTACTCTTTTATACATGGTTAGTCTTGCCCTCTTTTAATTATGAATTAACGGCACTCCGACCTTTAAAGTAATTTAAAAAGTTGAGGTGCTATATAGTTGGTGTTGAGACCAAAACTAATGTAAGAAAGAACGAGAATAGTAAGTTGTGAAGAAGGGAAGGTAAATAGTCCCACAACCATTAAAAAATTGTATGCTAGTATATAAAGACTTAGATTGACCTTATATTCGGGGCACCCCACTTTTGCGAGGGAGAGAGATCTTGGACTCTAAAGGTTTAGGTTTGACCAAACTATGGGTTGGTCTAACCACACATGCATGTGCCACTATGCCCCCATCAAGTTCCATTGGTTTGCGCACAATTGACCATGTTGGGCTAAATTCATTAGAAAAATGAAACCCAACTTTTGGAGACTAATTTGTTTGTAATTAATTATTTTTTCCCTAATTAAATTAACTATAATAGTATACATACCCCTTTGTGCGTATGGTCATTAAATATGGTCCAATATTCATCTATTTATACTATACATATTCCAATACATATACATCTACGAAGAGTAAAGCATTGTTTTGGTTTGCCATGCACACAGTTTGCAATGTTTCTACTACACGTATGTACAATCAGTATATCTTAGGTGGCAGACGTCCAGTGATCCCAAGCACCAAGGGGAGGACATAAATTTGTCTTAAGGACAGTGTTAAACAATAGCCTTGATTATTTTCATCATTGAAGTTAGTATAAGTTTCATAATCATATAACCACCGCCCTGTACATAGACCATGATAAAGATTTAAACTACCACAACATAGGCTTCATTAAATTCCAATTTAAGGTCGTATTAGTTATAACACTGTTGACCTAAACATCTACAGACCAGAAATTTTATGCAATTTTTCTTAAGAAAGGCTTGTTTGTCAAGCTTCAGCTGAAAAACATGATACTTAAAACCTTCCACAAAGCTGAACACTTCAAGGATTCAATCACCAAATTGTTAAAAAAATGCGGTATAACTAACAAGCACTCGGCAACACTTTGAATTTTGGCATCAAAATAACATTGTCAATGAACAAAAAATTAACAATACCAATCGTAGTTCAACACCACATTCATTTGATTTACTGAAGTAGCTTACAAAAGTTTAAAACTCAAGCATACCACCAAAAACAGCTACAAAGATCCACTCGAGTCCTGACACCAGCAGCTGTAAAACCAAGACGAACAGACAATCAGCATTCACAGCATAAGTTCAAGAAAACTCAACGGAACAAATGACTAAAACACAAAGACTAAGTACACTAGCCATATCGACATTATTTAAATAAATTTTCAGAAGATGAAAAGAAAATCAATGCTATAAAATTCTTTTCCCGGAAAGGTTGTATATTTAAGAAGAAAGAACAAATATGCATTAAGAAGATACATATTTACAGAATACAAAACCATCTGTCATTGTGGTGTCCAATATATGTCCATATCACAAAACTTGTCCTTAAATTACATACCGCATATTTCCAAGTTCCAATTTCTTTCTCATGTAAATGAACAATATGGCATACTCAAAACATTTTCCATAAATTTCATCAGCTGTGCAAGATACATCTTCCATCGAACTCCTTTTTGGGATCCTAGAGTTTTGGCAACAAAGAAGTAATTCCTCTGTTGATTAAATACCCTTGAATACTCAAAAAGTCCAATCAAGTTTTCCATACAACAACAGGTCCTCTTTTCCTGAACTCACACGGCTGCAGATTGTTCACAGCCTTCCCCATCAATGCCATTGCTGCTATACTAGGATATTGTTTCATTTGAAATTCCTCTTCCAAAGCTATTCTCGAACTTTCTGGTTCACACACTACCTCTACCGGGGGTTTCATAATTTGCAGAGACACATCATGACGACGCCACCTCTGGATCCAAGGATGAGAAAGGCTAATTTCCTCATTATCCTTCACAGTCTCTGCCGAAGATGACTCTTTGTTCTTCAAAGAAGTGGCTGATTTATCCAACTGTTCTGCTTTCTTCCCGAAGTGAAAACCCAATGTTGATTCTGAGCTTGTTTTACGGTAGTTCATTATTCTATTTAGTAATTTATTTACATTCTTACTTCGAGAATCATCTCCTGGTTTCCAGCTCTTAGAACCAATGGCATGGGAATCTGAAGCACTTAGTCTAAAGCGCATAACCCATCTAGAACAGGACTCTGTTGCAGGAAGAGTCCCCAGCTGAGGGCAAGAACTTGAATTTTCTTCCCGCTGCTTGGCATGGAAAATTAGGTGCTCTGCATTTAAACTCTCAGTTCTTGATTCACTCAAGGCTCTATTCTCAAATGAACTTGATGCAATTAAACTGGTTGGAGGCTCTTCATTGATGTCAGGTAACTCAGTTTGCCTGATTCTAACTGCTGGTAATTCTGCTAAACTCATGATAGTAGTATGATCATTTTGGATGGCTTGGACTCTTGTGGCATACTGCATGAAAAAACGCACCATCCATTAGACTAATCATGCAGTTGTTTAGAAATCAGTAGTGTAAGAGCTCTACAGATACAAGGTAAGCCAATGAAGAAAAAAGAAGAAATAAGCTATATAGGTATAACATAACTGGAAAAAAGAAAAATAATTGGTTCCAACCAACACATGGATAGTTACAACATAAATGGAAAAAAGAAAAATAACTGGTTCCAATCAACAAGCCAAGAACCAGACTTGATCTATGATCCATCGGCCATTGCTTGTCAATTTGACAGGTCATGTTAATAGAAAACAATTAAAAGAGTATGAAATAAACTTGCCTGTCTGGATATAGCTAGGTCCAATCTATACTGACAAAAGAAAAATGATTAGTGGGAACATATCAGGAGTGTAACTGCATCTGTTCTAGTTCTGTGACCTTTGTTTGAACATAATATTCAAGTACATAGAAAGAGAAGTAGCAGGCAAATGCAGACAACATGCTCAGTGCATGAAGCTTTATCTGTTCGATTCTTGTTCGAGCAATCTGCTATAGTAGCACTGCTCCCATTCCTCTCACTGAATAGCCATATAAATTTTCCAACAAGCTGCCTTTTTCCTCAACAACTGCACCTTTCCTGCTCCAGAAGCAGGCCATGTTTTTGGTATTCTATCCTACAATAAAGTTCCAGACAATGATAACTATGGAATAGTCAGATATGGGCTTCTTCCTGGCTGAAATTTCTTGTCCATTCCTAGCGCACCTCATGCTCATATGTGCTGCTTGTTAGGCATGCCAAGTGGACCATTTCTTCATTGGCCCAGATTCTTTACAGCCTACTATTTGTGTCACTTGTTAATCCACAAGAGCTCATAACCCATTAAGCCCATTTACCCAACCATCAAGCCTATTCCCTAATTACTGCTTTACGAAATTTCTAATTTTTTTATTAAGTACTATACTACCTAACAGGGACAAATTTTTTGAAAGGAATATGACCCATGATGGCCTGGTTGCACCAAGCAACCGGCAACCTACTCACCCAACTTTCACCCTATTTTTGCAATCCAACACTATGAAAAAAGAGGTTCTAACCTAAAACCTTTATTCCAACAACTCTTTTTGGTCGATTACAATGGCCAAGGCCCTCAACTTTGCCTCCAAACCCAAGGAAGAAGCCTACACTTGCATAGGACTGGCCTGCGAGTTGAACCTCTGCACAACTCGTCTCACTGCTGATTGCTTGAACCTCAATCAGCCAGCCGCCCCTATATATAGGGAATAGGGTCTTGCCAAAGCCTAATACTACTTGAACTCAGCCAGCCCGTTACAAATTCGGTTTTCAAGAGTCCCAACCCAAATACAACTAGGAAACCTGCTCACAACCCACTCAAGACCTGTATCCGAAGTCCCAACGCTGCTAGGATTTAGCCTGCGTCTTCCTTCTAGAGTCCCACCTTGTCCAGTGGCCTTTGGCTCCTACTCAAGTTCGAAGTCCTCAACTTGAATGCTTCTTGCCTTTGAAAAATCCCATAGTGCATCCACCTCTGGAGTACGAGTGCTACTAGGATTCGGCCCTCTTGAACAGCAATTCACATGCAACCTCTGCCTTCTAGGTTTCCCACTTGCATTGGGCTTCAGTCCACACTCGTAGTCATGCTAGGATCCCTGTCAACCTTCAGCCAACAAAGCCTTTTCCATTATCACACTCAACTTGTCGTCTGCATGAGCATAGCTGCCTGCAAATGTACCCATTAATTTGGTCATTCGTATCCCTTGAAGTAGGTGTTTCCTTCATGCAACCTGCTTGCATAGGCCTCTTTCCCATGCTGGTGGCCCAACACTCAGCCTGCAGATATAGCATAAGAGATTTGTTACATTATGATAGAGTGATGATTAAAGTGGTTATTCAGGTATGGTCCCTTGTTTGTTAATCCCATGGAGCAGGGTTTGTTGCTCGTGCATCTCTTGCACGCGTAGCATGCAATTCCCGTATATGTTGAGTGTCCTTGCTGCCTACGTTACATGCCTCTGCCGCAACGTTGCATGGCTTTGCTGCACACGTTGACTGCCAATATTGCTGCTCAAAGTTTTCAACCCCATGAGGTACTTACTTTCAAAAGCACTTTGGAACTTGGCCTATACCCTTGCTCCCTACGTGTGCATGCCTTGGCTTATCTGCCTTGCATGAGCCAAGTTAGCCACCAATTCACAAAGAACTTGTTGCTGGGGTAATACTGCACCACCCTCAGAAATTCCTGAATTTCAAACAATCCACCAAATACTACACTACCCTTCAGAAATTCCTGAATTTCAAATGGTCTACATCAATTTTGGTACTTGTGTTGGACAACATAGGGAGGATCCATTCATTTTTCAGCAAGGATGTCACACTTTCGCTCGGGCTAATTATTTCCGATTGCCCTCCCCTTGATGTGATGGTAGGCGATGCTAGTAAGCAATGTTGCCTGGAAGTCTACCGAGGTGCTCCATTGTTTGCCCAGTGTATCACTATCACTACCTATTTTTACCTTTTTCCTTTGAAAGGAGATGACTTGGTCCTTGGGATTTTGATTAACTACACACTCTGGGTAAGGTCGAATGGGACTTCAATCATATGGAGCTTACCTTCACCCTTGAAGGAGAGAAAAGGCATCTTACTACACAACCCCTTGAACAACTCCACATTATTCATTGGGCTTAAGGACAAGACCAAGCAGAAGCAGTGGTAGGAGGTTATGACCCATACGAGCCACTCAAACGGGTCCCACATAATTCATCCGTCACTTGCTTCCTTCTCCCTAACCACTTGGGTTTACTATGCCTTCCTAGTTTAATTAGGTCTAGTTGGAGTATGTTTTAATAAAAAGTAGTGTTCTAGTAGTTCCACTTGCCTCCGAGTTGGAACCCACTCATAGCGGCTAATAATCTCAGTTATTATGAAGTATGTTTTGTTATATAAGGAGATCAATGTTTGGGAATGGTTTGGATTGTGATATTTGAATGGTTTATAAATGATATATGAGATAACCCCATCATGTGGGATAATTTATACACTATCATAACAGATACTGAATATTCCAAAATACTTACCAGCCCTCTGAACCTGCAGGTGAGTTAGAATAACATATAAGATTATGGCATGTGGTACAGTAATAAGCGCAAAGATTTAGGATGCTAATCTTAGATGGTGCCAGAGGTAAAATTCAAAATCTTATGTTATTTCTGATTGTCATTGCTCTTGTACACATACAATCCAGTAAGATTTATGTATTTAATTAGCTTTTCAAATATACAAATGGAAAAAAAGAAACATTTTAAAAGAAAAGGAATTGTTCTGTTGCACTTTTAAAGTAATTTAAAAACTCAGGAGGTTACAACCATTATTCATCGAAGGTAAAATTACAAAAGTGGCTGGCCCATCAATTATAACTACTTTTTGGTATTTTTCTACTACACTAATTAATTTCATAAATAATTAAGTAATCTCAACAAAAATCTCTACTAACTATATTGATTATAAGTAACTCCCTAGAACATTTATATTAATTTTACTATCATACAGTAATTCCAGAACTAACATGAATTCTGAAATCTCTCAACAAAATCTCATTCTCATTTATGGGAATTCTCCAAAGCCATTTGATCCATCTCCTCACCAGCAAGGAGCCCATGAAGATAGAACAGAATGAATTTAGTGGAAATTGTATTTCTAGTTACATGAAATAAAGCATTTTGAGATCTTGGCACATATCACTTTGAGACGCAAGCCACTACTGCCCATGGTTTGCAATCTCGTTTGATCAACAATCTCCCATCTCGCTTGAAAAGTGAGTCTATACACCGCAGAGATAGATTTCACTTCATGTCAGAGAGATCTCGGTGATCTCAACAAGATCACAGTGAGATTTCAGCTAGTGGAGAAAGAAGACGATGAGAAGGAAGAGGAGGCAAAGAAGGAGTGAGGAGGAAAGAATCATTTTTTTATTAATTATGTTTATAAGATCTTCTAATTTATTACCTTTTTTATTTGTGTAAAATTGTTTAGAATATTAGTGTCAAGCTTGATCTACAAAATTTTAACCAATTTCAGGATATTTTTTTTTATTTTCTTTGATCAAAGACAAGCCCTACTGTAGGACCCACATCCATATTAGATTGCATACTACCCTTTTCTACCAACAACCTTTTATTGATTTATCTAAGTGGGCTTGAGTGTGATTAAATTTAATTTTAGAGTCAATGTGCACTAAAGAGCCACTTAGGGTCTTCACTTATTTTCTAACCTAATAATTTAATTTCTAGCCCACAAGCCACTTATTATCAAAGAAAAAACCCTAGCCCATTCTTAATTGGGGAAAGACTGAGATTAGGAAGGAGGCTAGGGCTCTACCTCCATTCCCCAAAGGAGAAATACATCTTAAGGTAAGACTTCCCCCTAATCACACCTTAACCCTTTTGATTTTTGTCTTAATTATCTCATCCTTCACTTCTCCTATTTAGCTTCTTAGCTTCATTCCATTAAGATTATTCTTTTAATTCCAATTTTTCGTTTTTAACCTCGAGAAATCTTTTTAATCTATGAGCTTTTTGTTTTTAACCTACGAAAATTTTAAATTTATCATCCCCATGTTGATTTGAGTTTATTAGCTAGGTTTTAATCAAGACTAACCAAAAACACTAATTTTTAGGTAAGATTTCTTCAGGTTGGAGTTTATTCAATGGATTCACAATCTAAATAGACGTAAGGGGTTTCCACCTTAAGTGATTTTTTATCTTGTAATAGCATGATTGTGGGCTTTTTTAAACTTTTGAAGCCTCTTGATGGGTCATGATGATTTTTTAAAAATATGTAATTTATTATTGTTTTTGTATGTTTAAGTATGAACAATATTAGATATATTATGTTTTAGACTTAGGTATTGATTATATGATGTTTTATAATATTTTAGGAATTTATATACAATTTTGGAATAATTTTAGTTCAATTCTCAAGAGGAGGAAGATGAACTAGAGTGAATTGGTTTTGCCATTCGAATAGCCATCCAGCCTGTTCGAACGACAACAGGGGAAATTTGAACCAACGTGTAACTGTTCGAACGGCCTGCATGGGCATTCAAACGGTTATATAGGATTTTGGGTTTACGTGTATTTTAGTGAATTTTGATGATTCCTTCTTAAGTTCTCATGATTCGAATAAATTATGACCATAATAAGCTGAGAATACTTGTACATGTCACCTTAATTGTATATGAACCTTACTTAGATGTGTTTTAGTCTAGGCACGAAGATGACTATGTATGTTTAAGTTTAGTATGATGCTCTACTTGATTTAAATCCATATTTCGGTTATTTCTTCTTCTTTACTTCATGACTCTAATAGCTTATGATCATGAGGATATCAATGCTTGCACATGTTAGTTTAATTACAAATAAACCATGTTTCAATTGTTTTTAGCTCAATTAAGAACATATCCATAAATGTATTTCTTACCCATGCTTATATGATTTTTATTTATCATAAGTGGATTATGTTTCATACATTTAAAACTAATTAAGGTATGTTTATCTATGCTTGCATATGTATCATATCGCATACATCATGAGATGACTTAGTAAACGAAAATTACTCGTGTATAACAATGATTAATTGATTAGATGCGGTAGTTTTTCAAATTTACCACATTAGAGGTTTATCGAATAAGCTTTACATCCTTTCGGACGGGGTTACATTCCTTTGAGAACGTGTTTCCTCAATAGGTGAAAAGAACATAATATTATGAGTCTTTTTGGACATTAGAATCTAGACTAGTTTGTCTGTATGTATCGGTTTAGTAGGAAGTAATCTCCCCATTTACCCAAATTGCTTTAATTTTCTTTTCTAGAAATTTGAATTTCCTTTTAGGATTTCTATGGTGAGTAGGTCTGCTTGTGCTTTGAAAAGGATAAGAGGGTTGTTTTCTATATTATGAGACATTCACCGTATTATTTATACATGTGTATACATTATAATGCCCATTGATACAAGTTGTGTAGGGACAATAATATTTATGTTTTGACATGATGCATACAGAATGATTATATTTGAACATGCAAGATAAAATATAGTTTGATACAATTGATAATGCAAGGTGAATGTAAATGTTGATAATTTATGCAGGATGTGAATGAACTATGAGGCTTAAATGACTGCAAGTGTATTATGAAATATGAACGAGCCTATCATGCACAGGTAGTGCAAATGTGATTATGGAATGTGCTTTAACTCGTGACGCTCAGATGTAAATAATGAATGTGATGCATGTTTAAAGTGATTTCTATAAGAAGAATGCATGTGGTGTCATCATGAGCTTATGTTTTATTTTAAAACCCTTATTAAGCTAAACTTACCCCTCTTTATTTTGTAGTTTTATTTTGGGGATGCATGTTGTGCCATACATATGCTTTGGATAGATTATATGTCAAGCTTGAGAATGAGTATGCACAATGAGAAGGGGCTAAATGCTTAGGTTATTTTAGACTTGTGTTGTGTTTTGTTAATGTTAAGACTTGACATTGATTCATACTTTAGATAGCCTTGTAAGGGCTTAGACTTGTAGTCGTGTTGGCTTTAAATTTGATATAGCTTTAGGGCTTATGACTATTTACTTTATGTGTTTATGTGGGTGTGATTATGACTAAGTGAGACTTAATTTTTATCCTTTTTTCCTTCTATTATTTACTTTTACATAAAGGTTATGTGATGTGTACTTCAATAAGAACCCTTTTGGGTTAGTCTTATACTTCGTCGCACTTTGCCTCACCCTCTTAGACCGGGTTCGGGTCAAAGAGAGGTGTGTCACGGCATGACAATGTTTGTCTAATCTATTAGTGTAAATATCAGTGTATTGAATTGGTTAAAGATAAAGTTTTCATGATTTATGATTGTTTTATATTAATGTGTAATATTAGTGTATTTAGTACGTATCAGAAGTAGGAAGAGGAGAGAATTATTTTTTATTAATTATGTTGTCTTATCCATTAGTGTAATATCTGTATTGAGTTGTAAATGATATACTTCTCATAATTTATGATTGTTTTATATTAATATGTGTATCTATTTAGTACATATAAGATGCATAAATTTTTTCTTGCCATCAACAGCTTTTACCTAATCTCTCTGAATTCTCTCCAAAACCACATCTCTTTGGCCAACTGCGAGGAGATCGAGCTCCCAGTTTGTAATCCTTCCCACTGCCTTGAAAATTCCTCATTGATGCATAAGACTATTTGTATTGAACATTATTAACTGAATTTAATCACGAGATTGAAGGGTCTAGTACTTGACGCAGACATGATAGTTATCGAGTTTATTTTATTAGATTCTTATTATAATTACAAGTATATGTTTAGTATGTTCCTAATTTGAGAAGTTTTTTTTTGTTAAAATTTTATTTGGACTATCTTATGTTTTCAGAAATTTAGGGTCGGTTGATTTTGTTTCCTAGTATAGATTGTATCCCTTACCATGTAAAGGCCTATAAATTTATGCTTAATCTTTTACTACGGGATGATTTTGGAGTTAAATTTTTTGAAAAGGCACTCTCTTCCGTTAGTGGATTCCGACACCTACTGGTGGACTCCGGCAGCCCCAACTTTCCGGTGGACTCCAGGGGTCTCCTCTAGGTTCCTAGAGCACTATTCCTTCCCTACGCCACGCCTCATCTGTACCTCCCTCAAGACCCCACCTTGCACCCTTCTCCATCCCTGCGTCCCCTTTTTATTTTTGCCGCTGCAAACTCAGAAGACTCCATTGCTACCGCAAAGCCCTGACCCAGCCACTGAATTCGTCACCGCTGGTTAGCTGCATATGACTGCTTCTTTCCTCCCTGAAAGGTGGTGCCTTTCACCTGTTGCGCTGTTGAATAATCCAGCCACGTCCCCTTGCTCCTGTTCAGGTCCGTGTAATGTTGATCGAAGAGCCGAAGGCGACAGTTCAAGCTGTCAGAAGAGGAGACATCGTCTTGGAGTAGTATCTGGGATGCTGCTGGAAGTGGGCAAGGACTGTTTCAGTTAGAACCTTTGACGAAGACGACTTTTTGAGCTGCCTGTTGGTTGGGCTTACTCATCTTAACCAATCAAAAGTCATGTGTGAGTTTTTGTTGTGTACTTTTGATGTGAAAATATTATTTTCCTTTACTTGTTCTCGTGTGTTAGTGGAATCATACAACCTATCCTACGCTGAAACCCATTTTAAAAAGTCTATTTGTATCTTACAATTTAAGTCTTCCTAAAATCCAACAACCTTAGAGCCCAAAAACCTCATTGTTATTTTCAGTCATATCTATTTGGCCCATGATATATATCTTAGTCCTACCTAGAAGTTTTACTTCCAAAAACTTCCAACGAAACTTTGCGTAATTACTCAGGTCTTTTTAATTACATCTTTATTATAATTATTGAATTAGCCTAAACTTTACATTGCTAGTTACTTGCAGAATTGTTCGTTAGTTCCATTACATAATTTCCATTTAACTCAAGCATTGTTTTACATCAGTACTCCTTCAATGCTACACAGAACAAACCAATTTAAAGAAGTACAACAGTAACAATGAAAGTATCCTAAGTGTCAACAACCAATTAAAAAATCATGGGAAAGATAACTGTAACCAACAAAAAGCATGAAATAATTAGTCATACCTTATGCTTGGAGGAAATTCCACCTGTAAAACATGAATCTTTACAAATTAGTATCATCGTAATAGACATAAAATCAATATGATGTAACTAAAAAGATTCTTTTTTACGGAAAAGTTTAAACGCACCCGGGCTCACGCGCGACTGAGTGAGTCCGGGTGCTCCGACGGCTCACGTTACTTTTATTTTGGGCATAAATGCCCCGTGACTAATTTGAGCAATCAAATATAAATCCAACGGCTCACAGCGGTTGGCCTCATGCAGTTGCCCATGAGCCCAAACGCGTTTAAACAGGACTCTTCTTTTTCAAGTATGTTTATACTTAAAGTTTGATTATTTGAGTATGAATTTTGAATACCAGTGAGATGATCTCAATAGATCTCTACCTAAACCCAGCTGGAGGCCACTGCCCCGTCAATTGAGAGACCCTTTCTTTGACCTCTCTCTCAAGAAAGCATGTCATTTGAGTCCAGAAGTGACAATTTCATCAAACCCTACCTAAATTTCCCTTTAATCTCCACATTATTTCCTCACAGATACCCTAATTGTTATTTTCCACTCAAGAAAATCCCCTTAACAGGTGGGAGGTTCTGCAATATTCTATACTACATATCACCAAGCCTATGGCATACTAAAGTAATATGTTAGATAACCGTTGCTCTCCCAAAAGCTCAAGCTATTAAGAAATGGATTATCAATATATTTACTTCATATTCCAACATTCCTATGCAGGTGAAAGCAATTAAGCTTTGCATGTAAACACACATAGGCGGCGCAAATCTGCATCCAGCAGGACTAGAAACCACAACCTGGGCTATGATTCCATGCTAGATAACCAGTTCTCTAACAGGATATCATAGCCCAAGTTGTGGGTTGCAACAGCAGTTATCTAACATGGTACAAAGGCCAAGTTGTGGGTTCTAGGCCCGCTGATCGTGGGTGTGTGCCTCCTACGTGTGTTCACGTGCAAAGCTTGATGAATACTTGCACATGCCGGGGGTGTTGGAATATGAAGTAAATATATTGAAATTTTGTTTCCTTCCAGCTCAAGCTTGGGGGAACAACGGTTATCTAATTATCTAACATAAAATATAACTATTTTTTTTATTGCATGGTATTAACAGAAAAGTTCAGTGACTCAAAAGGACTAAAACAACCTAGCACTCCCCATCACCACAAATAATTGAACCCGGTACATTCACGCCTAGAGTGTGCTTGACTAACACAACCAACTTAGTTGCACACATTTAAATTTACTTCGTCTTCACAACAAGTTGAATTTGCTTCGTCTTTTCTTTATTGATTTTGAGAATATAGAAACTACTTACCTGCAGATGGGTTCCTTGGTTTATAGGAATCAAAAGGCATAGCATCTGTCTCAATGGATGAACCCTTGTGTAAATCAACAAAATTTACTACAGTTGCATAATCCTTTCCTTTATCGTCATGGGAACTTGTCACAAGGTGGACCCTTTCTTCCTTACCACCAAAAACCGAAGGTGGAGCCAGCATCCCATGAAAGGAATTTCCATTCTCCTGAGTAGAGACACTTGATTCCCTGATCATTTGACTTCTGTGAGAGACATTCATGTCAGTCTTCTTGGTGACTAACACATTATGAGTTGTTTTTGAGAACTTCGGGGGTGCTCCTAGGACCGTCTCCACAGATTTCACTGTAGTACATATTTGCAATGTCTGCGTGTCTCTCATGGAACATTCTGTCATTCTGTGAAGGTTTACACAGTCACCCGTCAAACTATTAAACCTGGAGACACCTGGATCATTCCTTAAGTTTGGTAATAGTCTGGCACCAAAAAGTTTGCTGTTGTTTCCCTGTTTTGCCTCAACACTGGCAAAACGTTGATATTCTGATAAAGACAAACTATCATCCGTCTGTCTCATGGAGTTACTTTGTGAACATTGATCAAGTAATCTCCTGTCAGTTTTCATGTCGAGCATAGAAGAGGAGTTATAATTGCCGGTGAGATGTTCAGAGTGGGATATTGTGTTAAAACCATCTTCTTTTCTAGATGTACTCCAAGTATTAAGTCCTGTCGGTTCAAAATTATGTAGTACAGTAGTGGAAGTTGAGCTTCTAAACCTGTCCTCAACAGACCTCCAAGAAGCAGGCAGATATTTTTTGCACCGAGTCTCCTTCGTTTCTAGTCGTTGTGACTCCACCTGAAAACAGTGCTCTTTTAGCAAACCTGCGTCATTAGCAAATAGTTCCCATTTTCCATCATTGTGAGACGCGGTAGAATCACAATTAAAGATAGGAAGGTTTATCCCGGAGGACAACTCGCTGCTTACATTGTCATTAGGTCCTACCATTGACAACTGTGTCCATTTTCTTGTCTTAGGACATGAATGAGGCATTGAAGCTTCTGTGAAATGCTCCACATCTAAAGATGATTTTGATAACTTGGACAGGGATATGTTGTTCAGTCGAGCTTCTCTAGTGTATGGAGTGTCTCCTTGCACCACTGGTGATCCTGTGTTACCTTCCATCCAACTACTTTCAGATGTTTCTTCAATATTAGATGTGTCCCTCCTCGATTTAAAGTTTTTAGCACTGGACTCGGGATAATCACTACCTCCAGCACTGGATGCTGGCCTTTTCCTGCTACCTGAAGACTGTGAAACTTGATTAATCCGACTCTGCTTAATAATGGGGTGATCTTTATCTCCGTCATCATTGACGTTGTCATGTTCATGAAGTTGTAAGGTTGGAACACATTTTGACTGCATCCAATGGGCCATCCACAATGGTTGACAAGGATGGATAGCTTCTGCAGATTTAGCCGCCTGTTCTATGGCAACATGATAGGACATAATGACTTGCAGAGGTTGTGAGCCTTCCAACTTGTAGATAGGTCAAAGTTCATTTCATTGATCTAATAAGAAAAGAAGATAAACCAAATATAAACCACATATTCAGAATCAACAGGAAAAGAAGAGTAGATAACAATAAAAAACAAATCAATATGCTAAGCATAAGCTCATTGTAAGAATAATTATTTCCAAGAGCTGAGAACAAGTCTTGAGAATTGAGATCAAAACATATAGAAATATTGAAGTGTCTTTTCTTGCGTAGATCATGCAAGAATTCAATTGCAATTTAAATGGCAACTAATGCTAGGCCGATTCTAACCTGTTTTTTTTTTTTCTGAATATCTACATCAATGATTTTCGCAAACCAGCTGCACCTGGCGCACGGACTCTTCTCTGTAATTAATCTCCGTAATTGGTCACTTCCCACCTTCGGGAGCATGATTATATTCCTTATCATATACAAAGGTACAGTCTAGTCACTCTACCTCATCCTTCTTGAAACTCATGACCAATTTTTCATCATGCATGTTAGCAAAAGAATCACCTCCCAATTTTATCTAGTAATATCACAAAATACGTTCAACATGTATAGTGACAGAATGGGGAGTTTCACTTTGAGTATATAATTCTTTTTAAGTTGATGTAGCTTCTTCAAAGAAATCAGGCAATGTTAACAACAAATATCAATAAACAAAAATTTCCTAGAAGATTCAATACATAGAACAAACTATGCAAGAAGAAATATGAATTTCTTTTACTGGGAGAAACAAAAAACACTGATGAAATGATCTAGGAACAGAACAAAACATGCCGGTCAACAGTAGCAAGCCAGAAACAGAGTGACTGAGATTCAAACCGGCAATTTCTTAGGAAACACTGATCGAATGATCTCCACAACTAAATCACGTGTGAACAAAACACTCGCCTAATTAAAAATTCCAAACCATAGCATCAAAATTGACCACATTTTTCTACGATCTAACCTCCACCCTTCAATCACACAGTATTGGCACCGCCAAAGACTGAGAAAACTCAGAGCACAGGACAAAAACAGATGTCCCCGGATCTCCACTTCCAGCTAAAACCCATCAACAAAAGCTAATACCAGAACAGAGCACCCACTTCACAGGGGGCTAACAAACGAATACAAAGAGATAAGAGGGGGCGAATGGGACAGAAGCCCACGCCTAACACCGCCATTACTGTCAGAAGAAACGCTACCTGCAGATGGGAAAAGGCACCACCATTTTCGCTCAAGAAACGGACCAGCGGAAGATGGGTTCGTCGACTAGCTGCTAACCTGGGCGGTTCCAAGGACCAAAGAGCTAGCTCGGCGGTGGCAGTTTGCAGAGAAGGCAGCGCGTTCGTGCTGGAAGGCCGCGCGGTTTTTCTGGTGGCGCAGATTGTCGTCGGGGACAGTAGAAATGGCTCATTCAAAGCGGACTGGATATTTCGAAAGATGGAAGAGACGTGGCCTGATATTTCCAAGTAAGCGGTTCCTCGTGGAAGTACATATTCTTGGAGACGGCGGCAGTGTCTGGGTTGAAAAGCAACAATCAATACGACGCCGTTTTTTTTTGCCGTTTATAGGGAAAAATTCAAGTAGACTCATTATAAGCTGCGGTTTTTTGGGCATGTTTAATAAGTCATTTAGGGCCTGTTAGGGGTTCTGGAAAAATTAAATGGAAAATAAGTTTTCTTGGAAAAAGATATTACATGCGGTTAGGGGCTGTAGAAAATTAAAATATGGAAAATTTTAGTTTTCCAACCCATGGAAATAAGGGTGGAAAACTGGGATTTATTTCCCGACCCCCGTATCCTCTGGAAATAAAATTTCCTACCAGGCATTTGAAAGGGAAAAATATTTTTTCCTAACACTCCTCCTTAGGCCAATTTGAAAGGCATTTTGAAGGGAAAAATATTTTTTTCTAGTGCAAAATATCAAATTAAAAAGAAAAAATTGTTTTCTCTTCTAACTCTCCTCGGGAAAGTATTAGGGGGAGAAAACACTTCCCCACCCTCCCAAACGGCCCCTAAGGAGTCTTAAGATACTTCTTTCCTTTTTCAAATGGCTTGCTAAAAATACCCTTATAACTTATTTGGTAATTAATTTAAACATTAACTTTCTTTGTAAGTTAAATAAAAATATAAAAAATATCACATTGTAAAGAAAACCACTTTGAAAAGGGTTGGAGAATAAAGTCCTTAAAGGCCATTTTATTTGGTTTTCAAAGTGGTTGTTAAACAGACCGTAAGTGACTAGGTCCTAGGATCACATCAATTTTGCAAGTTCGAGTGGGCCTTAAATGAAACTCACATTGAGGCCATTCTATAAATGGGAGAGTGTCTTGCAGGGTTAAAGTGGCAGTAGCATTTTATGCCAAAAACACCATTAATTTGTAAAAGTCGTTTCACTTTTTTACTTGTTAATGCTATTTACAATCAATCATTTTTTACCATTTCACTATAAATAAAATTGTACAAAATGATCCTATGAAATAGTGTTGAAGGCATCATCTTTTTAAAAAACATCAAAGGCAATAAATATAGACAAAAAGAACTCCCACAAATAAAATCCCAAGTAAAGAACATTAAAAGTGGAAAGCCAATGAAACCTGATAGTGCAAGTGAGCTCCGGTGAGGGCATTGGCACCCTTCTCGCTAGTACAAAGTGCACATACGTTCTCAATCATCTTGGGGACATCCTTGACAAAGAATTCCACCACAATTTGTCCTTCCAACTCTCCGCTAATGTTGAACATCCAGAAGAACCAAAGCTTCTTGTTTGCCATCATTTGTAAATGGTAGATGGAGGAGCTTATTTTGTAGAATTGAGAATTCTATAAATGGTAAATAGAGAAGTTTACTTTGTAGAATTGAGTACTCTATAAATGGTAGACAGAGGAGGAGTTTGTATATAACGCAAATTTAAGCATATGAAGCAAAGAGTTATAGCATGAACATCTACACTGTTTGAAATGAAAGGTAACAATGGGTAAGCTAAAAGGTTGCGAGCACTTGTGTCCCCTCTCTCCTCTCCAGCTTCTAATGTAGGAAGACAATGTAGAATCCGTAGTTATATATAGATACACATGTAATAAAAACTTTAACCATCTACTTATCAAGTTTAAACTCTTAATGAACGCCTTTTAAATATTGAAATACACAATAGATCATACAGTATTATAAAGGGCATAATCAAATGGTAGGTGGCAAAAGGTTTTGTCTTGATTACATATTTATCCCTTAACAACTTAGACCGTTTAACCTTAATTAATTGCTAATTATGTACTAAATAAATTTTAAAAGTTATTTTAGTGTTAAAAAGTTAAAATTAAGTGCTTTATAATAGTATAGATTTAGAAACATAAAATTACAAATGATTATGTAAGAATTCTGTACATGTAAGTTTAATGTACAAAAATTAATTTTTTTAAAAATAAATTTAAAATTAAAATTAAATTAATTTAAGAAGTTAAGAACTTAGACACTTATGTGATACTTATTTTGAAGGAAATATTTTTACTCTATTTTTTTTACAAGAAAAGCTTACTCCCCTTGTAATTAAACTAAAAAATGTGAATCACATGTTGTAAAGTATAACTCATATTCTCAATGAAAGGTTGGAGTAACTTTTTTATTTTTAATAAATAGAATAAAAATATTAATATTTTCTTTTTAAAAAGTTTTTCATAGTCTATTCTAACAATAAGCCCAAAGTAAAAATACTTATAAGAACCACAATATATATATTAGTACTAATATGTACTACCAGGTGCTAGTACTAGCATATGCAAAGTCGATGTCAAAGATAAAAAGTTCCTTCTACATTTCTTTTCCGGTACTGATCTGATCTTAGAATAGAACATAAAAAAATGCTTCCAATCCACGCAATGCCAAAACCTGTCATATGTGTTGTCAAAAGCAACCAAAAGCTAACTACATCTGAGGGCGAGTGTATCCACACGAACAACCTCTAATCCCAACCGCCTCGTCACTGCGTGGAGCTACGGCCACAGCTGCCTGGAAAAATCAGATTCCCAGGTTTTCTAAACAAGAGTGACGAAGCAAATCCACCGCCACAGAATCCTCCTCAAATGCCGACGTCGACACTTTTTCCCATGATTGGGCCAAGCTTATCTTTGCGCGCTTTTCGCTTTTCCTTTTTTAAAAACATTTTATTAGCCCCGCTTGCTATAAGCGCTCGCAGCACGCTCACAAAGACGAATCAACGTGGGACCACGCCCGGGCCCGCATGGGGCACGCGAGCACGCTGCAAGCGTTTGTACCTGCGAAAATGCAAACAAAAAAAGAGAGTAGCCCATTTTCTTGCTGAAACCCCGGCCGTTGTGCGGGGTCGGTGCGGCCGGACGAAGCCACTGGCTGCATGTGCTGCGGGCGGTGCGGCCGCATGTAGCCATTGTGGCATACATGGCCAAACAAAGTTGCATAAGCGTAGTGTAGATATTGCTAAATAAATGGCTTCAGTTTACTTTTGTTTTTGGCATTTTAAGAGGCCTAAGAAGAGTAAATATGGCTTAGTTGTTATGTTTTTTTTTTATGTTGGGTATGTTTTGCTTTGAATAAGTTGGGTGTTGTGTGTTTGTCTTCTTGTTCTATATGGTTGTGCCCATCGCATGCAAGTTTTGCCGACTCGACCCGTGTGCTGTTGGATACTTTACTCCCCTAACCACCTGCACTCCACAAAATATGTAAGTCTTTTTTATCTGTTTTATTTATTTATTATTATTTATATACCATGATGTAATTGTAATTAGAAAACTTGTAGAAATGAAAGATTGAATCAAGCGTTGAAGACTCTCTCCACACAGCTCATGTAGTGAACTATTGACTATGAAATTATTCTCACAAAAATGATAGAAAAATCTGATTAAAGTTAATACAAAAAATAAATTTTTGGTATTCTATAGAATATAGAAGAAATCTCATCTTATTTAAATGGTTATGTCTACCCATTAACAGACACAAGTGAAAAATAAACCTAATATGCGTTAAGAGAAAATTAAAAGAATTAGTCTTAAAAATAATTATTTTGTTCACTCAACTTGGCCTAACCCAATTGGCCGTGCATGCAAACCGAGCAAGCCAAACAACAATGATGGGGTGCGTGTACATAAGTAAGCTTACATAGGTATATGAGTCCAACATGTATGTCCCCTAGAAAGTGGTGGGGACCAAGGGCTTAACTTGAAAGGTAAAACTTATGCCTTATATACCACATTAATTTTTATTTTCGAGATGATGTGAGACTATTCATTATCTCTCCAAATAATTCACATATGAGATTCCCAGTCACATAAAATTGATATTGGGCTCTCAAAACCCAATAAGCCCATTTACAAAAACTTCACATAAAATGGGTTTAGCCTATGTTTAACTCATTTCCAACGATCAGCCATATGAACGAGAATTAGTTGGATAACTATACAAAACAATGCATATAAAAATGTGAGAGCAAAGTATTGAAAAGTTTTTGCATGGGGAAAGGTAGTTTTTGACTTTAAACCTTCCCTTATAAAATAGGTCTATTAGCTAATCAATAAACGTGATGTCTTGAACTATTTAATTGTGTAAACTAAGATAATAGAATTCACGCAGTCACTTCTCATACAAAGTGTAGTTCTCATGATTATGTTTATTTTGACCCTAAACAAACTTAGTTTTTGAGAGTATTCTAGAAGATTCAGCCATAAAATCCTCATAAAAGTAGTTCCTTCATACTCATATAGGTGATTTTTATTAGAAATATTCTATCATACCCCACTTGAATTAATTAAAGCTATTAAAATAATTAAAAATAAAATTTATTCTAATTCACTTTGCATATATCACATCTCATTATAGAAATGAGGACAAGATGTTATCTCAATAGTGATTCTGTCACAACTCAAAATTTTAAAACTCTTTTAAATAAAGGATACACGATAAATCATGAATTTTTTTTCTTTCTTAAATGCAAAACAAATCACCCGATTAAATATCTAGGTCATGGTAACTAGGGTTCACAAATACGAATATCAAAACATATGATATTATTACACATGTCAAAATTCGATAAATAGCATGTTCACCCTCTAAGTACAAGTTTGTCATCTGTCTGAAAATAAATAAGAAAGTAAAATTGGCTCTTATGCCAATAATTACAATTACTTACAAAATTGCATAAGTAAGAAACTAGATCCTACTAGTATAATGTCATCCTCAATCGAACACCAACGTCTTGATCTTGCAGCATCCCCTTCTAAAGAACCTATAAACAAGACCAAACAACAACCAAACATTTCCTCCCCTTGGAGAAGTGTTTTAAAAGAATAAAAGTATTAATTAATATTTTTTGGCTCGAGTGAACATTACCCTATGCTAGTTGCCTACGTACTCATTAGACAACATATCCAATCTTTTCAACAAGATCAAATTCAGGCATAGTTCTGCTTAAAAACTACACTATTCCTAAGAAACATAGTTGTAGCATCTGGGAATTTTCTAGATTCCCGAAATTGACCACATTAAAATTAGGGTATTGGACCCCTTAATTTTCTCATAAGAATAACTTGATCAACGATTGGAATTGGTAGCTAAAACTTATATGGACGGAAATTAGACAAAAAGAAATTCAAAACGCCACCAAGAACGCATGAATCGGAATTCAGATGAGGGAGACAACCGTTTGAAGTTGAATATCACGTAGGGCCTGTTTACCCAAATTGGACGCGCAAATTGCCCGTTAAGTCACTATACTGGCCTAATTAATTAATGTTACAAAATTAAGTTTCATAGGCCCAATTAGGTGGCCTAAGTGGGGAGGTTGAACCCAACTCCTAATGGGATTAGGAACCCTAATCCCTATGCCTATAAAAAGGATAATTAGCGCTAATGGAAGAGCTTTAACCATTAAGGGAAGGAGGAGGAACTGTCGTTGGAATTTTTCGGTGACACTCCAGTTGTTGTGGATCGACAACAACTCAGCCATTGAGGTAGGATTTCGAGTTGATATTAGCATAGATTTTATTAAGTAAATTAGTATATAAATCATATTTGTAATTTATATGAATAGTGATTTCTACAATCACTGTTCATGTAATTTTGCTTCTGCTATCCGACTGTCGGCCAACCACCGGCCGACCGCAAGTTGCTAAACCCATTGCAGAAGGGGCGCACTGGCCCTAGCTGCAATGGCCCTATCCGCGGCAGCCTCGGTGGCAGCGGATGCTATTAACCATAAAAAAAAGAGATCAATACGGCGATGAGGTGTAGCCCTCGGCCAGAGGTAGGGTCCTGGGTTGCCGAAATCGCTGGACGATGACAATCTAGTCAAGCCAAGCCCATTGGCCGGTCATGGTGGCCGGCCGTTGCAGCACCTCCATCAGATTATAAAAAAAGAAGCCCTTTTCTACCCCAGTAGGTTACCAGACAGTGGCAGGGTTGGGCTCGTTGGAATTGCCGCCAAGCAGCGATCCGATTTCACCCAATCCTTGCCACACAGTGGCGGCCTAGGGCAGTGCCACTATAGGTCCCTATCTACAAATAGGCAGGTCGTCGGTTTTAGTTTCAGACCGGGCTGGGTGACCTGATCCGTTAGGCCCGGGTTTTTTTTTTAAAGGGAAGGGAAGTGGACCAGGTCTGGTTTAGGGGGGTATAAGTGTCCAACAAATTATAGAAAATTTCCAATATATCTCCAGAGGGATGGAAGTGTCTTGACCAAGTTTCAGTTGGAAAAAAATCTCAAAGTATATGAAATAACCCTTTTACCCCTATAGTTAAACTATCATGTATTATTCACTTACCCGACTTAGGAGCTCAAGTTTGTGGCCTATGAGTGATCTTAAAAATCAGAAAAATTCTTAGTGATATTCTAATGGGTAACCTAATTATATGCTAAACCGTATAGTGAGGAAAAATCCCAGTGAGTGGGTAATTGACCATTTTGCTCTAAGGGTTAATTGTAAACCGTTAAGTCGACCAAGGTTGGTTCAAGGGGCACACGACCCTAGTAAACATCTGGAAAATTACACCAACTCCATGATGTCAAGTAATACCCTTGTGCCCAATTTTGGACCCATTAGATGTCAATAAGGCCTTGATCAAAATAACAAAAATACCCCTTGGAGTGAACTACCTATATTAGTGTGAATGGAAGCGCGAGACAGTTTGAGAGTGGAGCCTTCTAAGATGTCAATGACTTAAGATCAATAGAAGGGCACTAAAATGATCCAAAGGAGGGTAGCATAGCCCCAAGTAGTAAAATTACCCTAATACCCTTTGGGGCAGTATGTTACATTTCTACCAAAACTGATAACCTAGTTAACCAAGAGTTAAGGTACCCTATAATGATATTAATGGCTTCAATTGGAGGGGGTGTGACTAGTAGGTGACATGAAGACCTCTATAGGTCATAGTGTCATGGGAAATAAGGGGAAGAAACCTAATTCTCAGGGTTTAAGGCAGTATATTACAAGTGTCTACAATGCAATGCATTGATCCCCTAGGATATTATAAATGTAACTCATGTGATGTGTCAGAGTTATTTACATTCACGGGATTGAATTTGCTGAGCCCTAACCTTCCAAATGAGTGCAACGGGTTTTTATTTATTATTTATGCACTTGTGTGACTGGTGTTATTTATGTTGATTATTCTGATGCACGCTTTTATTATTGAAGCATTAAGTTATATTGGTAATTTAAGGTTAATGAAGACTAAGCAAGAGATATTGGTTGTCTTTGGATTGGGGGAGAATATCTAATTAAGATAAAGACTAAAATACCCTCAATAGGGTTTGAGACCTATTTATGGAGTGAATGGGGCACTGACATAGAATTTTACCTTGGTTAATGAACCGATGGTACTTATGGGATGTTCTCCAAGTCATAGCTTAGTGGATGAGCTATTTCTTGGGCTGATTCACAAGGTGAAGAGGACCCAAATGGTTGGGTGAATACTTGATTAGATAAAAATAATCTAGTTTAAGTTTTGAATGTTTGGGGGAGTCAATGGTCATAAAGATCTAAGACTTCTATGGATACATTAGTAATGTCTTAGAAGATATTTTCTCCCTGAGTTGGGATGGTGGAGATTATAATACGCTTTCTTCATTGCCATGACGGTTTAGGTATTGGCTAGAGATGTCTTTATCGCAGGTTTCTCGTAGGTCTTCCCAGGACCATATAGTGCGTATGAAAAGCGAAGTTGTATGAGCATCATGGAAGGCTTGTGCTTCTCGCCAATATGTGTCCATGAGCATAGTTGGGATCCTCTTCTCCAGATTCGTGGTAGGCTATTAATAGCCTTGGGGATTTTGGTCAAGCTGCTATTAAGCAGTCTACTCCATTGTTGGAGTCCTATATCTGGAGATTTCTTTGAGAGTCGAGTTATCTCTGAGTAAATACATATTTGATAGTATTAATTATTGAATAAGGGTTGTGAGATAATTAATAACATTGTTTGATATTGCTTATTTAATTAGAAAAGTGGAACAATTAAAGGACTTGCATAAAAAATAGGTTGATTAAAAATACTTAAGCATTGCATGTGTAAAGCTATGCTTCTCAGGGTAGTATAGTTTAGGCAGAACTACATCCAGATCCGATCTTGTTGAAAACATTGGAGATGTTGTCTAATGAGTACGTAGGCAACTAACATCAGGTGATGTTAGCCCGATCCAAAAAATATTAATAAAACCTTTTGTCCTATTGGAAGCTCTTCTCCTGAGGGAGGAAAGGTCTTGTTGTTTTGTCCTAATTTGATATTTGTATTTGTGAACCTCAGTTATCATGACCTAGATATTTAATTAAATAGTTTGTTTTGTATTTAAGAAATTTTTTTTTCTCTTGACTTACCGTTCATGCTATTTAAAAAGACTTTTAAAAATTTGGGTCGTGACAGTTAGTATCAGAGCCATTTATCTAACTGCAAGTCTGAACTGTCTAAAAATTTATAATCAAGTTGAGGTAGATGGGTATTGGGTAAGATGCACCCCTAGGTGTCCATGGCAGAAGAGATGTGAAACGGCCAAGGAGAAACCATTAGACACTTGTGGTATAGGACACATTATGTCAATGGATGGCTCTAAGTTTTGTTGCGCTAGTGCATAGTTAATTTTTCTTCTGTGGCATCGCGAATACTCACGGTATGGGACGTGAGTACTAAGGTTGACATAGAGGTATTTCCATGTACACACTCTGAGTTATGTTACCTAGTGGTGGTTCTTTTAACTTGAGTGCGTAGCAGAAGCTCACACTCAAGTGGGATTTATGTGAAACCCTAAAAGGGGCAAAGGTTATGCAGTATTGGCCTTGGAAAATTGTGGGGACACAATTCCTTTTTAGGGGGAAAGTATTGGCCGGTCTGCATAGGGGTATTTCTATCTTTTTGTTCAGGGCTTCCTTGAACACTAATGGGTGGTCCAAAACTAATTTGACGGGTACACCTTGATGTTATGAACCCGAAAAAATTTTCTTACTGTTTAACGGGGTCGTAAACCCCTATAACTGACCCCGGTTCAATTAATAGTCTAACCTTAACCCTAGGGGTAAAATAGTTAAATATCTACTCATTAGGATTTTTTCCTAACTTGTGGTTTAGTCTAAAATTATGATACACATTAAAATCTCACTGAAATTTTTATCAATTTTTAAATCCACTCATAGACCCCTGAACCGGAGCCCCTAAGTATGGCCAATAATTATTATTCTATGCTTCAATTCACAAGGGTAAATTGGTCATTTAAAAGCATCTAGGATTTTGCCTCGACCTAAAACTCGGTCAGGCCACTTGGCATGCACTCATGGCCATTTTTTTAATATTTTCTAAATTTTTCTAACTACTTTAACCTACTAAACCGAGTCTAGTTCAATCAGTATGTTATGTGTTTTTTATTTTGAGCCGGACCAAACCGGGTTGAGTTACCCGATCTAGTTCAGGGTGTGATGACCTGCATCGCGGGTCATCTTCCATGCAGCTAGCCAAAGGCCTTCTGGCCTCTGGCAGTGTTGCCACCAGCCACCATAGAGAGGCAATGGCCGGGGGGTAATCGGATTGCCGCTCGGAGGCGATTCCGATGGCCCCTAGTTCGCCACTAACCGGTGGCCGGCTGGCTGCCAAAGGCCATTATTTTCATTTTTTTTAAAACTACACAGTGAAGTTGTCGTGGCCATAGCCGGTGCAGCCAGTACCCTATATTTTTTTACAAAGGCCCGTACGGTGGCGACGGGACATGCCGCCGGCCGGTCACCCCCAATCAATTTTGTCTGACATCCGGGTTTCAGGCCGAAAGTGAAGATCTGCTCATCCAGTGAAAAGGACCGTCTGGCCACTTGTCATCCATCGGCCATCAATTAGGATTAAGATATATTCTAAAGATTCACTATTCTACGTAATTACGGGAACAATGACTACAGAGATCACTGTTTACCATAATGACAATGAACACTGTTTACCGTAATTACAATGAACAGTATCTATATAAATCATTTTAATTACAAAAATTACTCTATGTAAATTGTAGAACTCACTAATAACATAATTTATATTCCAATTTACTAAATAAAATACCCACTAATCTCGACTCAAAAATTAAGAGATCATACCTTAATTGTCGGTTTGTCGTTGATCCACCGCCACTTGATCTTCGCTAAAAAATTCCATCAGTGGCTCCTCCTCCTTCCCTTAATGATCCAAGCTAACCCCTTAATTATGCCTTAAGAAGGCCTTTCATAAGCATAGAGATTATGGTTCCTAATCCCCTTAGGAGTTGGGCCAAACCCCCTCACTTAGGCAACTTAATTGGGCTTCTAAAAATTAATTTTGAAACTTTAAACAACTGGGCCAACAAAACAATTTAAACGACCTATATACACGCTTAAATTGGGTAAATGGGCCCTATACGATATGTTCAACTTCAAACATTGGTTGTGCTTGAGGCATAATCAGTCCTACTTGGATTGGAAGAGCCTTGCGGCCCTTTTCCCCCTAAGTCCTAATCTAAATCAAGGCACTGTTAGAACATATGTAGGCATATGTATTGTAATCGACAAATTTCATTGATCAAAACTATGTTGAAACTTCATATATGTAATTAGTCTTAAAAAATGACTAGATTTAGTTGTGGTTGAGTCGGATTTGAAATTGATGGACTTAAAAAATATAACCAAACATGTTCTTATGGATCAAGGCTGAAGACTAAGCATTTTGAAGGTGAAAAAGATTAATTTTGCACACACTCATATATATAAATCACTTAGAATAACTTAGAAAGTGATTTTTGGTAGTTTTAGACTAAATTAGAGCAAAAGGGCAAAATTGTCAAAATACTATACAATCAATTGATCGCTGCAAATTACATTGATTTAATCGATCGATCAGCACTTGAAATAGTCCTTTGTAAAAACATACTGAAAGTTTATCAATCACTCGCCCACTTGATGGATCGATTGCTAGCCAAGTCGTGCCCTAATGAAATAGTGAATGATTGATTGCTATTTGAAATGATCGATTGTTATCTATTATGATTGCCTAATTTAGGCCTTTTTGGAAGAGATTATATTTTTAATTGGAGTCAAATTCTTAAACCAACTTAGAGACCTATTTAAAGACTAAGGAATTATAAAATTGAAGAGAGGAAAACCTAAAATATCATGGAGAAGAGACACGAGTTCCTTGTCCATTATTTTCTTAAAGAGAGCACCCAAAAAGATTCAAGCTAATGTTAATAGTAGTTTCATGAAGACACACAACTGAAAGAAAGAAAAATTTACACAACAAACAAAAGAAGAGTTGCAGCAAAGTTTTCAAAGGAATTGACAATTAAAGGAGTCTTTAATTGAGTTGCTAGAAGAAGGCGAAGATAAAACACAAAGAGGGAAAAATTCAATGATTTGGCAGAGGGAGAAACTTGAAGGTTAACAACAAAGCGGACTAAACAAAGAAAATGAGCTTCTATTTGTGTCAAGTCTAAAGAAGTTGGTAGGTTGTTCTTGGGTCTTGTAAGTTCTTGCTTAATAGTGCATTGATTTGGCTTTGTGAGGTTGCCATGGTTTTCACCCAAGTTTAGGTTTTTTATGTTAAATCATTTTGTGTTCATGTGTATTTTGCATGTTTGGGTTGATTGAATGTTTGATAGATAATGAACATAGACATTAGGTTTTAATTATTTTTGCTATATAAATTTTTTTGTGCAACAAGGCCATATCACATAGTTTTTATCTTTATTAAATAATCGGACTAGGGGCAATGTGGTGATTCACTAAGTTGTTAGACAAATATTAAATTCTCAGGCACATGAATATTGAAGGTGCTTTCTTGGACTCCCTCTCCATCCCTCTACAAAGCAATTCATTTATTGATTTAGTTATACACCAATCACATATGTCTTGTTTTCTATTGCCATGGTCAAAACCGCCCTCTCCCTATTTGGAACTTTGGAACCAGTATTCCCATTTGACTCAATTCCTACTGTTCTCTGAAAGTATCTCATTTCAAGCATCCCTCTCTCCCTTTGGAACTCTACAACCAATATTCCAATCTCCCACATTTTCTTTGTTAGATATGATTATCAGAAGAAATATTCTATTTGATCTCACCCTAGTCTCTCTCAAGAAATATTGAAGCGTCTATGGCATTAATTTATGATGGTTGCAGGTTGATGGGAACAACAAGAGGGTGTATAAATTTCAATTGCAATGAGTACACTCCCCCATGAAACTTGCAGTCAGCTTACATATCTTATATAAAAATACAGCATAATGGATGCTACATGAAATTGAAATGAGTTTTGAAACTGCATTATCAGCATTATATTTTCTTTCATTTGATTCCCAACAAACATATTGTACACAAAACAACGCTTCCTATTCCATCAATTACCAAATTGTATTTGATGTTTTGTTTTTGTATTTGGTATTCTGGTAGTTTGGAGTTTGGCATTTGGTAATTTGTTAGCTGGTAGTCTAATATTTTGCTCTTTTTCCACCCTATATCAACTCTTCATTAGAGTTTGACATTGGCCAATGGAAAATAGCCTCCACTTTGCAAATACGAAGAAATGGATTTTTGCTTGATATGACATCGGATTTGAGACTAGGGTTCATGACCTGCAACTACTTAGCAAGGTATTTTTTTACATAGAGGGTTTAAGAGGCTGAGAACAATGTCATGGCTGATGACAATGACCCTAATACTTACTCTTTCAAAGGGAAAGGGCGGCTGCTACTATGTGAAGTGAGGAGATGTTGTATATGGCAAGAAAGGGATATACTAGTGCTTGCAAACTAAGGAGGGCATGTAAGGCAAGGGAGAGGGTAACATCGATAATGGAGCCCTTTGCGGCTTAGTATAGCTACTGGAGAGAGGGAGAGGGCAACAATGCTATATATAGAGCTATGCTTTAGTTAAAAATGACACCCACCCAACTTGCTTACAAAAAATACGAGGAAGGGGTTAGGGGTAGCTGGGGCCATTTTTTCAAACACATGGGCAGAATTACATGTGCATAGATTTACTTTGGCAATTTCAATATACTTACACATATTTTTAGTAGGAAAATAATATTTTTTTACTTTTTTTATACCAAAAGCCTACTCTAACCTTTAATTAGATTGAAAAAAGTAAATATCTGGCTCACCTTTTTCATTCAATTAGAGGATAAAGTAAACTTCTAATATAGAGAAAATAAAATAAGAGCATCAAATTCCTTTCATAGAGTTGTTTAGAAGGCATTAAGGCTTGAAAAAATCGCTTTCTTCTCCAACTCTCATCCTCAAAAGAGTTAGAGAATATATCATTTTCCCCCTTAATTTAAAATATTATAATAAAAAAATCAATTTCTCTCCCAAACACCCCCTAAATATTACCCTTTTAACACTGATTTATTTTAATAAATTCTTCCATTATACGTGGAGCCCATTATGTAAGGTCGGAACTGGGGGGTCATATGGAGCCTATAACGTCACGTCGGAACTTGGGTCAATTAACCAAGGATACCAGTCTCAAAGCACCCGAACCACCGTATGAGCCCAACCCGAAATCGAAGTCAGCTCGACGGAGTTGAGTGAGTCTGCACTGCAGGCGTGAGTCACGTCAACGCCTGTAAATCCATCGTTCCATTCATAAAAGCTTCCGAGTTGGCATGGCTCTACCGGTCGGAAGCTGAGGCTGGCTGCCCCAATTTCGAGCTATTTTAGTACATTTTGGGGCCGACCTATTTGGGAAAACTTCTTTAATATTTGGCACGCTCATATGTGAATCACCGGTTTCCATCACCATACAGCCAGCTTCCTCCAAATCTTGCCAGAAATGGCGATTTCGGACAGAATCAGCAAATGGGTCCTTGTCTATTCTCTCTTTCTTCTATGCCCGGGACCCCATTTCGCCGTCTCCGCCATGTGCGACTTCAGTGTTCACCACGGCAACGATCTCTACAGCTTTATCTTGACTCGTCCCACCTCGAAGTACCCGCATGGCGTTCTCAGCGAAGATGGGTATTGGCATATACTTCCTTTGTTCTTCCATCTCTCCTTTTACCTTTTGCCTGTTTTGCGAGATTGTCTTGCAAATCTTCAACGGAGAATTATAAGAGCGGAAGTTCGTATGTATTATTTGATATTGCTTCTGCGTGATTTTTTTCTGTTTATGCAGGCGGTTAATTTTCTGGTCGTTCGTCTTGTCATTGCTAATATCTTGTTCAACCTGTTTTGTGTTTGTTGTATGTCCCTCTCCTTCTGTGTTTAGATATCTACGCGAAGAGGGGCAGTGATGTATTTCACTGATGTTTTGTAGTCTTATCTGTTCTCATTTTCACTTCTGTCTGTAATTTTGTATTGTGTTTATCAAGGTCTACGTTGTGCATTTGTTATTGGCTTTTGAAACTGAGTTTATGGTTGCATTTTAGGCGTGAACTTACCTTCAGTATCTTTTGTACTATAACACATCCTGTTTATTATGTACCCTCCCTTTTTCCTCTGCAAGTTGAGTAATATATAAGGTATACTGTTTGTGCATCTTCTAGGTAAATCGAATGCCAACCACATATTTTTTTAGCTTATGTGCCATTTTTTCTTTCCATGAATATTTTGTTCCTTTTTGGTTGTTCTTGTTACTGATTACACATAGTTTTTTCTATCAGATTCTACAAAGTAGCAGTCAATGAAACAGTGCTCTGGTTTCAGGTTGGCTCTATCAGGTCACCTTTTACATAATTGATCATTCTATTTTTCACTTCTGTAGTTAGTTTCACATTATTTGTTTTCTAATAACTGAGGACGATGCATGCTTTCGACTGCATAGTAGCAAAAGTTGCTATGCCATATTTATAACCATTCTAATTTGAAGCTTTTAATTGATGCTTGATCTTTCTTTATGTTGAAACAGCTATGTGATCAGATGATCTTCAACCACGATCCTCCCCAATGTTTTGGTTGTGAGGTTAGTATTTTGAAAATTTTACCTTTGTCTCTTGTTTTTTGTACTGTGATGTTATTTATGATACTTCTCCCCTATAGAGAGGGTTACGTCAAGGATGGCATCCGTTGTACTAACTTGCCACTATGTTTCTTTGCACGGATCATGTACCATAATTTTGAGTCTGTTAAAAGTAAAATATAGTATAGAAACTGCGCCTCCACCTCAAATAGCTGGGATAATGCGGATGATGATGCTATTTCTGATACAACGATTTCACTAAGTAGTTATTTGGTTAATTTACATTGACAAATAGGCCAAGGTTTAAACATTGTATGGTTGATATTTGAATAAAAATCAATTTTGTTGAGAGGATGCATCTCGCCTGATAATTGTTAGCTCTTGTATCTGTTGTATAGCGTCTTCCTTAGGACGTAGTGAAGTGTGCATGCACATTTCACTGAAATTTATATTTTGGACTTTTCATGCATTGTCTTCAGCCATTCCAAAGTTCTCGATGTCTTTTTTCTAGCAAAATCATCATAGAAGCTTTATAGCAGTTTGGAATGTATATCCAGGTATGAGTTGTGTGTTTACTTAACTGCTCGCTTGTTGTTTAGGGTTGTGGAGGCGAAATGCGTTGTGGAATGATGTGCAGTGCACTTGTTGCCACCGATGAAGGAGGTATCTTCCACTAATTTAGTTTAGCAAGGACCACATAATATGGGATTCTTTCTTTGCTACCTTCTCGGCTACATGTAATGGTTTATTCACCGATTCTGTCCGTTCATTTTATATAAGATTGTAGTCCTATGTATTTCAGTGCAGATAATCATTGTATAATTCCCAAAAGAAATTTACAAATATGCATTTGTCTATTCAGTTTGAAAGCATTTTTTTTCCAAATGTAAATGGGGATGGCACCCCCTACATTTGGGATAAGGTGGCAATGATGGTGATGTTACTAGTGGTGGTTTTGGGTACTTATACAGGTTATGGTGTTTGCAAAACTATCGGGCAGACCTCAACTGCGAATGTTGCTCTGATTGGTAGGAATGACATGTTGATCTGCAAGTTAACTCTTTTTGTTTCAGGATAACTAATTGCAGTCATTTTCATTTAACTGTACCAATTGTCTTATTCAATGGATTAAACAGACAGTAGGAATCCCCGTAAAGGCATAACTGTAAAGATGTCTTCTGGCCTGCCACAAACTAACTGTTCACTTACCGTATCTGTTGTCTGTGATCCTAGCAGAGCTCAGGTAGAACTTTATTTAGTAAATCTGACTTGCACATGCCTTTGCTTTCTATTTGTATAATATATTATTGTTCTGATGAGCCTAACATTTTTTTTACAGGAACCGTATTCTCTTGATAGGTTAGGTTGCTGTCATTATGTGAGTTTACAAATTCTTGTCTAAATTTTGCTTGTTCATGTTCACTATGAAGATAGCAATACTCTACTGAATGTAGAATGAGTTGTTTTTACTATCGATGTTGTTATTGAGCTCATGTTAGGCGTGTAAGTTATTTGATTAATTGATCAAGAAAGTGGAGAATGTGGTGATTTTGACAGAGCATAGTCAACTTTACTGTGTTTATGTTCAAAATTATGTTCTAAGTGACTGCTAAAATTACACATTCCCTTTTTTGTTTAATAATGTTATTTAGCAGTAGAAACAAAAACAAGTAATTGGCAGTGGGCTAGTGAGATAAGTAAGTTGGTGCTGGGGGGTTTGTTAAACCTGATTCAGTACATTTGGAGATTTTTTTGTATAATGCCCTTCCCACGAGGACCAAGGGCGGTTGCTTACAAGGGTTGGCCTCTATAGTGGTGGACTTGTTCCTAAAAGATAATAGTGAGAATTAGATCAAAAACACATGTAAGACTTAAATAAAAGCAATTCTTAGTATATTTTGAATCTAACACATGAACGTTCATTCACAGGCTACTGAGATGAAGCATCCTTCCGGCTGTGCTGTGATCATTTCTGGACATGGGAGGGGATGGGGCTGGTTGGGGACTCTTATTTTTATGTAAGCATTATTACCAATTACCATATTGGGCGTGAATTATATTTGCTTTTAAAATCTTTTTTTGTATAGTATGCCTAGTATCCTTCCCTTCTGTAAATAAGGTTGCCCATTTTCTAGTCTGTAAGTAGGGATGTTTACATTAGTGATGAAGGATTTTGAATCATTATCATGGGACTGTCAAAGTTTTCCTCAAAAGTCCCTGTGATTGTAGTATATATTAAGGTGGACCTTTCCATTTATATACCAGGTCTTTGACATGGCATGCAAATTAACAAGTTGTTTCTCTTTGAATCAGTCTTTTATGCTTATTGGGAGGCTATCTGCTGGCTGGTGCAGTTTACCGGTTCTTTTTTCTTGGAATACGTGGTGTAGAAGTATGTTACTGTTTCCTATCTTTAGTTCCTTTTCTTTGTTCATTTGATCTTTTTATGAAATTTCTACAACGGAAATGTTTTGCGTTAGTGCTTCTTTTTTTTTTCCATCATCATCTATGCCGTATCCAAAGCTATATGAAGTGGTCACAGATTCTAAGTTCCATTAGAATTAGATGCAGAGTCCAAGTAAGAAGCATGATGGCAGGTTCAAACTAAATGCCTTGCCATACACAACTTTCTAACAACTGAATAATGAAATGAAAATTTACTTTCATCATCATTGTCACCACAGAGATCAGCATCTGCTATCTGGGTTCAGCTTTATTAATATGGTTGCTAGAGAAATATTTATCAGTCATCTTTCAACACATGGCTTGTGTAAAAAACTATATTAAACTGTAACTTTTATTGGCCATACAACTGACATTGATACGTCGGCGATAGCGATATGATGTTCCATGGTCTGTTAGAACTTCTACATTCCAAATTCAAACCTAAAATATTTGATTTGTTTCTGTGATTTTCTAATAAATTCTATGTTTCAACAAGCGTGTGATACCATTTTTGTGGGTGAAAATGGCAGCTTCCATAGCATTTTATTGGGAAATGAAATGTGTCTTCTGCTACAGATATCTATTTTAATCTAAAATGCAAAGAGATTTAGAACTTGCATTCTATAACTCTTGATTAAATATTATAGTGACTTTTGTTGCATATTAAAAAACTGAATGAAATATAACACAGTGCAGTGGTCCTTTAAGAGATTGTTGTCTGTTATTTAAAAGATTTTGTTTCAATGTGAACATAGATTGCTAGATAGCTATAGGTTGGTCATTGATATGGATTTTCCTTATATTGTACAAAAACTGATGATCACTCTTTTTGTTCTAGGTTATTCCGAACTTGCAGTTTTGGGTTAATTTGCCACATGCATTACAGGTATATACAAATTATAGTACCAGTGCAATTTCAAGGGAAAATTTTCTTTTGTGAATTTAACATTTTTGATGCAAGTGACGCAATTAAACACTTGTAATTAATCAACAGTTTTCCGTCTATCCTTTAAAGGTAATATTCTAAAAAAAATAACTTTGAATGAGGTAGGTTCTGTGTATGACATTGAAGTACAAGAAAGGACTCTCAGTTGATTGATTTATTAGAGTATATGTACAATCTACAGGATTTTTTTCCTGACCATAATTTTTTTTTATGAACTAATACAGTATTACAGTTCCTAGGCACCTAGTTTTAGGTAGTGCTTCTTTGAAAAAATATATGGATGGTGGTGGATTTGGTGCAAACCACAAGAATAGGGTACCCTTAGAAGGGTGAAAATTGAAGGGTCAATGGAAGGGGCCCGCATATAGCGTTCATGGCACCTAGTTGATCTTTTTGATCTCAGTGCCTCTTGTTTCAGTCCCTTTTTGACCCTTATAGTGCCCACATATTGATGTAAGAGCTTGCAACTACTTGCCTAAGTTTAGCAAGCCACTTGGCATAAGGAGAATGAGCGGGATATCAGAAGCTTTTATGTTAGTGATATGTCCCTGCCCGTAGTGCAGGACGTATCAGTTTTTGCAGTCTTGTGGAGTCACACAATATTTGTTTCTCACAGAGTAACTGTTTTTAAGCGTTCAGGGAAAAGGATCATTGTAAAGAAATTGAAGTCACCGTTATATACGTTTTCTCCAACCCTACTTGATGCAAAACTGGAATAGCAGATAAAATTATACTTCTTACAGCTTATTTTTCACACCTTTTCTTCTCTATTTTTTGTGAGTTCCTTTAATATTTATGTTTTACTTTATAAATTAGGTATGGTTTCAGAAAGTTATTCTCCACATTATTTTTAACATGCTATGAGCTTTTGTCCTGTTCTTCAACTTAATCTACCATTTAGATTCTTGACAAGTTATAATTTGAATATAATTGACAAATGATATTTGAGTATATGATGATCCTTAAGTGCCTTAGCTTTCTCTTATAAGCATATTGCGGATCTGTGTTCAGTATTTGGTGCTCTGTTCTCTTCCTGCAAGTTGCAACATATTTTTTGGCATACATTGTGATACTATGTTTGTTAACATGATGAGCTTTTCATATTGTCCCACTTCACGATTGTAGCTGAGTAAAGCATATAATATAAGATGTTTTTCTTTTGTAGAGTCTTTATGGATCACTACTGAGAAAAATTAGAAGTTACAGTCAAAGGCATCAAAGTTCCTACGGTCCCATCAATTACTGAGCAGCTATTTTTAAACGGCTTCAACTTAACACCAAGATTTTTTTATCGTTGTTATCTTCCAATTGTTTATAGGAAGCCCGATAACAAATTTTTGTTAGGTTACACTGAGCTCTTCAACATTGCCTAGTCTTATCATTGTGTTTGTTCTTCTGCTTCATCATCATGTATTATTCAAGTATATACAGTTTCATTTGTGTATATTTAATTTAAGAAAAAGTCACGAGATATTTAGAGGTGCATTACCTTGGTTAGAAAGATTTCAGCTCTATTAGCAGTCTTTAGCATGATAGTAGATTGATTCGATCTCTTCAACTATGTGAAAATTCTGATTTTACTGCTTCCTATGGAATGGATTTAGAGCTTGTGCTCTGATGTTTCGCTGTAAAATCCAACACATATATTTTGGATGTCTAGACTTTTTGACGCTCACGTTCGTCTAAACCCTCTTATATGGTGAAATTGTTCCTGGGAGAAATTTTAAATTCCTCCAAATGCAGCAGAAGTAAAAGTAATCATAAAATTATGGGAATGTGGGAAAATAATGCCTGCGGGAAGTTGCGGGTGACTCACTGCAAACACAGCTGGTGGTGCAACAATGGTGCAGCGCGCTTATAATGCCTTGGCACATATAAAGCCCACATGTTACGGACATTGGTAAATGGGGATGTATTCACACTGTGTGGCTGACGGAGTGGTAATTTAAGGCAATCCCACCAAACCTTGGTAGTTTTGGAACTCTTGTAAGCTTTATTTTGATCTGTAGGTGAGCGCAAAGTCGTGATGGAAAATTACTAATTTCTTTGCAATTTTACAATTTCTATAACACAGGCATATTGACAAGGGTAGTGATATGCTTACGCCATTTTCTCTACACCTGTAGGTTTTACTTCACTTACGATTGGATAATAGGGAAAAATAAATTTCATATTGTTAGGTGAGATTTACTTTTTCTATCTAATTAAAGGTGTAAGGTATATCATTTTCCTATTGACATTTATATATGAAACAAAAAGCTAAATGATTATTGCGTTCATTGTATATATTAAATAGGCAAAACATTAAAAGTATTTTTTTGACGGGTAATGACCATTGCTAGTGACCATGCTAAATTGTGTTAAATATTAACATGGTACATAGAGATTATATTTGTCTCTATGTGCCATGTTAGAAGCCCCATGTATAATCAATCATCTATGGGTTTTTACATTTGTAATTCTCATTCCATTTAATGAAACAATGATTTCATAGGGTTTAGAAGATCCAATAAAACCCTTCAAAAAGGTTTTAATTGGATAGAGAAAAAAATAATATTCATACGTTTATTTTCTCCACACCATAAGCCTTATACTACATTTGATTAGATAGGGAATGTGTCTCACCTGACAATATGAGATTCACTTTTCCCTATCCACTCATAAGTGGTGTAAAGCTTATGAGTGTAAGAAAGTGGGTGTAGAAATATCACTATCCTAGAGAAAAGTGGTGCATCCAATCAAAACCCAGTTTGTTGGTTTAGTTGTATAAATTTGGTGTAGGATTATTAGTACTCTTTGTAAACCCTTGTTCTTGCGGCCCTTGCATCGGTCCCACCAAAGTGTGCCACCTGACTACCTGAGGTTAAAATGGGACTCCAAAGTAGGGGTCACTCCAGATTTATTTCCATATAGACATGGGGCCTCTTCCAACTTGTCAAGTAAAGTCTTCTTTTTTTCAGTACTTGTTTAATGTAATCAATAGCATAAATTAGGCAATCTGGCTTGGTCATATCTTTTGATGTTTTACATGCCAATTTATTCATCATATTTTAATTACTTTGTTCCATGGTAATTTAAAATTAGCATAACTCCATTGACTTTATGTATCAAACTCCTAAAACTCATCAAACTACATTAACTAATATGATTACATATTGTCAAAAATACACTCTTACTCAATTTTTATAATATAATTATCTAATAATTCAACTATGATTTTATTCTTACTCTCACAAATAAGGGGCCCAATTTGCATGTAATCGAAGAAGGTTAAAACAATTAAAGTATGAAATTGGGGCTGCACAGGGGGGTGGGGGCGCTACCATGAAGGTATTCGCAAATGATCCACATGGGAATTATCATCCCACCATACACAAGTCAGTCTAGATTTTATTATAAACATGTGACTGTTCTTACTTGTCTTCTCTTGACACAAATTATATGACATAAAACTTAAAACAAATGATTTTTTTATCTTATTGGCTGCTTCTTATAGTTTAAAATAAAAGCAAACTACAAATAAACATGATTAAAAAACTAGAAGGTTGCAATGGCAGGCGATCTCCAAAGTTAGGCATTATAGTTGGTAGAAGGATGAGTCTTCCGCACATACAAACTTAGAAACATGGAACGGGCGAACAGGCTTTTTATAAAAAACTTTTATTGCCCTCCTAGATCCTATAGGCCAATCCTCTTATTAGGAGTAGGAAGTAGAGTGGAACATTAAATTGAACGAGACTAAGGTGACAAATCACTATATAAAGAGAAGTGACTTGTAGCATGATAAAATAAAAGTCTAACAAATTTATGAATATACTTAATTAAAAATTCTAAAGGCATTATAAATAGAGTGAAACCAAAATTTCTAATTCATATAATTTTCAAAAAATATTTTATAAAATATATATATTTTTTATTTTTTATATGAACATATAAATTTTATTTATTTACTTTTTGGCCTCTCTGCAATAAAATCTTCATTTTGTCCCATACTACTTACCTATTGGTCAAAAGATAGTGTTATTCTTACAGCCCATTTGTCACGCCCTGGCACCCGCCCAACCCAAGCCGATTCTCAGCCCAAGGGAAGGTCGGTGTGCACGGGAGCGATGAGGTATTGATTTATGCAGAAGACTTAACTCCTCATATGGGTGAATCATTACGGAGTAGCGCAACACATATTTTATACAAGAGAAAATAAAGAAAAATAAATGACAATATTTAATAATTAGCCTTGACAAAACACCTATATACTTAAGTCACTAAGCCCTCTCATGGCTCAAGTCATAAAGTCAACATGAGTTAAAGGCCAAACTTGCAAATAAAGTATATAATAGAATCAACATGGAATAAAACTCAAGGTAACATGCTGTATAAACAAGAAGGGAACACAAAGTCTCTAGGTATCCTCTCTTATGCCAAAGCATCCACCACTCTCTCCTTATACATGGAGTCCTCATCACCTACATATCCCACCATGCAACCCTAAAACAGAAACACACGAGCAAGAGGGGTGACTAAAAATGCTCAGCAAGGTTTTATATATTGAGAGAGTAAATCCCAAATTATCACAAATATTTCATATAGAATCCATCACATAAAACAAACTCATTCATCATGGGACATTGCATAACCTGTGCATCTCTATATCATAATTAGTTATCACATACACATACTCATGATATCATCAACATATCTACTGCATACCATTCCACATGGCATATCATAATATCATCTATTTTTTTATTCATTCTCAATGCATACTTTCATCTTGCATATAATTCCACAAAACATAACACAATATCATCTCATTAATGATCCATCTTCATTGTGTACAATCATCCTGCATAAGAGTGTCTCAATCTCACTATCCATAATATGCATAATTATTCTCAATTATAAAGATTTACTCTGCATGAGAAGTGTTTCTAACACACTAATTATAATCATGCATATTAAACGATATTTGCATGTGTCACATAAACTCAATTATCCCTACACAACCTATATAACTAGGTATAATAATGTATCATAAACATGCATTATCAAAACATATGGTGAACGTCTCCATCATAGAGAGAAATACAATCATACTGCTTAGCATTGTGGTAGTTTGCCCCTCTGCTCGCTTTGAACAATCCAAAAAGGAAGGTTCGATTTCCTCATGGAAACCTAAAGCAGTCTATTCGCTCTAGACAGTCCTGGACTAGAACACCCGATCTCCTCAAGGAAACCTAGAACAGTGTGTTCACCCTGGACATCTCTTGAGGCGGAGAGTCTAATTTTCACAAGGAAACCTAGAACACATGGTAGCATGTGCATAAGGGCATAGCATAGGGTCTAGATAACTCAATAAATTAACCTCAACCACAATAAATTCATCTTAACTCAACCTGGGGAGGTATCATGTTCCAAAAAAGAACTCAAAATGAAATTATATCCTTTTGGACCGAACCAATTCGATAAGCCATTGATCGATTAATCCGACAAGCAATATCACCTAGAAAAACAATAAGCATGCTCACCTAGAAAAACAAAGCAATAATGCTCAAATCTAAGCATTGACATACGCATCATGATCAAACCCTCATTATACAATAAGCATGCTTTCATGATTCTATTATGGTTCCTTCTTACTAAAATCATGAATAAAATCCGGTAAAAACCTAGAAAAACACAAGTCCAAGACAATTACAAATTCTTATTAGACTTAGGTAAGCATAATTATCAATACACATAAGCTAGACATGGAGATATAGTTCACCTATAATTTAACATGTCATGTAAAAGCATACATGCCCATTCTCATACTCTAAACTTGCTGGAATCCTAAGTAAAGCTTGGAGAACCACTCAACATGAATTTATGATAAGAGATAACATGCAAAAATCTAATAACATGTAACCAATTTCATACTTGAACAACATCATAGCTTTCAAGATAATATTCATGTATTTACAGTAATATTTCCAAGTAAAAATAACTTATCATAATCATAATCAATGAGATTTAAGAAGAAAAACATGGAAATGAACAAAATACTCAACATGCAAAACTGCCATTTGGCCGTTTGAATGCCTACAAGGCCGTTTGAATGCCGTATAGTTAAATCTGGTTCATCTTCAACCTTGAAAACCCAAAACTGAAAATACACAAAATCGACAAGAACATCCCAATCTCACTTCCAAACATCGTAATAATGAAATATAAGCTTAGGAAATGATAGATCTAGTAATTCATCAACTAAAACACAAGAAAATCACTAAAAAGGACATGCTTTACTTAACCCACCATTACCTTCACATAAACCATCCCATTTCGAAAGAAAAACCCTTACCTTTAGTGAGCTTTTGGTCTAAAATCAAAGCTTGAATCTCCTCAGATCCCTACTCACATTTAGGGTTTAGTTAAGCTTAATAGATCAGATTATTTAAGCTTAAATCACTTAAAAACTTGTAAATCTAGGGCTTTCTTTGTCTAAAAATGAAAATCCCTCATTAGAGGTTTGAAATATGCATTAAAATCAGAGACTTTAGTAGGGCAAAATAAGATTCAACCTTGGAAAAGATGGGATTAAGAAAGATTAAGCAAAACCCTAATAGATTAACGAAAAATCAAGACTAATCTTACCTTAATCAAAATTTTCTTCTTTGGTATGGGGATTGGGACTTCTCAGCCTCCCAGATCTCAGCCCTTCTCAAATGGGAATGGAGTTGGGATTTTCTATTTATAGTAAGTTATGGGGGTATACGCATTAAAATTGGGGTATAAATAAAGTTTTGTACTAAAAATAGGTAATTTACTCATTTTAGGTCTAAAACGAAGTTTAAAAATTTTAAAAACTCTTTGATGAAAAAAAAAGTTAAGCTTAGGGTCTCATGGGACCTTTACCCCAGAAACACGAATGTGGGGCCCCATGTCCTAATTTTATGGAAAAATCCCATAAAATCCCCAAACCATCATTATCCATTTTTAACCTCAAAACACGACAAACTGGCTAATTAACACCAAAACCACATATTAACAACATAATTAATTGAAAGACCGGATTAGGGTTGGGGATCTTACAAGCCAGTTGGTCTTGAGTTCAAACCTAATTGTGGCTAACAAGATGGCTGTCTTCTAGTTTTTCATTCCTGATGAAAGCATAGGGCACATGTATAGCATGACAACATTAATAGCCTTCAAGTTCATGACAATGAAATATATAGAGGTTTTGGGTATTGATGTGACGACATGAGTGCTACCAAAGACCACAATGCCCTTGTCCAACCTTATCACCAAAAGGTGCCCAAAAACATTTAATGGAGGAACTTGCAAAGCTCCATAATGCCAAATTCAATATGCCCATTACAAAATTCAAGAAAAGATTAGAATTTGAAATGAAATGTAGTGGAATAATCACTTGTCATGATTATGGAAATAATTGAACCACATGGGGGACACAATATTCTCTTTTTCACAAATCAAGATTTATGATAAATATCATAAATACATTACAATATCTAGGTTACTTGTCTATCACTTAATACTCAATATCGAAATGATATTATCATATGCCTAGAAACAAACCTTTGTCTGAAACCCTTAAAATAAATGATTCATCTTGAAAAACCCATAGCAAAAAAGATGCTAAGTATACGGGTATACTTAGTGGGATTGTAAAAGTAAAACAAAGATCCAACAAAATAATCCGATAAAGATCAAGCCAAGTCACACATACCTCTAAAGTCAACATCTGACTTAAAGAAAAAAGGAACCAAATGTTGAAATGTTTTCTAGACACAGTAGCTTCATCTAAGAGTTTAACAACTCTCACTAGATATTGGACTACTACAAACTCAACTTCAACATTCTCCGAATGTCATGCCTTGCTCCATCCATACAATGTAGTAAAGGCTCATAAGGGCTCATGGTCCTAAGCGGTTGATATGTTGACTTCAATGATCTTCGAAACCTCTTGTATTGGGTTGTGCTGAATTATTCATTTTTTAATGTTATGATTCATTTGAACCAAACTCCTAGGCCAGGGGAGAAGTTCTTCATATAACTCCTACTTTTAGAGAGCTAGAAGACCATGACATTTTTTCATAACATACCCTTTGTCTACATGGCTAAAATGACTTATTTTTGGTTCTAGGAACCTTCGTCATTGTGTCGAAATATAATGGTTGAGGGGTAACAATATATCACAAAGATTCACACATTCATTAGGGCTTACTTACCCCAACGTAATATGTGCTTAACATCGTCCATTCATTCATCCAAATGCAAGGAACAACCATGCTTTTATATTACTTATAAATAGCATAAACATTAGCATGCTATTATATTACTTATAAATAGTATAAACATTAGTATAAATCGTACCTGAAATTTCATGCACCAATGTACCATTAGTACATCGGCAACCAAATCAACATGTCAGCCAAGACATTGATGCCCATCGACATCTTGCTGACATGTTGAACCTTTACCAATAGTGGGTTGGCTATGGGAGGCTACCTTATCAATGCCACACTGATCCATTGATCTCATTGTCATTGACCAATTAAACATTGACGCTACTCATTGTGTCAATGCCGGTACTATTTATCTTACTCCCTTCACTGACACAATTTGCCAATGGTTGGGAAGAATATAGACAAATATCATACCGGTTCTATAAATAATTTCTTTCAACAAAATAGAGTAAAACTTTCACAAATATTAAGTTTTATTTAGTTTATACTATGAATTGGGCTATGAAGCCATCATAAAATAAAATCACCATTATTGCACTACATATGGTAAAATCTTCAGAAAAATCTCTCATGCATATGTTCAACTGATAAACAACTCAAGGAGGAATAAGAATCATGTATAACAAATAATTTAGACAAGGGGAAAAGATGCAATCTGACCTTGAATCCGCACTAAACTCTCTTCTTGGTGTGAGTCCTTCACCGCTCTACTCTTGAATGCCCCACTAACGTTTGGACTCCATAGAGACTTCCTCAAAACTTGAAATCCCGTAACTTCCTCCCTTTAAATAAGGTATAACCATCCAAAGAGTTCAAAACCTCAAAACTTCCCATGATTCACCAATGTGAGCATCGACATGTCGATGGTCAGTAAAAAAAGAAAATTTCAAAACAACATTTATATTTTTCTAGAAAAATATGGGGTTTCATAATGACCGAGAAAAGGAGGTAGGGGAAGGAGGAGATAGGGGTGGTTCTAGGGAAATTCTAGCACAACTTGTGGCTCTCAGTGTATCACTGTCCCGACATGAGATGTCATCATCCTCACAATGACTCTACAACTAGTAGCTCTACTACTTGGGGAAAGTTTTGCCCTAGGATTAAGAAGAAAATGTATAACTATTTACACTGAATTTTGGACTTTTAAGAACAAAATGCTTGCAACATATTTCTTGGAAAATGATATTCCTACTTCAACTTTCTCTACACCAAAATCTTCTTTACCCATTGATTGGATTGAGAAAAGTGGACCCCACTATTATTAGGTGATACCCACCTTTCTTTGTCTAATCAAAGGCCGAAGTAATCTATTGGTGCAAAGATAGTGGAGTAGGAATATCAACATCTATTTTTCTTTTCAAAGTTTTTCTTTTTGCATTTTTTTCCTTTTTAATTCTTATGACTGTATACCATTTTTTTCAACACTTTTTGGCGTAAAGGGATTGTTTTTTCCATCGTCATTATGTGAAATTTTTTTAGTTTGATATTTTTTTCACTTTGAGCAAGCTTTGTACAACATATAATGATGCATTCTATATATTTGTGAAATAGAAGTTTTAACAAGCTCCTCTAATGTTGGATTCAAACCCAACTATCCTTCAATTTTTTTAGCCTCAAGTTTCTTGATAATCACATTAGAAACTTAATCTAAAAATTGATTCAAGAGGCAAGTGTGTACAAAATAAGCACGATTGACTAAGATGATGAATGTAGAAAAAAATTACTTATTGACATTAATCCCCTCAATAGATGTCTCATACATTTTCAAGGTGATTTGGTGAAACTAAATGGTGAGTCATGTTTAGATAATAGCATCTGCCATATCAACTTCCTTTGATAACTAAGCTACTCCTAAAACTAAAAAAAATAGATAAAAACTTCAAAAAGAATCATACACTTACTTGAAGAAAATGAGACAATTGTTTAGGAAACAAAAATAAATTGATAAGAAAGCATCTGGGTCATTGGATTAAGATCCAATGGCGCAAGGGGGCAGAAAACAATATGCCCCATGAGTTATTATGTGGCCATCGGATTAGCAGATGCCCATACTCATATAAATGGGGGCTCAATTTTTTATGTTGTTAGTTTTTGAATGTTTTTGTATTATTATTCCATAAAAGTAACAACTTACTTAAAAGGAAAAAAATTAGTTGCAAAAACATTGGTCTACTCAAAGACATTCTATGAAGCACATAGACCCAATCTCACTAAACCTCAAGTCTTAGGAGATACTCCCTTTGATATGTCTAAGAATATATTCCTAAGGCATTCCAATGGTTTCTTAACTAAATTCCTAATTTGGCCTCTCATATTTTCTAGATCTACCAATCTAATTCACTTTGTCTTGGGAGATGGTGATCTATTGCAGAATTGATGATGTTACTAAGGGGTGACATGGCCTTTGAAGGTTTGCATAGGGTGCATTACATCAAACATGTTACATAAAACTCTGATTAGGTTAAAACCCTTTTGCAAATAATACAATTATGTAATGGATCAATAATCTAACATGGTACACCTTTGAGTGCAAAATATAACAAGTAAAAAGCAAACATGTACAAAGTTTTTTACATGGAAAACCCTTTTAAGAAAAGCCACATAACCATGTCCAAATTTAAATTCAACTATTGAAAAACCAAAATACCATCCACTTTAAGTACAATCAATTCCTTAATTTACTATGAAAGAAGCTCACTTCGCGCTCCAAATCGCAAAATCCTTGACTTCTGCCCTTCATGTCTTCATTTCAATATTTTTATGCTATCCACGGGATCATCTTCATAATAATCCAAACAAACACTCAATCACTTTTTGAAAATTGAATTGTAAAATCAAAATTTGATGAAGTGTTTGGGCTTTTAGGCTCTTAGATCAAACTCTAAAAAACAAACATAGAGAGATAAGAAAAACTAAAACTAAAAGCAGGATCAAATATGCAAGAGTTAAAGAAAATCATCAGACTAAAAGCATAGAGAGAAAGGAAAACAACTCATTGGTATTTCAAAGATTAACAACTAGTCTCTCTTGCATAAAATCCGTAGAATAGACATATATATTGTATCTAATCCGGTTCAAGAGTTGGCTAATATTTGGAGTCAAAATCAAACTTGAATTGGAAGTTGTTCTTTAAGTTGAATGTTCAAGCAAATGTACATCGTACTATGAAGACAAACTTTTGTAATTACAAATTCTGAACTTTCAACATATTACACAACAAACATTTGGGAAAACATATGCAAAAGTATGAATTTCAAATTTTCTTTAAAAACCAACTTTGATACTTTTTGGCATCTAATCTGTCACGAAATTAATATAAAAGATAAAAATAACTTAATTTCTCTAATCAATTTCTAGATCACATGCATTTTTTGGAGAATTGGCATGTAGCCTGAAACTTGTTAAATCTTCCTGAATATTCAATCTTTAATCTTCAACTTCTTCAAAGTTCATCTTCATATCACAAGATACCCTGACAAACTAATGGTTCTATTACAACTTATTCATAGTGCTTTTTGTGTTTTTTTCATAGAATTTGTCAATTTATTTATTTTGTCCTTGTATATAGTCATGATATTTAAATTGGAGAACTCAAGACCAGTTTTGCTTCCTACCCTTGAGTTTTGACTTGATTGATGGAACATTGGAACAAATTATCGTAGCATGACCATCCTTATGATATTTATCACACATCATCCTTCTTTTAATTCATCTTCAACAAGCTTGTTCTTGAATTGTTCTTTTCTAGTTGGTCCTTCAAGTTTTTGACTTGCAATTTCAAATCTTCACACTTGTTGATCTCCTCTATCTAATACCCAGTCAATGTTTGATTGCCATGGCCAGGGTAACTATGTGTCCTTTCAAGGACTTTCTATGTGAGTTCTTTCTTAGTTTTGGTTAAATCCATTGATATCACTTACAAGGCTTTGTGTTGTAAATAAATATCTTTAACCTCACTCTTAGTCTTACTCTTAGTCTCAAAAGTGTTAGTAACTATAAGTTGTTGACATGCAATTTCAAATATTCACACTTCTTAATCTCCTCTTCCTAATATATAGTCAAGGTTTTGCCTTGGTTAGAGAAACTATAAGTGCTTTGAAGGACCTACTTGGTGGGTTCCTAATATTATCAACCTCATCTTCATTCATACTCTCAGTCTCAAAGTTGTTTCTATCATTTTCATCTTCCTCATTGTCATCAATCATCTTAACATTGACATGAGTAGTAGAATTACAAGTATCATGAGGCTCTACTTCCACTTCATTAGTATATGAAAATATTGCTTGATAAACTTTACCCTTCTTTTTCTTATTTTCCTACATTGATTCTTCTTCATTGTTAGGGATTCATAAGAAAAGTATCCTTTCTCATCACAATTAAAACACTAAGGGTCTGTTTGGATTAATGGAAAGTAGGGAAGAGTAAAGAAATTCTAGGGCTGCATTGTTAAATTTTAATTGTTTACTTGCAAGTGCATGAATCTATAGTAGTTAAGCGGCTATATCGAGTGTCGATCCCACAAAGACTTGAAATCGGAAAAACAAATTTAATCTATCTCAAGTAAACCCTAATCTAGTTAACAAATATAAAGATAATAATTGGACTAAAGTCACTAACAAAAGTAAATAAGAGTTTCAAGGCAATTTAACTATCTAAATCAAAATTCTAAAACTTTAATCTAAGAATAAAAAAATAATGCAAAATAAACAAAACACTATCAAATAAGCAAAACACTAAAGCCATAGGAATCCATATTCATTAAATCAAAGAAACTCATAAGCATGATCATTAATCAATTTTTTCATATTCCTCATAATAATCTAGAATTCAATCTTTGTTATTATGGAAAATATCATCATTAAACTCTAATGTATAATAAAAAAATATATTGTTCCTCCTCACTTCAAAAGATTAAAATCAAGTCATTAATTGTATCTACAATTTTCAAATCACAACTAATACCCAATTTCAATATTAAATAAGACAAAACCAAATAAGAAA